>OW569398.1:27598264-28800111 GCA_937620795.1 Thecophora atra | reverse complement strand
TCTCGGCGTCCTCTTTTCAATGATGTATACAAAACTACGAGGTTGTATTTTGGATTTATGGAAATTCACGTCCAAAAATGATAATTTTTGCTCCGAAAATTGACTAAGTTCAAGTGACCTCTGACACCAAAGTTCCCCTTGTGCGCGGATCAACTATACATCGTTGGAAAGGTCTCGGCGTCCTCTTTTCAATGATGTATAAATCATTGCGAGGTTGTATTTTGGATTTATGAAAATTCACGTCCAAAAATGATAATTTTTGCTCCGAAAATTGACTAAGTTCAAGTGACCTCTGACACCAAAGTTCCGCTTGTGCACGGATCAGCTATACATCGTTGGAAAAATCTCTGCGTCCTCTTTTTAGTGATGTATACAAAACTGCGAGGTTGTATTTTGGATTGATGGAAATTCACGTCCAAAAATGATAATTTTTGCTCCAAAAATTGACTAAGTTCAAGTGACCTCTGACACCAAAGTTCCCCTTGTGCGCGGATCAACTATACATCGTTGGAAAGTTCTCGGCGTCCTCTTTTCAATGATGTATAAATCATTGCGACGTTGTATTTTGGATTTATGGAAATTCACGTCCAAAAATGATAATTTTTGCTACGAAAATTGACTAAGTTCAAGTGACCTCTGACACCAAAGTTCCGCTTGTGCGCGAATCAACTATACACCGTTGGAAAGGTCTCGGCGTCCTCTTTTCAATGATGTATAAATCATTGCGAGGTTGTATTTCGGATTGATGGAAATTCACGTCCAAAAATGATAATTTTTGCTCCGAAAATTGACTAAGTTCAAGTGACCTCTGACACCAAAGTTCCGCTTGTGCACGGATCAGCTATACATCGTTGGACAAATCTCGGCGTCCTCTTTTCAATGATGTATACAAAACTACGAGGTTGTATTTTGGATTTATGGAAATTCACGTCCAAAAATGATAATTTTTGCTCCGAAAATTGACTAAGTTCAAGTGACCTCTGACACCAAAGTTCCCCTTGTGCGCGGATCAACTATACATCGTTGGAAAGGTCTCGGCGTCCTCTTTGCAATGATGTATAAATCATTGCGAGGTTGTATTTGGATTTATGAAAATTCACGTCCAAAAATGATAATTTTTGCTCCGAAAATTGACTAAGTTCAAGTGACCTCTGACACCAAAGTTCCGCTTGTGCACGGATCAGCTATACATCGTTGGAAAAATCTCTGCGTCCTCTTTTTAGTGATGTATACAAAACTGCGAGGTTGTATTTTGGATTGATGGAAATTCACGTCCAAAAATGATAATTTTTGCTCCAAAAATTGACTAAGTTCAAGTGACCTCTGACACCAAAGTTCCCCTTGTGCGCGGATCAACTATACATCGTTGGAAAGTTCTCGGCGTCCTCTTTTCAATGATGTATAAATCATTGCGACGTTGTATTTTGGATTTATGGAAATTCACGTCCAAAAATGATAATTTTTGCTACGAAAATTGACTAAGTTCAAGTGACCTCTGACACCAAAGTTCCGCTTGTGCGCGAATCAACTATACACCGTTGGAAAGGTCTCGGCGTCCTCTTTTCAATGATGTATAAATCATTGCGAGGTTGTATTTCGGATTGATGGAAATTCACGTCCAAAAATGATAATTTTTGCTCCGAAAATTGCCTAAGTTCAAGTGACCTCTGACACCAAAGTTACCCTTGTGCGCGGATCAACTATACATCGTTGGAAAGGTCTCGGCGTCCTGTTTTCAATGATGTATAAATCATTGCGAGGTTGTATTTTGGATTTATGGAAATTCACGTCCAAAAATTATAATTTTTGCTCCGAAAATTGACTAAGTTCAAGTGACCTCTGACACCAAAGTTCCGCTTGTGCGCGAATCAACTATACACCGTCGGAAAGGTCTCGGCGTCCTCTTTGCAATGATGTATAAATCATTGCGAGGTTGTATTTTGGATTAATGAAAATTCACGTCCAAAAATGATAATTTTTGCTCCGAAAATTTACTAAGTTCAAGTGACCTCTGACACCAAAGTTCCCCTTGTGCGCGGATCAACTATACATCGTTGGAAAAGTCTCGGCGTCCTCTTTTCATTGATGTATAAATCATTGCGAGGTTGTATTTCGGATTGATGGAAATTCACGTCCAAAAATGATATTTTTTGCTCCGAAAATTGACTAAGTTCAAGTGAACTCTGACACCAAAGTTCCACTTGTGCGCGGATCAACTATACACCGTTGGAAAGGTCTCGGCGTCCTCTTTTCAATGATGTATAAATCATTGCGAGGTTGTATTTTGGATTAATGGAAATTCACGTCCAAAAATGATAATTTTTGCTCCGAAAATTGACTAAGTTCAAGTGACCTCTGACACCAAAGTTCCGCTTGTGCACGGATCAACTATACACCGTTGGAAAAGTCTCGGTGTCCTCTTTTCAATGATGTATAAATCATTGCGAGGTTGTATTTCGGATTGATGGAAATTCACGTCCAAAAATGATAATTTTAGCTCCGAAAATTGCCTAAGTTCAAGTGACCTCTGACACCAAAGTTCCCCTTGTGCGCGGATCAACTATACATCGTTGGAAAAGTCTCGGCGTCTTCTTTTTAATGATGTATAAATCATTGCGAGGTTGTATTTTGGATTAATGGAAATTCACGTCCAAAAATGATAATTTTTGCTCCGAAAATTTACTAAGTTCAAGTGACCTCTGACACCAAAGTTCCCCTTGTGCGCGGATCAACTATACATCGTTGGAAAAGTCTCGGCGTCCTCTTTTCATTGATGTATAAATCATTGCGAGGTTGTATTTCGGATTGATGGAAATTCACGTCCAAAAATGATATTTTTTGCTCCGAAAATTGACTAAGTTCAAGTGACCTCTGACACCAAAGTTCCGCTTGTGCACGGATCAGCTATACATCGTTGGAAAAATCTCGGCGTCCTCTTTTCAATGATGTATACAAAACTACGAGGTTGTATTTCGGATTGATGGAAATTCACGTCCAAAAATGATAATTTTTGCTCCGAAAATTGCCTAAGTTCAAGTGACCTCTGACACCAAAGTTCCGCTTGTGCACGGATCAGCTATACATCGTTGGAAAAATCTCGGCGTCCTCTTTTCAATGATGTATACAAAACTACGAGGTTGTATTTTGGATTTATGGAAATTCACGTCCAAAAATGATAATTTTTGCTCCGAAAATTGACTAAGTTCAAGTGACCTCTGACACCAAAGTTCCGCTTGTGCGCGGATCAACTATACACCGTTGGAAAAGTCTCGGTGTCCTCTTTTCAATGATGTATAAATCATTGCGAGGTTGTATTTCGGATTGATGGAAATTCACGTCCAAAAATGATAATTTTTGCTCCGAAAATTGCCTAAGTTCAAGTGACCTCTGACACCAAAGTTCCCCTTGTGCACGGATCAACTATACACCGTTGGAAAAGTCTCGGTGTCCTCTTTTCAATGATGTATAAATCATTGCGAGGTTGTATTTCGGATTGATGGAAATTCACGTCCAAAAATGATAATTTTAGCTCCGAAAATTGCCTAAGTTCAAGTGACCTCTGACACCAAAGTTCCCCTTGTGCGCGGATCAACTATACATCGTTGGAAAAGTCTCAGCGTCTTCTTTTTAATGATGTATAAATCATTGCGAGGTTGTATTTTGGATTAATGGAAATTCACGTCCAAAAATGATAATTTTTGCTCCGAAAATTTACTAAGTTCAAGTGACCTCTGACACCAAAGTTCCCCTTGTGCGCGGATCAACTATACATCGTTGGAAAAGTCTCGGCGTCCTCTTTTCATTGATGTATAAATCATTGCGAGGTTGTATTTCGGATTGATGGAAATTCACGTCCAAAAATGATATTTTTTGCTCCGAAAATTGACTAAGTTCAAGTGAACTCTGACACCAAAGTTCCGCTTGTGCGCGGATCAACTATACACCGTTGGAAAGGTCTCGGCGTCCTCTTTTCAATGATGTATAAATCATTGCGAGGTTGTATTTTGGATTTATGGAAATTCACGTCCAAAAATGATAATTTTTGCTCCGAAAATTGACTAAGTTCAAGTGACCTCTGACACCAAAGTTCCGCTTGTGCGCGAATCAACTATACACCGTTGGAAAGGTCTCGGCGTCCTCTTTTCAATGATGTATAAATCATTGCGAGGTTGTATTTTGGATTAATGGAAATTCACGTCCAAAAATGATAATTTTTGCTCCGAAAATTGACTAAGTTCAAGTGACCTCTGACACCAAAGTTCCGCTTGTGCACGGATCAGCTATACATCGTTGGAAAAATCTCGGCGTCCTCTTTTCAATGATGTATACAAAACTACGAGGTTGTATTTCGGATTGATGGAAATTCACGTCCAAAAATGATAATTTTTGCTCCGAAAATTGCCTAAGTTCAAGTGACCTCTGACACCAAAGTTCCGCTTGTGCACGGATCAGCTATACATCGTTGGAAAAATCTCGGCGTCCTCTTTTCAATGATGTATACAAAACTACGAGGTTGTATTTTGGATTTATGGAAATTCACGTCCAAAAATGATAATTTTTGCTCCGAAAATTGACTAAGTTCAAGTGACCTCTGACACCAAAGTTCCGCTTGTGCGCGGATCAACTATACACCGTTGGAAAAGTCTCGGTGTCCTCTTTTCAATGATGTATAAATCATTGCGAGGTTGTATTTCGGATTGATGGAAATTCACGTCCAAAAATTATAATTTTTGCTCCGAAAATTGCCTAAGTTCAAGTGACCTCTGACACCAAAGTTCCCCTTGTGCGCGGATCAACTATACATCGTTGGAAAGGTCTCGGCGTCCTCTTTTCAATGATGTATAAATCATTGCGAGGTTGTATTTTGGATTTATGGAAATTCACGTCCAAAAATGATAATTTTTGCTCCGAAAATTGACTAAGTTCAAGTGACCTCTGACACCAAAGTTCCGCTTGTGCGCGGATCAACTATACACCGTTGGAAAGGTCTCGGCGTCCTCTTTTCAATAATGTATAAATCATTGCGAGGTTGTATTTCGGATTGATGGAAATTCACGTCCAAAAATGATAATTTTTGCTCCGAAAATTGCCTAAGTTCAAGTGACCTCTGACACCAAAGTTCCGCTTGTGCACGGATCAGCTATACATCGTTGGAAAAATCTCGGCGTCCTCTTTTCAATGATGTATACAAAACTACGTGGTTGTATTTTGGATTTATGGAAATTCACGTGCAAAATGATAATTTTTGCTCCGAAAATTGACTAAGTTCAAGTGACCTCTGACACCAAAGTTCCGCTTGTGCGCGGATCAACTATACACCGTTGGAAAAGTCTACGGATTGATGGAAATTCACGTCCAAAAATGATAATTTTTGCCCCGAAAATTGCCTAAGTTCAAGTGACCTCTGACACCAAAGTTCACCTTGTGCGCGGATCAACTATACATCGTTGGAAAGGTCTCGGCGTCCTCTTTTCAATGATGTATAAATCATTGCGAGATTGTATTTTGGATTTATGGAAATTCACGTCCAAAAATGATAATTTTTGCTCCGAAAATTGACTAAGTTCAAGTGACCTCTGACACCAAAGTTCCGCTTGTGCGCGGATCAACTATACACCGTTGGAAAGGTCTCGGCGTCCTCTTTTCATTGATGTATAAATCATTGCGAGGTTGTATTTCGGATTGATGGAAATTCACGTCCAAAAATGATATTTTTTGCTCCGAAAATTGACTAAGTTCAAGTGACCTCTGATACCAAAGTTCCGCTTGTGCGCGGATCAACTATACACCGTTGGAAAGGTCTCGGCGTCCTCTTTTCAATGATGTATAAATCATTGCGAGGTTGTATTTTGGATTAAGGGAAATTCACGTCCAAAAATGATAATTTTTGCCCCGAAAATTGACTAAGTTCAAGTGACCTCTGACACCAAAGTTCCCCTTGTGCGCGGATCAACTATACATCGTTGGAAAAGTCTCGGCGTCTTCTTTTTAATGATGTATAAATCATTGCGAGGTTGTATTTTGGATTGATGGAAATTCACGTCCAAAAATGATAATTTTTGCTCCGAAAATTGACTAAGTTCAAGTGACCTCTGACACCAAAGTTCCCCTTGTGCGCGGATCAACTATATATCGTTGGAAAAGTCTCGGCGTCCTCTTTTCAATGATGTATAAATCATTGCGAGGTTGTATTTCGGATTTATGGAAAGTCACGTCCAAAAATGATAATTTTTGCTCCGAAAATTGACTAAGTTCAAGTGACCTCTGACACCAAAGTTCCGCTTGTGCGCGGATCAACTATACACCGTTGGAAAGGTCTCGGCGTCCTCTTTTCAATGATGTATAAATCATTGCGAGGTTGTATTTCGGATTGATGGAAATTCACGTCCAAAAATGATAATTTTTGCTCCGAAAATTGCCTAAGTTCAGGTGACCTCTGACACCAAAGTTCCCCTTGTGCGCGGATCAACTATATATCGTTGGAAAAGTCTCGGCGTCCTCTTTTCAATGATGTATAAATCATTGCGAGGTTGTATTTCGGATTTATGGAAAGTCACGTCCAAAAATGATAATTTTTGCTCCGAAAATTGCCTAAGTTCAAGTGACCTCTGACACCAAAGTTCCCCTTGTGCGCGGATCAACTATACATCGTTGGAAAGGTCTCGGCGTCCTCTTTTCAATGATGTATAAATCATTGCAAGGTTGTATTTTGAATTTATGGAAATTCACGTCCAAAAATGATAATTTTTGCTCCGAAAATTGACTAAGTTCAAGTGACCTCTGACACCAAAGTTCCGCTTGTGCGCGGATCAACTATACACCGTTGGAAAGGTCTCAGCGTCCTCTTTTCATTGATGTATAAATCATTGCGAGGTTGTATTTCGGATTGATGGAAATTCACGTCCAAAAATGATAATTTTTGCTCCGAAAATTGACTAAGTTCAAGTGACCTCTGACACCAAAGTTCCGCTTGTGCGCGAATCAACTATACACCGTTGGAAAGGTCTCGGCGTCCTCTTTTCAATGATGTATAAATCATTGCGAGGTTGTATTTTGGATTAATGGAAATTCACGTCCAAAAATGATAATTTTTGCTCCGAAAATTGCCTAAGTTCAAGTGACCTCTGACACCAAAGTTCCCCTTGTGCGCGGATCAACTATACATCGTTGGAAAGGTCTCGGCGTCCTCTTTTCAATGATGTATAAATCATTGCAAGGTTGTATTTTGAATTTATGGAAATTCACGTCCAAAAATGATAATTTTTGCTCCGAAAATTGACTAAGTTCAAGTGACCTCTGACACCAAAGTTCCGCTTGTGCGCGAATCAACTATACACCGTTGGAAAGGTCTCGGCGTCCTCTTTTCAATGATGTATAAATCATTGCGAGGTTGTATTTTGGATTAATGGAAATTCACGTCCAAAAATGATAATTTTTGCTCCGAAAATTGACTAAGTTCAAGTGACCTCTGACACCAAAGTTCCGCTTGTGCACGGATCAGCTATACATCGTTGGAAAAATCTCGGCGTCCTCTTTTCAATGATGTATACAAAACTACGAGGTTGTATTTCGGATTGATGGAAATTCACGTCCAAAAATGATAATTTTTGCTCCGAAAATTGCCTAAGTTCAAGTGACCTCTGACACCAAAGTTCCGCTTGTGCACGGATCAGCTATACATCGTTGGAAAAATCTCGGCGTCCTCTTTTCAATGATGTATACAAAACTACGAGGTTGTATTTTGGATTTATGGAAATTCACGTCCAAAAATGATAATTTTTGCTCCGAAAATTGACTAAGTTCAAGTGACCTCTGACACCAAAGTTCCGCTTGTGCGCGGATCAACTATACACCGTTGGAAAAGTCTCGGTGTCCTCTTTTCAATGATGTATAAATCATTGCGAGGTTGTATTTCGGATTGATGGAAATTCACGTCCAAAAATTATAATTTTTGCTCCGAAAATTGCCTAAGTTCAAGTGACCTCTGACACCAAAGTTCCCCTTGTGCGCGGATCAACTATACATCGTTGGAAAGGTCTCGGCGTCCTCTTTTCAATGATGTATAAATCATTGCGAGGTTGTATTTTGGATTTATGGAAATTCACGTCCAAAAATGATAATTTTTGCTCCGAAAATTGACTAAGTTCAAGTGACCTCTGACACCAAAGTTCCGCTTGTGCGCGGATCAACTATACACCGTTGGAAAGGTCTCGGCGTCCTCTTTTCAATAATGTATAAATCATTGCGAGGTTGTATTTCGGATTGATGGAAATTCACGTCCAAAAATGATAATTTTTGCTCCGAAAATTGCCTAAGTTCAAGTGACCTCTGACACCAAAGTTCCGCTTGTGCACGGATCAGCTATACATCGTTGGAAAAATCTCGGCGTCCTCTTTTCAATGATGTATACAAAACTACGTGGTTGTATTTTGGATTTATGGAAATTCACGTGCAAAAATGATAATTTTTGCTCCGAAAATTGACTAAGTTCAAGTGACCTCTGACACCAAAGTTCCGCTTGTGCGCGGATCAACTATACACCGTTGGAAAAGTCTACGGATTGATGGAAATTCACGTCCAAAAATGATAATTTTTGCCCCGAAAATTGCCTAAGTTCAAGTGACCTCTGACACCAAAGTTCACCTTGTGCGCGGATCAACTATACATCGTTGGAAAGGTCTCGGCGTCCTCTTTTCAATGATGTATAAATCATTGCGAGATTGTATTTTGGATTTATGGAAATTCACGTCCAAAAATGATAATTTTTGCTCCGAAAATTGACTAAGTTCAAGTGACCTCTGACACCAAAGTTCCGCTTGTGCGCGGATCAACTATACACCGTTGGAAAGGTCTCGGCGTCCTCTTTTCATTGATGTATAAATCATTGCGAGGTTGTATTTCGGATTGATGGAAATTCACGTCCAAAAATGATATTTTTTGCTCCGAAAATTGACTAAGTTCAAGTGACCTCTGATACCAAAGTTCCGCTTGTGCGCGGATCAACTATACACCGTTGGAAAGGTCTCGGCGTCCTCTTTTCAATGATGTATAAATCATTGCGAGGTTGTATTTTGGATTAATGGAAATTCACGTCCAAAAATGATAATTTTTGCTCCGAAAATTGACTAAGTTCAAGTGACCTCTGACACCAAAGTTCCCCTTGTGCGCGGATCAACTATACATCGTTGGAAAAGTCTCGGCGTCTTCTTTTTAATGATGTATAAATCATTGCGAGGTTGTATTTTGGATTGATGGAAATTCACGTCCAAAAATGATAATTTTTGCTCCGAAAATTGACTAAGTTCAAGTGACCTCTGACACCAAAGTTCCCCTTGTGCGCGGATCAACTATATATCGTTGGAAAAGTCTCGGCGTCCTCTTTTCAATGATGTATAAATCATTGCGAGGTTGTATTTCGGATTTATGGAAAGTCACGTCCAAAAATGATAATTTTTGCTCCGAAAATTGACTAAGTTCAAGTGACCTCTGACACCAAAGTTCCGCTTGTGCGCGGATCAACTATACACCGTTGGAAAGGTCTCGGCGTCCTCTTTTCAATGATGTATAAATCATTGCGAGGTTGTATTTCGGATTGATGGAAATTCACGTCCAAAAATGATAATTTTTGCTCCGAAAATTGCCTAAGTTCAGGTGACCTCTGACACCAAAGTTCCGCTTGTGCACGGATCAGCTATACATCGTTGGAAAAATCTCGGCGTCCTCTTTTCAATGATGTATACAAAACTACGAGGTTGTATTTTGGATTTATGGAAATTCACGTCCAAAAATGATAATTTTTGCTCCGAAAATTGACTAAGTTCAAGTGACCTCTGACACCAAAGTTCCCCTTGTGCGCGGATCAACTATACATCGTTGGAAAGGTCTCGGCGTCCTCTTTTCAATGATGTATAAATCATTGCAAGGTTGTATTTTGAATTTATGGAAATTCACGTCCAAAAATGATAATTTTTGCTCCGAAAATTGACTAAGTTCAAGTGACCTCTGACACCAAAGTTCCGCTTGTGCGCGGATCAACTATACACCGTTGGAAAGGTCTCAGCGTCCTCTTTTCATTGATGTATAAATCATTGCGAGGTTGTATTTCGGATTGATGGAAATTCACGTCCAAAAATGATATTTTTTGCTCCGAAAATTGACTAAGTTCAAGTGACCTCTAACACCAAAGTTCCGCTTGTGCGCGGATCAACTATACACCGTTGGAAAGGTCTCGGCGTCCTCTTTTCAATAATGTATAAATCATTGCGAGGTTGTATTTCGGATTGATGGAAATTCACGTCCAAAAATGATATTTTTTGCTCCGAAAATTGACTAAGTTCAAGTGACCTCTGATACCAAAGTTCCGCTTGTGCGCGGATCAACTATACACCGTTGGAAAGGTCTCGGCGTCCTCTTTTCAATGATGTATAAATCATTGCGAAGTTGTATTTTGGATTAAGGGAAATTCACGTCCAAAAATGATAATTTTTGCCCCGAAAATTGACTAAGTTCAAGTGACCTCTGACACCAAAGTTCCCCTTGTGCGCGGATCAACTATACATCGTTGGAAAAGTCTCGGCGTCTTCTTTTTAATGATGTATAAATCATTGCGAGGTTGTATTTTGGATTGATGGAAATTCACGTCCAAAAATGATAATTTTTGCTCCGAAAATTGACTAAGTTCAAGTGACCTCTGACACCAAAGTTCCCCTTGTGCGCGGATCAACTATATATCGTTGGAAAAGTCTCGGCGTCCTCTTTTCAATGATGTATAAATCATTGCGAGGTTGTATTTCGGATTTATGGAAAGTCACGTCCAAAAATGATAATTTTTGCTCCGAAAATTGACTAAGTTCAAGTGACCTCTGACACCAAAGTTCCGCTTGTGCGCGGATCAACTATACACCGTTGGAAAGGTCTCGGCGTCCTCTTTTCAATGATGTATAAATCATTGCGAGGTTGTATTTCGGATTGATGGAAATTCACGTCCAAAAATGATAATTTTTGCTCCGAAAATTGCCTAAGTTCAGGTGACCTCTGACACCAAAGTTCCCCTTGTGCGCGGATCAACTATATATCGTTGGAAAAGTCTCGGCGTCCTCTTTTCAATGATGTATAAATCATTGCGAGGTTGTATTTCGGATTTATGGAAAGTCACGTCCAAAAATGATAATTTTTGCTCCGAAAATTGCCTAAGTTCAAGTGACCTCTGACACCAAAGTTCCCCTTGTGCGCGGATCAACTATACATCGTTGGAAAGGTCTCGGCGTCCTCTTTTCAATGATGTATAAATCATTGCAAGGTTGTATTTTGAATTTATGGAAATTCACGTCCAAAAATGATAATTTTTGCTCCGAAAATTGACTAAGTTCAAGTGACCTCTGACACCAAAGTTCCGCTTGTGCGCGGATCAACTATACACCGTTGGAAAGGTCTCGGCGTCCTCTTTTCAATGATGTATAAATCATTGCGAGGTTGTATTTCGGATTGATGGAAATTCACGTCCAAAAATGATAATTTTTGCTCCGAAAATTGCCTAAGTTCAGGTGACCTCTGACACCAAAGTTCCCCTTGTGCGCGGATCAACTATATATCGTTGGAAAAGTCTCGGCGTCCTCTTTTCAATGATGTATAAATCATTGCGAGGTTGTATTTCGGATTTATGGAAAGTCACGTCCAAAAATGATAATTTTTGCTCCGAAAATTGCCTAAGTTCAAGTGACCTCTGACACCAAAGTTCCCCTTGTGCGCGGATCAACTATACATCGTTGGAAAGGTCTCGGCGTCCTCTTTTCAATGATGTATAAATCATTGCAAGGTTGTATTTTGAATTTATGGAAATTCACGTCCAAAAATGATAATTTTTGCTCCGAAAATTGACTAAGTTCAAGTGACCTCTGACACCAAAGTTCCGCTTGTGCGCGGATCAACTATACACCGTTGGAAAGGTCTCAGCGTCCTCTTTTCATTGATGTATAAATCATTGCGAGGTTGTATTTCGGATTGATGGAAATTCACGTCCAAAAATGATATTTTTTGCTCCGAAAATTGACTAAGTTCAAGTGACCTCTGATACCAAAGTTCCGCTTGTGCGCGGATCAACTATACACCGTTGGAAAGGTCTCGGCGTCCTCTTTTCAATGATGTATAAATCATTGCGAGGTTGTATTTTGGATTTATGGAAAGTCACGTCCAAAAATGATAATTTTTGCTCCGAAAATTGACTAAGTTCAAGTGACCTCTGACACCAAAGTTCCGCTTGTGCACGGATCAACTATACATCGTTGGAAAAGTCTCGGCGTCTTCTTTTTAATGATGTATAAATCATTGCGAGGTTGTATTTTGGATTGATGGAAATTCACGTCCAAAAATGATAATTTTTGCTCCGAAAATTGACTAAGTTCAAGTGACCTCTGACACCAAAGTTCCCCTTGTGCGCGGATCAACTATATATCGTTGGAAAAGTCTCGGCGTCCTCTTTTCAATGATGTATAAATCATTGCGAGGTTGTATTTCGGATTTATGGAAAGTCACGTCCAAAAATGATAATTTTTGCTCCGAAAATTGACTAAGTTCAAGTGACCTCTGACACCAAAGTTCCGCTTGTGCGCGGATCAACTATACACCGCTGGAAAGTTCTCGGCGTCCTCTTTTCAATGATGTATAAATCATTGCGAGGTTGTATTTTGGATTAATGGAAATTCACGTCCAAAAATGATAATTTTTGCTCCGAAAATTGACTAAGTTCAAGTGACCTCTGACACCAAAGTTCCCCTTGTGCGCGGATCAACTATATATCGTTGGAAAAGTCTCGGCGTCTTCTTTTTAATGATGTATAAATCATTGCGAGGTTGTATTTTGGATTGATGGAAATTCACGTCCACAAAAAATGATAATTTTTGCTCCGAAAATTGACTAAGTTCAAGTGGCCTCTGACACCAAAGTTCCCCTTGTGCGCGGATCAACTATATATCGTTGGAAAAGTCTCGGCGTCCTCTTTTCAATGATGTATAAATCATTGCGAGGTTGTATTTTGGATTGATGGAAATTCACGTCCAAAAATGATAATTTTTGCTCCGAAAATTGACTAAGTTCAAGTGACCTCTGACACCAAAGTTCCCCTTGTGCGCGGATCAACTATATATCGTTGGAAAAGTCTCGGCGTCCTCTTTTCAATGATGTATAAATCATTGCGAGGTTGTATTTCGGATTTATGGAAAGTCACGTCCAAAAATGATAATTTTTGCTCCGAAAATTGACTAAGTTCAAGTGACCTCTGACACCAAAGTTCCGCTTGTGCGCGGATCAAGTATACACCGCTGGAAAGTTCTCGGCGTCCTCTTTTCAATGATGTATAAATCATTGCGAGGTTGTATTTTGGATTAATGGAAATTCACGTCCAAAAATGATAATTTTTGCTACGAAAATTGACTAAGTTCAAGTGACCTCTGACACCAAAGTTCCGCTTGTGCACGGATCAAATATACACCGTTGGAAAAGTCTCGGTGTCCTCTTTTCAATGATGTATAAATCATTGCGAGGTTGTATTTCGGATTGATGGAAATTCACGTCCAAAAATGATAATTTTTGCTCCGAAAACTATACATCGTTGGAAAGGTCTCGGCGTCCTGTTTTCAATGATGTATAAATCATTGCGAGGTTGTATTTTGGATTTATGGAAATTCACGTCCAAAAATGATAATTTTTGCTCCGAAAATTGACTAAGTTCAAGTGACCTCTGACACCAAAGTTCCGCTTGTGCGCGAATCAACTATACACCGTTGGAAAGGTCTCGGCGTCCTCTTTGCAATGATGTATAAGTCATTGCGAGGTTGTATTTTGGATTAATGGAAATTCACGTCCAAAAATGATAATTTTTGCTCCGAAAATTTACTAAGTTCAAGTGACCTCTGACACCAAAGTTCCCCTTGTGCGCGGATCAACTATACATCGTTGGAAAAGTCTCGGCGTCGTCTTTTTATTGATGTATAAATCATTGCGAGGTTGTATTGTGGATTGATGGAAATTCACGTCCAAAAATGATAATTTTTGCTCCGAAAATTGACTAAGTTCAAGTGACCTCTGACACCAAAGTTCCCCTTGTGCGCGGATCAACTATACATCGTTGGAAAAGTCTCGGCGTCGTCTTTTTATTGATGTATAAATCATTGCGAGGTTGTATTGTGGATTGATGGAAATTCACGTCCAAAAATGATAATTTTTGCTCCGAAAATTGACTAAGTTCAAGTGACCTCTGACACCAAAGTTCCCCTTGTGCGCGGATCAACTATACATCGTTGGAAAAGTCTCGGCGTCCTCTTTTCATTGATGTATAAATCATTGCGAGGTTGTATTTCGGATTGATGGAAATTCACGTCCAAAAATGATATTTTTTGCTCCGAAAATTGACTAAGTTCAAGTGAACTCTGACACCAAAGTTCCGCTTGTGCGCGGATCAACTATACACCGTTGGAAAGGTCTCGGCGTCCTCTTTTTAATGATGTATAAATCATTGCGAGGTTGTATTTTGGATTAATGGAAATTCACGTCCAAAAATGATAATTTTTGCTACGAAAATTGACTAAGTTCAAGTGACCTCTGACACCAAAGTTCCGCTTGTGCACGGATCAACTATACACCGTTGGAAAAGTCTCGGTGTCCTCTTTTCAATGATGTATAAATCATTGCGAGGTTGTATTTCGGATTTATGGAAAGTCACGTCCAAAAATGATAATTTTTGCTCCGAAAATTGACTAAGTTCAAGTGACCTCTGACACCAAAGTTCCGCTTGTGCGCGGATCAACTATACACCGTTGGAAAGGTCTCGGCGTCCTCTTTTCAATGATGTATAAATCATTGCGAGGTTGTATTTCGGATTTATGGAAAGTCACGTCCAAAAATGATAATTTTTGCTCCGAAAATTGACTAAGTTCAAGTGACCTCTGACACCAAAGTTCCGCTTGTGCGCGGATCAACTATACATCGTTGGAAAGGTCTCGGCGTCCTCTTTTCAATGATGTATAAATCATTGCGAGGTTGTATTTCGGATTTATGGAAAGTCACGTCCAAAAATGATAATTTTTGCTCCGAAAATTGACTAAGTTCAAGTGACCTCTGACACCAAAGTTCCGCTTGTGCGCGGATCAACTATACACCGCTGGAAAGTTCTCGGCGTCCTCTTTTCAATGATGTATAAATCATTGCGAGGTTGTATTTTGGATTAATGGAAATTCACGTCCAAAAATGATAATTTTTGCTCCGAAAATTGACTAAGTTCAAGTGACCTCTGACACCAAAGTTCCCCTTGTGCGCGGATCAACTATATATCGTTGGAAAAGTCTCGGCGTCTTCTTTTTAATGATGTATAAATCATTGCGAGGTTGTATTTTGGATTGATGGAAATTCACGTCCAAAAATGATAATTTTTGCTCCGAAAATTGACTAAGTTCAAGTGAACTCTGACACCAAAGTTCCGCTTGTGCGCGGATCAACTATACACCGTTGGAAAGGTCTCGGCGTCCTCTTTTTAATGATGTATAAATCATTGCGAGGTTGTATTTTGGATTAATGGAAATTCACGTCCAAAAATGATAATTTTTGCTCCGAAAATTGACTAAGTTCAAGTGAACTCTGACACCAAAGTTCCGCTTGTGCGCGGATCAACTATACACCGTTGGAAAGGTCTCGGCGTCCTCTTTTTAATGATGTATAAATCATTGCGAGGTTGTATTTTGGATTAATGGAAATTCACGTCCAAAAATGATAATTTTTGCTACGAAAATTGACTAAGTTCAAGTGACCTCTAACACCAAAGTTCCGCTTGTGCGCGGATCAACTATACACCGTTGGAAAGGTCTCGGCGTCCTCTTTTCAATAATGTATAAATCATTGCGAGGTTGTATTTCGGATTGATGGAAATTCACGTCCAAAAATGATATTTTTTGCTCCGAAAATTGACTAAGTTCAAGTGACCTCTGATACCAAAGTTCCGCTTGTGCGCGGATCAACTATACACCGTTGGAAAGGTCTCGGCGTCCTCTTTTCAATGATGTATAAATCATTGCGAAGTTGTATTTTGGATTAAGGGAAATTCACGTCCAAAAATGATAATTTTTGCCCCGAAAATTGACTAAGTTCAAGTGACCTCTGACACCAAAGTTCCCCTTGTGCGCGGATCAACTATACATCGTTGGAAAAGTCTCGGCGTCTTCTTTTTAATGATGTATAAATCATTGCGAGGTTGTATTTTGGATTGATGGAAATTCACGTCCAAAAATGATAATTTTTGCTCCGAAAATTGACTAAGTTCAAGTGACCTCTGACACCAAAGTTCCCCTTGTGCGCGGATCAACTATATATCGTTGGAAAAGTCTCGGCGTCCTCTTTTCAATGATGTATAAATCATTGCGAGGTTGTATTTCGGATTTATGGAAAGTCACGTCCAAAAATGATAATTTTTGCTCCGAAAATTGACTAAGTTCAAGTGACCTCTGACACCAAAGTTCCGCTTGTGCGCGGATCAACTATACACCGTTGGAAAGGTCTCGGCGTCCTCTTTTCAATGATGTATAAATCATTGCGAGGTTGTATTTCGGATTGATGGAAATTCACGTCCAAAAATGATAATTTTTGCTCCGAAAATTGCCTAAGTTCAGGTGACCTCTGACACCAAAGTTCCCCTTGTGCGCGGATCAACTATATATCGTTGGAAAAGTCTCGGCGTCCTCTTTTCAATGATGTATAAATCATTGCGAGGTTGTATTTCGGATTTATGGAAAGTCACGTCCAAAAATGATAATTTTTGCTCCGAAAATTGCCTAAGTTCAAGTGACCTCTGACACCAAAGTTCCCCTTGTGCGCGGATCAACTATACATCGTTGGAAAGGTCTCGGCGTCCTCTTTTCAATGATGTATAAATCATTGCAAGGTTGTATTTTGAATTTATGGAAATTCACGTCCAAAAATGATAATTTTTGCTCCGAAAATTGACTAAGTTCAAGTGACCTCTGACACCAAAGTTCCGCTTGTGCGCGGATCAACTATACACCGTTGGAAAGGTCTCGGCGTCCTCTTTTCAATGATGTATAAATCATTGCGAGGTTGTATTTCGGATTGATGGAAATTCACGTCCAAAAATGATAATTTTTGCTCCGAAAATTGCCTAAGTTCAGGTGACCTCTGACACCAAAGTTCCCCTTGTGCGCGGATCAACTATATATCGTTGGAAAAGTCTCGGCGTCCTCTTTTCAATGATGTATAAATCATTGCGAGGTTGTATTTCGGATTTATGGAAAGTCACGTCCAAAAATGATAATTTTTGCTCCGAAAATTGCCTAAGTTCAAGTGACCTCTGACACCAAAGTTCCCCTTGTGCGCGGATCAACTATACATCGTTGGAAAGGTCTCGGCGTCCTCTTTTCAATGATGTATAAATCATTGCAAGGTTGTATTTTGAATTTATGGAAATTCACGTCCAAAAATGATAATTTTTGCTCCGAAAATTGACTAAGTTCAAGTGACCTCTGACACCAAAGTTCCGCTTGTGCGCGGATCAACTATACACCGTTGGAAAGGTCTCGGCGTCCTCTTTTTAATGATGTATAAATCATTGCGAGGTTGTATTTTGGATTAATGGAAATTCACGTCCAAAAATGATAATTTTTGCTACGAAAATTGACTAAGTTCAAGTGACCTCTAACACCAAAGTTCCGCTTGTGCGCGGATCAACTATACACCGTTGGAAAGGTCTCGGCGTCCTCTTTTCAATAATGTATAAATCATTGCGAGGTTGTATTTCGGATTGATGGAAATTCACGTCCAAAAATGATATTTTTTGCTCCGAAAATTGACTAAGTTCAAGTGACCTCTGATACCAAAGTTCCGCTTGTGCGCGGATCAACTATACACCGTTGGAAAGGTCTCGGCGTCCTCTTTTCAATGATGTATAAATCATTGCGAAGTTGTATTTTGGATTAAGGGAAATTCACGTCCAAAAATGATAATTTTTGCCCCGAAAATTGACTAAGTTCAAGTGACCTCTGACACCAAAGTTCCCCTTGTGCGCGGATCAACTATACATCGTTGGAAAAGTCTCGGCGTCTTCTTTTTAATGATGTATAAATCATTGCGAGGTTGTATTTTGGATTGATGGAAATTCACGTCCAAAAATGATAATTTTTGCTCCGAAAATTGACTAAGTTCAAGTGACCTCTGACACCAAAGTTCCCCTTGTGCGCGGATCAACTATATATCGTTGGAAAAGTCTCGGCGTCCTCTTTTCAATGATGTATAAATCATTGCGAGGTTGTATTTCGGATTTATGGAAAGTCACGTCCAAAAATGATAATTTTTGCTCCGAAAATTGACTAAGTTCAAGTGACCTCTGACACCAAAGTTCCGCTTGTGCGCGGATCAACTATACACCGTTGGAAAGGTCTCGGCGTCCTCTTTTCAATGATGTATAAATCATTGCGAGGTTGTATTTCGGATTGATGGAAATTCACGTCCAAAAATGATAATTTTTGCTCCGAAAATTGCCTAAGTTCAGGTGACCTCTGACACCAAAGTTCCCCTTGTGCGCGGATCAACTATATATCGTTGGAAAAGTCTCGGCGTCCTCTTTTCAATGATGTATAAATCATTGCGAGGTTGTATTTCGGATTTATGGAAAGTCACGTCCAAAAATGATAATTTTTGCTCCGAAAATTGCCTAAGTTCAAGTGACCTCTGACACCAAAGTTCCCCTTGTGCGCGGATCAACTATACATCGTTGGAAAGGTCTCGGCGTCCTCTTTTCAATGATGTATAAATCATTGCAAGGTTGTATTTTGAATTTATGGAAATTCACGTCCAAAAATGATAATTTTTGCTCCGAAAATTGACTAAGTTCAAGTGACCTCTGACACCAAAGTTCCGCTTGTGCGCGGATCAACTATACACCGTTGGAAAGGTCTCGGCGTCCTCTTTTCAATGATGTATAAATCATTGCGAGGTTGTATTTCGGATTGATGGAAATTCACGTCCAAAAATGATAATTTTTGCTCCGAAAATTGCCTAAGTTCAGGTGACCTCTGACACCAAAGTTCCCCTTGTGCGCGGATCAACTATATATCGTTGGAAAAGTCTCGGCGTCCTCTTTTCAATGATGTATAAATCATTGCGAGGTTGTATTTCGGATTTATGGAAAGTCACGTCCAAAAATGATAATTTTTGCTCCGAAAATTGCCTAAGTTCAAGTGACCTCTGACACCAAAGTTCCCCTTGTGCGCGGATCAACTATACATCGTTGGAAAGGTCTCGGCGTCCTCTTTTCAATGATGTATAAATCATTGCAAGGTTGTATTTTGAATTTATGGAAATTCACGTCCAAAAATGATAATTTTTGCTCCGAAAATTGACTAAGTTCAAGTGACCTCTGACACCAAAGTTCCGCTTGTGCGCGGATCAACTATACACCGTTGGAAAGGTCTCAGCGTCCTCTTTTCATTGATGTATAAATCATTGCGAGGTTGTATTTCGGATTGATGGAAATTCACGTCCAAAAATGATATTTTTTGCTCCGAAAATTGACTAAGTTCAAGTGACCTCTGATACCAAAGTTCCGCTTGTGCGCGGATCAACTATACACCGTTGGAAAGGTCTCGGCGTCCTCTTTTCAATGATGTATAAATCATTGCGAGGTTGTATTTTGGATTTATGGAAAGTCACGTCCAAAAATGATAATTTTTGCTCCGAAAATTGACTAAGTTCAAGTGACCTCTGACACCAAAGTTCCGCTTGTGCACGGATCAACTATACATCGTTGGAAAAGTCTCGGCGTCTTCTTTTTAATGATGTATAAATCATTGCGAGGTTGTATTTTGGATTGATGGAAATTCACGTCCAAAAATGATAATTTTTGCTCCGAAAATTGACTAAGTTCAAGTGACCTCTGACACCAAAGTTCCCCTTGTGCGCGGATCAACTATATATCGTTGGAAAAGTCTCGGCGTCCTCTTTTCAATGATGTATAAATCATTGCGAGGTTGTATTTCGGATTTATGGAAAGTCACGTCCAAAAATGATAATTTTTGCTCCGAAAATTGACTAAGTTCAAGTGACCTCTGACACCAAAGTTCCGCTTGTGCGCGGATCAACTATACACCGCTGGAAAGTTCTCGGCGTCCTCTTTTCAATGATGTATAAATCATTGCGAGGTTGTATTTTGGATTAATGGAAATTCACGTCCAAAAATGATAATTTTTGCTCCGAAAATTGACTAAGTTCAAGTGACCTCTGACACCAAAGTTCCCCTTGTGCGCGGATCAACTATATATCGTTGGAAAAGTCTCGGCGTCTTCTTTTTAATGATGTATAAATCATTGCGAGGTTGTATTTTGGATTGATGGAAATTCACGTCCAAAAATGATAATTTTTGCTCCGAAAATTGACTAAGTTCAAGTGGCCTCTGACACCAAAGTTCCCCTTGTGCGCGGATCAACTATATATCGTTGGAAAAGTCTCGGCGTCCTCTTTTCAATGATGTATAAATCATTGCGAGGTTGTATTTTGGATTGATGGAAATTCACGTCCAAAAATGATAATTTTTGCTCCGAAAATTGACTAAGTTCAAGTGACCTCTGACACCAAAGTTCCCCTTGTGCGCGGATCAACTATATATCGTTGGAAAAGTCTCGGCGTCCTCTTTTCAATGATGTATAAATCATTGCGAGGTTGTATTTCGGATTTATGGAAAGTCACGTCCAAAAATGATAATTTTTGCTCCGAAAATTGACTAAGTTCAAGTGACCTCTGACACCAAAGTTCCGCTTGTGCGCGGATCAAGTATACACCGCTGGAAAGTTCTCGGCGTCCTCTTTTCAATGATGTATAAATCATTGCGAGGTTGTATTTTGGATTAATGGAAATTCACGTCCAAAAATGATAATTTTTGCTACGAAAATTGACTAAGTTCAAGTGACCTCTGACACCAAAGTTCCGCTTGTGCACGGATCAAATATACACCGTTGGAAAAGTCTCGGTGTCCTCTTTTCAATGATGTATAAATCATTGCGAGGTTGTATTTCGGATTGATGGAAATTCACGTCCAAAAATGATAATTTTTGCTCCGAAAACTATACATCGTTGGAAAGGTCTCGGCGTCCTGTTTTCAATGATGTATAAATCATTGCGAGGTTGTATTTTGGATTTATGGAAATTCACGTCCAAAAATGATAATTTTTGCTCCGAAAATTGACTAAGTTCAAGTGACCTCTGACACCAAAGTTCCGCTTGTGCGCGAATCAACTATACACCGTTGGAAAGGTCTCGGCGTCCTCTTTGCAATGATGTATAAGTCATTGCGAGGTTGTATTTTGGATTAATGGAAATTCACGTCCAAAAATGATAATTTTTGCTCCGAAAATTTACTAAGTTCAAGTGACCTCTGACACCAAAGTTCCCCTTGTGCGCGGATCAACTATACATCGTTGGAAAAGTCTCGGCGTCGTCTTTTTATTGATGTATAAATCATTGCGAGGTTGTATTGTGGATTGATGGAAATTCACGTCCAAAAATGATAATTTTTGCTCCGAAAATTGACTAAGTTCAAGTGACCTCTGACACCAAAGTTCCCCTTGTGCGCGGATCAACTATACATCGTTGGAAAAGTCTCGGCGTCGTCTTTTTATTGATGTATAAATCATTGCGAGGTTGTATTGTGGATTGATGGAAATTCACGTCCAAAAATGATAATTTTTGCTCCGAAAATTGACTAAGTTCAAGTGACCTCTGACACCAAAGTTCCCCTTGTGCGCGGATCAACTATACATCGTTGGAAAAGTCTCGGCGTCCTCTTTTCATTGATGTATAAATCATTGCGAGGTTGTATTTCGGATTGATGGAAATTCACGTCCAAAAATGATATTTTTTGCTCCGAAAATTGACTAAGTTCAAGTGAACTCTGACACCAAAGTTCCGCTTGTGCGCGGATCAACTATACACCGTTGGAAAGGTCTCGGCGTCCTCTTTTTAATGATGTATAAATCATTGCGAGGTTGTATTTTGGATTAATGGAAATTCACGTCCAAAAATGATAATTTTTGCTACGAAAATTGACTAAGTTCAAGTGACCTCTGACACCAAAGTTCCGCTTGTGCACGGATCAACTATACACCGTTGGAAAAGTCTCGGTGTCCTCTTTTCAATGATGTATAAATCATTGCGAGGTTGTATTTCGGATTGATGGAAATTCACGTCCAAAAATGATAATTTTAGCTCCGAAAATTGCCTAAGTTCAAGTGACCTCTGACACCAAAGTTCCCCTTGTGCGCGGATCAACTATACATCGTTGGAAAGGTCTCGGCGTCCTCTTTTCAATGATGTATAAATCATTGCGAGGTTGTATTTTGGATTTATGGAAATTCACGTCCAAAAATGATAATTTTTGCTCCGAAAATTGACTAAGTTCAAGTGACCTCTGACACCAAAGTTCCGCTTGTGCACGGATCAGCTATACATCGTTGGAAAAATATCGGCGTCCTCTTTTCAATGATGTATACAAAACTACGAGGTTGTATTTCGGATTGATGGAAATTCACGTCCAAAAATGGTAATTTTTGCTCCGAAAATTTACTAAGTTCAAGTGACCTCTGACACCAAAGTTCCCCTTGTGCGCGGATCAACTATACATCGTTGGAAAAGTCTCGGCGTCGTCTTTTTATTGATGTATAAATCATTGCGAGGTTGTATTGTGGATTGATGGAAATTCACGTCCAAAAATGATAATTTTTGCTCCGAAAATTGACTAAGTTCAAGTGACCTCTGACACCAAAGTTCCCCTTGTGCGCGGATCAACTATACATCGTTGGAAAAGTCTCGGCGTCGTCTTTTTATTGATGTATAAATCATTGCGAGGTTGTATTGTGGATTGATGGAAATTCACGTCCAAAAATGATAATTTTTGCTCCGAAAATTGACTAAGTTCAAGTGACCTCTGACACCAAAGTTCCCCTTGTGCGCGGATCAACTATACATCGTTGGAAAAGTCTCGGCGTCCTCTTTTCATTGATGTATAAATCATTGCGAGGTTGTATTTCGGATTGATGGAAATTCACGTCCAAAAATGATATTTTTTGCTCCGAAAATTGACTAAGTTCAAGTGAACTCTGACACCAAAGTTCCGCTTGTGCGCGGATCAACTATACACCGTTGGAAAGGTCTCGGCGTCCTCTTTTTAATGATGTATAAATCATTGCGAGGTTGTATTTTG
The DNA here is from genome assembly GCA_937620795.1 of Thecophora atra. Taxonomy (NCBI): domain Eukaryota; kingdom Metazoa; phylum Arthropoda; class Insecta; order Diptera; family Conopidae; genus Thecophora; species Thecophora atra. The sequence goes on along the minus strand of OW569398.1, from coordinate 28,776,866 downwards.
GATTAATGGAAATTCACGTCCAAAAATGATAATTTTTGCTACGAAAATTGACTAAGTTCAAGTGACCTCTGACACCAAAGTTCCGCTTGTGCACGGATCAACTATACACCGTTGGAAAAGTCTCGGTGTCCTCTTTTCAATGATGTATAAATCATTGCGAGGTTGTATTTCGGATTGATGGAAATTCACGTCCAAAAATGATAATTTTAGCTCCGAAAATTGCCTAAGTTCAAGTGACCTCTGACACCAAAGTTCCCCTTGTGCGCGGATCAACTATACATCGTTGGAAAGGCCTCGGCGTCCTCTTTTCAATGATGTATAAATCATTGCGAGGTTGTATTTCGGATTGATGGAAATTCACGTCCAAAAATGGTAATTTTTGCTCCGAAAATTGCCTAAGTTCAAGTGACCTCTGACACCAAAGTTCCGCTTGTGCACGGATCAGCTATACATCGTTGGACAAATCTCGGCGTCCTCTTTTCAATGATGTATACAAAACTACGAGGTTGTATTTTGGATTAATGGAAATTCACGTCCAAAAATGATAATTTTTGCTCCGAAAATTGCCTAAGTTCAAGTGACCTCTGACACCAAAGTTACCCTTGTGCGCGGATCAACTATACATCGTTGGAAAGGTCTCGGCGTCCTGTTTTCAATGATGTATAAATCATTGCGAGGTTGTATTTTGGATTTATGGAAATTCACGTCCAAAAATGATAATTTTTGCTCCGAAAATTGACTAAGTTCAAGTGACCTCTGACACCAAAGTTCCGCTTGTGCGCGAATCAACTATACACCGTTGGAAAGGTCTCGGCGTCCTCTTTGCAATGATGTATAAGTCATTGCGAGGTTGTATTTTGGATTAATGGAAATTCACGTCCAAAAATGATAATTTTTGCTCCGAAAATTTACTAAGTTCAAGTGACCTCTGACAGCAAAGTTCCCCTTGTGCGCGGATCAACTATACATCGTTGGAAAAGTCTCGGCGTCGTCTTTTTATTGATGTATAAATCATTGCGAGGTTGTATTGTGGATTGATGGAAATTCACGTCCAAAAATGATAATTTTTGCTCCGAAAATTGACTAAGTTCAAGTGACCTCTGACACCAAAGTTCCCCTTGTGCGCGGATCAACTATACATCGTTGGAAAAGTCTCGGCGTCGTCTTTTTATTGATGTATAAATCATTGCGAGGTTGTATTGTGGATTGATGGAAATTCACGTCCAAAAATGATAATTTTTGCTCCGAAAATTGACTAAGTTCAAGTGACCTCTGACACCAAAGTTCCCCTTGTGCGCGGATCAACTATACATCGTTGGAAAAGTCTCGGCGTCCTCTTTTCATTGATGTATAAATCATTGCGAGGTTGTATTTCGGATTGATGGAAATTCACGTCCAAAAATGATATTTTTTGCTCCGAAAATTGACTAAGTTCAAGTGAACTCTGACACCAAAGTTCCGCTTGTGCGCGGATCAACTATACACCGTTGGAAAGGTCTCGGCGTCCTCTTTTTAATGATGTATAAATCATTGCGAGGTTGTATTTTGGATTAATGGAAATTCACGTCCAAAAATGATAATTTTTGCTACGAAAATTGACTAGGTTCAAGTGACCTCTGACACCAAAGTTCCGATTGTGCACGGATCAACTATACACCGTTGGAAAAGTCTCGGTGTCCTCTTTTCAATGATGTATAAATCATTGCGAGGTTGTATTTCGGATTGATGGAAATTCACGTCCAAAAATGATAATTTTAGCTCCGAAAATTGCCTAAGTTCAAGTGACCTCTGACACCAAAGTTCCCCTTGTGCGCGGATCAACTATACATCGTTGGAAAGGTCTCGGCGTCCTCTTTTCAATGATGTATAAATCATTGCGAGGTTGTATTTTGGATTTATGGAAATTCACGTCCAAAAATGATAATTTTTGCTCCGAAAATTGACTAAGTTCAAGTGACCTTTGACACCAAAGTTCCGCTTGTGCACGGATCAGCTATACATCGTTGGAAAAATAGCGGCGTCCTCTTTTCAATGATGTATACAAAACTACGAGGTTGTATTTCGGATTGATGGAAATTCACGTCCAAAAATGATAAGTTTTGCTCCGAAAATTGCCTAAGTTCAAGTGACCTCTGACACCAAAGTTCCCCTTGTGCGCGGATCAACTATACATCGTTGGAAAGGTCTCGGCGTCCTCTTTTCAATGATGTATAAATCATTGCGAGGTTGTATTTCGGATTGATGGAAATTCACGTCCAAAAATGGTAATTTTTGCTCCGAAAATTGCCTAAGTTCAAGTGACCTCTGACACCAAAGTTCCGCTTGTGCACGGATCAGCTATACATCGTTGGACAAATCTCGGCGTCCTCTTTTCAATGATGTATACAAAACTACGAGGTTGTATTTTGGATTAATGGAAATTCACGTCCAAAAATGATAATTTTTGCTCCGAAAATTGACTAAGTTCAAGTGACCTCTGACACTAAAGTTCCCCTTGTGCGCGGATCAACTATACATCGTTGGAAAGGTCTCGGCGTCCTCTTTTCAATGATGTATAAATCATTGCGAGGTTGTATTTTGGATTTATGAAAATTCACGTCCAAAAATGATAATTTTTGCTCCGAAAATTGACTAAGTTCAAGTGAGCTCTGACACCAAAGTTCCGCTTGTGCACGGATCAGCTATACATCGTTGGAAAAATCTCTGCGTCCTCTTTTTAGTGATGTATACAAAACTGCGAGGTTGTATTTTGGATTGATGGAAATTCACGTCCAAAAATGATAATTTTTGCTCCAAAAATTGACTAAGTTCAAGTGACCTCTGACACCAAAGTTCCCCTTGTGCGCGGATCAACTATACATCGTTGGAAAAGTCTCGGTGTCCTCTTTTCAATGATGTATAAATCATTGCGAGGTTGTATTTCGGATTGATGGAAATTCACGTCCAAAAATGATAATTTTTGCTCCGAAAATTGCCTAAGTTCAAGTGACCTCTGACACCAAAGTTCCCCTTGTGCGCGGATCAACTATACATCGTTGGAAAAGTCTCGGCGTCCTCTTTTCAATGATGTATAAATCATTGCGAGGTTGTATTTTGGAATAATGGAAATTTACGTACAAAAATGATAATTTTTGCTCCGAAAATTGCCTAAGTTCAAGTGACCTCTGACACCAAAGTTCCCCTTGTGCGCGGATCAACTATACATCGTTGGAAAGGTCTCGGCGTCCTCTTTTCAATGATGTATAAATCATTGCGAGGTTGTATTTTGGATTTATGAAAATTCACGTCCAAAAATGATAATTTTTGCTCCGAAAATTGACTAAGTTCAAGTGACCTCTGACACCAAAGTTCCGCTTGTGCGCGGATCAACTATACACCGTTGGAAAGGTCTCGGCGTCCTCTTTTTAATGATGTATAAATCATTGCGAGGTTGTATTTTGGATTAATGGAAATTCACGTCCAAAAATGATAATTTTTGCTAAGAAAATTGACTAAGTTCAAGTGACCTCTGACACCAAAGTTCCCCTTGTGCGCGGATCAACTATACATCGTTGGAAAGGTCTCGGCGTCTTCTTTTCAATGATGTATAAATCATTGCGAGGTTGTATTTCGGATTGATGGAAATTCACGTCCAAAAATGGTAATTTTTGCTCCGAAAATTGCCTAAGTTCAAGTGACCTCTGACACCAAAGTTCCGCTTGTGCACGGATCAGCTATACATCGTTGGACAAATCTCGGCGTCCTCTTTTCAATGATGTATACAAAACTACGAGGTTGTATTTTGGATTTATGGAAATTCACGTCCAAAAATGATAATTTTTGCTCCGAAAATTGACTAAGTTCAAGTGACCTCTGACACCAAAGTTCCCCTTGTGCGCGGATCAACTATACATCGTTGGAAAGGTCTCGGCGTAATCTTTTCAATGATGTATAAATCATTGCGAGGTTGTATTTTGGATTTATGAAAATTCACGTCCAAAAATGATAATTTTTGCTCCGAAAATTGACTAAGTTCAAGTGAGCTCTGACACCAAAGTTCCGCTTGTGCACGGATCAGCTATACATCGTTGGAAAAATCTCTGCGTCCTCTTTTTAGTGATGTATACAAAACTGCGAGGTTGTATTTTGGATTGATGGAAATTCACGTCCAAAAATGATAATTTTTGCTCCAAAAATTGACTAAGTTCAAGTGACCTCTGACACCAAAGTTCCCCTTGTGCGCGGATCAACTATACATCGTTGGAAAAGTCTCGGTGTCCTCTTTTCAATGATGTATAAATCATTGCGAGGTTGTATTTCGGATTGATGGAAATTCACGTCCAAAAATGATAATTTTTGCTCCGAAAATTGCCTAAGTTCAAGTGACCTCTGACACCAAAGTTCCCCTTGTGCGCGGATCAACTATACATCGTTGGAAAAGTCTCGGCGTCCTCTTTTCAATGATGTATAAATCATTGCGAGGTTGTATTTTGGAATAATGGAAATTTACGTACAAAAATGATAATTTTTGCTCCGAAAATTGCCTAAGTTCAAGTGACCTCTGACACCAAAGTTCCCCTTGTGCGCGGATCAACTATACATCGTTGGAAAGGTCTCGGCGTCCTCTTTTCAATGATGTATAAATCATTGCGAGGTTGTATTTTGGATTTATGAAAATTCACGTCCAAAAATGATAATTTTTGCTCCGAAAATTGACTAAGTTCAAGTGACCTCTGACACCAAAGTTCCGCTTGTGCGCGGATCAACTATACACCGTTGGAAAGGTCTCGGCGTCCTCTTTTTAATGATGTATAAATCATTGCGAGGTTGTATTTTGGATTAATGGAAATTCACGTCCAAAAATGATAATTTTTGCTAAGAAAATTGACTAAGTTCAAGTGACCTCTGACACCAAAGTTCCCCTTGTGCGCGGATCAACTATACATCGTTGGAAAGGTCTCGGCGTCTTCTTTTCAATGATGTATAAATCATTGCGAGGTTGTATTTCGGATTGATGGAAATTCACGTCCAAAAATGGTAATTTTTGCTCCGAAAATTGCCTAAGTTCAAGTGACCTCTGACACCAAAGTTCCGCTTGTGCACGGATCAGCTATACATCGTTGGACAAATCTCGGCGTCCTCTTTTCAATGATGTATACAAAACTACGAGGTTGTATTTTGGATTTATGGAAATTCACGTCCAAAAATGATAATTTTTGCTCCGAAAATTGACTAAGTTCAAGTGACCTCTGACACCAAAGTTCCCCTTGTGCGCGGATCAACTATACATCGTTGGAAAGGTCTCGGCGTAATCTTTTCAATGATGTATAAATCATTGCGAGGTTGTATTTTGGATTTATGAAAATTCACGTCCAAAAATGATAATTTTTGCTCCGAAAATTGACTAAGTTCAAGTGAGCTCTGACACCAAAGTTCCGCTTGTGCACGGATCAGCTATACATCGTTGGAAAAATCTCTGCGTCCTCTTTTTAGTGATGTATACAAAACTGCGAGGTTGTATTTTGGATTGATGGAAATTCACGTCCAAAAATGATAATTTTTGCTCCAAAAATTGACTAAGTTCAAGTGACCTCTGACACCAAAGTTCCCCTTGTGCGCGGATCAACTATACATCGTTGGAAAAGTCTCGGTGTCCTCTTTTCAATGATGTATAAATCATTGCGAGGTTGTATTTCGGATTGATGGAAATTCACGTCCAAAAATGATAATTTTTGCTCCGAAAATTGCCTAAGTTCAAGTGACCTCTGACACCAAAGTTCCCCTTGTGCGCGGATCAACTATACATCGTTGGAAAAGTCTCGGCGTCCTCTTTTCAATGATGTATAAATCATTGCGAGGTTGTATTTTGGAATAATGGAAATTTACGTACAAAAATGATAATTTTTGCTCCGAAAATTGCCTAAGTTCAAGTGACCTCTGACACCAAAGTTCCCCTTGTGCGCGGATCAACTATACATCGTTGGAAAGGTCTCGGCGTCCTCTTTTCAATGATGTATAAATCATTGCGAGGTTGTATTTTGGATTTATGAAAATTCACGTCCAAAAATGATAATTTTTGCTCCGAAAATTGACTAAGTTCAAGTGACCTCTGACACCAAAGTTCCGCTTGTGCGCGGATCAACTATACACCGTTGGAAAGGTCTCGGCGTCCTCTTTTTAATGATGTATAAATCATTGCGAGGTTGTATTTTGGATTAATGGAAATTCACGTCCAAAAATGATAATTTTTGCTAAGAAAATTGACTAAGTTCAAGTGACCTCTGACACCAAAGTTCCCCTTGTGCGCGGATCAACTATACATCGTTGGAAAGGTCTCGGCGTCTTCTTTTCAATGATGTATAAATCATTGCGAGGTTGTATTTCGGATTGATGGAAATTCACGTCCAAAAATGGTAATTTTTGCTCCGAAAATTGCCTAAGTTCAAGTGACCTCTGACACCAAAGTTCCGCTTGTGCACGGATCAGCTATACATCGTTGGACAAATCTCGGCGTCCTCTTTTCAATGATGTATACAAAACTACGAGGTTGTATTTTGGATTTATGGAAATTCACGTCCAAAAATGATAATTTTTGCTCCGAAAATTGACTAAGTTCAAGTGACCTCTGACACCAAAGTTCCCCTTGTGCGCGGATCAACTATACATCGTTGGAAAGGTCTCGGCGTAATCTTTTCAATGATGTATAAATCATTGCGAGGTTGTATTTTGGATTTATGAAAATTTACGTCCAAAAATGATAATTTTACCTCCGAAAATTGACTAAGTTCAAGTGACCTCTGACACCAAAGTTCCGCTTGTGCACGGATCAGCTATACATCGTTGGAAAAATCTCTGCGTCCCCTTTTTAGTGATGTATACAAAACTGCGAGGTTGTATTTCGGATTGATGGAAATTCACGTCCAAAAATGATAATTTTTGCTCCGAAAATTGACTAAGTTCAAGTGACCTCTGACACCAAAGTTCCCCTTGTGCGCGGATTAACTATACATCGTTGGAAAAGTCTCGGTGTCCTCTTTTCAATGATGTATAAATCATTGCGAGGTTGTATTTCGGATTTATGGAATTTCACGTCCAAAAATGATAATTTTTGCTCCGAAAATTGCCTAAGTTCAAGTGACCTCTGACACCAAAGTTCCCCTTGTGCGCGGATCAACTATACATCGTTGGAAAAGTCTCGGCGTCCTCTTTTCAATGATGTATAAATCATTGCGAGGTTGTATTTTGGATTAATGGAAATTTACGTACAAAAATGATAATTTTTGCTCCGAAAATTGCCTAAGTTCAAGTGACCTCTGACACCAAAGTTCCCCTTGTGCGCGGATCAACTATACATCGTTGGAAAGGTCTCGGCGTCCTCTTTTCAATGATGTATAAATCATTGCGAGGTTGTATTTTGGATTTATGAAAATTCACGTCCAAAAATGATAATTTTTGCTCCGAAAATTGACTAAGTTCAAGTGACCTCTGACACCAAAGTTCCGCTTGTGCGCGGATCAACTATACACCGTTGGAAAGGTCTCGGCGTCCTCTTTTCAATGATGTATAAATCATTGCGAGGTTGTATTTTGGATTAATGGAAATTCACGTCCAAAAATGATAATTTTTGCTCCGAAAATTGACTAAGTTCAAGTGACCTCTGACACCAAAGTTCCGCTTGTGCACGGATCAGCTATACATCGTTGGAAAAATCTCTGCGTCCTCTTTTCAATGATGTATACAAAACTACGAGGTTGTATTTCGGATTGATGGAAATTCACGTCCAAAAATGATAAGTTTTGCTCTGAAAATTGCCTAAGTTCAAGTGACCTCTGACACCAAAGTTCCCCTTGTGCGCGGATCAACTATACATCGTTGGAAAGGTCTCGGCGTCCTCTTTTGAATGATGTATAAATCATTGCGAGGTTGTATTTCGGATTGATGGAAATTCACGTCCAAAAATGGTAATTTTTACTCCGAAAATTGCCTAAGTTCAAGTGACCTCTGACACCAAAGTTCCGCTTGTGCACGGATCAGCTATACATCGTTGGACAAATCTCGGCGTCCTCTTTTCAATGATGTATACAAAACTACGAGGTTGTATTTTGGATTTATGGAAATTCACGTCCAAAAATGATAATTTTTGCTCCGAAAATTGACTAAGTTCAAGTGACCTCTGACACCAAAGTTCCGCTTGTGCGCGGATCAAGTATACACCGTTGGAAAGGTCTCGGCGTCCTTTTTTCAATGATGTATTAATCATTGCGAGGTTGTATTTTGGATTAATGGAAATTCACGTCCAAAAATGATAATTTTTGCTCCGAAAATTGACTAAGTTCAAGTGACCTCTGACACCAAAGTTCCGCTTGTGCACGGATCAGCTATACATCGTTGGAAAAATCTCTGCGTCCTCTTTTTAGTGATGTATACAAAACTGCGAGGTTGTATTTCGGATTGACGGAAATTCACGTCCAAAAATGATAATTTTTGCTCCGAAAATTGACTAAGTTCAAGTGACCTCTGACACCAAAGTTCCCCTTGTGCGCGGATCAACTATACATCGTTGGAAAAGTCTCGGTGTCCTCTTTTCAATGATGTGTAAATCATTGCGAGGTTGTATTTCGGATTGATGGAAATTCACGTCCAAAAATGATAATTTTTGCTCCGAAAATTGCCTAAGTTCAAGTGACCTCTGACACCAAAGTTCCCCTTGTGCGCGGATCAACTATACATCGTTGGAAAAGTCTCGGCGTCCTCTTTTCAATGATGTATAAATCATTGCGAGGTTGTATTTTGGATTAATGGAAATTTACGTACAAAAATGATAATTTTTGCTCCGAAAATTTACTAAGTTCAAGTGACCTCTGACACCAAAGTTCCGCTTGTGCACGGATCAGCTATACATCGTTGGACAAATCTCGGCGTCCTTTTTTCAATGATGTATACAAAACTACGAGGTTGTATTTTGGATTTATGGAAATTCACGTCCAAAAATGATAATTTTTGCTCCGAAAATTGACTAAGTTCAAGTGACCTCTGACACCAAAGTTCCCCTTGTGCGCGGATCAACTATACATCGTTGGAAAGGTCTCGGCGTCCTCTTTTCAATGATGTATAAATCATTGCGAGGTTGTATTTTGGATTTATGAAAATTCACGTCCAAAAATGATAATTTTTGCTCCGAAAATTGACTAAGTTCAAGTGACCTCTGACACCAAAGTTCCGCTTGTGCGCGGATCAACTATACACCGTTGGAAAGGTCTCGGCGTCCTCTTTTCAATGATGTATAAATCATTGCGAGGTTGTATTTTGGATTAATGGAAATTCACGTCCAAAAATGATAATTTTTGCTCCGAAAATTGACTAAGTTCAAGTGACCTCTGACACCAAAGTTCCGCTTGTGCACGGATCAGCTATACATCGTTGGAAAAATCTCTGCGTCCTCTTTTTAGTGATGTATACAAAACTGCGAGGTTGTATTTCGGATTGATGGAAATTCACGTCCAAAAATGATAATTTTTGCTCCGAAAATTGACTAAGTTCAAGTGACCTCTGACACCAAAGTTCCGCTTGTGCGCGGATCAACTATACACCGTTGGAAAGGCCTCGGCGTCCTCTTTTCAATGATGTATAAATCATTGCGAGGTTGTATTTTGGATTAATGGAAATTCACGTCCAAAAATGATAATTTTTGCTCCGAAAATTGACTAAGTTCAAGTGACCTCTGACACCAAAGTTCCGCTTGTGCACGGATCAGCTATACATCGTTGGAAAAATCTCTGCGTCCTCTTTTCAATGATGTATACAAAACTACGAGGTTGTATTTCGGATTGATGGAAATTCACGTCCAAAAATGATAATTTTTGCTCCGAAAATTGACTAAGTTCAAGTGACCTCTGACACCAAAGTTCCCCTTGTGCGCGGATCAACTATACATCGTTGGAAAGGTCTCGGCGTCCTCTTTTCAATAATGTATAAATCATTGCGAGGTTGTATTTTGGATTTATGAAAATTCACGTCCAAAAATGATAATTTTTGCTCCGAAAATTGACTAAGTTCAAGTGACCTCTGACACCAAAGTTCCGCTTGTGCGCGGATCAACTATACACCGTTGGAAAGGTCTCGGCGTCCTCTTTTCAATGATGTATAAATCATTGCGAGGTTGTATTTTGGATTAATGGAAATTCACGTCCAAAAATGATAATTTTTGCTCCGAAAATTGACTAAGTTCAAGTGACCTCTGACACCAAAGTTCCGCTTGTGCGCGGATCAACTATACACCGTTGGAAAGGTCTCGGCGTCCTCTTTTCAATGATGTATATATCATTGCGAGGTTGTATTTTGGATTAATGGAAATTCACGTCCAAAAATGATAATTTTTGCTCCGAAAATTGACTAAGTTCAAGTGACCTCTGACACCAAAGTTCCGCTTGTGCACGGATCAGCTATACATCGTTGGAAAAATCTCTGCGTCCTCTTTTTAGTGATGTATACAAAACTGCGAGGTTGTATTTCGGATTGATGGAAATTCACGTCCAAAAATGATAATTTTTGCTCCGAAAATTGACTAAGTTCAAGTGACCTCTGACACCAAAGTTCCGCTTGTGCGCGGATCAACTATACATCGTTGGAAAAGTCTCGGCGTCTTCTTTTTAATGATGTATAAATCATTGCGAGGTTGTATTTTGGATTGATGGAAATTCACGTCCAAAAATGATAATTTTTGCTCCGAAAATTGACTAAGTTCAAGTGACCTCTGACACCAAAGTTCCGCTTGTGCGCGGATCAACTATACACCGTTGGAAAGGTCTCGGCGTCCTCTTTTCAATGATGTATAAATCATTGCGAGGTTGTATTTTGGATTAATGGAAATTCACGTCCAAAAATGATAATTTTTGCTCCGAAAATTGACTAAGTTCAAGTGACCTCTGACACCAAAGTTCCGCTTGTGCACGGATCAGCTATACATCGTTGGAAAAATCTCTGCGTCCTCTTTTCAATGATGTATACAAAACTACGAGGTTGTATTTCGGATTGATGGAAATTCACGTCCAAAAATGATAAGTTTTGCTCCGAAAATTGCCTAAGTTCAAGTGACCTCTGACACCAAAGTTCCCCTTGTGCACGGATCAACTATACATCGTTGGAAAGGTCTCGGCGTCCTCTTTTCAATGATGTATAAATCATTGCGAGGTTGTATTTTGGATTTATGGAAATTCTCGTCCAAAAATGATAATTTTTGCTCCGAAAATTGACTAAGTTCAAGTGACCTCTGACACCAAAGTTCCGCTTGTGCGCGGATCAACTATACACCGTTGGAAAGGTCTCGGCGTCCTCTTTTCAATGATGTATAAATCATTGCGAGGTTGTATTTCGGATTGATGGAAATTCACGTCCAAAAATGGTAATTTTTGCTCCGAAAATTGCCTAAGTTCAAGTGACCTCTGACACCAAAGTTCCGCTTGTGCACGGATCAGCTATACATCGTTGGACAAATCTCGGCGTCCTCTTTTCAATGATGTATACAAAACTACGAGGTTGTATTTTGGATTTATGGAAATTCACGTCCAAAAATGATAATTTTTGCTCCGAAAATTGACCAAGTTCAAGTGACCTCTGACACCAAAGTTCCCCTTGTGCGCGGATCAACTATACATCGTTGGAAAGGTCTCGGCGTCCTCTTTTCAATGAAGTATAAATCATTGCGAGGTTGTATTTTGGATTTATGAAAATTCACGTCCAAAAATGATAATTTTTGCTCCGAAAATTGACTAAGTTCAAGTGACCTCTGACACCAAAGTTCCGCTTGTGCGCGGATCAACTATACACCGTTGGAAAGGTCTCGGCGTCCTCTTTTTAATGATGTATAAATCATTGCGAGGTTGTATTTTGGATTAATGGAAATTCACGTCCAAAAATGATAATTTTTGCTCCGAAAATTGACTAAGTTCAAGTGACCTCTGACACCAAAGTTCCGCTTGTGCACGGATCAGCTATACATCGTTGGAAAAATCTCTGCGTCCTCTTTTTAGTGATGTATACAAAACTGCGAGGTTGTATTTCGGATTGATGGAAATTCACGTCCAAAAATGATAATTTTTGCTCCGAAAATTGACTAAGTTCAAGTGACCTCTGACACCAAAGTTCCCCTTGTGCGCGGATCAACTATACATCGTTGGAAAAGTCTCGGTGTCCTCTTTTCAATGATGTATAAATCATTGCGAGGTTGTATTTCGGATTGATGGAAATTCACGTCCAAAAATGATAATTTTTGCTCCGAAAATTGACTAAGTTAAAGTGACCTCTGACACCAAAGATCCCCTTGTGCGCGGATCAACTATACATCGTTGGAAAAGTCTCGGCGTCCTCTTTTCAATGATGTATAAATCATTGCGAGGTTGTATTTTGGATTTATGGAAATTCTCGTCCAAAAATGATAATTTTTGCTCCGAAAATTGACTAAGTTCAAGTGACCTCTGACACCAAAGTTCTCCTTGTGCGCGGATCAACTATACATCGTTGGAAAAGTCTCGGCATCCTCTTTTCAATGATGTATAAATCATTGCGAGGTTGTATTTCGGATTGATAGAAATTCACGTCCAAAAATGATAATTTTTGCTCCGAAAATTGACTAAGTTAAAGCATAGAGAAAGAATAACAAGAGGCCGAATCAGCGAAATTTACTCGAACGCCTGATGGAAGCGGTCGGTCCGCAAGGGAAACGAAGAAACGAAATGAGTGCAAAGTGCGTCCTCAAGGAGAGACTAGCAAATTTCAATAAATTTACTCACGCATACAGCGAATATTTATTTTCAATCATTCACTCTGTTTTAGCATGCCTGAAACTGTTTCGTTTGGTTGTGTGTGTGTGAATAATTTTTAAGCATCAACATTTTTTAGCATTTCTGGAGTTTCTGATGCTTTTCTTAACTTTGTTTGCTTTGACCACCGATTTATTTGAGTCGGCATGCTGGGTACAAAAAAGCCCTATAAAAAATAAATCTTAACAGGAGCACTACTATGAATATATCTAATCTCTAAAAACTAGCAAATATGCTAAGTATTAACACAGTTCAATTTTGATATGACTAATTATAATTTTATTTATTTTAAACTCGTAAATATTTATGTTTTAAGATTTCCGAAAATAATTTCTAAAGCTTTCAGCTTTTCCGCAGTTATTTAAACTGCTAATGACTAAAAATTGCAAAGATTTCAGCTTTCTATAATTGTACTGATCAAGAAGGTCGTCCAAACCTCCTTCATAGAATTTCTAATCCAAAAATTGTATCAGTATACAATTATAAAAAACACAAACAATATGTCCACAAATCGTAAGAAGTTATGAATGTGTATTCACATATATTCTTTCGGCATACATACATACACTCTTCATTTGCTCCATAAAGAATCAATAGTAAAAAAAAAGACGAATAGGGAAAATGTAAGAAGAAATGAAATTACACCAACAATCTGTAAACGATCCAGTAGTAGACAGAAAAAGTTTCTCAGAGTATGAAAGCAAAAGAAAAAAGCCAAACACTCAAAAATCTTCACACGATCCAGAACTGGGTATGAGCGAATTCTCAGAGCATCAGTGCAAACACACAAACCCACGTGTAATAGCCCAGTGAAATAATCGCCCATGACATGATGCATCCTCTCCCGCTAACATTGTATGGTGGACCCATCCTGTCTCCGTTCTTAATTGCACATGACATTAACCCAGGGCTGTCATAGGAAGCGATGCATCGCTTATTTCAACAATGTAAGTGAAGGTCAGATAGATCCCTTGTCTCAACAATGTAAGTGAAGGTCGGATGCATCCGATTTTTCAACAATGTAAGTGAGAGTCGGATGGCCGCAAAATTTTAAGCGATAACATTCCAATAGCATCACAGAATTTCGTGTTTTCTTTAATTTTTCTTCTTAATTCGCAAGAGCTTTTTCTTTGTTTTTAGAAATATTTAAAAAAACATTACTTGGATTTTTGGGTGGAATTTGAATAAAACCACAAGTTCGGTGAGAATTTTTTGGAATCTATTATTATTTTAATATGTGAAAATTATTGTAATTAAATTATTGAAAAACTTACAAATTATTTTTCAAGTCGCTGTGGTCTTCGAACCGGGCCGTCCGCTTTCCTAGTCCAGCACACTATCCTATGAGCTACGCGTGATCACGATTTCATTGCACTAAATACGGAATATGTAGTTGGTCAACTTCGCGAAAGCACGAACGAACGAACGAACGAACGAACGATTGTGACGAAGTTGTATGTGTGTGTTCAGTATAGAAACAATCGAATACAGGCGATGCTTGGATGACAACGCCGATCGCATTCGGATGGATGACGAATTTTGTACATTGTGTGCGGGAAATAATGGGAAACATTAGGAACGAACGATTGTGACGAAGTTACGATTCGTGCTTATGTGTGTGTACAGTATACAAACAATCCAATACATGCGATGCTTGGATAACAACGCCGATCACATTCGGATGTAGTACAAAAATTTCATTTTATATTTCACTGGGAGGGATAGCATAGAGAGCAAAGCATTCAAAAATCTATCAACGATTCAGTAGTGGATAGCCAAAAATGCTCAGAGCATCAATGAAAACACATTAGCATTTGCAATAGAAAAGAGAAGAGTGCGAAACACTCAAAAATCTTCATACGATCCAGAACTGGGTTGCCGAATTCTCAGAGCATCACTGCAAACACACAAACAAGAGCAAAAGGAATAGGGTAGAGAGCGAAGCACTCAGCAATTCATCATCGATTCAGTAGTGGATAGAAAACAAATGCTCAGAGCATCAATGAAAACACATTAGCATTTGCAATAGCAAAAGAGAAGAGAGAACACACTCAGCAATGAGTGAGAAAAAGATCCAGTACTGGATCTTCAGTGGAAAATATTTTTGTTCAAGATTCGGCCTCTTGTTATTCTTTCTCTATGGTTAAAGTGACCTCTGACACCAAAGATCCCCTTGTGCGCGGATCAACTATACATCGTTGGAAAAGTCTCGGCGTCCTCTTTTCAATGATGTATAAATCATTGCGAGGTTGTATTTCGGATTGATGGAAATTCACGTCCAAAAATGATATTTTTTGCTCCGAAAATAGACTAAGTTCAAGTGACCTCTGACACCATAGTTCCGCTTGTCAACTATACATCGTTGGAAAAATTTACTAAAAGCATTAAAAATTCATTAAAATTTACATTAAATTAAAATTAAATTAAACAAAGAAAACCTGAAGTTATTCCAAACGCTAATGGCATAAGGTGTATTTAAAAACTCTTTTGGACAACCACTGTATTAACAATTTCAATGTTTATGTGACGAATTCCAATACAATTACTCAACATCAAAATTATAATTCATATTATTATTTATACTTTTTATATTACCGTTATTACTTTTACATTATTACTTATTCAAAATTTTGGCATTTAGTTGCAAAAAAATTTAAACTAAATTGAACTAATTAGATTGAAGGATGGGATAATAAGGTAAGAAGTACAGAACAGAGAAGAAAAAAGAATGAGCAGAAAGAGAGAAGAGATTAGACTTACAGCATCGTAAGGAAGCGAACTACCAATTGCCTATACCTACCCACACCAGGTGTCTCCTTTACACATTGTGGCAACAAATTCCATAGCCTAATAGCAGCAACGAAGAATAGCCTTGAAGAGACTAAAGATTTGCAACGAGGGATTAAAAGTATGCTGCTTCTCATGGTTCTCCAAAATTATAACTTGCCAAACAAGTATAAGTTTGTTTAAGTATATTATCGGATCTGACATAAAGTCGTTTTTCCACAGCCGCCTGCTTCTTTTGCTTTTTAGGGTGTGGAGATGTGGAGTGCCGGCGTACCTGAAGGCAAAGCTTACCTCGTGCGTGTCTGGCCGTACAGGTAATTTCGTATTGCCGCGCTTTCGTACCTTGGTGAGGGAAAGATCAGGCCTGGTGCGTGGAATTAGACTTTGGAATAGTTTGCCTACTCGGCTTAACGCAGTAATGGAACTTAGCCAATTCAAAACTGGCATTTTGGAGTTAGCTGCTCAGGGGAGCATTACTATCTAGTCTGTTGGCATGTACGTCGCTTGCTCTTCCTCGCTTGTGTATGAATCCTTAGCTAAGCACTGAATTACATTTCTCTTCTTCTTGCCTTTATTTTCCAATTACTCTTCTTTTTGTCTTTTATTTCTCTTAGGATCATCTTTTCACTTTTCGTGCCCATTCGACCATTCCCTCGATTGCGACTTAAATACAATTGTTCTTAAAGTTATTATATATGTTGCTACTTTTTTAAGTATTAATGGTATTGGATATATTAAATTCTGTTTCGTACTACAGTATGGACTGTAGTGTAACCACGGTCTAACATTTTGTAACATAACTAAAGTAAAGACCATCTCACATGTACACCCTGCTGGTCGTGAAGTACATTGAGTGGAACACAGCATACGCTGCATTTCCACTCAATGCATTTCCCCAAGCGATCAATACGCAGCCAATAAGAATATGCTAGGTTGACACAAATAATAATTGTAAGTAGAGTAAGAAGGAAAGAAAGCAAAGGGTGTCCACTTTCCATTTCTTTAAGTTAAGTGTAAGTCGTCTAGATATATTTACATAATAAGCGACAATGTATAAATTTTTGTATAAAAAGGGCAAACTAGCCAAATAAAATTTAATTGTTCATTTGACAAGAGTATAAGGAGGTTGCATTATCTAAAACGTAAGTTTGGCCTGGTGGCCATCACCTAATATATTTATAGCTTGGTTCACTTACGAACAAAGTTTGGCCTGAAGGCCATCACCATGTTCTATGAACATAATTAGCGTGGTTCGCTGTGCACAATAAAAACCAAATTTAAAAGCACGGCCTGGCGGCCAGCCTATGTCGGCTTGACTAGCTGGGAAATAAGTCACCATTTTTTTTAACACGTCTTTCTTTTCTTCTATCACAAACTAAAACACACTACAGGACTTTTATATTATATTTTTACCCAATGCTGTTATCTAAGGTTCAAATGTACAATATTATAAGGCGAGTAGCCTTTTCTTGTATTTTTATGGATATTTCAAATAAATAAATAAATAAATAAATACCCCGGAGGCCTGGTAGCCAGCAATTTGAAGAGGAATATACAGACCTTGGCTTTGTGGTAACTAACCAAATCACAACCAAGTAATGGAGAGCAATACCGGGATACGAGGTCAAACTTACGCAGCCCGAAAACATATCTCATAATATAATTGAATGCAACGGACAGTTTTAACTGCGAAGAGAAGTCTAACACAGCATACACAATGTTGGAACAGTCTACAATAGGCATGAAGAGTTATAGAGCGACCAGACGACGAATCATTGGGGGAGTAGCACTTGCAGTTTTATGGGATTGCATAAAAGACTGTAAATTTTCTTAACAACATTATTCATCTAATCAACGCATGAGAGGGTGGAGTTTATACAAAAAACCAAATTCACTATTTTATTGACCATGCTCAGATCACTGCCATCCAACAAGATTCTGGAAAGTGCAGGAAGAGACCTGTTCTTATGAACAGGTAGTACGAACGATTTCGAAACATTCAACTGAAGTCCATTTAAAACTTCCCAATGGTTGCTGGAAGCTAAATCATCATTTAAACTAGCGAACAGATACACTTGAGTGTTCAGATATGTACATCTGAATATCATCCGCATATGCATGCATAGTAGAATGTTTACAAACCGCAAAAATATCATTTAAGTACACAGAGAATAGTGACGGACCAAGTATAGATCCCTGAGGGACACCAGTCTTAAGAACCTTATAACCAGAGAATCTATTGGACACCTTTACCCGTTGTAGTCTACCAGTCAAATAATTTTCCAATAAGGCCACAGCATCATCCTGAAAACCAAATAAATTCTTCAATTTGGAATAAAGACATACATGCACTACTCTATCAAATTCCTTAGAAAAATCTAACAAGCAAATCATGGTCAAAAAATCATTATCATAGCCATGTCATATATCATCTAATACTTTGACCATAACAGTAGCGCAACTATGACCACGACGAAAGCCAGATTGGAGTGGAGACAAATACCTTCCTCTCATAAGATGGTTTGAGATTTGCTGAGCCATTAGTTTCTCACAGACTTTGCTTAACGGCGATAAAATGGTTATAGGCCTGAAATCACTAGCCAGTACTGGATTGGAATTTTTAGGTACCGGAATCACAACTGCAGTTTTCCAAATACGTGGAAATTTCGAGGATTGACAACATTGGTTTATTATATTAGACGTGATATCCCTAACAAAGTTACCAACATCGAGCTCGGTGAGCGGAAGAAATCTGAAAGTACTCTCATCACACGGCGCAAAACTAGAGGTATAACCAGGGTTTGTTATAGCAGGACCAAACGTATGAGAACGAAGTTCTTCAGGGTCTATATGGCATTCCATTTCACATTTACTAAAAACTCCAAGTTTTCGTATATTGGCCCACAATTTTTTAGTAGGAAGAGAAGCGTTTAGCTTAGAGGAAAAATAATGTGTCTTAGATGCATACTTGCACAGCTCTATTTCGCGCCCTTTTAAAGTTGACTGTTTTAAAATAAAAAATTGTTAGAAACTATCGCGTAATTTTTATGGTAAAATTCATGTGGTTGAGGCTAATGCAATTCCTTCGTTTGGCAGAACGCCTTTATAATCCTCTCCACGAAAATGATATGGAAAACGTGGAGCTACCAGAAAATACCTATGAACTCTTTCTGGAGGACGAGTAATTTTAGGTTATTAGTAGGGTATTTTTGAGGTATTTCTAAGTTATTCCATTGTACATCGAAGTTATCAGAGCATTTGTAAGTATTTGGAGTATAGGTAGTTTATTTTTAAGGTATTCGTTTTAAATACAAAAAAATTACAAATACTTCAACGTCTTGCAATAATTAAACAAAATTAGACCTTCAAACGACCCCTAAATGACCTATGTATAACGCCTCAATATCCAAAATGTCGGCCACGGCCTTATACAAACTCCCAATTTCCAAGAATAACTGTAAAAAAACGTTAAAACACCATCAAAAGATATGAAAAATTCCGCATAGCACGTTTGCTCTTATGTGTGTTGTAATTTTATGGGATACATGAACAAATGAAAGTATGACTCCTACTGCAACATAGTAATTTGATTATAATTTCCCAGTGTATTTCACTTATATTTTTTGTTCTTACCCGCCGGCAACCAAATGAATCAGTGTATCGCGTTCTCTCTGGGTCATAATCCGGTTTTCGGCCTGACGGAATTTGAAGTTATACTTTCGTTTCACTGTAATTCTGAGCACCACTTATCTCGCAAAGACAAAAAATGATAAGAACTATGTTGTAATAATGTATGGCTGCAAATACTATTTATGTATATAAAACAAAAGTAAATATCCACAGAAATTTTGTATAAAAGGCAAGAAATCCAAACAGCACATTTTTAATGGCGTAAGAATGAAAAGTTAACTCAAGATATAGACACAGCTTTAGATGTTTATTTACTAGCACCAAATATATATTTTCACTTTTACACAATTAAGAACCGAACTAGAAACAAATTATGCAATATATGTAGCGCTTCTTTTTGTTTCTTAGGCCAGTAGAGACTAAATTTCTTCGCCAAAATTGCACTGATATTACCTCTGAATGTGTACCGAATTTTAATTATTTAATGGATTGTTGTGCAACTACAGCTTAAGTGGATTTTGCGGAATTAAAGAGAATTGTTTACAAGCGATTGTTAATCTTAGTTGATCCCTGTATTTCCGTCGAAATAAACGCACCATGTTCATTTCAAGCATCAAATGCATGTAAACAAGGGTTTTTGATTTACGGAACAGTTGCTTAGTGTTTTGTTCATTTGATTTATATTTTTCGTCGTATCATTCGATATATTTTCTGGGAACATAAATGTTTTGGATGAATTGTAGGCTTGATTCAGAACGACACCTAGCGTCTTAGGATGGCGCCGAAAATTTTTCTGCTTTAGGCGGTTTTCACACCAATGAGACGGAGACAAAGAGACAGTTCGTGTTCATTTTTGACTCTTGTGGCATTTACATTGAAGAGATTAAAGTCTGAAAGTTTTTTGGTACTTTACTGCTGGGAGTGTTGCCGTTCTGTCATTGTTACAAATAAAATCGTACTAAATCGAAGCCGACAATTTTTTCAACTGTTTCATATTTTAATTGCAATTATGGAATCAAATAGGTTATTAAGAAGAAATAATAACCTATATATAATAATATATATAGAATAAGAAGAAAACTTACGTTTATGATTTTCCGACTTCCGATAATAATTAGGACAGCGACAACAAAAAACAGAAACAACAAAAAACTGATAAAAACTACACAAGGAAATACTTCAATCTAATAGCGCAGCCATGCACTTCTATTGTACAAAGTAGTAAAATTTAGTCCGAATTTCACAAAAGGGACTAAATTCCACTCCAAAGCTTAATACACTTTTACTGTATTGGTGCGACAACACTTTTGTCTCTTTGTCTCACGGAATGCCGTGAGACAAAAATGAACCAAAAAGACAAATTCATCCGCTTGTTCTTCTTACAATTTTATTAACAAAACAAGAACAAAATTTTGTCTCTTTGTCTCTGTCTCATTGGTGTGAAAACCGCCTTAGAGAGCACGCGTATGTAGAACGACACTTCTGGACAACGTAACTCGTGTTTACGTCGTACGCACAGTTTTCATAATACCTTCCGGATTTTGGACCCATTTAGTGATAACAACCAGAACTTTTTATTTTGTGCTTGAGTAGAATATGTAGTATGAGTAGAGTATGCAATATTGATCTTTAAAGTAAATTTTCTCGTAAACTATGGGATCAATTCTAATAAAAAAATACCAGTCAGTATATATTGACTGATATTGCAAATATCTATCTAACGATATTGAGTTCGGCCCGATATCTCTTATAGTTTAGGAGATATACTCCACATAATTTTTAAATTTTGAAGGGCTATATCTCAATAACTAGAAGCCGGCGGCAAGAAATTTTGTGGTCTTTGGGTTCTACAACAACACCAAAAACAGCCCCCAAAACAACAAAAAAATTGGAGCATTTGTGCAACGGTAAAATGTTCCAATAAAAGTCTTTACGAAGTTCTACAACCATAAAATTTGACATTTTTTTTGTCAAATTTATAGTAATTAATATTGCAAAATCAGAGAATTGATGCATGGATAAGCTTCATGGCAAAATATTGTGATTTTTGCAGGTATTTTTATTTTTTTATGGCAAGAAAGTGTTACAGAAATTTTTGTTGTTTGCGTACCATGCAACTCTAAAAATATTGTCAGTAAACAAATTTTTTGTCTTGATTAATTGTTTCGTGTGATTTGCATGCAATAAACAAATTGAAAGACAGCAGCAATCCAAATCATTTGGCTCTCTAAATGATTCAGAAAAAATGGAATTTCATTCTGTTGCTCGCTTCTAATTGGCTCAATTTTTGCTCCTGCTTCCGTGTTAATTTTACTGTAATTTGAAGGTAGCAGAAGCGATTTGTTCTTCTTTTTGTTTGTATGCTTTGTTTTGGTTTCGATATATTGCCTTGTGTTTGCAACAGTTGCTCTGCCTTTGTGTTTAACTCCGAGGTATTTCTTACTGCGGACTCCTGATGTAAATTATAGAATAAATATTTCTCTCTTCTTTTTATACCCTACACCTTAAGGTTGAGGATATATTCACCATAGATTAGTAGATGAGACACTCGAAAATGTTCCTTATACACTAATGCATTTTTGCTGGAATTGCACTGATACAATGCAAGAAAACTTAGATTCGCTGCAAAAAAAGTGTAGCCCCCTGTAAAATAGTGTAGCTTCGCCGTAAAATAATGTAGCCTCGCCGCAAAAATTTTTTAGCAAGCACTCATGGAAAATTTATTTTTAAGGGGTGTTGTGTTCGTGCGGGGAAGCGACAGGGATATGTTGTTCAGGATCTCCGAAAATAAAAACCGCCACGGACACTTTTAATTAACTTTTATTTAATAATAGCTTTGACCGAGCACCGGTCGTCTTAAAAATCACTTAACTTCTGACTTAAAATTAATCGTTAGTTCTTACATTAACTTCGGCGTCGTCTCTTGACGGCGCTGAAGTGGGTCAGTGGTTCGGGTGTCGCAATCTCAAAAATTCTTAATTCGCGGAATTAATATTTCATCGATATTAATTTCGCAACCGCGTGTTCCACTTTTCTAAGTAGAACTCTTGTATTCCGCTTTACAATTTTCTTTAGTTTCGTTTTATTTTATTGTTCTTTTTAACAAAAGCTTAAAGCTCAAAACTCCGGCCTAAAAGTATTCTTACTTGTTTAACTTCGAATTGCTTCAATAATTCAAAGTTAACATGATGTGTCATTCGTTTAATTTGTTTTTAACAACGGCCGTTGACCGACTGAAGCGAAGCAAAAGTGCTGCGCTTGCATCTTAACGGTTCTGGCTTGCTTCGACTGTTGTGTTATTTAAGTCGATCGCGGCCTTGAACTAGTTATATTTAACCCTATTCGTACCACGCTATTTGACTGACGTAAAGTACCAGGGTGTGACTTATAGTCACGTCCATATATGAACAAAATCTTTTTATTAATAATGCTTTCATTTGAATTTAATACTTAAGATTTATTTATTATTAAAAGGCAATGCTTTACGAAATATTTATCAATAGTTTATTTATTGATCGTTGTTCGAAACCCAAATACGTTACTGTAAATTTCACGATATTTGTTGGGTAAAAAATTTGCAGGAATGCATCTTTTGTTTTTGCGCAAAGTGCCAACCCAAGTAAGTTGCTTTGTTAACAAATTGGCTGCCAATTCATAGCTTATAAATTAGTTATCGAAAGTTATATTTCTGTTAGTTCTTACGAATGCTTCACATAACTGCTCGACAACGCCCTACGCTAAATTGGTATTTCTATTACGTCCTTCCTAGTTCGGCTGTCACAGATCCACCATATTTTCATACCATATTTGTCTGGTTTCGATGGTATATATTGGCGAAAACTTGCTTTGCCGCTAAATGGTAACAGTTACTCGTCGATTGTTAAATTTCCCCCAGGAATATAGCATAAATAGGAATATAGTCTCATAAATTTCTGATTGGTGCAAATTTGTCTTGTGATCTACGGAATGACCTTGTTGATTTGTCGTCAAAACGCAAGTATCGCGATATATTCATAAATCTTTGTTTCGACATACAGGCAGGAAGAAGTGGTAACCCAAATAATGGATTCTAAAGTTCTTTGCAATCAGTCAAATTTCTTTTTTGCCTTCCTGCAAGTAGTAACAAACCAGTATAGGCGGTTGGAACTCAACACCATCCGTTTGCTTCCAGATTTTTCCAACATTTTCTTGAGCATTCAAATTTGTATACTCTACTATCAAATTAGTCAAAAAATAGACTAAATTCATCGATAGTGTTTTCATTTATGCTTCCCTTGAGCAAGTTATGAGCTGCAACTCTTCCCTGGGAATATGGATGTGCACTCCACATACACTATATAATACATATTCGCACTTGAGTTATTTTCTACATTTTCGATGCCTACAATCTCCGAATCTGTAAGTTCATCGCCCAATTCCGACAATGAAAAGTGCATTTCTTATAGCATTTTCCGTCAATCCTTTGCTTCTATAGATTTTCCCTAAAACTAAGAGTATTAATATAAGTATATTATATATGTTGACGGCATAAATTTTTATTACATATACAAATCTTTGAGATTTAAAACCAATTTTTAACAAAAAGTACAATTACTGAAATCTCAACTTTGCTCTAATGACACAATCTCAACTTTGCTCTAATGACAGAATGAAAATTAAGATATTGCCACTGCCAAAAATTTCGCAAAAAACTGTCGCACGTGGTGCTTTTTTGGTATTTTGAAATAACGGAATCAAAAGTTCTAAAAGAAAGCTATGACGAACGCTTTCGCAAAAAACATACCCATTTTATGCTCATAATTCTTGGTGTGACTGAAAGTCACATCCCGGTACTTGACGCCATTCTATTACTTTTTTGCAAATATAATATAACTAACTAATATTAAAAAAATAAATTATATATTTTTTTATAGAAATATTATGAATAAAGGAATACATTAAGCCATGGCTTATAAAAATGAGGAATTTGATAATTATAGCAATTTAAACAAAAAATGTGACTCAAAGTCACACCATGGTACGAATAGGGTTAAATTGGCCTTGAATATTATTGTTCCGTAAAATAGGAACTTAGCTGTTGTGATTGCGACATACAACATCCCTCACCCCTACGGGAAGAAAAATTTATTATCGAGAAACGATGGTAAATTTTTCATATGTGTGCATGTGTATGTGTATTAAATATTTTTGTTTTTAATTTAATGATTCTTAGTTTCCGGAGTTTCGTGTTATATTACTATAAGGTTTGTTCTTACTATTGTTATTAGTTTTCCCACACTTCGTTTGTGAAGCTATTTAATTAGTAAAATAAGTTTTTACATTTCATTAAAGATTACTGATTTGTGTTTATAGATTAAGAGCTTTTAAACAATTGTCAATATTCTGTTTTTATTATAACGTTGTCAGCGGCTGCTGCTGCTTCCATTACCTGCGGGGATAGGACAAATGTTTTTTTGAGTGCTTCCTGATTTGTCGGCCGATTACCTGCATCGGGAGGGTTTTGATTGGTGGTGGTGGTCATCGCACGGATTGACTGTGGGTGGTAGGCTCTTTGTACTGCTGGTTGTAGGGTAGCTGTGATGTGGTAATTATTCTTGGTGTTGATATCAACACTCCCCGGAATGACTACTAGCGTGACACGCGCTTTATTATTGGTTCGAACCAGATGTTCCCACGGCAAAAATCGCCGAACACCTTCTGTTTCATTTGAGGTGTTGACTCTTCGTTGTTTTGCGGCTTGAAACGGTTGCTCCCACGATCATAAATCGCCGAACACCTTCTGTTTCATGGAATACGTTGACCATTCATTGATTTTTATCAGTCGGACCCACGATAATAAATCGCCGAAGCCCTTTTTGTCCGAAGTTGTCGCTATGTTAATCAGCTTGTCGACACGTTCTTCGGCAACATTCGGTCTTGACGTTACTCTTCTTATAACGTTACTTTAATTAATTTATCAATTTATATTATTATTATAACTTTATTGATTTTGCCGCAGCTGAAACGTATCGCTGTAGTCGTTGCTGTTGATACAGCTACCCTTCCCCCCTTTGAAGTAACTGCTTGTTGCTCTTCTGCATCGCCTTATAAAATGGTTTGATTGTCTTCGTCCTCAGCATATACTGTGATGAGTTTCGCTCACTATTACATATTAACAATTGTTTTCAAGTTTTTGCTTAATTTTACGTTTAATTCATTTTCCTTTAACATGATAACCATTTTTATTTTTAACAATTTAATTTAGATTTCGTATGTATATCTTGTACGTATGAATATTCTGTTTTCAATTTCTTACTTCAGTTTTGAGCTATATCGGAAGCGTAAAATAAAATATGTACATAAATCCCTCTATTACATGCCTCCATAATTTTCATATAAATATGTTTTCATTTTTATTCTTATATTCGTGGTACGTTTTTGTTTTAAAATAATATACATATATTAAAAATGATTGTGCTTAATTTAACATCTAAACTGTTTCTTATATTGTGAGGTGCTTTTTAAATATTTTTAATATGGTGTATATGTTTTATAGTTAAATGTATACCAATATATATATCTGTTAAACGATGCTAATGTGTGCGATATATGATTTATCCTTCATATATTCTATTACATGTGCATTTATTTATTTTAATACAAGTAAATGCAAATGCAATTTTCTTTTGTTGTTCTTTCAAATTATAACTTCATTAAATTTTCTATATCTTGGCTTTAATAAATATATTGCCTTGAAACTAAAAACAAACATTAAGTCTGTGTCAATGTTCTCCTTGTGTTTGTTGTATTGATTTTTCTCTTATTGTCAGCAATTTAATATTAAATATTAAGTGCAAGCACGCTAGTTTTTTCTGTTTTGTTTTTTCCTTTGGGACGGCACTTCCGCCTGGTTCGTGACGCCGTTCTGTTCATTGACCCGTTACCCTTTTTTTTTACAATTTTATTTATTATTAATATTTAAATTCGAACGAGCTTTTCGTCTCGTTAGCAAAATAAACGCGAAATTTTATTGTATCAAACGACTGAGAGCCTATAAAAATCGTTTTCCCGAAAAAATTAACATTATTCAAGTCAAAAACTTCAACCGCGTAATGGCCTATATCGAATTAGTCGCGCGTCGTGCTCGTTTAGTATTTCTCAGAAGCATTGATAGGATGCTGGAGGACGCCGAGACACTCTATTGGGATGCGGACCCAATCTCGGCATGTTTAAGGTCGATGATTGATTCATACCGCGCACATCCTAGTCGGCCTCAATTCGTGTTAATTACGGAATTGGCTCTGTCGCTGGCTCGGTGTTGCAGGACCCTGGATGGGTCGCTGACGGATTGTCCGTCACCGTGGATCCGGCTGTTCAGTCCACCGTTTGATCAGCCCTTACAGTAACAAGTGTATATAATTATTATGTATTAAAATATATCGAATATCATATATGAAATTAAAAGTAAATGTTGTATACTATATGTGAAATAAAAAGAGTACTTATTTCTTAATTTATGTTGATGCGCGTGTGACATAGGATAGCGTGCTAGACTGCGATGTGGGGATACGATGGTTCAATACAACCCGGGAGCAAATAATAATTGTTGGATTTTGTAAGGTAGAGAGTTCTTATTTATTAATTTATGTTGAAATTCAAACATAAAAAAAAAATGAATTTCTCAATTGAAAATTACTTTTCACCCTTAATCGTTGAACGGCGGGACTCGGAATCAAGTACCGCAGTTGATAGATTTATGTATATTAATTAAATAAATGCAATTGTTCTGATATGAAATGTTTTAGTTTTTATTTAGCTTTGAAACAGTATTCAGGTCTTACATGACTTAAGTAAGTATTCGCCTACAAAATGCAGTTAGGGCTTGACTCCTTAAGCCTGGAGGTCGATACTTCTTTTGGTGCTTCCCGTATGGGATGATTTTGTTTTTCACAACGCGAGCTGTGGGATGGGGGTTCATGTAAAACTTGTATTGTTGGCCTTTGTACCACTCGCTGTACTGTATTATTTGGGGGCGGTCTGCGTCTCAATTTTACACAAGTTGTTATTGCGAGTATTATTATTAATAACATGAACACAACCGCTGACGAAAACCCCGTTATTTCCAACGTTTCCTGTCGATTTCGTATGGCATGTGTTGTTTCTGCTTGTTGAATTTCCAAATGTAGGGCTGCAATATCCTTTTCCCCCTGTTCCAGAGTTTTCATTAAATCGAGGTGGCCTGTTATCATAAGCGGTTTTAGATTTTCGTGCGTTGTTGTATTCGTTAGCGGGTTTTTCAGCATTCCACGTAAGTAATTCATGATTTGTGAATGATCTATTCTGGTTACCCTACCTGGCAGATCAAATATATGCCGATCTTCGTATTCTATGGATATATCTCTATTATGCAGTTTGCATGCTGGTGTTATTGTTAATATACCAAGCCCTCTCAACGCTACCGTGGTGGAACCTGTTTCGCAATTGGATTCAAACATAGTTGTTTGTCTGAATTCGTATAACCATCTGTTTGGCGATTCCATCTTGACAATCATTCCCTCACTTCGTGGAATCGCTACTGGACTGCATATCTTTTCTCCTACATTGGTGTATTGTTGGAGAGCTATCTCACATATTTGATGACCTCCACTGAGCTTTTTACCTGGGCTTTTGCAGATTAGTAGTTCCTCTTGTGAACTTGCACTGTTTATATCTGAACCAACACCGTTGTTTTCTAATCTGCATTTATCTAATTACGCATTAGAAAGACCAACGAATTGCCATTCGTCTCTTGACTTCGCCAGATAATCAAATGTTGGCTTCACTGTGAGATCATGTGTAGCGTTTGTAAACAGTATGACTTGATAAATTCTGAATATGTCATATTTCTCCTCGTCTGGTAAGGGTATCGTAATTTTTATTAGTAGGCCTTCGTTCATGGGTAGCGTGCTTACCGTTGCCAACTGGCGCGCTCTAAATGTTTCATACAACCACCCTTTTGATTTGTTTTTTATTCGTAACTCGTTTATAATTTTTCTCGTTTGCGAATCGCTGAGCAGCGAAGGATGCAGCTTTCCTTTATAGATGTCATCCAAAATCTGTATTTCCGTGTCCTGCTGCGCCTGTACCTCTGATATGGTTGCCTGTATTACTGCTTGCAGTTCTAACACTTGCATCAAATACTGTAAGCGTATCATTTCATGGTCCTGGTCGTGGTTAATTTTGATTTGGTTGGCAATTGTAGATGCCAAGTTGTTTTGAAGCCTCTCTATTTCTTTCGTTGCAGTTCCAAACGCCCCAGTCACGCTCTTGTAATTAGCTGCCATCAGCGTGATTTGTTTTTCCATGAGTTTATAAGTTTTCGTTTGCTCCGCGTCTATGTTCTGTATGTGATTGTAAATTTCATCGGCATCCTTGTGATCCATAGTTCCGAAGGCCCACTTAAAAGCTTCCCCTATGAACTCGATTGCTCTCCTACTCCTTCTATTGGACCTTGTGGTTTGTTTCATGACTGCTCCATTTGCCCTTAACTGACCAATTGATATGTTCAGTGGTCCGATGAGATTTACGCAACTTTTTCGAAATGGGTCTATTTCTGATCTTTGTGGCAGATTGTTGCAAATTTGTGGCATTTCAGTTACATGTGCCGCTAACTCGTCAATGATGTCCTTAAAATCATTTGGTTCGAATTTTGTTATTATGGTCCATGTGTCCTTATAAAACTGCATTTGAGCGGTTTTCTCAAATAACATTGGAGCATCTTGTAGCATTTCGGTTTTCAGATTTAACCCCCCCTGAATACAAAATCCCAATATTGCTAAACGGGAATTCTGAGAATGGAATAAATTAAATTATTAACACATTAAATTCGATCAGTATTATTGAGATAGGTGGTATTTTCATAACTTATTCTTATTATTATCCCTTATAATTTTCCCCATAAATAACTCTGATTAATATAAACTATTGTTATTCTCTTAATCAACTCTGAGGATCGTTAAACAACTTTAAGAGGTTGTTATGATACGGTTTTTCTTTTCCTTTTACTACTATAACCGTAGTAACTGGAGATTTAATATTCTTAACAACATAAGGGCCAACCCAAATCGGGGAAAACTTGTTTTTCCTATCCTGATTTTTAATTAAAACTCTGTCCCCTAATCTGATCTTTACTAGATTTAACCTATTATCATACTGTTTTTTGGCTTTTTCTTTACATTTTTCCTGATTTTCTCTAACCAATTCGTGGGATCTTTGTATTTGAAATTTTAGTATCTTGTTAGGATCTTCTGTGTTATAAACCGGACTGCATTTCCTCTTCAAGTTCGTCGGCATTTGTTGATCGAATCCGAATAAAGTGCGGAAGGGCGTTTGCTTCGTTGAAATGTGGGGTGTGTGGTTGTGAACATGCATGGCTGCGGTCAACCACTGATCCCAATTGGAACCATCCTCTTTGGCAAAACTTCTCAAATATTCGGCCAGAGGCCTATGACTTCGCTCCAGGGAGCCATTTGCTTGTGGGTGATATGGGGTAATATGCAATTTCTTAACCCCTAGCAGCTTACATGTGTCCGAAAATAGTTTCGAAATGAAGTTGGTCCCGTTGTCAGTGATCAGTACTCTCGGTATGCCGTAACGAGTAATAATCTCATCATAAAATGCCCTTGCCACTGTCTTTGCTTCTGCATCCGGCATGGCGGCGCAAGCCATGAACTTGGAGAAATCGTCTTGGAAGGTCAATATATATTTATTTCCTAACGTTGTTACCGGAAGAATCCCCACGATATCCATGTACTGCCTCTGCATACCTGGCCACCTATACTCGTTTCTTATTCTTAAATATGTTTTCACCGCGCCTTGGTGGCCTCGGTTACGGCCAACGGGCTGTTATGAAAATCTTTGATCACCGTTTCAATCTCCGCTGGGTCTGTTAAAATTATAGCCTGATGTTTGCCAAGTGCGTTCGTGCTGTCAGCGTCTACTGCCGTCGTTCTGCCGTCTAATCTGTCGGTGCAGGTTTTCTGTCTGTCATCTGCCTGCACCATTGCACGTGTCCGAACGGCTGCTACGTTGTTCAGCGCTTGAGGCACCCTGCTCAATGCGTCTGCGTTTAAGTTTTTCTTACCGGGTTTATAAATTATTTGAAAATCGTATTCCGATAATTTGTGTCTGAACCGAGCTAACCGTGATGTTTGATCCTTCAAATTTGCTATACCCTTTAACGGTTGGTGGTCCGTGAAAATTTTGAACGGTCTTCCTAGTAGGTAGGCCCTAAAGTTTTTCGTCGCCCACACTATGGCTAGGAACTCCCTCTCTATTGTAGAGTACCTTTTTTCTGTATCGCTTAATGCTCGACTAGCAAAAGCTATTGGCCGATCTTCACCGACCTTGCCCTGAGAGAGAACTGCCCCCAAGGCCTCATTGCTTGCATCTGTAGTCAAGAGAAATTCTTGCGAAAAATCTGGGTAAGCAAGCACTGGTGGTGAAACAATTGCTTGCTTCAATTCCTCGAAAGCTTTTTGACAACCTGCAGACCAGACGAATTTAACATTCTTCCGTAATAATTTATTAATTGGCAAAGCCATTTTCGCTGTATCTTTAATGAATTTTCTATAGTAATTTACAAGGCCCAGAAATGCTTGTACTTCTTTTCGATTTTTCGGCACTTCTATATTTTTTACGCACTCAACCTTTTGTGGATCGGGCGAAGCCCCGTTTTCAGAACATTTATGCCCTACATAAACTATTTCCCTCCTCAGAAACGTGCACTTTTCCGTATTTAGCTTCAAATTGTATTCCCTCAGTTTGAGTAAAACCGCGCACAACCTTTCTTCATGCTGTTTTAGGTTTCTGCCATAGATTACTATGTCATCCAGGTACACAAAACAATCAACGCCCTGGAGACCACTAAGGATATGATTCATTATCCTTTGGAACGTTGCTGGTGCACCCGTTAGACCGAAAGGCATTCGATTGAATTCAAAATGTCCCAAACCTGAACTGAACGCAGTTTTCTCTCTATCCTTTTCATCTACCAATACTTGATGATAACCACTCGCCAAGTCGAGCGTTGTGAAGTATCTACTGTTGCCCAATTGTTCTAAAATTTCATCTATGCGCGGAATAGGGAAAACCTGTTTTATGGTAGCTTCGTTCAGCTTTCTGAAGTCTACAACCAATCTCCACTTTTTCTTTCCGTCCTTGCCACTTTTCTTTGGCACCAAGAGTAACGGGGAGTTCCAAGGAGATACACTGTGCGTAATGATGCCATCATCTAGCAATTTACTGACTTGCTTATTCACTTCCTCCCGATGTATCTGTGGTAATCTATATTGCTTTCTATTTATCGGAGGTTGATCTGCTTTCGTGTGGATCTCGTGTTTCAAGACATTCGTGTACGAGAGTTCATCTCCTTCTAATAGGAACACATCGTGGAAAGACTTTATTATTTTCTCTATCGAAGCCCTCTCCTCGTCGTTCAAATTTTTGTCCAACTCAATGCTTTCATATAGCTGCTTAATTCTCCGATTATTGTTAATTTTCTCTATATTATTAATCGTTCCGTTTTCCGCAACAGAATATGCATTGAAATCTGAAAATGCTAGCTCCGGCTTATGCGTGATGTTGTAATCATTTTCTGTCGTGTTCAAAACCGTCACATATGCTAAACCATCTCTTACCTTCGTTAGAGTCTCGCCTATATGAATTCCCGGGCGCAACTCATGTTTGTGCACTACTATGTTTGACCAGTTTGTATTAATTCTGAACGGTACCGTTTTTATCGTTCTAGCCTGTACTATTATAATATTCTGGCTTCTCCGACTTTCTAAGTCCGTTATGGTTCCAAGCGGTAGCTTACTTACAATGTCTCCGTTCCTGTCGAACATTGTTAACGTTTTCCCTATCGTATCTATGACTGATTTATTCCACAAGTTATCTCTGCCTAATATGCCATCCGCTGGTATTCCTTGTTTAAGTGACACTATGTGTAGCTTTAAACTCATATTGTTTTCCCCGCTATGACAAATCGTAGTAGATCCCGCTGTGGTTATGCAGCCCCCAAAAGCTCCACTTAAATCCTTTCGTATTGTCTTGTCTATAATTGCCGTTGCCTTCAACGCATTTTCTTTCACCAGACTTGTATCAGCTCCTGTATCCACCAGTAAAACGAGTTTTCCATTTGCAGCTACTTCGCAAGGTACGCAAATGAACACGTCATTCACCATGGTAGAACGCCAACAGGACGTTTTATCCCTATTCCCCAATTCGTTATTAAACACTCCTCGTGTTACTTCTGTAAACCCTTTAGTTATATTCTGCATTTGAAACGTACACTGCTTTAAGCCATTTTTTAACTCCAACATTGCATGCTTCGCATATGTGGTTATATCCATAATATTCGTTGTTATATTACGATTAACCTTCACTATAGCCCAATAATAGGTAACGAAGAACAGCATCCTTTTAATCGATTCATCAACTAATTGTATAATTAGTAGGACGATTATTGAAAATTGTGCCATTATACTCTGTTGTGCCTTTGTCGTTGGCGCATCTTTTGATTCCTCAATAGTGTAGTTCATCCCCTTTTCCTGCAACTCCTTCCTTGCGATTTTCCTTCCTGGAGTGCCCCCCGACTCCTTCGTTCGTGAGATATGCAACAATTCCACAGTCGATTGCGACGTCGGACTTATCGTTGCCACCTCTGTTGGCCTATATCTACTTAATTTTTTGGGGTCCCCGAGAACTGGCCAGTTCTGGGCCCTCTTCGGTTTCCCTGCTGCAATTCCCAGTTCCTTTTGGCCTGGCAATTTCTTGCGAAGTGTCCTGATTGATTGCACCAATTGCATGTATCATTTTGCGACCCGTTCCTCGGTCCATTGCCCGTTGCATTTTGTCGCTGATGCCCTCTACTGCCATTTTGATTATACTTCTCATTACTCAACCACCGTGGTTGTTGTCCATTCACTTGATAATCCGTTTTGTTCCTGAAAGGATTTCTCTGCCCCATTTGAAAATTACTTGTTGAACATTTATTCCTACAATTGCTGCTCACTTCGTGTCCATATTTACAGCACGTTTCACAGTATGGTGAATTCTTTCTTATAAGACAGTCATCCCTTGTATGTCCCCGCTTATTGCAAAACGAGCAAACTACCCTATCTAGTAACCCGGTTGGTTTTTTATTTATCGTTTGAGCTTCTCTGAGCGCTTGGTTCATTTGGTTAGCTCCTCTGTAAGCTGAAATGACGTCGGTTGCAAATGTGGCAGGTCCGGTCGATGTCATATGAATGCCCAACGCGCTTGTGTGCAGTGCGTTACTTTTTTGTATTGTCTCGAACGCTTCGACTGCAATTTCTATCATCTCCTCTATTGATTTCCCTGAAATATTCAACATGTGAGTCCTTAGAGTTGCGTCCTTCAACCCAGATTTAAAAGATGCCTTCGTTGTTGTTTCCACCATATTTAACAACGCGCTGTCACCTTGGCCTTTATAGAAGTTTCTCACGATTTCGTTTGCCTGCGTTCTAAGGGCATTTAGCCTCCTACCGAACTGCCTAATATCCTCGTTACTCAGTTGGCTACAACTTTGTAAATTGGACAGAACTGATTCCAGTGACACTGTCGGTAAATACGCTCTTTTCACTGTGAGATAAAGCTCTTCTAAGCTGCCAAAGGGTTTCGACCGCACTAAGTCGAAAGCATCTCCATGCAATCTTAATTTAATGCAATCTATGTAGTCTTGAATATTGTTTGCATTCACACCTCTGGTGGCCAATTCACAACCTTGTATAAATTTATACACTTCGCCACGTAGGTCTGGTGACTGGGTTCCGGAGAAGAGAGGCACCAGCCCGTTTACCAGTTTCGCAATCTCTGCTATACTCATTTTGTCGCTGGTTGGGGCCTGTGTAAATTTCGGGAAACAAACGTTTTCTAATTCTGATGGTTCTATTTCGGGTCTAACCGCTTCCTTATGAACGAGAGACTGATCGTGGAATAACGCAATCTCCTGACTTAGTAGTCTATTTTGTTCTTTTAACTCCTGGATTCTCTTGTTTGCGCTTTCCAATGAAATATATCCCTCTTTGGATTTTTGCGGCGATTGTGATATTATTTTATTTAAAGTTTCCTCGGTTAACCCTTTTTTGTTCAACAACCCGGAAAGCGTGTTATTTTCTGCTTCTAAATGCTGTATTATTTCCTCTTGAAACTGTTTATCAACTAGATTGTTGTCGTAACGATTTTTTAACGCTCTAAATTCTGATTCCCAATCATCCAATTGTTGGTCTTTATTTTGTATAATTTGCTTAGTGAACGAAATTAACTCTTCCAATATCGCATCTGCTTTTTCCACTTTTGTTACTTTACCGATTCCACTTAGTTTGGTTTTTATTAGTTCCAAATGCTCCTTGTTTGACACAGTTTCCTTTAAAATTGACCAGAGCTTTACATTCAGTTCTCCTAGTTGCCTTTCCAGCTCTGCATTTGTTCTTTGCAATTCTATCTGTTCTTGCAATTGCAGCGATTCTGCCATTAATTATGATCTGCAATTCCTATTACTAATCTACTTAATAAAACATCTTTTGTTTTTTCTTTTTTTTTTTTTTTTTTTGGTCAATCATTTATTATGTTCAAAATATTATTTTATTTCAATTCACACAATTTAACATAATGCATAGCTTACATATTAAAACAATCCTTATTCAATTGCCGTCTTTATATCATATAGCCCTTTGTGGCACTCAAATTAATTTTCACTTCTTATTTCATAATTCCACGTCAATCTTCCGACCATATTTTATATTTTTAATCCGTAATTTGTTCCACACGCGTACTTCTATACATGAACTTGCGACCACTTTCACGCGAATGACCAAAAAAAAAAACCTAATGTAATCGGCAATAAAAACAAAGTTTCCCAATTACTCAAACTTAAAACTTGTAATTTTTAGAAAACTACCTTGCTACTTTTCATTTATTTTCACCTAAATTTTCACACCTTTTGGAAATTTAAATTCAATAATTTTAATTTTTACAATCGTCAAGCGCTGCTCGCTTAACAATTTTTATTGTTCACAATTACCGAGCTCTGCTCGCTTAAAGAAACACTTACTCATTTACTTATTGTTTTTCCATTACTATTCGTCCAGTTTCTACTCACGTCCAAAACACTAATTTTCCCTCAAAGTCACTGTCCAAAAAAAATTTGAGTATTATCTAAGCTCTCCAGCCGAATATTTCCATGCACCGTTAAGTGCACGACTTTTGTTAATTGTTAGTATTTTCTTAGCACAGAAAAGTGCCGATGTTACTACTTACAGTTTCCTTGATAATGAAGCGACGTTCAACTCTGTAAATTCCAACGTTGAAGTGTCCTTTTTGAGTGTTGCGAGCGATCCTCGGCTCGTAAAACCCGGCTGCGCCAAAAATGTTGTGTTCGTGCGGGGAAGCGACAGGGATATGTTGTTCAGGATCTCCGAAAATAAAAACCGCCACGGACACTTTTAATTAACTTTTATTTAATAATAGCTTTGACCGAGCACCGGTCGTCTTAAAAATCACTTAACTTCTGACTTAAAATTAATCGTTAGTTCTTACATTAACTTCGGCGTCGTCTCTTGACGGCGCTGAAGTGGGTCAGTGGTTCGGGTGTCGCAATCTCAAAAATTCTTAATTCGCGGAATTAATATTTCATCGATATTAATTTCGCAACCGCGTGTTCTACTTTTCTAAGTAGAACTCTTGTATTCCGCTTTACAATTTTCTTTAGTTTCGTTTCATTTTATTGTTCTTTTTAACAAAAGCTTAAAGCTCAAAACTCCGGCCTAAAAGTATTCTTACTTGTTTAACTTCGAATTGCTTCAATAATTCAAAGTTAACATGATGTGTCATTCGTTTAATTTGTTTTTAACAACGGCCGTTGACCGACTGAAGCGAAGCAAAAGTGCTGCGCTTGCATCTTAACGGTTCTGGCTTGCTTCGACTGTTGTGTTATTTAAGTCGATCGCGGCCTTGAACTAGTTATATTTAAATTGGCCTTGAATATTATTGTTCCGTAAAATAGGAACTTAGCTGTTGTGATTGCGACATACAACAGGGGTTTGTATATCGAAACGTCAAAATAAATAATTATAAATATTATGTTTTTCATTCGCGAAAAACATG
This sequence comes from Thecophora atra, assembly GCA_937620795.1. Taxonomy (NCBI): domain Eukaryota; kingdom Metazoa; phylum Arthropoda; class Insecta; order Diptera; family Conopidae; genus Thecophora; species Thecophora atra. The sequence goes on along the minus strand of OW569398.1, from coordinate 28,740,507 downwards.
TATAAAACATAGTTTTAATGTTAATAAATATATTCTATCACATTTTACACAGCATTTCCTAATTTGCTTCATTATATTTCCTATAAATGCAGTCGGTAATCAAATGTTTTTTGTTATAAATACACAATTATGCGCCTAATTCCGAAAGTATTTTAGAATGCTGTTAGAAAAATTGTATAAATGAAACTGAATACAAATTATTACAAAATAGTTGGAAATTATACGTTATTGGCCTAGTTGGGGCTCTAAAACCCTTTTGCACCTACGGTTGCACTATTAAGAAATCGTACACAGTGATTGATAAAGAAACAAGAACAACAATGTGGTACCTCTCACGTATTGTATACGAGAGTTCAACATACCAAACAATCAAATGTCAAACCGATTTTTTGAAGCGGCGAATAGCGAGTGTCACATCTAATAATCTATGCTATGAAGTATGATTTTTTATGTTCGGTCTGCGTTCGGAGGGCGTGGCGAAATCCCATTTTCATATTCCAGGCTGATTTTGATGAAATTTGGTAGGAATCTTCAGAATATTCAGGGGGATAACACTGCGAAGTCTGATTTTTGATTCTCGGTCTGCGTGCGGAGGGGCGTGGAAAAATCAAATTTTCATATTGCAGGCCGATTTTGATGAATATTTCGGGGAATCTTCCAATATTTAGCCGTGTGACACTATGAAGTCTGATTTTTGATTTTCGGTCTGCAGGCGGAGGAGCGTGGCAAAATCCCACTTCGATATTCCAGGCCAATTTTGATGACATTTTCAGGGAATCTTTAGAATATTCAGCCGTATGGCACTATGAAGTCTGATTTTTGATTTTCGGTCTGCGGCCGGAAGGGTGTGGCAAAATTCCATTTCCATATTCCACCCCAATTTTGATGACATTTTCAGGAAATCTTTAGAATATTCAGCCAGAGTTCGGGTCGACATTCGGGTTCCAGAAGCTTGGTAGCATTCGTAAAAAACTTGGAAATTTTATGGTAGTGTTAGTGAAAAAGTCAAGAAACCACCAAAGAAGTGCGGGCAGCGTGAAAAAAATGACGCAAGAGTACCCGAAAAAATGGGTGCAGCGTGAACAAAATGACCCAGGAGACCCCGATGAAGTAATTTTTCACCTCATTTTTGTAGCCACCACTTCGTTTACATGTTTTTACATTTGTCAGAACTATGTTTTGAAATTTCAGTTCTATTGTATCCATGAATAAAATTAATAAATTATATAGATTAATCGTATACTGATTAGTATTTATTATTACATCATATGTATGGTATAAATATTAAAGTTATTTGCTGGTCGGCGGAAAACAATATTTTAATGTTTTGCATATAAAAAAACAGTTAATACAAAACCTTATTATTCATATACTCACAAGATAATTTAAAAATTTTTGTTGCGGCACCAAAGGAAAGTGATTGAACACTGTTATTTTTTGCAAAAACAACAAATTCGATAGAGGTTTCTGGTTGTTTTTATTATAAATGTTAATGCATTTCATAGTTTCGTGTATTTCGTTAGCTTGGTTAGCAACTATAATTTATACACTCCTTATGAAAAGCTTTCATAATATTTTTATACATACTTATACTTGCAAAAAAAGAAATTAGGTGTTATTTTTAAAAATGTTATATAAATTTAGGTTATTCATTTCTGTAAAGAGAATAACTTTGATTGCAGTATTGGAATTTCTACATTTTTGTTTAACCTGAGCAGTAAAATTTGTTACTCGTTTGCAAACTACGTATGTTTACAGGTACTTTTGTAAGTACCATGGTACTTAAGTACTGTTGTTAGTTTACTACTATTTAGCAAAAAAACTCATGTTTGTAACATAAAAAATGCAATATTGCTGTTAAAAATCTCAAAAGAATTAATTAATACCATTTTATACCCTACACCGTAAGGATGAGGGTATATTCACTTTCTACCGGAGTGTGTAACGCATAGAACTTGTAACAGGCATAATTGATACCAAGTTACAATTCTTTTCTTATACATCAAACACTGCTCTCTGAGCTACCATACAAAAATCCCAACACGAGGGAAGCCGGTTCGAAACCGAACAGCGGCAAGCAATTTCTTCATATTCTTTTTTTTTATTATTATTTCTTATTTTATAATATTTCCTTTTTTTATTACAGTAAATTAATAAAAATAAATTATAAACAAATAAAAACATAAAAAAACATATAGAACAAATTACGAGATCCGCCAACTACGTGTTTCGAATGCACTAGCATACGTCACATGAGCAAGACATTTTATCCGGTTTTTCTCTCCCACGTATTCACCGCCGAAGGTTTGAATTCGCAAACAGTTCAAACATCACACGACGTATAGGATGCTCAAACTGCACACTAGTTGGAGAAGTTGGAATCCATCCAAAGTCGCTTGCATTCGACTGCTAAGACTTTGCGTATTTTTGAAAAACAATTTCCGACTTCCACTATCGACTTCGGTCACCAGTGTCCAACACTATTTGGCACTATCGGCTTTGGCCACCAGCAACCGCACTATCGAGTTGCTATCGACTCCGGTCACCAGTGTCCCGCACTATCTGGCACTATCGGCTTCGGCCACCAGCAACCGCACTATCGAGTTGCTATCGACTCCGGTCACCAGTGTCCAGCACTATCTGGCACTATCGGCTTCGGCCAGCGGCGAGCAACACTATTTGCTCACCAACTAGGTAGGGCACTTAAACGAGGTACCAAACCAGAGACTATTTTTATTGGTGGACGCTCTGACGTCACCAAATAAATTAAAGGCCATCTGCCGAGTAGCACTTTGGCTCTCACTCTAACAGAAACCTCTCGCCTTCCGCATATTAAGGCCTTCTGCCGAGAAGTAGTTACACTTCCTACCACTCACCGCGTCTCTCTTGGTGCTTTGACTAGGTGATATATATTGTGCAGCCCTCTGCTGCGGGATACTCTATCCCCCTCTCCATTGTACGTATTCTTAGGTATAAAAATTGTTAAGTATTAGTATAAGTATAAGAATTGTTAAGCGAATAATAATAAAAAAATAAATATTAAAAACCAATAAACAACGTCCGAGCTGAACTCTTTACAGAGTCAGTGCTAGACTGTCGCGAATACAGTCGTGAGTAATTCGGGAATACGTTGTATGTTAGAGGGTTGCGAGACCCCTTTAACGAACCCTGGACAGACTGAGTTTTATCCCAGCCTAAGGACCAAAAACTCGTTACAAACTAGACAAGATAGGTATGGAAAAGTATATATATTCTTGATCAGCATCACCACCAAAAATGAAATAACGATGTCTGTCCATCTGTCTGTCTGTCTGTCTGTCTGTCCGTTGAAATCACGATCACAGGAGCACGGATTAAGATTTCAAAATGAAATTTAGCAAAAATATTCGTTGCTATGTTGGGATGTTTCGTATTGAAAATGGGCAAAATCGCCCAAGGACCAAGTTTCCTGAATAATGGTGTACATAATATTGTAGTTTCTAAACCAATAATATTCTGGGATAAATTTACCCATCCACCCAGTATTGCAATATATTTTTATACAATAGACCTAAATTTTGAGAGTAAACGCACGTAGTACCGGTGTTTGTAACGCACAGAAATAGTTAAGCAGCTATAATTATAGTTTATATTCCGAATTTGGGCCTGATGAATATATTATATCGCACCACTTCTAAATATATATACGAGTATATATGCAGCTTTAAGATGTAGGGTATTTCGGCTACAGCCCGCCTGTAGACAACACCTTTACTAGTTTTAACTATTAAACTATCATTGTTCTCAGAACATTTCCCCCAACATACTTTTTTTTCAATTTCGTACTGTGGTAATTTTCAGCAAACATGTTCCCGTTACTTTTAAAGCAGAAAACATCATCACACAACAATTTTGATTATACACGCAAATATAAAGATTATCGGTAACGCAACGCAATACATACCTCTAAGGTGGTGTGGAAATGCATCCTTTTTATTAAAATTATTGTACAATAAACATTATTTTATTGTATTGTAATTGCCAATTTTAATCGTAGATGTCGCAACCTTACCTTAATCTCTGCGCATTTAAAACCTATAGCAATTAAGTTGCCATCATTGTTCGCTTTTAAGCAGCTAATTATTTTTTACGTTTTGTAATTTTTACTGAAGAAACTTTGATTATGTATCTTGAGGAGGTGATTTTAATACTGCGTAAAACTATAAACCTGTGCATAATGAAATTATACAATATATTCAATAATATACCAAAAAAATTCTAACATTTGTATTCAAGTAAGTTTAATTTTATGCATACGTATATATTTAAAGTTGAGGTGGCCACAAATAAATGACCATTCTTCATATCACAACCAGTCATTGCAAAGTGTCCAACTTCGTTTTCATCCTGATAAGCAACAAGTAACGCCCAAACAATTGATAACATTGATTCGTTTGTGTAGGATAAATGAATTTAGTGCTATTTTGCACGTTTAGCACTAGCGTCGATTGATCCTGACGAATTTGTCTTCTATCTTCACGAAACAAACTCTGATATGTAAAACTTTTGTAAAAATGCGCATTGATAACATTAATTAAATTTTTAATCAGAAAATTACTTACACAACCTTCTTCAGCAAATTTTTGTTGACAACTGAAATCTGAAATGACATTTCATTCCAATATATTTATTGCGACAGACGTGGAAAGTGGTGAATAACACATACAGTTAAGTTATTATATTAATTATATTACAAACAACAAATTATTTTCTCTAAAACATCGAAATGCTCACCTTAGTTTCTCCTCTCAAAGCTCAGGCAAATCTTGGAAACAAAGAGAAAAGAAGAACAGGAATACGTCGGGTGCTACAGAAAAATTAGAAAAAGATCGACAGCTGGCAGCCGTCGGCGTACTAGTAGCGTGCCGTAAACTGGAAATGCTGCTTTTTTCTCGATCTCCATGAGAGCCAATGTAATATTAACGCATACGTCGACTGCCAGCTGCCATGCGACATGGATGTGTTTAACCCTTTAAATGCAGGCAATTAAGTGAAAGTTTTAATGTTGAGTAATCCTTTCGGAAAGTGAACACTACGAGGGTTTGCCCGCAGGGAGGAGTAGTTCCTCCACTATTGTGAAGCATCGTAGTTGATGAGCGCCTATGGAACCTGACAGAGGCAGGACTCTACTGCCAAGGTTACGCCGATGACATAGTTATACTATGTCGGGGCAAATTCGAAGAAGCTCTCCCTAGAAGAATTAAACAGGGATTGAGAATAACAAGACAATGGTGCAATAAGGTGGGGCTCAAACTAAACCCAAATAAAACTACAATTGTGCCATTTACAAGAAAATATAAACTCAGACCGCTTGATCCAATAATAATGGAGGGAGTGAAAATCATGTATGTGAAGGAAGCCAAATACTTAGGGGTAATTTTAGACCAAGGGCTAAAATGGAAACCGCACCTTGACTTAATAGTCAATCGAGCAATAAGATTATGCGATGGATATATGTGATAATAATCAGGCCCACCATCACTTATGGAGTAATAGCTTGGGCAGCCAGGGCAAATTAAACTGTTACACGGAAAACCTTGTTACTATAACAGTACGTTTACATATAGGGATTAGAACGAGCTTTTCTCATTCGACGGGATTTTCTCCTCTAATTACCATCATATTTAGGAGTTCAGTCATACAAATACTAATCTATTCAAATTGGAGATTTCTAAAAAATCTCTTCACTTATCTCATAAAAAACGGTTTGCAACCATTTGTATTTTAGAAAGCGAACGCATCCATTAGATAACAATTGACTACGGAAAAGTTGTCAACATTGCAAACAATTGCAAAACAAAAAATTAGCGTGAAAGTAAAGGTATGAGATTTAATAGTTTTATATATGTTATACTATATATTTATTTAATTCTATACAATTGAGCAGACCACCAAAACACGAAAATTGAGATCGGGCGAAAAAGAGGAGGCTGTTTTATGGACATTTGGGAAGAAAAGTTGGCACAGCTCCGTGGTTGCCGCCGAAACAGCCACGTTTGTTTATAAATGGCGGAAATGCTGAAGACCCAAGGATACTTTTTCACTGCGGACGAAGTAAAAATTAAAATACATAATATGACAAACAAATTCAAGTACGTCGATATAAAGTATATGAAGCAATATTCTATGCATAAAGCAATATTTTAATCTTTGTTGCAGGGAAGAGAAGAAAAAAGTTGGAGTTTCTGGTGGCTCACCATCTGAATGGCCACTTTAAAATAGAGTTAATAGATTGCTGGGTTCATTCAAATATATAAACTTGGATTCAGTGATAGCGGAAAGTACAGGTATACAATTTTTACACTATATAAAATGCCACATGTAATTTATTAATAAAATTTTTTTATTGAATAATTTATTTCAAGATCCATTTCAAAGCTGTGGTTCTCCAGATGCAGTCCCATCGAGTCTTTCAACGCCAAATGGCATAGAGTCTCCAATATGTGTAACTCCTGCAAAGAAAAAGAAAGACGACATTCAAAGAAAAATTTTAAAGGAAATAGAACAATCGAACCAAAATATTATAAATGAATTGCGCGAGATTAGAAAGGCTGACGAGCTGAACAGCCAAGCCCAAATTGCTATTGAAACTCAGCGGAACCATATACTGCAACAGTTCCTCAAAGCTTATAAAAAGCAATGATTGTATTTGCAATTTGTATGATAAAATAATTAGTGATTGTGTCTTTTTGCGATCGTTGTTAATAATGTTGATAATCCTTTTTGTAAGACAGACAGACGGACGGACAGACGAACGGACAGACAGAAAGGATGCATTATTTTTCCCCACGGGGAATATGAACTATACTTATAACTCGAAATAAACATACAAAAAAATGAAATCCTCACCAAAATGTTGAGCAATTGCATTACGAATTATTTCTGCAGCAGGGTAGTTGTCCATTAATGTGTTTACGTATTCTGGTTGAACTTGTTCGTTATTTCCATGGTTTTTAAGGTTCTCCATCCATTTTTCGTTAATGCAATCATTATGGTTATTTTAAAAATTATGCAAAACAAAACAACACTTGATTATGGAGGTAGCGACTTAGAGAGTCTATAATTAAAATTCTTTCCCTTTTCTTCCGCCAATGAATTTAATGGATAAGGCTTTAATAGGTACTCCGAGAAATAAGAGCAGATTCTCCTATTATCACCACTGGCACATTTACCCCAAATATACATTTGACGTTATCTTTGAAAATAGGATGTTGGAGCATTGATTTCAGTGTTGAATTTTCAAACACAAGCGAGTCGTTTCAGCGGCCTGGAGCCCCAACGTTTATATATGTAAATTTAATCCGCACAATATTGCAAAACATTTGCGGGTCCTTCTAAAGAATTCCTTAAAAAACGCATCGCTATTATTTGAAATATCTTGTTCCCAGAATGTACCATATCTTTCCTATGATGTCATTGATGTATTAATGCACTAGAAAAGGTTCTTACAACTGTCCAAAGTCTCCTTTCTATTCTCGGCTCATTAAATAGAGCCAAAATTTGAGCATTTCTTTTCCGCATTTCGGTTACTATGTTGCACCAATGCTTTCTGCGATTTCTTCTTGATTTGTTTAAAGTATCAAATAAAGACGTTATATAAAGAACTTCAGATATTATATTACACATGACGAAAAGACAGCAATATCTATATCAATGTGGAAAACGTCAATTAAATGTAATTATGATATGTAGACAGTGGTAATTAGGTGAAGAGATTTTCTCAAGCTCATTGGAAGTAATCTCTATATGTAAACGTACTATTAAACAAGGCACAGAGACTGGAATGCTTGTGTATAACCGTAGCGATGCGTACTTGTCCCACGCTACCGATGGAAGTCCTATTGGAACTGACACCTTTACATCTGCATATTCAAATGCAGGCAAAGAGGAAGAGATATCTCTTCCCAAGAGACAGGATGAAACAAAAATTCAGTTTTAATAAATCTTTTAAAACTGAATTAAGCAACAAGAAAGAATGGACAGGACTAACAGACACGTATATCCTGGTCAAACATTTGATAACATGGTATACGGATGGGTCCTTGCCAAGCGCTGTTGGGGCTGGAGTCTTCGGGCCCAGAACAAGATACTCGGAACCGATGGGCACCTATGCAAGCATCTTTCAAGCCGAAATAATTGCTATAGACAGATGTGCAAAATTCAATTTGGATAGGAATTTTGAGAAGACAAATATTGTAATCTTAACTGACAGTCAAGCTGCAATCGAGACACTAACGTCATACCGTATCAATTCTAGGGTTGTATGGGAATGCCTTGAGAAACTTATTATGCTCGGAAAAAACAAGTTACATCTATTGTGGCTACCAGGGCATATTTGGATATCAAAGGCAACGAAGAAGCGGATTGCCGCTCCAGGGAGGGAGCCAATACTTTACTAGTGGGTCCCGAACCGTTCTGTGGAGTTGCACCGAATATAATTTATCGTAAGCTGAGGTTCGAACAACAAGAACTCAGAGAGAAATACTGGAATAACCAACCAGGCTTAGGGCACTCTAAAATAGCGCTAGGAGTTATATACCATAGGAGTTATCGACGACCAGTCATGCAGGTTTGGCATGGGGGAAAAAGAAACCCCAATTCATATACTCACTTCATGCGCGGCGCTGGCGCCTGCAAGACTGGCGATATTCGAGACAGTGTTCATGAGTGAGCAAAGTGTAAGATACGTGAAGCTGAGTAAAACTATCAGCTTCTTCAGACAGTATGGGGCTTTTACAGGAATTGGTCGCAGTGCACTACTTCATAAAAATAATAATAATAATCCTTTCGGCGTGGAAGGATCTGCAACATGTTGGCGCAGCCGGTATTTCAAACCAATAATCGTTCTTTCGGAAGTTTTAATTGGGGTGGATCCATTAGTCGTATGATTTAAATGGATTATTTAAATCAAAGTTGATTAAATCGGTAAACCTTCATCTCTTCATTTTGTCTTTCTTGAGACAGTCATGCAGCGGAGCTGCTATGGTCGAATAGTCCCTAATGAATCTGCGATACCAGCCTGACATCCCTAGAAACCGTCTTAACTGTTTTGGTGTTCTAGGTTCCGGAAACCCGTCAATCGCAGCCACCTTCTTGCTATCTATCTTGATGCTTCCGTCCCCGACAACATAACCCAAATACCTCACTTCTTTATAGCAAAATTTGCTCTTCTCTACATTTATGGTCAGTTTGGCATCCCGCAGGCATTCCGCCACCCGATTCAGCAGCGCAAGATGTGACTCGAAACTGGTAGAACACACCAGAAGATCATCGAGGTAGACAAAGACACGTTCCCTAAGCGGGTATGACTTTGTCCATCAGCCTACACATACGCTGCGCGGCATTACACAGTCCGAACGGCATTGAAACAAACTGATATAATGGCCGTTCTGGAACTGTGAATGCCGTCTTACCTCTCGACTTCTCTTCCAATGGTATCTGCCAGAACGCATCCTTCAAATCGATCGCGCTGATGAAGCGAGTGTCCTGAAGTCTGGCAAGGATGCCCTCAATGTGAGGTAACGGGTATGCGTCTTTAATCGTTCGTTCGTTCAGTTTCCTAGCATCAAGGTATAGTCGGTTTTTCGTTCCTTTTCTTACCAAAGACACTGGAGAGCTCCAGCTGCTGTTGCTGACCTCAATCACACCGAGACTCAGCATTCGGTCAAGCTCTGCAAAGATCAGCTGCTGAATCACAGGTGAAATGGGGTAGTGGCGTTGTTTTACTGGAAGATGCTCATCTACCACTTCTATCACGTGCTCTTCCATGTCCGTTCGTCCGAGACCCAGTATAGCACAGGACGGGAATCGTGCTTTAACTCTCTCCAGTGCTACTTCTTGCTCTTTGTAAGAATGTGTAGGTCCGTATCGAAGGTCAGGTCTTAAGACGTCTGTTTAAGTTCACTTACAGACGCTGAGCTGGTTGCGTCAACCCCTACACGTGTACACTTACTAATTACTGACAACCCACAGGTTCGCTAGTAGTCAACCCCAAAATAAAATTCTTGTTGTAAAGCGGGAACTATGAGAAACTCCATATCCCTTGTCAAACAATCCCAGACAACCGGAAGTGAAATGGCATCTATCACAGCGGTTTCACCTCCGTTTGCAGTCCTGACTTTCTGCCCCTGTATCGGAATAACTTGTCTGTTTCGTGTTTTAATAAATTCCAAAGCACCATTTCCGATACAGTTAGCAGATGCACCTGAATCCAACAATGCAACCACATCTTCACCGTCCACCTTAGTTTTAGCGAAAAATCTATTATCGCCTTCCAGCGTCACAATGGCAGAGACTAAAACTTTCTTAATTTTCTTCATAATTTGTCTCTTCGCCCTCATCTTCGCTATCTTATCGAAGTTCCGTTTTTTTCTGCCGAGTACAACCTCACTTAAAAAGATTTTCTCCCTCACAGCTTCGTACTCGACCTTGCGCTGGTGTAACGTTTTAATTGGACGACCTATCGGGCTATGGCTGCGGATCACTGGATCCTTCCTCTGTAGAATCCTTACAGGTTGGCCGGGGACTCCTCCTTTAGTGCAGAGATCCCCGGATTCCCTGCAGGATTCACGTTTCCCGGACGAAACTCACAATACCAAATATCACTATGACAAACAAAGCAGTCATGTTGTGGAATGCCGAGTTACACTTCGCGTCAAGTTGGTTTTTCTTGAAGTGGTCCCCAGGCATTCCGCAACTAAAACATAAATTAACATGAAACGGAGACTGACAAAAGACTTGGTTACTACCAAATGAACGAGACACAGACGTAAACGGACGTGGACCTGAAGGACCCGATCCCTGAGGAGGTCTTACAAAATCCCTTCTTTGAGGTACATTTAAATTGGGCCGCTGAGGAGCCAGAGCCTCCACACTAGTTGAAGGTTCTCCCTCCTCAAGCGGCAACCCCACCTCGCTAACCTGCCTGGCCTTCGCTCGACTTTCTTTTATTATCTTTTCAGCCCTTCTGCATTCTGTGCAAAATTCTTTTAACGGGCTTACTTTACAGGCAAAGGTCAGACTAGCAAGGTTTGCCCTTAAATTGGATCTAATAATTGTAATTAATTCCTCCTCAGGAATCTTCTTCCGCAGCCTGAAGGTGAGATTATGGATCTCATCATCTGATTCAATTGATCAGAATCAGACGATGCAGCAGCGGCAGACGATGTTAAGCCACTCGGCCCTGCAACCCCACGCTGTGGTTCCACACCCTGCCCCTCTTGCTCCGACATCTCTATTATTTTTTCTAGCTTGGCCGAGAAGCTACTAACGCTGACGGTCAAGCTACTAGACTCCGACCTAGCCCCTTCACTATTTGGAGGTCGTCCAAACACCAAGCTAACGCACTTGCTTAAATAGTCTACTGGGACAAAATCAACTCTTCTTTCTATCCCAGTATCTATCTGGTCGAGTACTGAACCTACTATTTGATTTTCTAGAGCCCTACTAACGCTTCTAGTAATAGGTCTCCTAGGTTCAAACTCACGCTCACGTTCCATACACCAAATACAAACACTCAAAACACTCACTCACACTCAGTCACAAAACTCACCCTAAGGGGAAACTAATGAAACAAAATTGGACGGCAACCGGAAAGAGAGTATATATAAAAAAAAAAAAAATATACAAAACTCGAACAACAACAACCACCTAAAAAATTCAAAAAATATTTAAAAAATAAAAATAAAAAGCAAATAAAAAATGTAATTCAAATTAGTTACTGAAAAAAAAACTGAAATTTAAAAGTAAAAGTAATAATAAAAAAAATAACAAAAAAAAAATTAATAAAAATATAATAGAGAAAAAAAAAATAATAATTTTAAATATGAAATAATAAAATAAATGAAATATGAAATATGGAAATAAATATGAAATAATAATGAAAGAAAAAACTATAACAAATATAATTCAATGTACAAAAAAAAATATAATGTGCAAAAGTAATATATAAAAAATGAAGAAAAGAAAATAAAATAAAATATATATACCAATATTTAAATGAAAAAATAAAAAAAAATGAAATCAATTATGTAATAATAAAAAAATCAATTATAATATAATAATATCTGTTATTAATTTTATAAATAAAAAAACTAATAATCAAAAATAATCAAGCAAAAATGAATAAAATTTTATTTTATTTCAAAAATAAGTTTTTAGGCTGATGTGTTAAGTGCTGACCAAGGAGGCATTCAACACCTGAGCATGGATGTTCGTTTAGTCAAGTCAACAGTCAGCTAAAATATCCCAAAAACCCCCAAATAGTCTGTCTATGCTACAATTCTGGAACGTGGCACAAGAATATGTTTTATATTTTCTTGCGTGGCAATCTGATACGGACTAAAATGACAAACGCGTGCTTTCTAAATGACAGCTTTATTTTAACTAGTCTTAACACTAGACGCATTGCTTTACATATACTCGTACACATATAATGACATTTACGGGCACAACAATATTAATTTGATAAAATTTATTTAGTTTAATTTAATTGTGCATCATGGATAATTTGGGGAGCTGTTATATTTAACAACTATGCGCAGACTTAGATTTGGAAAGAGCACTAATTCAATTTTAACATTAGCTTTAATGTTTCTATCAAACTACTCCAGAACGTTAAGGCAACCTATTAATCTACTTGCACGTTGTGAGCTAAGTTAGGGTGACGTGGCACGGTGGCTACAGCTAGGCTCGCCGGCAATATGGGGTGGTTTCTTGCCACCCTACCCACAACAGAAATACAAAAATATCGTGCCATATTTTTTTTAAAAGAAGAGGAGCAGATAGGGGAAGGATATTGAAGGAATTAAAACAAAACACTAGTCACAAACACCCATGATTCCTAATGGGTCATCTCAAGCTAATCCTTTTACCCTCACAACCACCTAATCACAAAAGCTATCATACGACCACACAGGCGCACCCACCACTATTCACCTAAACAAACAGATTACATTCAACCTATAACCCACCAGGAATCTCAAACAACCTAGCACAACACAACCTAAGTCATCGTCCGTCTACGAGCCGCCCACCCCGTCTATACCTGTTTCCAGTTATAGCCATAAACCGCACTTGGCTCAAAGTGCAACGCGGTTCCCATATTTCATACATCTGTCCTTGTAACTGTTAGTCCGTCTGTCTATTCCATTACGTTCGTGCTGTCTGTCCGTATGCCACGCCCACCAGTGCGGTGACCTCCCCTTAGGTCCACCAGCACATCAGCCTAAATAATAGTGCTTAACAACACATCGTATTGTTACAAATACAACTAAAATATTTAATTCCTTTAAAAGAGAAACAAATATCCTCACTTTAATTTCCACTTCATTACTTTTATTTTTTTTTTTCTTATTCATACAAACTTTCCTTGTTATTACTCTTAACTTATTCTTTATTCTTTATAATTTTCTAGATATGTATAAATCAATTTCCGTTGCTTTATTTCTTTCTGTTTTTTTCTTTATTTTTGAGTTACAAATATTATTTTTTTTTTTCTAGTCTTTTATTCTTTAATTCTCTTATTTTTATATATCTACATATATAAATTCTTATTATCTCATCTAGCTATGCTAAATTTTCACTAATATTTTCTAATTTTTTTTTATATGTATTTATATGTGCATAAATTGTAATGAAATTTGCATATTATTTTTATTAAGGTTTACTTGGATCCAGATGATGATGGCGCCACCTTGTAGCTCAGGACCTGTAGCGAGTGTACTTTATGTATTTATAATATTTTGATTTTTTTTTTTTTTTTTTTTTTTTGTAAATTATCTAATATAATAGATATTTAGAATGATATTATAATATAAAAATATAAAATACCACAATAAAAAGAAATAATAGTTATAAGCAGTAACCATCAATATGGCAAATTTTTATCTATAAGGCTTTATATTATTCATCTAAGCTTTATATTATTCATCTAAAGCTGAAAAAAAAAACTTGACGGCAACTCTAGGTTCCTTGCTGCTGTCTTAGTTTAATATTGTTGTCTTAAGTGGTGTAGTAGTTGTTTGTTCCTATGTTTTAATGTTGTTGTTGTTGTAGTGAATATTAATCTTCTTTCCATAGTGATGTTTTTTTTATTATGTGTTCTATATGTTTGTTTGTTGTTTTTGTGACTGCCTCGAGATTTTATGTTAAGTGCAATGTCACTGTTATTGAAAGTAATTGATGCTACTGTTGTGGTTGTTGCAAATTTTTGTTCACTCTGTGTTTGGTTGTGGGTGGTTTTGTTGATTCATGTATAAAATTTTTGGCGAATTTAATGTATTTGTAATAAAAAAAAATGTGTTTTTAATAAAATTGTACTTTTCTTGCCAGGAGAAATTTTGGCGTAACCATCCAGAAACTTTCCCGCCTTTTATGTTCTACGGCCCAAATCTTTGATGTTATGTTTTTTTTTTATATTTGCATCATTAGAATGTTCACTTTGGTTTAGTTTGGCCAACTTTTATGATGGCATTTTATGTTCTTTAATACACATTTATTTATATATGTTTTTGGATTGTTTTCCCTTCTTTAATTTATATTTAAGATCACTATCTTTCTACACATCAACTATCCACCATTAACCTTTTTTTTCTTTTTTCTCAATCTTCTTCCTCCCGTTCCGATTCCCATCCTTCCAATCCTTTCCAATAATTCCCCCTTCCATTTACAATTCCCACTTTCCCTAATTCCCTGTTCAATCACACTTCCATTCACACCTTCCACAATCACCTTTCCACACAAATCACTCAACCAGGAGACTTAGGGTCTTGCTGTGAGGGGAAATCTTGAGGGTTTATTTTTTTTATATAACAAAACAACCATATTTGTACATGCAACAATTAAACAAAACAGTAACATCTACTAACACTAAACACAAAGCTTACTATTAATAAAATTGCTCCTCTGGTTTTGGAGATATGTGGACACGGTCTGCCACTACAGGCTCGAAACCGTCGATGCTGTTTACAGCATGGAACGTGTTCGTAATAAAAAAATGTAGGCCGTGTCCACTTGTCTCCACTCAACGTGTGGCTTCGATCCACTTCTCATGCTCTACGAATCTGAGCTTGCCGGGCCTTAATTAAACGCGTAACCAAAGGAGTTCGTCAAGATTTTCTTACTTAATCTACATTGTACTACACTAATCTAAAATTATACTTACACAGTAAATATCACACTTGTTATCACTAAACTTAAACTAGTATTGCGTTAAGTAAAATCTACTATTGCACTACTAACTACAACTAATAGTAAAAGAAAATATCACAGAAAGGAAATTAAATAAATAAATAATAAAAGTCAAGTCGAAAATATACAAAACCGAGTCAAGTGGACTTAAAACTTAAGCAAAATAAACGGAAAAATAACTACTGGCTTATAATAAAGAATAATTGTCCAATCTAAAAGCTACAACGGCCACTACATAAAACATACCCCACGAGACAAACAAATCTTTAGCGTGGTATACCCCTAACTTTTTACCACCAAGTGTGCCGAGCTCGTACAAAGAGCTACCAACTTTTTTTAAAATTGTACATTTAATATTGGCTGGCCCCAGCTTGGCGTTGTAACCGTCAACAAGGTTACTTTGCTTGAAGTTTCGGCGGTATACCACTTGTCCAACTTTAAAATTGGCATCCCTACTACGCGTGTTATATGCCTTGGCGCTTTTCTCGTGTGCCACCTGTAAAGCTTCTGAAATTTTGCTGCGGATCAAACTCAGTTTGTCCGCTTGGCTCATGACTGCCAAATCTTCTCCTTTTACGGAGCTCACACGACGCATTATCTCATATGAGCTTGCGTGTTGCATCATCTGAGCCCCAAATACGGCGTAGTAGGGTGCTAAACCGATAGAACGGTGGACAACACTTCTCAGTGCAAATGCTGCATCACTTATATGCAGGTCCCAGTTTCGTTGGTTCTCTCCTACAAACGAACGCACAATTTGCAAAACTGAACGGTTTACCCTTTCAGCTGCGTTCGCTTGAGGAGAGTAAAAACCTATTCTGACATGTTTAACTCCATACTTTTCTACAAACTCCTTAAACATGCCAGAAACGAACTGTTTCCCATTGTCAGAATGGACGAATTCAGGGACACCAAAAACATGAAACACACTACTTTCTAAAAACCTAACTACATTAGCAGAGGTGGCACTTCGCATTGGTTGAAGGAAAACGAACTTCGAAAAGTGGTCCAGACATACGAAGATGAAGGAATTACCGTTCTTTGACCTTGGGTAGGGGCCCATAAAATCGATGTATAGACGCTGGAAGAGTCGTTCGGTTATGTATTGTTTGCCCATCAGTGGACGGTGCATTGCTTTGGACCTTTTGCTGCCCTTGCATACTTCACAGTTCTTAACACTATATTGCACGTCGCTAACCATTCCCGGCCAATAATATTTCTGTCTTAGCCGAGCCAGCGTCTTGTGAATTCCCCCATGTCCAGCTGAAGGTGAGCTATGACAAGCCTCCAGTAACCTAGAACGCAGTTCAGACGGCACCCAGAGCTGCCAAGCGTGATCCTCTTGAATGACATCGCCCGTCATAAAACCCGTACGTCTGTACACAAACCCGTCCGAAATTACTAAATCTGGTAGTTCGTCTTTGTTTTCAGTCACTGTCTTCCTCAATTCCTCATATTCCTCCGACGAAAAAGCTGGGGAATTAAGGTCAACATCAAGTGATCTGTCTACCGGTCCTATCTCTTCCAGATACATGCGCGAAAGAGCATCTGGCACCACATTTTGGGAACCTTTTCGGTGTTCAATATTAAAATTGTAAGCTTGAAGTTTTAAACTCCATCTGGCTAATCTTCCAGATAAGTCTTTTTGGTTCATCAACCACTTCAAGCTCGCGTGATCCGTAATTATGGTAAAAGGTAAACCTTCATCTCTTCATTTTGTCTTTCTTGAGACAGTCATGCAGCGGAGCTGCTATGGTCGAATAGTCCCTAATGAATCTGCGGTACCAGCCTGACATACCTAGAAACCGTCTTAACTGTTTTGGTGTTCTAGGTTCCGGAAACCCGTCAATCGCAGCGAACCTCTTGCTATCTGTCTTGATGCTTCCGTCCCCGACAACATAACCCAAATACCTCACTTCTTTATAGCAAAATTTGCTCTTCTCTACATTTATGGTCAGTTTGGCATCCCGCAGACATTCCGCCACCTGATTCAGCAGCGCAAGATGTGACTCGAAACTGGTAGAACACACCAGAAGATCATCGAGGTAGACAAAGACACGTTCCCTAAGTTCAGCGGGTATGACTTTGTCCATCAGCCTACACATACGCTGCGCGGCATTACACAGTCCGAACGGCATTGAAACAAACTGATATAATGGCCGTTCTGGAACTGTGAATGCCGTCTTACCTCTCGACTTCTCTTCCAATAGTATCTGCCAGAACGCATCCTTCAAATCGATCGCGCTGATGAAGCGAGTGTCCTGAAGTCTGGCAAGGATGCCCTCAATGTGAGGTAACGGGTATGCGTCTTTAATCGTTCGTTCGTTCAGTTTCCTAGCATCAAGGTATAGTCGGTTTTTCGTTCCTTTTCTTACCAAAGACACTGGAGATCTTCAGCTGCTGTTGCTGACCTCAATCACACCGAGACTCAGCATTCGGTCAAGCTCTGCAAAGATCAGCTGCTGAATCACAGGTGAAATGGGGTAGTGGCGTTGTTTTACTGGAAGATGCTCATCTACCACTTCTATCACGTGCTCTTCCATGTCCGTTCGTCCGAGACCCAGTATAGCACAGGACGGGAATCGTGCTTTAACTCTCTCCAGTGCTACTTCTTGCTCTTTGGTAAGAATGTGTAGGTCCGTATCGAAGGTCAGGTCTGAAGACGTCTGTTTAAGTTCACTTACAGACGCTGAGCTGGTTGCGTCAACCCCTACACGTGTACACTTACTAATTACTGACAACCCATAGGTTCGCCAGTAGTCAACCCCAAAAAAAAATTCTTGTTGTAAAGCGGGAACTCTGAGAAACTCCATATCCCTTGTCAAACCCTCCCAGACAACCGGAAGTGAAATGGCATCTATCACAGCGGTTTCACCTCCGTTTGCAGTGCTGAGTTTCTGCCCCTGTATGGGAATGACTTGTCTGTTTCGTGTTTTAATAAATTCCAAAGCACCATTTCCGATAAAGTTAACAGATGCACCTGAATCCAACAATGCAACCACATCTTCACCGTCCACCTTAGTTTTAGCGAAAAATCTATTATCGCCTTCCAGCGTCACAATGGCAGAGACTAAAACTTTCTTAATTTTCTTCATAATTTGTCTCTTCGCCCTCATCTTCGCTATCTTATCGAAGTTCCGTTTTTTTCTGCCGAGTACAACCTCACTTAAAAAGATTTTCTCCCTCACAGCTTCGTACTCGACCTTGCGCTGGTGTAACGTTTTAATTGGACGACCTATCGGGCTATGGCTGCGGATCACTGGATCCTTCCTCTGTAGAATCCTTACAGGTTGGCCGGGGACTCCTCCTTTAGTGCAGAGATCCCCGGATTCCCTGCAGGATTCACGTTTCCCGGACGAAACTCACAATACGAAATATCACTATGACAAACAAAGCACGTCATGTTGTGGAATGCCGAGTTACACTTCGCGTCAAGTTGGTTTTTCTTGAAGTGGTCCCCAGGCATTCCGCAACTAAAACATAAATTAACATGAAACGGAGACTGACAAAAGACTTGGTTACTACTAAATGAACGAGACACAGACGTAAACGGACGTGGACCTGAAGGACCCGATCCCTGAGGAGGTCTTACAAAATCCCTTCTTTGAGGTACATTTAAATTGGGCCGCTGAGGAGCCAGAGCCTCCACACTAGTTGAAGGTTCTCCCTCCTCAAGCGGCAACCCCACCTCGCTAACCTGCCTGGCCTTCGCTCGACTTTCTTTTATTATCTTTTCAGCCCTTCTGCATTCTGTGCAAAATTCTTTTAACGGGCTTACTTTACAGGCAAAGGTCAGGCTAGCAAGGTTTGCCCTTAAATTGGATCTAATAATTGTAATTAATTCCTCCTCAGGAATCTTCTTCCGCAGCCTGAAGGTGAGATTATGGATCTCAGCATAAAATTCCTCAAAGGATTCACCTACTTGTTGTTTCCGATCCATAATCTCCCTTATTATCTCGTAGTCGGAGTCTACAGATCGGAAGTTGCTCAGCAGCTCTCTTTTTAAATCTTCATAGCCAAAGTCTGGGTCACTCTCATGATCTTCCAATACCCGCCAATACCACTTCGCAGCGGCTCCGGTGACCAGGCAGTGGAAATCGGTGAAGAGCTGCTCAAAAGAAATTTCATATTGTTTCCGCATCTTTTCGATGCGGAATATGAAGCTCTCCACTGTCAATTCCTTACAAGAGCCGTCAAACTTAACATGCCACTTGTTAAGGTCAACGCTCTTCCGCCTTGAAACCTCACCGCTACTCGGGGATATTGTCGGGCCCTGGAACGAGGTGTGACCCATCCCTTGCCGCGCTGCAACCCCCGATACTGCATCCCCGACAGCATCAGCAGTCTCTCGCCTTGTCGGAGTGGAGGCGTCTCTTGGATGGGGGTTTGGTGTAATACCTGACGCCTCCATTGCAGCCACTCTTCTGCCCAGGTCTGTGAAACCACCACGAACTTGCTGCATGGCTTCTGCGCAACCTTCCATCATCTGTCCCTGCTGCATCATCATTGCCATCATCTGATTCAATTGATCAGAATCAGACGATGCAGCAGCGGCAGACGATGTTAAGCCACTCGGCCCTGCAACCCCACGCTGTGGTTCCACACCCTGCCCCTCTTGCTCCGACATCTCTATTATTTTTTCTAGCTTGGCCGAGAAGCTACTAACGCTGACGGTCAAGCTACTAGACTCCGACCTAGCCCCTTCACTATTTGGAGGTCGTCCAAACACCAAGCTAACGCACTTGCTTAAATAGTCTACTGGGACAAAATCAACTCTTCTTTCTATCCCAGTATCTATCTGGTCGAGTACTGAACCTACTATTTGATTTTCTAGAGCCCTACTAACGCTTCTAGTAATAGGTCTCCTAGGTTCAAACTCACGCTCACGTTCCATACACCAAATACAAACACTCAAAACACTCACTCACACTCAGTCACAAAACTCACACTAAGGGGAAACTAATGAAACAAAATTGGACGGCAACCGGAAAGAGAGTATACATAAAAAAAAAAAATATACAAAACTCGAACAACAACAACCACCTAAAAAATTCAAAAAATATTTAAAAAATAAAAATAAAAAGCAAATAAAAAATGTAATTCAAATTAGTTACTGAAAAAAAAACTGAAATTTAAAAGTAAAAGTAATAATAAAAAAAATAACAAAAAAAAAAATTAATAAAAATATAATAGAGAAAAAAAAATAATAATTTTAAATATGAAATAATAAAATAAATGAAATATGAAATATGGAAATAAATATGAAATAATAATGAAAGAAAAAACTATAACAAATATAATTCAATGTACAAAAAAAAAATATAATGTGCAAAAGTAATAAATAAAAAATGAAGAAAAGAAAATAAAATAAAATATATATACCAATATTTAAATGAAAAAATAAAAAAAAATGAAATCAATTATGTAATAATAAAAAAATCAATTATAATATAATAATATCTGTTATTAATTTTATAAATAAAAAAAACTAATAATCAAAAATAATCAAGCAAAAATGAATAAAATTTTATTTTATTTCAAAAATAAGTTTTTAGGCTGATGTGTTAAGTGCTGACCAAGGAGGCATTCAACACCTGAGCATGGATGTTCGTTTAGTCAAGTCAACAGTCAGCTAAAATATCCCAAAAACCCCCAAATAGTCTGTCTATGCTACAATTCTGGAACGTGGCACAAGAATATGTTTTATATTTTCTTGCGTGGCAATCTGATACGGACTAAAATGACAAACGCGTGCTTTCTAAATGGCAGCTTTATTTTAACTAGTCTTAACACTAGACGCATTGCTTTACATATACTCGTACACATATAATGACATTTACGGACACAACAATATTAATTTGATAAAATTTATTTAGTTTAATTTAATTGTGCATCATGGATAATTTGGGGAGCTGTTATATTTAACAACTATGCGCAGACTTAGATTTGGAAAGAGCACTAATTCAATTTTAACATTAGCTTTAATGTTTCTATCAAACTACTCCAGAACGTTAAGGCAACCTATTAATCTACTTGCACGTTGTGAGCTAAGTTAGGGTGACGTGGCACGGTGGCTACAGCTAGGCTCGCCGGCAATATGGGGTGGTTTCTTGCCACCCTACCCACAACAGAAATACAAAAATATCGTGCCATATTTTTTTTAAAAGAAGAGGAGCAGATAGGGGAAGGATATTGAAGGAATTAAAACAAAACACTAGTCACAAACACCCATGATTCCTAATGGGTCATCTCAAGCTAATCCTTTTACCCTCACAACCACCTAATCACAAAAGCTATCATACGACCACACAGGCGCACCCACCACTATTCACCTAAACAAACAGATTACATTCAACCTATAACCCACCAGGAATCTCAAACAACCTAGCACAACACAACCTAAGTCATCGTCCGTCTACGAGCCGCCCACCCCGTCTATACCTGTTTCCAGTTATAGCCATAAACCGCACTTGGCTCAAAGTGCAACGCGGTTCCCATATTTCATACATCTGTCCTTGTAACTGTTAGTCCGTCTGTCTATTCCATTACGTTCGTGCTGTCTGTCCGTATGCCACGCCCACCAGTGCGGTGACCTCCCCTTAGGTCCACCAGCACATCAGCGTAAATAATAGTGCTTAACAACACATCGTATTGTTACAAATACAACTAAAATATTTAATTCCTTTAAAAGAGAAACAAATATCCTCACTTTAATTTCCACTTCATTACTTTTATTTTTTTTTTTCTTATTCATACAAACTTTCCTTGTTATTACTCTTAACTTATTCTTTATTCTTTATAATTTTCTAGATATGTATAAATCAATTTCCGTTGCTTTATTTCTTTCTGTTTTTTTCTTTATTTTTGAGTTACAAATATTATTTTTTTTTTCTAGTCTTTTATTCTTTAATTCTCTTATTTTTATATATCTACATATATAAATTCTTATTATCTCATCTAGCTATGCTAAATTTTCACTAATATTTTCTAATTTTTTTTTATATGTATTTATATGTGCATAAATTGTAATGAAATTTGCATATTATTTTTATTAAGGTTTACTTGGATCCAGATGATGATGGCGCCACCTTGTAGCTCAGGACCTGTAGCGAGTGTACTTTATGTATTTATAATATTTTGATTTTTTTTTTTTTTTTTTTTTTTGTAAATTATCTAATATAATAGATATTTAGAATGATATTATAATATAAAAATATAAAATACCACAATAAAAAGAAATAATAGTTATAAGCAGTAACCATCAATATGGCAAATTTTTATCTATAAGGCTTTATATTATTCATCTAAGCTTTATATTATTCATCTAAAGCTGAAAAAAAAAACTTGACGGCAACTCTAGGTTCCTTGCTGCTGTCTTAGTTTAATATTGTTGTCTTAAGTGGTGTAGTAGTTGTTTGTTCCTATGTTTTAATGTTGTTGTTGTTGTAGTGAATATTAATCTTCTTTCCATAGTGATGTTTTTTTTATTATGTGTTCTATATGTTTGTTTGTTGTTTTTGTGACTGCCTCGAGATTTTATGTTAAGTGCAATGTCACTGTTATTGAAAGTAATTGATGCTACTGTTGTGGTTGTTGCAAATTTTTGTTCACTCTGTGTTTGGTTGTGGGTGGTTTTGTTGATTCATGTATAAAATTTTTGGCGAATTTAATGTATTTGTAATAAAAAAAAATGTGTTTTTAATAAAATTGTACTTTTCTTGCCAGGAGAAATTTTGGCGTAACCATCCAGAAACTTTCCCGCCTTTTATGTTCTACGGCCCAAATCTTTGATGTTATGTTTTTTTTTTATATTTGCATCATTAGAATGTTCACTTTGGTTTAGTTTGGCCAACTTTTATGATGGCATTTTATGTTCTTTAATACACATTTATTTATATATGTTTTTGGATTGTTTTCCCTTCTTTAATTTATATTTAAGATCACTATCTTTCTACACATCAACTATCCACCATTAACCTTTTTTTTCTTTTTTCTCAATCTTCTTCCTCCCGTTCCGATTCCCATCCTTCCAATCCTTTCCAATAATTCCCCCTTCCATTTACAATTCCCACTTTCCCTAATTCCCTGTTCAATCACACTTCCATTCACACCTTCCACAATCACCTTTCCACACAAATCACTCAACCAGGAGACTTAGGGTCTTGCTGTGAGGGGAAATCTTGAGGGTTTATTTTTTTTATATAACAAAACAACCATATTTGTACATGCAACAATTAAACAAAACAGTAACATCTACTAACACTAAACACAAAGCTTACTATTAATAAAATTGCTCCTCTGGTTTTGGAGATATGTGGACACGGTCTGCCACTACAGGCTCGAAACCGTCGATGCTGTTTACAGCATGGAACGTGTTCGTAATAAAAAAATGTAGGCCGTGTCCACTTGTCTCCACTCAACGTGTGGCTTCGATCCACTTCTCATGCTCTACGAATCTGAGCTTGCCGGGCCTTAATTAAACGCGTAACCAAAGGAGTTCGTCAAGATTTTCTTACTTAATCTACATTGTACTACACTAATCTAAAATTATACTTACACAGTAAATATCACACTTGTTATCACTAAACTTAAACTAGTATTGCGTTAAGTAAAATCTACTATTGCACTACTAACTACAACTAATAGTAAAAGAAAATATCACAGAAAGGAAATTAAATAAATAAATAATAAAAGTCAAGTCGAAAATATACAAAACCGAGTCAAGTGGACTTAAAACTTAAGCAAAATAAACGGAAAAATAACTACTGGCTTATAATAAAGAATAATTGTCCAATCTAAAAGCTACAACGGCCACTACATAAAACATACCCCACGAGACAAACAAATCTTTAGCGTGGTATACCCCTAACTTTTTACCACCAAGTGTGCCGAGCTCGTACAAAGAGCTACCAACTTTTTTTAAAATTGTACATTTAATATTGGCTGGCCCCAGCTTGGCGTTGTAACCGTCAACAAGGTTACTTTGCTTGAAGTTTCGGCGGTATACCACTTGTCCAACTTTAAAATTGGCATCCCTACTACGCGTGTTATATGCCTTGGCGCTTTTCTCGTGTGCCACCTGTAAAGCTTCTGAAATTTTGCTGCGGATCAAACTCAGTTTGTCCGCTTGGCTCATGACTGCCAAATCTTCTCCTTTTACGGAGCTCACACGACGCATTATCTCATATGAGCTTGCGTGTTGCATCATCTGAGCCCCAAATACGGCGTAGTAGGGTGCTAAACCGATAGAACGGTGGACAACACTTCTCAGTGCAAATGCTGCATCACTTATATGCAGGTCCCAGTTTCGTTGGTTCTCTCCTACAAACGAACGCACAATTTGCAAAACTGAACGGTTTACCCTTTCAGCTGCGTTCGCTTGAGGAGAGTAAAAACCTATTCTGACATGTTTAACTCCATACTTTTCTACAAACTCCTTAAACATGCCAGAAACGAACTGTTTCCCATTGTCAGAATGGACGAATTCAGGGACACCAAAAACATGAAACACACTACTTTCTAAAAACCTAACTACATTAGCAGAGGTGGCACTTCGCATTGGTTGAAGGAAAACGAACTTCGAAAAGTGGTCCAGACATACGAAGATGAAGGAATTACCGTTCTTTGACCTTGGGTAGGGGCCCATAAAATCGATGTATAGACGCTGGAAGAGTCGTTCGGTTATGTATTGTTTGCCCATCAGTGGACGGTGCATTGCTTTGGACCTTTTGCTGCCCTTGCATACTTCACAGTTCTTAACACTATATTGCACGTCGCTAACCATTCCCGGCCAATAATATTTCTGTCTTAGCCGAGCCAGCGTCTTGTGAATTCCCCCATGTCCAGCTGAAGGTGAGCTATGACAAGCCTCCAGTAACCTAGAACGCAGTTCAGACGGCACCCAGAGCTGCCAAGCGTGATCCTCTTGAATGACATCGCCCGTCATAAAACCCGTACGTCTGTACACAAACCCGTCCGAAATTACTAAATCTGGTAGTTCGTCTTTGTTTTCAGTCACTGTCTTCCTCAATTCCTCATATTCCTCCGACGAAAAAGCTGGGGAATTAAGGTCAACATCAAGTGATCTGTCTACCGGTCCTATCTCTTCCAGATACATGCGCGAAAGAGCATCTGGCACCACATTTTGGGAACCTTTTCGGTGTTCAATATTAAAATTGTAAGCTTGAAGTTTTAAACTCCATCTGGCTAATCTTCCAGATAAGTCTTTTTGGTTCATCAACCACTTCAAGCTCGCGTGATCCGTAATTATGGTAAAAGGTAAACCTTCATCTCTTCATTTTGTCTTTCTTGAGACAGTCATGCAGCGGAGCTGCTATGGTCGAATAGTCCCTAATGAATCTGCGGTACCAGCCTGACATACCTAGAAACCGTCTTAACTGTTTTGGTGTTCTAGGTTCCGGAAACCCGTCAATCGCAGCGAACCTCTTGCTATCTGTCTTGATGCTTCCGTCCCCGACAACATAACCCAAATACCTCACTTCTTTATAGCAAAATTTGCTCTTCTCTACATTTATGGTCAGTTTGGCATCCCGCAGACATTCCGCCACCTGATTCAGCAGCGCAAGATGTGACTCGAAACTGGTAGAACACACCAGAAGATCATCGAGGTAGACAAAGACACGTTCCCTAAG
Source organism: Thecophora atra (assembly GCA_937620795.1). Lineage (NCBI taxonomy): Eukaryota > Metazoa > Arthropoda > Insecta > Diptera > Conopidae > Thecophora > Thecophora atra. Next base: position 28,714,627 of record OW569398.1, on the reverse strand, counting down.
TTCAGCGGGTATGACTTTGTCCATCAGCCTACACATACGCTGCGCGGCATTACACAGTCCGAACGGCATTGAAACAAACTGATATAATGGCCGTTCTGGAACTGTGAATGCCGTCTTACCTCTCGACTTCTCTTCCAATAGTATCTGCCAGAACGCATCCTTCAAATCGATCGCGCTGATGAAGCGAGTGTCCTGAAGTCTGGCAAGGATGCCCTCAATGTGAGGTAACGGGTATGCGTCTTTAATCGTTCGTTCGTTCAGTTTCCTAGCATCAAGGTATAGTCGGTTTTTCGTTCCTTTTCTTACCAAAGACACTGGAGATCTTCAGCTGCTGTTGCTGACCTCAATCACACCGAGACTCAGCATTCGGTCAAGCTCTGCAAAGATCAGCTGCTGAATCACAGGTGAAATGGGGTAGTGGCGTTGTTTTACTGGAAGATGCTCATCTACCACTTCTATCACGTGCTCTTCCATGTCCGTTCGTCCGAGACCCAGTATAGCACAGGACGGGAATCGTGCTTTAACTCTCTCCAGTGCTACTTCTTGCTCTTTGGTAAGAATGTGTAGGTCCGTATCGAAGGTCAGGTCTGAAGACGTCTGTTTAAGTTCACTTACAGACGCTGAGCTGGTTGCGTCAACCCCTACACGTGTACACTTACTAATTACTGACAACCCATAGGTTCGCCAGTAGTCAACCCCAAAAAAAAATTCTTGTTGTAAAGCGGGAACTCTGAGAAACTCCATATCCCTTGTCAAACCCTCCCAGACAACCGGAAGTGAAATGGCATCTATCACAGCGGTTTCACCTCCGTTTGCAGTGCTGAGTTTCTGCCCCTGTATGGGAATGACTTGTCTGTTTCGTGTTTTAATAAATTCCAAAGCACCATTTCCGATAAAGTTAACAGATGCACCTGAATCCAACAATGCAACCACATCTTCACCGTCCACCTTAGTTTTAGCGAAAAATCTATTATCGCCTTCCAGCGTCACAATGGCAGAGACTAAAACTTTCTTAATTTTCTTCATAATTTGTCTCTTCGCCCTCATCTTCGCTATCTTATCGAAGTTCCGTTTTTTTCTGCCGAGTACAACCTCACTTAAAAAGATTTTCTCCCTCACAGCTTCGTACTCGACCTTGCGCTGGTGTAACGTTTTAATTGGACGACCTATCGGGCTATGGCTGCGGATCACTGGATCCTTCCTCTGTAGAATCCTTACAGGTTGGCCGGGGACTCCTCCTTTAGTGCAGAGATCCCCGGATTCCCTGCAGGATTCACGTTTCCCGGACGAAACTCACAATACGAAATATCACTATGACAAACAAAGCACGTCATGTTGTGGAATGCCGAGTTACACTTCGCGTCAAGTTGGTTTTTCTTGAAGTGGTCCCCAGGCATTCCGCAACTAAAACATAAATTAACATGAAACGGAGACTGACAAAAGACTTGGTTACTACTAAATGAACGAGACACAGACGTAAACGGACGTGGACCTGAAGGACCCGATCCCTGAGGAGGTCTTACAAAATCCCTTCTTTGAGGTACATTTAAATTGGGCCGCTGAGGAGCCAGAGCCTCCACACTAGTTGAAGGTTCTCCCTCCTCAAGCGGCAACCCCACCTCGCTAACCTGCCTGGCCTTCGCTCGACTTTCTTTTATTATCTTTTCAGCCCTTCTGCATTCTGTGCAAAATTCTTTTAACGGGCTTACTTTACAGGCAAAGGTCAGGCTAGCAAGGTTTGCCCTTAAATTGGATCTAATAATTGTAATTAATTCCTCCTCAGGAATCTTCTTCCGCAGCCTGAAGGTGAGATTATGGATCTCAGCATAAAATTCCTCAAAGGATTCACCTACTTGTTGTTTCCGATCCATAATCTCCCTTATTATCTCGTAGTCGGAGTCTACAGATCGGAAGTTGCTCAGCAGCTCTCTTTTTAAATCTTCATAGCCAAAGTCTGGGTCACTCTCATGATCTTCCAATACCCGCCAATACCACTTCGCAGCGGCTCCGGTGACCAGGCAGTGGAAATCGGTGAAGAGCTGCTCAAAAGAAATTTCATATTGTTTCCGCATCTTTTCGATGCGGAATATGAAGCTCTCCACTGTCAATTCCTTACAAGAGCCGTCAAACTTAACATGCCACTTGTTAAGGTCAACGCTCTTCCGCCTTGAAACCTCACCGCTACTCGGGGATATTGTCGGGCCCTGGAACGAGGTGTGACCCATCCCTTGCCGCGCTGCAACCCCCGATACTGCATCCCCGACAGCATCAGCAGTCTCTCGCCTTGTCGGAGTGGAGGCGTCTCTTGGATGGGGGTTTGGTGTAATACCTGACGCCTCCATTGCAGCCACTCTTCTGCCCAGGTCTGTGAAACCACCACGAACTTGCTGCATGGCTTCTGCGCAACCTTCCATCATCTGTCCCTGCTGCATCATCATTGCCATCATCTGATTCAATTGATCAGAATCAGACGATGCAGCAGCGGCAGACGATGTTAAGCCACTCGGCCCTGCAACCCCACGCTGTGGTTCCACACCCTGCCCCTCTTGCTCCGACATCTCTATTATTTTTTCTAGCTTGGCCGAGAAGCTACTAACGCTGACGGTCAAGCTACTAGACTCCGACCTAGCCCCTTCACTATTTGGAGGTCGTCCAAACACCAAGCTAACGCACTTGCTTAAATAGTCTACTGGGACAAAATCAACTCTTCTTTCTATCCCAGTATCTATCTGGTCGAGTACTGAACCTACTATTTGATTTTCTAGAGCCCTACTAACGCTTCTAGTAATAGGTCTCCTAGGTTCAAACTCACGCTCACGTTCCATACACCAAATACAAACACTCAAAACACTCACTCACACTCAGTCACAAAACTCACACTAAGGGGAAACTAATGAAACAAAATTGGACGGCAACCGGAAAGAGAGTATACATAAAAAAAAAAAATATACAAAACTCGAACAACAACAACCACCTAAAAAATTCAAAAAATATTTAAAAAATAAAAATAAAAAGCAAATAAAAAATGTAATTCAAATTAGTTACTGAAAAAAAAACTGAAATTTAAAAGTAAAAGTAATAATAAAAAAAATAACAAAAAAAAAAATTAATAAAAATATAATAGAGAAAAAAAAATAATAATTTTAAATATGAAATAATAAAATAAATGAAATATGAAATATGGAAATAAATATGAAATAATAATGAAAGAAAAAACTATAACAAATATAATTCAATGTACAAAAAAAAAATATAATGTGCAAAAGTAATAAATAAAAAATGAAGAAAAGAAAATAAAATAAAATATATATACCAATATTTAAATGAAAAAATAAAAAAAAATGAAATCAATTATGTAATAATAAAAAAATCAATTATAATATAATAATATCTGTTATTAATTTTATAAATAAAAAAAACTAATAATCAAAAATAATCAAGCAAAAATGAATAAAATTTTATTTTATTTCAAAAATAAGTTTTTAGGCTGATGTGTTAAGTGCTGACCAAGGAGGCATTCAACACCTGAGCATGGATGTTCGTTTAGTCAAGTCAACAGTCAGCTAAAATATCCCAAAAACCCCCAAATAGTCTGTCTATGCTACAATTCTGGAACGTGGCACAAGAATATGTTTTATATTTTCTTGCGTGGCAATCTGATACGGACTAAAATGACAAACGCGTGCTTTCTAAATGGCAGCTTTATTTTAACTAGTCTTAACACTAGACGCATTGCTTTACATATACTCGTACACATATAATGACATTTACGGACACAACAATATTAATTTGATAAAATTTATTTAGTTTAATTTAATTGTGCATCATGGATAATTTGGGGAGCTGTTATATTTAACAACTATGCGCAGACTTAGATTTGGAAAGAGCACTAATTCAATTTTAACATTAGCTTTAATGTTTCTATCAAACTACTCCAGAACGTTAAGGCAACCTATTAATCTACTTGCACGTTGTGAGCTAAGTTAGGGTGACGTGGCACGGTGGCTACAGCTAGGCTCGCCGGCAATATGGGGTGGTTTCTTGCCACCCTACCCACAACAGAAATACAAAAATATCGTGCCATATTTTTTTTAAAAGAAGAGGAGCAGATAGGGGAAGGATATTGAAGGAATTAAAACAAAACACTAGTCACAAACACCCATGATTCCTAATGGGTCATCTCAAGCTAATCCTTTTACCCTCACAACCACCTAATCACAAAAGCTATCATACGACCACACAGGCGCACCCACCACTATTCACCTAAACAAACAGATTACATTCAACCTATAACCCACCAGGAATCTCAAACAACCTAGCACAACACAACCTAAGTCATCGTCCGTCTACGAGCCGCCCACCCCGTCTATACCTGTTTCCAGTTATAGCCATAAACCGCACTTGGCTCAAAGTGCAACGCGGTTCCCATATTTCATACATCTGTCCTTGTAACTGTTAGTCCGTCTGTCTATTCCATTACGTTCGTGCTGTCTGTCCGTATGCCACGCCCACCAGTGCGGTGACCTCCCCTTAGGTCCACCAGCACATCAGCGTAAATAATAGTGCTTAACAACACATCGTATTGTTACAAATACAACTAAAATATTTAATTCCTTTAAAAGAGAAACAAATATCCTCACTTTAATTTCCACTTCATTACTTTTATTTTTTTTTTTTCTTATTCATACAAACTTTCCTTGTTATTACTCTTAACTTATTCTTTATTCTTTATAATTTTCTAGATATGTATAAATCAATTTCCGTTGCTTTATTTCTTTCTGTTTTTTTCTTTATTTTTGAGTTACAAATATTATTTTTTTTTTTCTAGTCTTTTATTCTTTAATTCTCTTATTTTTATATATCTACATATATAAATTCTTATTATCTCATCTAGCTATGCTAAATTTTCACTAATATTTTCTAATTTTTTTTTATATGTATTTATATGTGCATAAATTGTAATGAAATTTGCATATTATTTTTATTAAGGTTTACTTGGATCCAGATGATGATGGCGCCACCTTGTAGCTCAGGACCTGTAGCGAGTGTACTTTATGTATTTATAATATTTTGATTTTTTTTTTTTTTTTTTGTGTAAATTATCTAATATAATAGATATATAGAATGATATTATAATATAAAAATATAAAATACCACAATAAAAAGAAATAATAGTTATAAGCAGTAACCATCAATATGGCAAATTTCTATCTATAAGGCTTTATATTATTCATCTAAGCTTTATATTATTCATCTAAAGCTGAAAAAAAAACTTGACGGCAACTCTAGGTTCCTTGCTGCTGTCTTAGTTTAATATTGTTGTCTTATGTGGTGTAGTAGTTGTTTGTTCCTATGTTGTAATGTTGTTGTTATTGTAGTGAATATTAATCTTCTTTCCATACTCGATGTTTCTTTTATTATGTGTTCTATATGTTTGTTTGTTGTTTTTGTGACTGCCTCGAGATTTTATGTTAAGTGCAATGTCACTGTTATTGAAAGTAATTGATGCTACTGTTGTGGTTGTTGCAAATTTTTGTTCACTCTGTGTTTGGTTTTGGGTGGTTTTGTTGATTCATGTATAAAAGTTTTGGCGAATAATAGCTCTTGTTGTACATCTAATGTATTTGTATATAAAAAAAATGTGTTTTTAATCAAATTGTACTTTTCTTGCCAGGAGAAATTTTGGCGTAACCATCCAGAAACTTTCCCGCCTTTTATGTTCTACGGCCCAAATCTTTGATGTTATGTTTTTTTTTATATTTGCATCATTAGAATGTTCACTTTGGTTTTGTTTGGCCAACTTTTATGATGGCATTTTATGTTCTTTAACACACATTTATTTATATCTTTTTCAATTGTTTTCCCTTCTTTCATTTATATTTAAGATCACTATCTTTCTACACATCAACTATCCACCATTAACTTTTTTTTTTCTTTTTTCTCAATCTTCTTCCTCCCGTTCCGATTCCCATCCTTCCAATCCTTTCCAATAATTCCCCCTTCCATTTACAATTCAAACTTTCCCTAATTCCCTGTTCAATCACACTTCCATTCACACCTTCCACAATCACCTTTCCACACAAATCACTCAACCAGGAGACTTAGGGTCTTGCTGTGAGGGGAAATCTTGAGGGTGTTGTGGTGTATATCTAAGAGAGAGGTCCTTGCAAGTCCTTCGTCCCACTAATGGCTTCCTTCAGTTTATTAACAAGTGGTCCTGGAGGTCCTGGAAACGCTGCTATTACCCTTAGGAAACTCACACACAATTTTCTAATAGAACACAAGTTTAATTTAGGTTTAACTTCAAGCACACCTTGTCGTCGACTGTTTATTCGTTCAATCTTATGCTTAATTTATACCTTGGTCTACATTCTAATGTTCCTATAATTCTTATGCTAAGGGAACGACATGGGATATGTCACCTGTTAAATCCAAGCAAGATGCAAAGTCCAATGCTTTAAATTATGCTGAGAGTGCATAACTTCGCGGAACAGTTGTTCCGGAGCAAGTTAGCGTGTGCTGAAGGCACCGCCTAAAAGTATGTGCTGAACTATGGTTGTTGGACAAGCTGTCACTGCTACGTCGTCGTTGGTTGAAGACCACACTAATTGCTGCCTAAAAGTACGTGTAGCGAAAATGTGATGAGACTTAGCTTGAGCCTAACTTGTGACTCACAACAAGGGTTTATTTTTTTTATATAACAAAAAAACCATATTTGTACATGCAACAATTAAACAAAACAGTAACATCTACTAACACTAAACACAAAGCTTACTATTAATAAAATTGCTCCTCTGGTTTTGGAGATATGTGGACACGGTCTGCCACTACACACACAATGGGAAAAAAATAAAAAAGAAACCATTCGAATGTTACAAGTGCGGTAAACCGGGACACTATGAGCGAGACTGCAGTAAAAATAACTTCTCATATAAGGTAAAACAAGAGTCAACCAGAGAAGAATTTTCTTTTAACGCGACAGAAACAACATTATTATGCCCAAGCGACAAAGATAATTGGTGCCTAGACAGTGGCTGCTCTTCTCAAATGTGCGTTGACGAAATGAAGTTTGTTGATTTCACTATAGCAAACCAGACATTAAATTTAGGAAATAACCGTCACTAAAATCGCGGGCGTCGGTACGATTAACTTATCAACAAGCAATGGTGATTATACTAAAAATCTGTCTCTAACAAATGTTCAATACGTACCAGATTTGAACCGTACCGTAAGAACCGAGGCCGTCTCAAAAAGCTTGTGGCTTGTAGCGAAAGGCTACGCTCAACGGCCAGGCGAAGATTTCAACGAGACGTATTCACCGGTAGCACGAACAACCAGTATACGCTTGCTGGCTGCTCTCGCAGTGAATTTAGATCTGGAAATACATCAGATGGATGTAGTCACATCAGATGATGCGCATTCGAATGGAGAGCTCGAAGAACAGGTATACATGGTAGTCCCGAAACAATTACGTAACACATTATCGAAAATAAAATCGGTTGAGAAATTAGGATCTAAATGCATAATCGAAGAAAGTCCTGAAGTTAAAGAAACTGCAAATCAATGGTTAATCACATTACGTTCGAAACCGCATTCAAGTGCGTATGTTAAAGAAATCACTGTACGGTACTGGACGGTAAACGCCAATCGAGACTGGCGTGGTACAAACGAGTGACGACCAAATTAAATGAATTTGAGCTCGAACCGTCAAAGTACTACCGTTGTCTATTCATCAAGAAAGAAGGTAAGAACTCGCATTAAATAATGCAAATTGGTTAATAATGCAATTTTCAACGGAATTTAAAAACACATTAAGTATTTCAATCACTATCTAATTACACCAAAAAAGTCCTGAAGCGATTCGGAATGTCCGAATATAAGCTTTAAAGAACTGCAATCGAAAGTAATTGTAAGTTATCAAAACCCGAGACGACAAGATTATGGCCAATTACTCCTATCAAAGACTAATCGGCGCATTGATCTACCTTGCTGTAACCAGACGACCGGACATCGCGTATGCAGTCAACTATATGAGTGAATTTAACACAAATTACCGTGACAAGCGGTATTACAAGTGTAATAATTATATAAATTATTTTTGCAACAATATTTATACTTTATTCTTATTTTATTCTTCTTATTTTTGTAACGATTTGTATATTATGCTGTTCATAATTGCGTCCGCAAATACGCGTGCTTGCTACTTGATGCCGACTTCGGCTTTCGGTAGAACACAACAGTAGTTGAACTAAGGAATGAACATAAATTAATTTCCTTTTTGTTGCACATTTCTAAGTATAGAAATAAATTATAAGCAAAATAAAACATCATTGTCCTAACAATAAAATATTTATAATAAAATAATAAATGTAAAAAGAATATTGTTAATATAACATATGTAAGAAAAGAGACAAGTTTGTAACAGGTATAAGTTTTGCTACGTTACAATTCTCCTTCTTATACGTAAAACACTGCTCTCTGAGCGACCATATAAAAATCCCAACACGAGGAAAGCCGGTTCAAAACCTACCAGCGGCAAAGAATTTCTTCTAATTTTAATTTAATACTTGACATTTTATTCTTATTTAATCAAATTTTATAGTTTATTAAAACAAATTTATTCAGTTATTTCACAAAAGTTTATAAAAAAACAAAGACAGATGAAAATTAAAAACAACCATGAAATCTGCTATGTACGGATTTCGACCTCTCTAGCATACATACGTCACACAAACATGACATTTAATTCACTCGTGCTTTCACGCATATTCGTTGAACACAGCCGACGCTTTCCATTCACAATCAGTTTAACCACCCAACGTATAAGAGGCGCAAGAATCAAAATATTTCCAGAAGTTGAAATTCGACCAAAGCCGTTTGCAATAGTTGCAAAGACTTTGTGTATTTTGAAAACCACCGCATTTTCGACTTTTTTCGGCTTCGGCCACCAGTAGCTGAACTAACAGTTGCTTTCGATTTCGGTACGCAGTGCCCAGAAATAACTGGCGCTCTCGGCTTCGGTCCGCGTTGTGGAAAAATAATTGTACAACAACTAGGTAGGTCACCTAAACAAGGTACCAAACCAGTCATGAGAAATTCGGAAATACGTTGAATGTTAAAGGGTTGCGAGATCCCTTGAACGAACGAATTTATCCAAGCCTAAGCATTAAACTCGTTATAAGTTTCGAAAAGAGGGAAAGAGAAAGAAAAGAAAAAGGATAAAAAATTGGTATCCAAAAGAGGAAAAAAAGCTCAAGAGACACAAAAAACAAAATAAAAAGCAAGTTAAGGAAAGAAATACTTCCCTAGCAAAAACAAAATATCTGATGTGGCCAACACATGACTTCCTTGTATAACGGCAATTGTATGGTTTTATTTCAAGAGTGGTTGATATATTTTATTTATATTTTAAAATTGAAGTTTTAAAAATTTTAAATATTTTTACTTCCATAATGAAAAAAATTTCATAGGCTTCTCTTAATTTAAATAATTTAAATAGTAGTAAGTAAAAACAAGGAAGTACAAGGAAGTACAAAGCTTTAACTATCAATCGTACTAATTTTGATTTGCCTGTATAGTACAACCAATTTTTGTAAAAGATATAGCAGAATAACATTCATTTATCATTATCATTTATGTAATTCGGATAATGCATGCTTCGTGTTCCTTTGGCGAAGAGTCCATTTGGTGCGAACCATCGTCAAAATTGGAGCTACAAAATTGTGCCCCATGTAAGGACCAGATACAAAATAGTATATACTTTCTAGGAGTGTTTGTTTTTGAGTAATGTATGAAATTTGAAATAAACTATATGAGAAGTGTCCTTTCCGCGCAACCGATTGCATCCAAAAAGGGAGGTGCACAACTAGGTCTTATAAGAGTCTCAACTACCAAATTTCAAGTTTCTACGATTCTCCGTTTTTAAGTTATTGAGGATACATACATACGTACAGGCGTACATACGTACATACGTACACACGTCACGACCAAACTAGTCAAAATGGACTCCGCGATGGTCAAAATGTGTGTTACCATCAAAATCTCAATATCGAAATTTTTCATGATTACAATACTTATACGATTACAATACTTGTATTTACTACGTATACAAGGAAGTAAAAAAGAAACAGAAAAAACAGAAATTTAATAACCCCACAGAAATAATTAACGGAAGGATGGTTTATAACCACACACAAAAATATTAGAATATATATTTATCGTACGAACAACACTAGCGAAAAAAGCAGCAACCAGTAGTTCATTGCCGGTCCGATATCAACCTAAACAGCGGTGTAAAATAACAGAGGTTAAGAAGAGAATAAAAAAGTAAGCCAATAAGACGGAAACGGAGACTTGGCATCTACGAAGAATGAAACAAAAGAAGATGGATTATATAAGATCTTTTAGATCCAGGGTATGTCGGTTCGAGTAAGTGACAACAAGTTTACACTTATACAATACGAAACTCGTATTACCGCACTACCCCTGGTTAGTCAAACAGTAAAAAAGGGACTACAAGCTAAGTCCTAAATATATATAATATAAATATTTTATATATATATAAAATCGTATAATGATAAAATGATATGAGATTTATGACAAAAGAGTCTCGCCTATCTTTTATGAACTGCAGCAAAACGTTCAGCAAATTTAAGCCAAAGAAGTTAAAAATGTAGAGTCACCGCTGTCTATAACTGTCACCGTTAAGGAACCACGATCAACCGTAAGCGATGTCACCAACACTACTTAATGGAACTCCAAAGAACGAGTGGAAAATGAACAGTAACATTCAAAATAGTAAGCAGATCACCAGAAGTATTTTAAGTGATGAGATATTTCTAAAGAATGGATAAAAATTTTTATTATATTGCAATCAGATTAAGCACTGTTTAGAGACAAACTAAACATAAGATAAGAGTTTACGAGGAGTCGACGAAAAAGGATCGCCGACGTTAATGAGCGGTGCCTGATAAGGCAAAACACAAAAAATCCAGCGGCACTCAAACATCTCGTGTCTAATCTTCACAACTTTTTTATCATCGGTTGAGTAAACAAGACAACGCTGCAGCAACATCTAATCTTGGGACAGCGTCTTATCTTGTGTCATTCAATCTTCATATCCAACCTTTTTTATTTCTAAAACTGTATTACTGTAACATATTTGTTAACATATGGTATTACATAAACATATTTACTGTAACATATTGTGGCGAAAATACAGCGACATCTATACGTCATACAATAATGTGATATACAGTGCCATCTACACGCACACACAAAAACCAGGTGAAATTAAAGTTGTCCATTTAGAGAGGCTTGCGCCGTATGGATCAAGGAATTTGGTGTCTGATCTGATCGGTCTTAAGTGGAGGGCAGTGTGGCGAAAATACAGCGCCATCTATACGTCATACAATAATGTGATATACAGCGTCATCTACACGCCGATACGTGCAATATTTACGAATGTTACAGTGTTACCAAATCACAGTCCACATTCTTCTGGAATACAATGACATCTAACGAGCGCTAGCGAAAGATCTAGAAGTTACTTGATATTTCTACAACGCAGACTACACAATAGAACATGATTCATTGCTGAAAAAAACAATTCATGGAAATTGAAGTTTCTCGACAATCTAGTAAGATCTGGAGAAGTCTGACGATAACGGAGCGATAATTATCGAACAGTATAAATAGACACAAACCATAGCAGCGGAGACAGTTTGATTTTGGAAAGCAACAAAGTGACATCGTGGAAGTAACAGTTTGAAAAGTGTTGAATAAGAATAAAATAGTTGAATAGCTTCAAATAAGAATTCGTGTATAAGTGTTTACGTGTACAAGTTATAAACAGCGATAATAAAAAAGTGTTAAATTAGGAACAAGCAATAACAAATTGTTGATTTATTATTGGAAACTAACGACTTTTTATTATTTCGAATTTACGATTATTCACAATCCAGTGATCGAACCTGAAGAGAGTTCAAGCGGTAATTTTGGAAATTACGTAAAAATTGGTGTCAGAAGTGGGATTGCTGAATAATTCGGAATAATAATGAAATTCGCTGACCTGAAAATACCACAGCTGAGGCAAGAGTTGGAGTCGCGCAGTTTGCCTGTGTCAGGAAATAAAGCAGAGCTACAAACACGCTTGCGTGACGCTATAGAGAAGGATGGTATCGACGTTGAAGCACATGAGTTCATCTACGAAGCTGCGTCCAAAGTTGAACACGAGTTAGTAGAGACGCAAGCGGCCCCAGCGTTTGACATGAATGTGCTCTTAGCAGCCATGGCGCAGCAGATGGCGCAAAACACTTCACAACTGCAGGAACAACTTCTGCGCATTGAAGGAAATTCTGCGGAACTGCAGGCGAGGCAAGATAAAGTAGAAGATGAATTACGCAGGTTGCAATCGCAAACGGCGCATGAATTTCTCAGGCTACAATCGCAAACGCAAGATGAATTGCACACACTGAAAGCAGAAATATTGCGGCTGGATGGGCATATGAGAGATGTACATTTGAGTGGACCAGTTGCAGCTGTTAGTGCACCGAAATTGAAAGCGCCAACCTTCGACGGAACTGTGCCGTTTAAAATCTTTAAACTCCAGTTCGAGACAACGGCACAAACGAATCACTGGACGTTGGCAGACAAAGTGGCAGCTTTGGTGGTGTCGTTGAAGGGTTCCGCTGCTGAAGTTTGGCAAACGGTTCCTGAACACGAGCGAGGTAATTATGATGCGTTGATGGCAGCGATTGAGCGGCGATACGGTAATCCACCCACAGAAGTACTCGAACTACTGAAGATCCAGGCGTTTATGAATAGTATACGGGATGTGGATACGAAACGCGCAGTCTTCTCTACGCCAAAGAAGACCTTCGCCGAAACAATTTCGTTTGCTCTGACGCAAGAGACAGCGATTCTTTTGAGCAGACCAGCACACAATGTTCATCGACTGGAGGTTGGTTCAAATGAGTTGTTAGAAAAGTCCATCAGGGAACTAAGGCAGACGATATCACGAATGACGCCGATGTCGCGAATAGCTCGGACGCAAAATGTTACAACTGCGGGAAAATTGGACATTTTGCACGAAACCGGTTTCTAAGGTTCAGCGTGGAAGTGAAGATGCAATCTTCCGACGTCCATGTGTAGTTAAGGGTAAGCATTGCTCCAAGGCTGAAAGATGCGAAAGAATAGTCGACGTCCGATTAGCGAGGCTGCAACCTGACGATGAGTTGCAACCTAGTGCGCTAAGAGACAGCCAATTAAATGATGCAGACTTGGTGAAATTAATGAAAGCGAAAGAAATAGACCGAAGACCAGGCAAAGAAGAAATGGCATCAGAAAGTCCGAGGGCCAAGACGTATTGGGCACAATGGAGCAGTTTGAAGCTGAAAAACGGAGTGCTGCATCGTTCCTGGGAAAGTAAAGACGGTAAGCAAACTCGTGATTTGATTGATCTACCAAAGTCGCGAATAGATGCTGTATTAAAATAATTCCACAATGGACCAAGTGGGGGCCATCTCGGTGTTACAAAAACTGTGGAGAAGATTAAACAACGGTCTTACTGGGTGAACTGTCAAGAAGCGGTAGCGGAATGCATCAAAAACTGCACGCAGTGCATGGCTGCTAAGGGACCTAAATTTCGAAGCAGAGGAAAGTTGCAGCAGTACAACGCTGGAGCGGCATTTGAGCGAGTTGCAATGGATGTAGCTGGCCCATTTCCGACTAGTGACTCTGAAAAATAAGTACGTGTTGGTCAATTTGGATTATTTCAGCAAATGGCCAGAAGTCTACCCTATACCAAATCAGGAGGCTAAAACTGTAGCTGAGGTATTTGTTCAGAACTGGGTCACGCGATTCGGCATACCATTCGAATTGCACTCCGATCAAGGACGAAATTTTGAGTCTTCAATATTTCAAGAAATGTGGAAAGGTTCAACCGCACATTGGAAGAGCATCTGCGGAAAGTCGTGGGCAAATGTCAGTGCAATTGGGATAAGCACATTCAAATGTTCTTATTGGCTTACCGATCAGCAGTCCATGACACTACTGGTCACTCACCTGCGCAAGTAGTTTTTGGCTCAGACTTGAGACTGCCGACGGATCTAAAATTTGGCAAAAGCAGTGATCTTACCGAAACAGAAGACAACTACGGGCACATGTTACAATCTGAAATGAACGAAATACACGACATGGTAAGGCGGCGTACACAGCTAATGAGTAACAAAATGAAGGATCGCTATGAACGAAGTATGAATACGGACGGATTCAAAGACTGCGACTTAGTGTTACTGTACAATCCGCAACGGAGGATGGGCATGTCTCCAAAGCTGCAAACATCGTGGGAGGGTCCGTACAAAGTCATTAAGCGACTGAATGATGTTCTGTATCGCATACAGTGGCACACACAAAAACCAGGTAAAATTAAAGTTGTCCATTTAGAGAGGCTTGCGCCGTATGGATCAAGGAATTTGGTGTCTGATCTGATCGGTCTTAAGTGGAGGGCAGTATGGCGAAAATACAGCGCCATCTATACGTCATACAATAATGTAATATACAGCGCCATGTACACGCCGATACGTGCAATATTTACGAGTGTTACAGTGTTACCAAATCACAGTCCTCATTCTTCGGGAATACAATGACATCTAACGAGCGCTAGCGAAAGATCTAGAAGTTACTTGATATTTCCACAACGCAGCCTACACAATAGAACATAATTCATTGTTGAAACAAACAATTCATGGAAATTGAAGTTTCTCGACAATATAGTAAGATCTGGAGAAGTCTGCCGATAACGTAGCGATAATTATCGAACAGTATAAATAGACACAAACCATAGAAGCGGAGACAGTTTGATTTTGGAAAGTAACAAAGTGACATCGTGGAAGTAACAGTTTGAAAAGTGTTGAATAAGAATAAAATAGTTGAATAGCTTCAAATAAGAATTCGTGTATAAGTGTGTACGTGTACAAGTTATAAACAGCGATAGTAAAGAAGTGTTAAATTAAGAACAAGCAATAATAAATAGTTAATTTATTATTTGAAACTAACGACTTTTTATTATTTCGAATTTACGATTATTCACAATCCAGTGATCGAACCTGAAGAGAGTTCAAGCGGTAATTTTGGAAATTACGTAACAATATGTACTGATAGCATATTTTATAAGATGTAAACTTGTACTCTAAAGTAGTATATAAGCCATCTAGAAACGAAAAATAAATCAGTATCCTACAAATACTCATTGCGTTGAGATTATTCAACATTTGGTCCTTCGAGCATTTCTCAGTGTTTCCCCCCACCAGTGATAAAAGATTCTGAGAATAATTGAACTGAGACTTTAAAATTGGTCATTCTAGAAAACAAAACTAAGTTTTCCCCCACCAGCGGTAGGAGACTTAGATTTTATTTCCGAGGCTTAGACATCGGAGAGTGAAAACGTGGAAGCGTATCCGGGGCTTGGACATCGAATAGTGAAAACAAAAAATATTAAGGACAAAATAATAATAGATAGTAAAATGTCGAAAGAAAAACAACAATTTCTGGAGAAGCAGAAGGAGCTTAGTGAAGATGTTATATCCATTTTTGAATGGAGATATTAAAAAAAAGTTACGAAAAATTATTAAAAGAAGGTGGCAATGAAACTCAGAGCGAGATAATTGACGACGAATATTTAGAAATACAAAAAAAGAAAGAAAAATAAAAATAAATAGAAATAGAAATAAAAAAGCCAAGAATACGGGGTAATACTGAAGAAGATAATGGTAGCACTTTCAGGAACGGACGCAAAATATAAAAATTAAATAAAATTGGAAGACATAAAACCGATTCCAATTTTCTTCGGGAACATCAATGAATGATCCTTTCATGATCTTTTTAAAAATTTAGTACATGAATGCCAATCATTTTCTAATGCAGAAAAAATGTACCGTTTGAAAAATTATGTGAAAGGAGAAGCTGGTAGACTTGTGCAACATTTAAAAATCACTGACGCTAATTATAAAGCAGCTTGGGAAATTTTAAAGATGAGATTCGAAAATAACAGGCTTCTGTTCACAACTCAGGTAGATCGAATTTTGGATCATCCTCTAGTAAACAGCGAATCAGCGTCAAGCATTAAACAATTATTAGACACAACAAATGAATGTGTCCAGGCACTTAATAGTCTTAATATTAAGATTGATGACGCTGAGCCATTTATAGCCAGAATAATTGTACGTAAGCTTAATCGCGATGGACTTGGTTTATATGAACAAACTGTTAAGAAAACGAAAGAAATTCAAACACTTCAAGACGTTCTCAGTTTTCTTGAACAGCAGTATCAGACATTAGAAGCAGTGAGAGCAAGAAACAAGGTAACATTGGAAATTACAAGACACACACTAAGGCAGGAAATTCATTTCATACAACACAGAAGGTATGCGAATTCTGTACTCTAGCTGGCCATAAGATTCAAAATTGTACAAGATTTCTATCCACCACCGTGATGGAACGCAGACAATTTGTCATAAAAAACAAGTTATGTTATGTTTGTATGAGTCACAAATTTCAAGAAAGATGTTCACAAATAACAAACAAAGGGAAGAAGTGTGGTAGAGGTCACAAAACATTACTACACATGGATGAATTTAAGAAGGATACGAAGGAATCACAAAAGACTTCAGCAATGTTAACAGAGGAAGATAAGTTTTTAACAGTTTTATTAGCAACAGCTTAGGTTCGAGTACGAGCAGGAGATGGCAGTTTTCTAACACTGAGGGCGTGTTGATCAAGGATCACAAAAGACAGCTGTGTCTGAAGAAGCAGCGCAGTTGCTGCAGCTGAAAAGAAAAAATATAAGAACAGAACTTCGTGGTCTAGGAGAGTCATTAGTAGGAGTATCAAAATACAAGATAGGTCTTGAAATTCATCCACGAATTATGAGTAGTGAGAAGTTCAAAGCAGGAGCGTTAGTTCTGCAAAAGCTATCAGGCGCACATCCTGATAAATCCTTTAAATACAATATTGAAGGCTGGAAAAATTACACCCTTGCAGACCCGTATTTCAATAAGTCAGAGAGGGTAGACATCATAGTTGGTGGAGACTTATATCAAGAAATATTGGAAGTCGGAATTCGAAAGGTCGATAAAGTACTGGGACAAGTAACAAAGTTGGATTGAATTTTGTCTGGTGTTCTCAAAATTGTAGAGAATTCAAATAGAATTATAGCAGCGGTAACAACAAATCTGGAAAGGTTTTGGGAAGTAGAGGACATTTCTGAAAATAAAGTGAACGAAAAAGAGCACTGTATTCAATATTACAACGAAACCACCACGCAAGATATCTACGGCAGATTTATCACAAAATTTCCTTTCAAAGAAGACTATCAACTAGGAGAATCGCGCAAAATAGCTGTAGCAAGATTAATAAATCTGCAAAAGAAGCTGAAAAATAATAACGAATTAAAAGCGGAATATGTGAAGTTTATGAGAGAATACGAAGAGTTAGGCAATAGGAAGGAAGTAAATAGTACATGCTCAAAGAATTATTATTTACCGCCTCACGCAGTAATTCGAGAGTTGAGTACAACTACAAAAGTCCGAATTGTATTTGACGGATCAGAAAAAACTTCAAATGGTCAAAGTTTAAACAATGTACTAATGGTAGGTCCAAGACTTCAAAAGGATTTATTTGATATCATTGTTAAGTGGATATTATTTAAGTTCACCCTGTATGCCGACATAGCAGTTTCAAACTATCTTATGGAGAGAAAACGAAAACAAGCCAAAAAAGGAATGACAGCTTACAACTGTAACTTACGGGACGGCTTGTGCACCATTTCTAGCTACGATGTCATTAAAGCAAATCGCAGATAGATGCAAAAATGAAAAAATCAGCAAATTATAAAAGAGGATTTTTACATGAACGACTTAATAACCGGAGCAGATACAATAAGCGAATGCATTAAATTAAAGGAGGATACCGCAGACGAATTAAACAAATATGGATTCCACTTAAGAAAATGGGTATCAAATTCTAAGGCTATAATAGAAAATTATGGAGAAGAATATATGTTAAAGCTGGAAGGTGCGTATCAATACTGGCAGCAAAGAGTAAGGTGAATCCAGTAAAAAACAGGAAAACACTACCAAAATTAGAATTGTGCGCAGCTCACCTATTAGCAAAACTAATGAAGATAACTTTGAGTAGAAGATATAGGATTTTAAGAGTGTCGGATGCCATAAAGAAATGTATTCGAAATTGTCCTACATGTATCCGCTATCAACACCAATTAAGTAATCAAATTATGGGCGAATTACCAAAGACACGGGTCACACTGTCATATCCATTTACAGCCACAGGAGTTGACTTGCAGGACCGATTCATATGAAAACTTCAAAAGGGAGAGGACAGAAATCATACAAGGAACTTGCAAAAGTAGCTCCAATATTGGCTGAAGAGGACATAGAGTGGAAATTTATTCCCCCGGCAGCTCCTCACTTTGAAGGAATTTGGGAAGCTGGTGGTAAGTCGATATAGTATCATCTTAATAGAGTAATTAGAGATACTAAGTTGACGTTTGAAGAAATTAGCACTGTTTTATGCCAAATTGAAGCGCTAATTAATTCGAGACCATTCTACTCCATCACAAATGAAATCGATGACATTGATGTATTGACGCCAGGTCACTTTCTAATTGGAAAACCGATGATCGACTGTCCCGAATTGCAAGACGATGGTCTATCATCATTGAACAAGTGGAAGTTACTACAAAAGATAAGAAGAGAATTCTGGAAAAGATGGAAGGAGGAGTATCTTACCACTCTACAACAAAGATATAAGTGAAGAACTCAACAAAATAATTTGGAAAAGAGTCAAATTGTCTTGCTGAAAAATGAAAATACTCATCCATTCTGGTGGCCGCTAGGGCGAATTATAAAAGCTCATGAAGGAAAAGATGAAAAAGTCAGAGTTGTCACAGTGAAACTAGAGAACAGTGTAATAAAGCGCCCAATTCATAAATTAGTCCCTCTGCAAACTTCAAAAGAAAAGTTCTTTGAAGAAAAGAAGTATAGAAAAGTTCACCTAACAACAATCCAAACGAGCCACAAAAGCGATACGCAGAAACCCAATAGTAAGCTTTGTTCTAATTATACCCTACACCTTAAGGTTGAGGGTATATTCACTTTCTACCGGAGTATGTAACGCATAGAACTAGACAAGATAGGTATGGAAAAATATATATATTCTTGATCAGCATCACCACCAAAATTGAAATAACGATGTCTGTCCGTCTGTCTGTCTGTCCGTTGAAATCACGATCACAGGAGAACGGATTAAGATTTCAAAATGAAATTTGGCAAAAATATTCGTTGCTATGTTGGGGTATTTCGTATTGAAAATGGGCAAAATCGCCCAAGGACCACGCCTATTTTTTATATCGAGAGTGCAGGTACCTTTGTTTTGCCTATTAAAAAAGGCCTTATCAGTATCACTTTTTGAGAGAAGACAAGAAAATTTTATATGTAGGTTTAGACTAATGCTCCCAGTTAATATGACAAATATGGGCGTGATCCGAACACTTTTAGGGTTTTACATGGATTGTATTGAAAAGTATACAAGTTGCCTGAATAATGGTGTACATAATATTGTAGTTTGTGAACCAATAATATTCTGTTGGGAAAAAATGGGCGGGCCACGCCTCCTTTTTACCTATCCACCCAGTATTGCAATATATTTTTATACCCTACACCTAAATAGTTAAGCAGCTGAGCCGCCCACTTTGAGTTTACATAGGTCATGGAGTATATATGCAGCTTTAAGGTGTAGGGTATTTCGTCTACAGCCCGGCTGTAGACAACACCTGTACTAGTTTTCTTACTAATGTTGTTAGGACAATCAAAAGCTGTCTATGGCACAATAGGTGCAATATTAACAGAAATTCCAAATAACACTGCAGTTTATAGTGACAAGGTAGGGAAAATAGATAGGATAAACTCGTATTGAAATTTAATAATACATTACGATTTAAAGCCATATTCGCAGGAATTAAGCAAAATGGAAACCTTTCGGAAGTCTTGCGAAAACAATGTACTAATTTAAATTAATATAAAGAAATCTGCGAAGAAACTGCAACTGCAATGAGTCAGCGGTATAGAACATTGAGACAAAACAACGATCTGCTGATAAGTAAGAATAGAAAACCCAGAGCACCATGTACCAGGATGTACCAAAAGATCAATACTTTGTTTCCTATAACTGTGTTATTAAGCTAAATAGCAATACTAATAAATTACGCGTCGTGTTCGACGCCTCAGCAAAATTCACCACAGGACTATTATTAAGCGATATACTACATGTCGGTCCAGCAATTCAAGAGAAACTATTCTCTATTTTGATTCGATTCCGTCTACACAAATATGCATTCTCCGCGGATATCGAAAAAATGTATCGACAAATTTTGATGCACCGTGATCAGAGATATCAATTAATAATTTTTCGAAAAGATTTAAGAGAAGAGTTAAAATATTATCGACTGCAAACGGTAACATATGGGACGTCGTCACCTTACTTGGCCACAAAGTGGCACCAGACACTAGTAAATCAGAACAAAATAAATCATCCAGGTGTCTCACAGGTTCTACTCGACGACTTCTATATGGATGATTGCTTGAGCGGCGCAAACACTATTCCCGAAACATTTAAATTTCAAGCACTATTGAGACACATCCTAGGAAGTGCAGGTTTTAAGCTGCGTAGAAGCTGCGCCCATTATCCGAAATTACTGGAGAACATTGCATCACACGATCAAGAAATAAATCTTGGCTGCCATCTATCAGTGCAAGTAACATTGATCACTGCAGCATGCCCAACGGAGCTATCAGTTACTTCAGATCTTGCTCATATTTTTGATCCTTTGGAAATTTTCGCACCAGTTGTGATTGCTAAAATTTTCATCCAGCAGCTTTGCCAATCCAGGCTGACTTGGGATGAAGTTTTACCAGATCCTTTACAAAAGTAGTGGAGGCGCTTACAAGATATGTCACCCTACTTAAATAAAATTTAGATCGATAGAGATATGTTTAAAAGGGAAATACCAACATCAGTGCAAGCTCATACGATTGTAGGCGCCTCGGAGAAGGCCTATGGAGTGGTAATTTATCTAAGATCTACATTCAAAAATGGCCAGATTAAAGTGCGATTGCTATGTGCACGAGCTAGAGGTAAACGATACCTCGCCTGGAATTAAGTGCAGCTGCTCTAGCTGCAGAACTAACAACCAGAGTAAAAACTGATCTAAGATTGAAGGACGCCATGGTCTTCTTATGGTCAGATTACCAAGTACTCTTATCCTGGATAGATTCGACAGCGGCATGCTTTTATACTTTTGTAGCAACTATGATACCACAAATTCAACAAAGAACAAACATCTACCAATGGCGGCATGTAAAAACGAAACGAAACGGAAAACCTTGCCGACATTTTGTCGAGAGGCATAACAGCGGATTAACTACCAAATTGTGATATGTTGTTTTACGGGCCATTCTTCCCACACGGGCATAAGTCTCAGTGGCCTATATCATTCTCAAAAACCTCTAATTATGAGTTCGAATCAAACAACAAACGATTAGCAGCAACATCTATAATAACGACGGCTAGACATGAAGTTATGATATACATCTTCGCCTATATAATGGGCTTCATCAACAATATACGACATACAGCATCACGCATGAAGGAAAGAGCGTTATACTCTCAAGAACGCAAATCTAGCGCAAACCATACAAAAATCAGACTTCGCTGCAGAAATTAAACAGCTTAGCAGGCATGGCGTGTTACCTAAGAAAAATTCAATAAATAGTCTAACTCCATTTCTGGATGAAAACAAACTTTTTCGCATGGGTCGAAGTCAAGACAACAACTCCGGATCATAAAGGGAAAATATAAAAGGCCGCGAAAAATTTTTCTCGCAATATTTTGATGCTTCTCAACTAAGGCTGTCCACATCGAATTGGAGAGTGATCTCACCACCGGCGCCATAAAAAGATTTATTAGCCGACGAGGTAAATGTCAACCGCTATATTCCGACAACGCAACTAATTTTGTTGGAGCTAAAAACATGTTGACCGAATTAATTGAGGCAATCTTTACGGATCAGGCTCAAACCTGATGAACCTAAGGGAATCGACTTCAAATTTTTCCCGGCTACAGCACCATTTCCCATTTCGCAGGCCTTTGGGAAGCAGCAGCCAAATCCGCAAAACACTTATTGCTAGAAGCGTATCAACACATATCTGACGTATGAGGTGGTTGGAGACCATCATAGTGGAAATCGAAAGCATTCTTAATTCACGACTCCTCACACCCTTGCCAAATGACCTCACAGCATTAACATCTGGCTATTTTCTAATCGGCGAACCACTAGCGGCTCAAGTAGATGTGAATGCACCCAAACTGAATACATCTCTAAGCACGAAATGGAAATTAGTGTCGGATTTAAAACACGAGTTTTGGAAACGATGGAACGTTGAGTATTTGAGTCAATTGCAGCAAAACCAAAAATGAACGAAGCAAAATGCAGATATAGAGATACTAAAACTAACAGCCACATTCCGGATACGCGCTCGCTGTGAGCGCCCGAGACACCAGCGTAGCCGAAACTGGGACAGACTTTGTATTCTGTAATCAAAGCGTCCGCCAGCGTCTTACTTTTTTTATCTGATGTTATGCTTGCAGTCCACGGGAAACCTTTTTGTAGTTTGGTGATATAGTTTGGAAGCACTTTCAAAAACACAAAAAAATGCAGTCACTTCGATTTCAACTACGTGAGAATCCCAGTGGACACATATATTATTGTACATATATAAAATGTGAACATGAGTGTGTGGCAACAATGTATGAAGCAAAAAGCAACTATTTGTCTTATCATAATAATAACAACTAGAACCACCATTTGACTTGTTCGTGTAATATAGAAAGCAGCACGCGATACCATTTCTATTTTTGTTCGAAAATGAAGCCTTACATAAAACGGTAGCACTTGTGAGATATTTTTTGATAATTAAAAAAAATAATAATAATAATAAAATAATAATAATAATAATAAAAAATAATAAAAAAATAATTAATAATTTAAAAAATCTACCTTTAATAATTAATAAATTATTAGTTATTACTTCAATATTTATAAATTAGTAATTATTAATTTAATAACTAATAAATTAGTAACTATAGATTTATTAATTGATAAATAAATTTCTTTAGCAATTATAAATTTATTTATTAAAAACTTCGTTACAAAAATTTCTGTCAACCACAAAAATTTTGTTCAAGTCGGCAACTGTTTTGTTCCCGTCTCATTTCGAACCGACTCGGTTTTTTAAACAAGGAATCTTCTTCCTTGTTTCCGACAATTATTGTCCAATGTTTTTAATATCTTATTGATGGTAAAACAAAAACACTCGCGCTCAGGCAGTAGAAATTACTTTAATCAAATTCTGATTAGCTTTAAAAATCATTACTATTTTAGGTAGTAATCTATTTGCTTCGACGGTGGCAAACGGAAAGACATTTTAATTTATATTATCAATTCTCAATGCTTTGACTTTTAAAACAAAGCTTAAATTACTGTTTTTTCCCAAGTACCATCTACTTCGAAAAATACCTTTTAAAATCTTGTTCTACTTTCGAGTTCGCTACTCATCGTTTTGATGTGTTAACGGTACCTCCCACTAGATGGAGTACTCTAAATAATTTTTTAGCAATTAATTGGCCAATTAATCTCTGGCCATCTCGAGAACCGGTCAATCATTGGCAAACAGTATCTGGTATTATTAATTAAAGGTAATTCTATTAAATCTAAATCTATGTGATTAAATGTGTTAAATAGGTTCACATACCGTATTATTTTCCTGTTCTAATGCTGCACCGATAATTGTACCTGATGCGTCTGTGGACAATCTCATAGTAGAAGAATCTGCTGCGAGAAAACTATTTTTACTAACTGTATCTACGCTATGTTTACAAAAATGTAGGATTTCCGAGTGGTAAATGAAACTCACGGTTATTGAATTATTTATTACATTACATTTATTATATTACATTATTTATTCTGCAGGTTATTGACTTTTTCTTTTTAGGTTTCTTGCTCACTCTCAACTCTACCGTCTGTCTTGTTCCGTCCACCCGTGTCCAGCGAATCCAACGTTCGGCCAGCCTGACGTTTCATTCGCCTCGAATGATGGATCCCACTTTGTCATAAATTCAGCAATCGTAGTAGTTCTCCTTGGGCCTTCGTGATCATCAATTTTCAAAACCTCGTATCGACGGCCCAAGGAACTTTACTTTACTTTACGTGTCGCATTGAAGGTCTTAATGTTTTCACATTGAATCTGAGAAATAATTTCTTGAGCCTATATACGTATTTCCACACGTTGGTCATCAAATTCCTTTATAGTAGCTTCGTCTAATAATTCTCGTAACTCGCTATTCTCTTTCTGTCGCATTTCTAAACTCGTTAGTGACAGTTCCGTACTTCGGAGGGCACATACCATTGATGAATTGTTGCACCTCAACGTGTTTGTACCATGTTCCAGGATTCGGACCACACAATTTCGCTATCATAGGCAACACAAAAATTTTGTGTATTCGTTCCACTTGCCCATTTTCCCTGGAGACTCCCGTCGCTATCAACAAGTGTACAATACCTTCAGTTTCGCAATAATCATTAAGCGCGTTTGAGGTAAATGCTGCACCTCTGTCTGTGATGAAGCGCTTAGGGTTTCCAAAGATGACGGCTTATTCCTTTAATCTATCTAATACGGATTGCACGCCGGTATTTTTCGTCGGGTATAACCATACGAATTTGCTGAATGCAGCTACAACGACCAAAATAAAATTATATGTTAGTGGTCGTTTCCATCGGTCCTGCATGGTCTATATGGAAGGTCCCTAGTAGCGAATCTTCGTTATGAATGAGATTTAACAGTCCTTTCCTTTTTCCCAACTTACTTTCGCTCATAATACATTTAATACAACTCCTGACAATCTTTGTTGCTTTTTAATGACGTTGCGGAGTAAAAAAAAACTTTTCTACGGAATCTTGAGCTTTCTCAAGTCATCCTAGTGTTGGTACTGTTAAGTTACGTGAGTAACTCTTTCAAGAAGATGCTTCCCAAGTGGAAGAGGTCGCCGTAATGTGTAATGTAGGTCGCCTGGCGTAAACGCCGCTGGACGAGAAGAAGCGCCTGCAATTAAGTTGGCTCGTCCTGTAACCAAAGACGCCTTGCTATATTGCTGGCGTAGAATTAAATAAGAAGCCTTGAATGGTTTCTGGCTAGATTAATTCTGTACTTTATTTTGGATCGCTCGGGTTTTTATACCCTAAGTGATCCCATTTCTCTTAGAGTGCAAATGTACAAACAATATAAATATATATATTAATATATATGGCTTCACATTCTTAGTTATTTCTCTATGCTTCACATTTTTATTTTCACTCAAAATTTCTATTTGTTTATAAAAATCATTGACCCGATACCCAATCGTTAACGCGATTCAAAATTGGCGTTTCAAGGTTCGTGTTACATTGTGTGACGCTGAGTCGCGGTCATCAGCGAGTTAGTGGGTCAGTGCATGCATTTATTGAATGTTTCGAGTGCTGTTGTATACAGGAGCGGAGTGCGGCAGTGGATACACTTCAGTACAACAACAAGTTCCTTAGTGGGATCCTTATGGAGCACCTCACACTTTACATAGAAATCCTCGTACTCGTTTGTTTCCAACACCTTCTTTGCTGGGCTTGTTTTAATCGATAATTCAAAGAATCTACTAGTTAATTATGGCTAAAAGTTCCAATTCATAAGAGTGGTATACTTAGTTCTTCTGCTGGTTTTGTTTTTGGGCTCATATATTGAACTGGATGAAAGTGTTGGTCATCGAAATCTCTCTGCAACAAAACAGCGCTATATCTGAATTTACAGGCGTCTGTATATACTTCAGTTACAGCTTTCAGGTTATAGAATTTCCACACAGGTGCGTTCATCATGAGTGATTTTAGTTGCTGAACTGCGACCAACTAAGAGTTTGGCGATAACAGCATAATTTTCGATAAATATCCTGAAATAAGACTTGTTTTCCTTTACGTTTTATTAATCTAAGATATATGATGTGTATTTATAAGATAAAGACTTACGTAATAAACTTATATTTATGCAGTGTTTGATTTCGTATTTTCTCCGGAACTACGTTCTACTTGTTTCTCGGCGATTCTGATTCCTCAAAAGGACAGTGGACACGTTCTTGCGAATGGACTCGTTCGTTGCTTGTACTTTGGTGGGCTTACGTATCTACACAGTGGGGTAAATTCGTGAGAATGGTCTTTAGTCGTTTGCAGGTCTGAATTACTGTTGCATGTGTCTTCTTGCTTTTATATTCTTCGGTTGATGCTATAGTTGTCCGCAGCCTAGTCCCGCTGTTTATTAGTTCGTAAACAAGTTCCCGTTTTCTCCGCTATTTTCGAACGTTTTCTATGTTTCGTTTGACTTTTTTTGGCCGATGTCCTCAATCATGCGTTCTTCCGCCGTTTCTTTTGTGCGTTAAACTTTTTGTCTTCTCATTAGCGAAGCACAAAACTGTAACTCGTTCTGTTATTGGTCTCGTTTCTTGTCCTTGACTTGTGCAGGTATGTCAACGTTCGCTTGCTGGGTTCGTTGTGCGTTAATTTTTAATACTTCTAAAAGTTATCGTCACCTTCCCTCCTTACCTCGGAGACTGCATCCGTGCATCACTTTACATCCTCTTTAAACTTCATCTTACACCTGTCCAGCAGTGACTATATCTCCTTTATAATATTTTATAATTCAAAACTTTTCCTATTTCTTATATATATTAATTTATTTCCTAGAAAATTTGTATAATTATTTACAACATTAACCCTTTCTAATTCTAAATTTGTTCTCGTGTTCATTCATTTTGTTTATATACTCTCTCATTTCCATCTCTTAGGTGGTGATTCCACTTGGGTAAAGTTACCAACGCAATTTTACTCTCAATGTGTTCATCGAATTTTTACCCCGAAGTGATTACACTTCGGAAAATTTTTACCCAGGAATATTTGATACTTTTGCTACCAATTGGCGTAAAACTGGCGTCGAGTGTCATCAAATTTTATGGATAGCTAATAATATGCAACCTATTATTATACTTATACAAAAATATAAAATAATTTTAATGTAATGTAATTTTTTTTTAGTCTCTAGATGTTTTAAAAAACATAAAATTAAGTTACAAAAACAAAAAATGATGTCATAATAATCAAACATTGAATTAAAAAAATTTAATTAAAAATATATCTGAAATATAAAAATTATCGACTCTTAAACCAGTCATAAATAGCATTATAAAATGAGCACAACCAAAACATTTATTTATGTGCGTAATATGTTAAAATTTATTGGTTATTTGGTTGTCGTCGCGAGTGGACGTACTTTTTTATTGGAAAGTATAACAAACTCCGTTGCTAATCGGAACGTCCAGATTATCATTTGAAATTTAAAGTTTCTGTGAGAGTGCAACATACGGAGTAAAGTACAAAGAGTGTGGCAGAAGGCCATCGCGTTTTCTACAAATTATATAGAAAGCTATTGCTTATAGCAAGAAAGGTTCTGGACAAATTCAATCTTTTCGCGCCTTTTTTTTCTCTTTCTTATTAACACGGAAGAGATGTACAGGCATTGCAAAAAAACGCTTCCCTTATCAGGAGCTCTTATAAGATGTCAAATCTGCAAGGCGGGTTACCACTTCTCATCATGCTGTTCCCTCTTAGAGCGCAGCTACTGTCAATATATGGTGACAGGGTTGATATTACAAATGGGACAAGGACATGCATTGACCATATACATGCGAGATGTGCGGAAAGCAATATGTACTCGGGCGTGATTCAAACTGATGTTTCTGATCAATACGCTTTATTATTTTCGTTAAATATGTCTGAAAGAGCTGTATCCGGCAAAAAGATCTGGAGAACAATTAAGGAAATAATTGGAAAGGAAACGTCAAATCTGGACGAATTTATACTCGTCCAGAAATGAACTAACAGTTTTAAAAATCAAAACATGGAATGCTTAGCGAATACATTTGCCGAGACGTCCGATAGAAACATACAGAAAACAATACACCAGTGTTCAATAAAAACTCTAAACAACAATAATGCCGAATCAATCCAAAAGTCAATATTTATTAGTGAGGCCTCTGAGGAAGAGGTAACCAACATAATAAACTTGACGGATGTAAGTAAAGGTCCTGGATATGACGGAATTGGCGTAAGGGATATTACAATTCATGTCTCCCTATTTGCCCGAATGTTAACCAAGTTTGTAAACATGAGCCTTAGAGATGGAGTAATACCCGCATTGCTAAAGAAGTCCGTTGTTAGACCAGTATTTAAAAGTGGGTGTAAATCTAAATGCGAAAACTATCGGCCTATATCTATTCTGCCAGTGATAGAAAAAGGTTTTAGAGGAGATCGGCGCTCGAAGATTGAACTGTTTGATGCAGAAAAACAAAATAATACACGCAAACCAGTTGGGTTTTTAGAGCGGAAAAACATAAACAAGCTGTTAGGCCATTTTGCAAATGCGCTGAATGATGCATTTAGCAGGGGACACCATAGCTTAGCCTTATTTGTTGATTTTAGCAAGGCATTTGACACGTTGTCTCATAACAAACTTTTTGAAACATAAGTGTTATTAAGTGGTTTGAAAACTATCTCAGTGTAAGGAGTTACTTTGTTAAAGTGGACGATAAAAAGAGCCAGGATGTAAGAATATCTTATAGGGTACCGCAAGGTTCGAAACTAGGTCCTTTACTGTATATAATCTATGCGAACGATATGCTTAAAGCTATAAATAATAGTAGTATAATAGTAGTAATAATAATAGTATAATATAATAGTATAATAGCTATACAGCGATAGTAGTATCGAGTCCAGAGTTGAGTGTAGCGATGGAAAAGATGCAAAAAGACTTCGATGTAATAATAAGATGGTCTCACGATAATGGTCTATCACTCAATGCGTCAAAGTCGAAGATAATGCATATTAAGCCGCCTCACTATCTCTACAGCGAAATACGGATTAAATATCACGACGTCAATTGTATACACATTAATTGTGGCACTGGAATTGCGAATGATTCCTGTAATACGTACATATATTGACCTAGTAGATACATACAAATATTTTGGACCACTAGGTAGATCAAGCGCTGAGCTAGAAACCGCATGTGGAATCGTTGCAAAATAAATTTCGGAAAACGGCGTATTTTATGTACCATCCCAGTAACTTTACTAACTACAGTGTATTAAAACAGGCATACTTATGCATAGGCATACTTATACTTGTTGATTGCGTGGAGGTTGTGTTTTAGACCTTTCTGTAGTAATTCTTTTTCCGGTGCTTCGATCTCTATTTCTGTTAAGTTTATAAACCTAGCGTGGAATTTATGGTGCGAGTTTGCGTTGGTGTTGCCTACTTTCTTTGCTGTAAGTTTGTCTATTTTTTTGTTTAATGTTTTGTATTTTTGTCTCATACTTTCCTTTACGTCTTTTTTGATTTGGTCGAGAGTTTCTATTAGAGTAGTCACCGGGATAAGTTCTGCGATCTGTAAGTGCACGTAGAATAATTCTGAGTTCGTCGTATCCTTCTTGGATACGATTATTATTACTATTATTATTTTGGATGTTGAAAGATATTGGAACGAATTTCCGTCATCCCTTGTCAAATTTGGTTTGGAGACAAACCGGTTTCGGCGATGTGCCATTTTCAGTGTCTAATTTCGTTCTGAAATGTCTTCACGTCATACGCTTTCTTATATGCTTTTTGGTCAGGTATGGTCTATGTGCCCTTCATGTTTGTTTAGCAGGTAGCAGTTATTGTTTTGTCTGTCTGTCTCTTTCTTGCTTGTTAGCAGGTAGCAGTTAGTTCTTTGTTGTCTTCAATCAGGTACCTATTTCTTTTCAGTTGTCGATATTTTATTAAATTAAATTATTTCGAGGGTGTCATTGCTGATATCTTCAGCAATTCAGTTAGTTGTTGTGTTTCCATCATTGTTCCGTGGGTATGGTATGTACTACAACACTTTTGTAAACAT
Organism: Thecophora atra; assembly: GCA_937620795.1. Taxonomy (NCBI): domain Eukaryota; kingdom Metazoa; phylum Arthropoda; class Insecta; order Diptera; family Conopidae; genus Thecophora; species Thecophora atra. The sequence goes on along the minus strand of OW569398.1, from coordinate 28,684,493 downwards.
GTTTTTCTAACGTTTCCTGTCTTCCAGGTTTACATTTCTACGTCGCTATAGCTGCTATACCGGACCTCACCTGATTTTGGAGGTTGTGTTCGATGGAGGCGTTCGGGCTAAATTCTTAGTTTTTAGTTATGTTTCCTTGTATACGTCGGAGGTTCTTGTTTTTTTTTTTTTGTACTTTTTATGACTTTTTAACATAACTGCGAGTAGCTTGCAAGAATTTAAAGTTAACAATGATGCATAAATCGATGTATAGCTTCGTGTTCGGTAACGTTTTACAATTTTTGCCATACGTGTTCGTGTGCTGGGCTCATCTTTCGTTGATGTTTTATACTCGCGATCACTTATTTTCATTATGCTCTTTAATTACTTTGTCGTCTTTAATCTTGATGAAACTCTGTGAGTTCGCTGATATGAGCAGTGCGCGTGCGAGTTAGGTTTTTATCCTTCAGGATAAATAAAAAAAACACACTTTGATTTTTGTTTTAAATTTTCTTTATTTAATGTTAACTTAAACTTTCTCAAGAACTGGGGAACTCAATGAAAATGAAATAATACTGCCTTTCTTATTCTAAGTTTTAGCTTTTATATAAATAATTCTTATTCTTCTTACTTTTTACATTCTTGTTCTCTTCCTATTCTCATCACTTGTCCAAAGCGGTAACATTGCTAGTTCGATCACCAAGCAATGTTACGAAATATGATTAAGTTTGTTGCCCTTTCGATTGATGTTAAAATAGCAACATCAATAATAATTTGATTGTGGGAAAAGGTAGAAATGTTGAAATTATGTGTCAACGACATCGATTTTGTCTGTGGGCAAGTTAAAAGTTTTGAAATTAGGGGTCAACAGCATACGTTGCTCTAGAAATATTATTCTTAAGAATATTAATTCAAAGTCGTTTACCCTTTGATGCAATTACAGTTGATTGCAGAATCAAATAAGTTATTGACCGAGGATTGTAAAATCTAGTTACAACACGACATCGTGTGTTGGTGCTGTGAGTTTAAAAATAGTGTTAGGGGCGGGTCTGGTTACGGACGTAACTTCTCAACCCCCCTTGATCGAAGACTCTCCCGAGTCGGGGCAACCATATTATTTATTTTTATTTTAGAGTGCTTACTTCTTTGAACAAGTGTTACACATATTAGTAATAACATTAGTGTTACGATTGACAAAATGCAAATAGAAAAAATTACATGATTTTTCTTGTATCTATTTTCTGTTTCCTTTATTTTCTCTAAATTCTCTAATTGATCTATTACAATATCATCAAATATCAGTTTTTTATTAATTTCCTTAATATTTTCCATATTATTTGGTATGACATAACTATATTTTATTATATTCCCCTTGTTATCAAATACTTTGTTTCCTATTTGTACAGAACAATTACTGAAGTGAATTAAATATGTGCCTTTAGTTTCAAATTCTCTTTCGTCACAAGTACTTTTTATACCCTACATCCGAAGGAATGAGGGTATATTCACTTTGTGCTTCCGTGTGTAACGCATTAAAGGAGGCGTGGCAGGTATGGAAAAGTATATATATTCTTGATCAGTGTCACCTCCTGAGTCGATTTAGCCATGTCCGTAGTCTGTCTGTCTGTCTGTCTGTCTGTGGAAATCACGATTACAGGAGAACGAATGAAGCTATCGCGATGAAATTTTGCACGTATATTCTTTGTCATCCGAAACTCTGTGGGATTGAAAATGGGATAAATCGGTGCAGCGCCACGCCTACTTTTTTAACAAATACTAATTCTTTTAACAATATTTCAACTTATAGACTTAGTTTTGAGCTTCAATTTTGATTCCGAATACATCGGTACAGGTAGATTAAATTTTTAAAAAAAATGGGCGTGTCCGCCCACGAACATATGACATTGATATAAACCGCAATTCCAGAATAACGGTTGGAAGAATTGACTTGAAATTCGGTACGAATATTCTCTGCCATCATAGATAACTCTGTATTGAAAATGGGGAAAATCGGCGGATTGACACGCCTACTTGTTATAACAAATTCTTCTGTTGCTGGGATGTAGGGTATATAAGCTTCGGTCTGACCGAAGGTACCCTTACTAATTATATTTATATTCCTAATATTCTTTATAATGATTACACCCTGCTTTATTTCTATTATTTCCGAAGCATTATTAAATATTTGTATGCAGTTTCTTTTTACTAAACAATTATTTAACTTTTTCAAATTTTTTAAATCTTTATTTTTCTTGTATATATAAGTTTCGTTATTGTTTTTTATAACTTCTTGTGCATCGAACATAAGTTCCTTACAATTAGTATCTCCTACCGGTATTAATAATGATTTGCTAAGAGTAATTGTGTTTGTTGGTATTTTAATTACGAATATTATTCTGTTGTCTTTATCGATAAGTGATGCAAGTTTAATGTGTTGCATCTTATTAAAATCTATACTATATTTACTCATCTCTTCGTTAGTAAGCATATTGCTGCTAATGTTCCTTGTTTAGATGCTGCAATATTATTTTGGATGTGTTCTATGTGGTCTTCTAGTATTTTAAGTTTAAGTACAAAGTCTATGTAGCGTGTCTGTTTGAATAAAGTCCAGTCGTTTTCATCCATCTGTTTAAGTCTATTGCTTATGTCATTTCTGTCGCGATCTATTATGTCTTTTATCTTTAAAAATGTTTTGTTAAAATGTTCGTTAATATATATTAGTTGATTTAGATTGGTAATAGCCTTATGGTTATTAATGTCTACTACCCTTAGGTGTTCTTCAATTTTCTGTCTGTCATTGTCGTCCATCGTTCCAAAAAGCCACTTATGTAATGTACCTATTGCGTTAATTAAACCCCTTTTCTTTCTGTGCACAGTTAAAGTTTCCGTCTTTCTTCTGATATTTTTCACTTGTAGTCCCAAAAAATCGAATCTATCGTCCAATTTTGATTGCCTTATATTTATCTCTAGGTTGTCTATTATTTTGAGAATTATCTCTGGATTTATGACATGTAATATTGTGTTGTATGTTGTCGCAAAATTTACGTCCTCTATTTCTAATTCTATATAACCTTTATTCGTTTCGATTTTGTCCACTACGAGATGACCTTGTGCTGTCACCAGTGTTGTCATTATTATCAACATTAGTTTGCCATTGTAATTCCTCGCAGCGAATGCTTTTTGATATAGATGATGATATGACTCATTTACTCCGTAGTTTTCTATTAGCGATGCCCTTATCAATTCCCAGCCGGCATTTGGTCCTAAAGTCCTGATTGTATCCAGCGCTCTGCCTTGTATTTTGCTTAGTATTATTCTCTGCTGAACGTAATTTTTTGCTTCTCTGCTGTTGTTTAGTAGCTGTAGTATTGTGTCCACTTGCCTAAGAAATGAACTCAGTGCGAAGCTATCGTCACCTCTGAATTCCCGGAGTCTTCGCGCATCCTTTATTAGGTCATGAATGGTAAAAATTTGAGATGGGTTGTCCGCGTTTGCCATTTCGTAAGATTTTCTATCTTGATTGGATTGATGTCGTCTGTAGTGTAGCTGTATGGTTTCAGATGTTTACTGCTCCTCTGCTCTTTTGGCATCTGATTTTCCAACACGTTTTCTTTTTTTTTGTTTTATCTTATTTTTCCTAACTTTAGTTAGTCTCTTTTTCTTTTACCTTCTTTGGTTTAATGAATTGTTTACTTATTGATTTATTTTAGTGTGCTGATATAATTTTCACTTTCATTCACTTGTGGTTCAAAAATTTATTTCAAGTTTTACTTGGAAATAGCTTTTATTTCATCTATTAATAGTTTTTGCTTCATCTAACTTTGGTTAGATGTTATATTCGATTTTGCAGTAGTTCTTTATTTAACTTTGGTTAAATAATACGAGTATATTTCACTTCTTTTAACTTTGGTTAAATAATATATTTCACTTTATTTAACTTGGGTTAAATATATGTTCCACTTCTTGTCTTTATTTAACTTTAGTTAAATAATTTATTTCAAATTGCTGATAAAAAAAAACACACTTTGATTTTTGTTTTAAATTTTCTTTATTTAATGTTAACTTAAACTTTCTCAAGAACTGGGGAACTCAATGAAAATGAAATAATACTGCCTTTCTTATTCTAAGTTTTAGCTGTTATATTAATAATTCTTATTCTTCTTACTTTTTACATTCTTGTTCTCTTCCTATTCTCATCACTTGACCAAAGCGGTAACATTGCTAGTTCGATCACCCAGCAATGTTACGAAATATGATTAAGTTTGTTGCCCTTTCGATTGATGTTAAAATAGCAACATCAATAATAATTTGATTGTGGGAAAAGGTAGAAATGTTGAAATTATGTGTCAACGACATCGATTTTGTCTGTGGGCAAGTTAAAAGTTTTGAAATTAAGGGTCAACAGCATACGTTGCTCTAGAAATATTATTCTTAAGAATATTAATTCAAAGTCGTTTACCCTTTGATGCAATTACAGTTGATTGCAGAATCAAAAGAAGTTATTGACCGAGGATTGTAAAATCTAGTTACAACACGACATCGTGTGTTGGTGCTGTGAGTTTAAAAATAGTGTTAGGGGCGGGTCTGGTTACGGACGTTACTTCTCAACCCCCCTTGATCGAAGACTCTCCCGAGTCGGGGCAACCATATTATTTATTTTTATTTTAGAGTGTTTACTTCTTTGAACAAGTGTTACACATATTAGTAATAACATTAGTGTTACGATTGACAAAATGCAAATAGAAAAAATTACATGATTTTTCTTGTATCTATTTTCTGTTTCCTTTATTTTCTCTAAATTCTCTAATTGATCTATTACAATATCATCAAATATCAGTTTTTTATTAATTTCCTTAATATTTTCCATATTATTTGGTATGACATAACTATATTTTATTATATTCCCCTTGTTATCAAATACTTTGTTTCCTATTTGTACAGAACAATTACTGAAGTGAATTAAATATGTGCCTTTAGTTTCAAATTCTCTTTCGTCACAAGTACTTTTTATATTTATATTCCTAATATTCTTTATAATGATTACACCCTGCTTTATTTCTATTATTTCCGAAGCATTATTAAATATTTGTATGCAGTTTCTTTTTACTAAACAATTATTTAACTTTTTCAAATTTTTTAAATCTTAATTTTTCTTGTATATATAAGTTTCGTTATTGTTTTTTATAACTTCTTGTGCATCGAACATAAGTTCCTTACAATTAGTATCTCCTACCGGTATTAATAATGATTTGCTAAGAGTAATTGTGTTTGTTGGTATTTTAATTACGAATATTATTCTGTTGTTTTTATCGATAAGTGATGCAAGTTTAATGTGTTGCATCTTATTAAAATCTATACTATATTTACTCATCTCTTCGTTAGTAAGCATATTGCTGCTAATGTTCCTTGTTTAGATGCCGCAATATTATTTTGGATGTGTTCTATGTGGTCTTCTAGTATTTTAAGTTTAAGTACAAAGTCTATGTAGCGTGTCTGTTTGAATAAAGTCCAGTCGTTTTCATCCATCTGTTTAAGTCTATTGCTTATGTCATTTCTGTCGCGATCTATTATGTCTTTTATCTTTAAAAATGTTTTGTTAAAATGTTCGTTAATATATATTAGTTGATTTAGATTGGTAATAGCCTTATGGTTATTAATGTCTACTACCCTTAGGTGTTCTTCAATTTTCTGTCTGTCATTGTCGTCCATCGTTCCAAAAAGCCACTTATGTGCTGTACCTATTGCGTTAATTAAACCCCTTTTCTTTCTGTGCACAGTTAAAGTTTCCGTCTTTCTTCTGATATTTTTCACTTGTAGTCCCAAAAAATCGAATCTATCGTCCAATTTTGATTGCCTTATATTTATCTCTAGGTTGTCTATTATTTTGAGAATTATCTCTGGATTTATGACATGTAATATTGTGTTGTATGTTGTCGCAAAATTTACGTCCTCTATTTCTAATTCTATATAACCTTTATTCGTTTCGATTTTGTCCACTACGAGATGACCTTGTGCTGTCACCAGTGTTGTCATTATTATCAACATTAGTTTGCCATTGTAATTCCTCGCAGCGAATGCTTTTTGATATAGATGATGATATGACTCATTTACTCCGTAGTTTTCTATTAGCGATGCCCTTATCAATTCCCAGCCGGCATTTGGTCCTAAAGTCCTGATTGTATCCAGCGCTCTGCCTTGTATTTTGCTTAGTATTATTCTCTGCTGAACGTAATTTTTTGCTTCTCTGCTGTTGTTTAGTAGCTGTAGTATTGTGTCCACTTGCCTAAGAAATGAACTCAGTGCGAAGCTATCGTCACCTCTGAATTCCCGGAGTCTTCGCGCATCCTTTATTAGGTCATGAATGGTAAAAATTTGAGATGGGTTGTCCGCGTTTGCCATTTCGTAAGATTTTCTATCTTGATTGGATTGATGTCGTCTGTAGTGTAGCTGTATGGTTTCAGATGTTTACTGCTCCTCTGCTCTTTTGGCATCTGATTTTCCAACACGTTTTCTTTTTTTTTGTTTTATCTTATTTTTCCTAACTTTAGTTAGTCTCTTTTTCTTTTACCTTCTTTGGTTTAATGAATTGTTTACTTATTATTTTATTTTAGTGTGCTGATATAATTTTCACTTTCATTCACTTGTGGTTCAAAAATTTATTTCAAGTTTTACTTGGAAATAGCTTTTATTTCATCTATTAATAGTTTTTGCTTCATCTAACTTTGGTTAGATGTTATATTCGATTTTGCAGTAGTTCTTTATTTAACTTTGGTTAAATAATACGAGTATATTTCACTTCTTTTAACTTTGGTTAAATAATATATTTCACTTTATTTAACTTGGGTTAAATATATGTTCCACTTCTTGTCTTTATTTAACTTTAGTTAAATAATTTATTTCAAATTGCTGATAAAAAAAAACACACTTTGATTTTTGTTTTAAATTTTCTTTATTTAATGTTAACTTAAACTTTCTCAAGAAATGGGGAACTCAATGAAAATGAAATAATACTGCCTTTCTTATTCTAAGTTTTAGCTGTTATATTAATAATTCTTATTCTTCTTACTTTTTACATTCGTGTTCTCTTCCTATTCTCATCACTTGACCAAAGCGGTAACATTGCTAGTTCGATCACCCAGCAATGTTACGAAATATGATTAAGTTTGTTGCCCTTTCGATTGATGTTAAAATAGCAACATCAATAATAATTTGATTGTGGGAAAAGGTAGAAATGTTGAAATTATGTGTCAACGACATCGATTTTGTCTGTGGGCAAGTTAAAAGTTTTGAAATTAAGGGTCAACAGCATACGTTGCTCTAGAAATATTATTCTTAAGAATATTAATTCAAAGTCGTTTACCCTTTGATGCAATTACAGTTGATTGCAGAATCAAAAGAAGTTATTGACCGAGGATTGCAAAATCTAGTTACAACACGACATCGTGTGTTGGTGCTGTGAGTTTAAAAATAGTGTTAGGGGCGGGTCTGGTTACGGACGTTACTTCTCAACCCCCCTTGATCGAAGACTCTCCCGAGTCGGGGCAACCATATTATTTATTTTTATTTTAGAGTGCTTACTTCTTTGAACAAGTGTTACACATATTAGTAATAACATTAGTGTTACGATTGACAAAATGCAAATAGAAAAAATTACATGATTTTTCTTGTATCTATTTTCTGTTTCCTTTATTTTCTCTAAATTCTCTAATTGATCTATTACAATATCATCAAATATCAGTTTTTTATTAATTTCCTTAATATTTTCCATATTATTTGGTATGACATAACTATATTTTATTATATTCCCCTTGTTATCAAATACTTTGTTTCCTATTTGTACAGAACAATTACTGAAGTGAATTAAATATGTGCCTTTAGTTTCAAATTCTCTTTCGTCACAAGTACTTTTTATATTTATATTCCTAATATTCTTTATAATGATTACACCCTGCTTTATTTCTATTATTTCCGAAGCATTATTAAATATTTGTATGCAGTTTCTTTTTACTAAACAATTATTTAACTTTTTCAAATTTTTTAAATCTTTATTTTTCTTGTATATATAAGTTTCGTTATTGTTTTTTATAACTTCTTGTGCATCGAACATAAGTTCCTTACAATTAGTATCTCCTACCGGTATTAATAATGATTTGCTAAGAGTAATTGTGTTTGTTGGTATTTTAATTACGAATATTATTCTGTTGTTCTTATCGATAAGTGATGCAAGTTTACTGTGTTGCATCTTATTAAAATCTATACTATATTTACTCATCTCTTCGTTAGTAAGCATATTGCTGCTAATGTTCCTTGTTTAGATGCTGCAATATTATTTTGGATGTGTTCTATGTGGTCTTCTAGTATTTTAAGTTTAAGTACAAAGTCTATGTAGCGTGTCTGTTTGAATAAAGTCCAGTCGTTTTCATCCATCTGTTTAAGTCTATTGCTTATGTCATTTCTGTCGCGATCTATTATGTCTTTTATCTTTAAAAATGTTTTGTTAAAATGTTCGTTAATATATATTAGTTGATTTAGATTGGTAATAGCCTTATGGTTATTAATGTCTACTACCCTTAGGTGTTCTTCAATTTTCTGTCTGTCATTGTCGTCCATCGTTCCAAAAAGCCACTTATGTGCTGTACCTATTGCGTTAATTAAACCCCTTTTCTTTCTGTGCACAGTTAAAGTTTCCGTCTTTCTTCTGATATTTTTCACTTGTAGTCCCAAAAAATCGAATCTATCGTCCAATTTTGATTGCCTTATATTTATCTCTAGGTTGTCTATTATTTTGAGAATTATCTCTGGATTTATGACATGTAATATTGTGTTGTATGTTGTCGCAAAATTTACGTCCTCTATTTCTAATTCTATATAACCTTTATTCGTTTCGATTTTGTCCACTACGAGATGACCTTGTGCTGTCACCAGTGTTGTCATTATTATCAACATTAGTTTGCCATTGTAATTCCTCGCAGCGAATGCTTTTTGATATAGATGATGATATGACTCATTTACTCCGTAGTTTTCTATTAGCGATGCCCTTATCAATTCCCAGCCGGCATTTGGTCCTAAAGTCCTGATTGTATCCAGCGCTCTGCCTTGTATTTTGCTTAGTATTATTCTCTGCTGAACGTAATTTTTTGCTTCTCTGCTGTTGTTTAGTAGCTGTAGTATTGTGTCCACTTGCCTAAGAAATGAACTCAGTGCGAAGCTATCGTCACCTCTGAATTCCCGGAGTCTTCGCGCATCCTTTATTAGGTCATGAATGGTAAAAATTTGAGATGGGTTGTCCGCGTTTGCCATTTCGTAAGATTTTCTACCTTGATTGCATTGATGTCGTCTGTAGTGTAGCTGTATGGTTTCAGATGTTTACTGCTCCTCTGCTCTTTTGGCATCTGATTTTCCAACACGTTTTCTTTTTTTTTGTTTTATCTTATTTTTCCTAACTTTAGTTAGTCTCTTTTTCTTTTACCTTCTTTGGTTTAATGAATTGTTTACTTATTATTTTATTTTAGTGTGCTGATATAATTTTCACTTTCATTCACTTGTGGTTCAAAAATTTATTTCAAGTTTTACTTGGAAATAGCTTTTATTTCATCTATTAATAGTTTTTGCTTCATCTAACTTTGGTTAGATGTTATATTCGATTTTGCAGTAGTTCTTTATTTAACTTTGGTTAAATAATACGAGTATATTTCACTTCTTTTAACTTTGGTTAAATAATATATTTCACTTTATTTAACTTGGGTTAAATATATGTTCCACTTCTTGTCTTTATTTAACTTTAGTTAAATAATTTATTTCAAATTGCTGATAAAAAAAAACACACTTTGATTTTTGTTTTAAATTTTCTTTATTTAATGTTAACTTAAACTTTCTCAAGAACTGGGGAACTCAATGAAAATGAAATAATACTGCCTTTCTTATTCTAAGTTTTAGCTGTTATATTAATAATTCTTATTCTTCTTACTTTTTACATTCGTGTTCTCTTCCTATTCTCATCACTTGACCAAAGCGGTAACATTGCTAGTTCGATCACCCAGCAATGTTACGAAATATGATTAAGTTTGTTGCCCTTTCGTTTGATGTTAAAATAGCAACATCAATAATAATTTGATTGTGGGAAAAGGTAGAAATGTTGAAATTATGTGTCAACGACTTCGATTTTGTCTGTGGGCAAGTTAAAAGTTTTGAAATTAAGGGTCAACAGCATACGTGGCTCTAGAAATATTATTCTTAAGAATATTAATTCAAAGTCGTTTACCCTTTGATGCAATTACAGTTGATTGCAGAATCAAAAGAAGTTATTGACCGAGGATTGTAAAATCTAGTTACAACACGACATCGTGTGTTGGTGCTGTGAGTTTAAAAAAAGTGTTAGGGGCGGGTCTGGTTACGGACGTTACTTCTCAACCCCCCTTGATCGAAGACTCTCCCGAGTCGGGGCAACCATATTATTTATTTTTATTTTAGAGTGCTTACTTCTTTGAACAAGTGTTACACATATTAGTAATAACATTAGTGTTACGATTGACAAAATGCAAATAGAAAAAATTACATGATTTTTCTTGTATCTATTTTCTGTTTCCTTTATTTTCTCTAAATTCTCTAATTGATCTATTACAATATCATCAAATATCAGTTTTTTATTAATTTCCTTAATATTTTCCATATTATTTGGTATGACATAACTATATTTTATTATATTCCCCTTGTTATCAAATACTTTGTTTCCTATTTGTACAGAACAATTACTGAAGTGAATTAAATATGTGCCTTTAGTTTCAAATTCTCTTTCGTCACAAGTACTTTTTATATTTATATTCCTAATATTCTTTATAATGATTACACCCTGCTTTATTTCTATTATTTCCGAAGCAATATTAAATATTTGTATGCAGTTTCTTTTTACTAAACAATTATTTAACTTTTTCAAATTTTTTAAATCTTTATTTTTCTTGTATATATAAGTTTCGTTATTGTTTTTCATAACTTCTTGTGCATCGAACATAAGTTCCTTACAATTAGTATCTCCTACCGGTATTAATAATGATTTGCTAAGAGTAATTGTGTTTGTTGGTATTTTAATTACGAATATTATTCTGTTGTTTTTATCGATAAGTGATGCAAGTTTAATGTGTTGCATCTTATTAAAATCTATACTATATTTACTCATCTCTTCGTTAGTAAGCATATTGCTGCTAATGTTCCTTGTTTAGATGCTGCAATATTATTTTGGATGTGTTCTATGTGGTCTTCTAGTATTTTAAGTTTAAGTACAAAGTCTATGTAGCGTGTCTGTTTGAATAAAGTCCAGTCGTTTTCATCCATCTGTTTAAGTCTATTGCTTATGTCATTTCTGTCGCGATCTATTATGTCTTTTATCTTTAAAAATGTTTTGTTAAAATGTTCGTTAATATATATTAGTTGATTTAGATTGGTTATAGCCTTATGGTTATTAATGTCTACTACCCTTAGGTGTTCTTCAATTTTCTGTCTGTCATTGTCATCCATCGTTCCAAAAAGCCACTTATGTGCTGTACCTATTGCGTTAATTAAACCCCTTTTCTTTCTGTGCACAGTTAAAGTTTCCGTCTTTCTTCTGATATTTTTCACTTGTAGTCCCAAAAAATCGAATCTATCGTCCAATTTTGATTGCCTTATATTTATCTCTAGGTTGTCTATTATTTTGAGAATTATCTCTGGATTTATGACATGTAATATTGTGTTGTATGTTGTCGCAAAATTTACGTCCTCTATTTCTAATTCTATATAACCTTTATTCGTTTCGATTTTGTCCACTACGAGATGACCTTGTGCTGTCACCAGTGTTGTCATTATTATCAACATTAGTTTGCCATTGTAATTCCTCGCAGCGAATGCTTTTTGATATAGATGATGATATGACTCATTTACTCCGTAGTTTTCTATTAGCGATGCCCTTATCAATTCCCAGCCGGCATTTGGTCCTAAAGTCCTGATTGTATCCAGCGCTCTGCCTTGTATTTTGCTTAGTATTATTCTCTGCTGAACGTAATTTTTTGCTTCTCTGCTGTTGTTTAGTAGCTGTAGTATTGTGTCCACTTGCCTGAGAAATGAACTCAGTGCGAAGCTATCGTCACCTCTGAATTCCCGGAGTCTTCGCGTCTTAGCTGTATGGTTTCAGATGTTTACTGCTCCTCTGCTCTTTTGGCATCTGATTTTCCAACACGTTTTCTTTTTTTTTGTTTTATCTTATTTTTCCTAACTTTAGTTAGTCTCTTTTTCTTTTACCTTCTTTGGTTTAATGAATTGTTTACTTATTATTTTATTTTAGTGTGCTGATATAATTTTCACTTTCATTCACTTGTGGTTCAAAAATTTATTTCAAGTTTTACTTGGAAATGGCTTTTATTTCATCTATTAATAGTTTTTACTTCATCTAACTTTGGTTAGATGTTATATTCGATTTTGCAGTAGTTCTTTATTTAACTTTGGTTAAATAATACGAGTATATTTCACTTCTTTTAACTTTGGTTAAATAATATATTTCACTTTATTTAACTTGGGTTAAATATATGTTCCACTTCTTGTCTTTATTTAACTTTAGTTAAATAATTTATTTCAAATTGCTGATAAAAAAAAACACACTTTGATTTTTGTTTTAAATTTTCTTTATTTAATGTTAACTTAAACTTTCTCAAGAACTGGGGAACTCAATGAAAATGAAATTATACTGCCTTTCTTATTCTAAGTTTTAGCTGTTATATTAATAATTCTTATTCTTCTTACTTTTTACATTCTTGTTCTCTTCCTATTCTCATCACTTGCCCAAAGCGGTAACATTGCTAGTTCGATCACCCAGCAATGTTTCGAAATATGATTAAGTTTGTTGCCCTTTCGATTGATGTTAAAATAGCAACATCAATAATAATTTGATTGTGGGAAAACGTAGAAATGTTGTAATTATATGTCAACGACATCGACATCGATTTTGTCTGTGGGCAAGTTAAAAGTTTTGAAATTAAGGGTCAACAGCATACGTTGCTCTAGAAATATTATTCTTAAGAATATTAATTCAAAGTCGTTTACCCTTTGATGCAATTACAGTTGATTGCAGAATCAAAAGAAGTTATTCGTCCGGTTATGGTCTGGTTATCAGGTTTTGTCGTTGTTGTTGTATGTATATGATCGACTGTTTGATCTTATGTGCATATCGGTATGTAATTGAATTTCTGGTGTCGGAATGTATGTAAGTCAGTATGTATATTCGTTTATTCTGTTTATTTTCTTTGAGCAGATGATTGTTTGGTGGCAGTATTTGAAACGATGCTTGGATCATTACAAAGTTAACGAAATAAATCATACGGTTGTGTTGAAACAAAAGGAACCCCCTATAGCTTGCGACAAGAACTAGTGTTTTTGCTACAGCTAGGTATGATACGACCGTCTACATTTGCAATTAAAATCGACTGGCGGCTGGAGTTTAAGTGGTGATTTTCGAGCATTAAACTCCATAATAATACCAGATAGGTATCCCACTGGCAACTCACATGACATTTTCATAGGATGGCAAGGAAAAAGCGGGTTCTTAAGATGTAACGCATGCATATTATTAAATACCGATGGCCACCGAAGATATTCCGAAAACGGGAATTTGGGTTAAAAAACGCGTCACAAACATTTCAGCGGTTTATGGATTCTATATTTAGAGATTTGAGATTGTAATTGCATCGAAAGATGAAGACGAACATCGACAACATTTAAAAACTGAATTTGGAAGACTTGAAGCCTATGATCTTTCAATCAATTTAGGTAAATGTAATTTAGGGAAGCAAGAACTCACATTTCTAGGCTATAAAATTAACAGGAATAGGTTCAAGGCTCCGGCGGAAAGGATAAAACTAATATTAGATTACCCGAAGCCACCTGCCATTTTAAAACTCCGTAGATTCCTTGGATTATTTAACTTTTATCACCGGTGTGTGAAAAATTTAGCAGAGGTTGAAGTTCCACTTAATGATTTTCTAAAAGATTCAAGGAAAAATGACACACGACCAGTACCCTGGACAACGACGTCTGATCCACTGGGTTTCCTATCCCCTTTCGTTGTGACTGCCAAAATATTAATCGAAAAATTGGGGCACATTAAGCTTTCATGGGAAGAGGAGTTACGTACTGCCCTGCTTAACAAGTGGAAAATCTTTCGGGATAATCTGCACCTGCTTAACGAGACTACAATCGGCAGGCACGTATTCAAACAGAACATCGGAACGACATTCAAACTTTATGGCTTCGCCGACGCATCAGAGAAAGTATATAGCACCGCCACGCACATAAAACTATTGCAGAAGGTTTACTATTTTCCAGATCGCGAGTAGCTCCGGTTAAGCAACAAACCCTGCCAAGGCTAGAGCTGTGTGCAGCAATCTTATGCGCGCAACTATTGCATTGACTTGTAGACGAGCTGAAATTGAGCGACGTACCCATTTTTTTCTGGATGGATTCCGCAATCGTCTTGTTATGGATAAAATTTCCTTCATCATCATTCCAAACTTTCGTTGCCAACAGAGTAGCCATCATTCAACGGCTTAGGTTGGCTGTACAGTGGCGGCACGTCAAGTTAGACGACAATCCTGCTTATTTTGTGTCGCGAGGAATAACGCCAAGGGAGTTTAAATCATGAAATATGTGGTTTTTCGGGCCGATATTCCTCGATAAGACACGACTACATGGTTATGCGAGCAGGCCGCCACCGAACATCTACAACAGACTCACAAGGAGAGGAAACAAAAGGTGGCTGTACTCAATATCACCTTTGACGCTGCGGTGGACCTGCTACACAAAATCAATCAACGGAATTCATTCAAGACGCTGCTACACGTAAACGGACCAAGGACCTAATTGCCACGCCTCAAGCGTTACGGCAAGCGTTGACGATAATTGTGAGCATCACGCAACGGGTCGAATTCAAAGAGGTATTCAAGACACTTAACAAAAGCAGTCCTGTTAGCAAAACGAGCCAACTCAGCAGCCTCCACCCCATTTTAGATGACAAAGGTAATCTTCACGTGGGTGGTCGCATCGAGTCTTTAACTTTCATAAGATGCAAGGCATAGCATTCTTCAGCCTCACTTCGGCGGAATATACGAACCTGCAGTGAAGAGTGCTAAGAATTTGTTTGTCAGAGGCATCTCAGGTACGTCATTATTAAGGGTTAGAGACTGCGATAATAGGAATCGAAGATAAACTTAACTCACGACCAATGATTCCAGTGTCAGATGATACGAACGATTTATGTTACCGGACACCTGGGCATTTTCTCGTTAGCGAAGTGTTAACAGCACACACACAACCTGATCTCCGAAAATAGGCCTATTAACAAGATAGAAATTGGTAGCCCATATGAAACAAACATTTTTAGCGACGATTGTCGCACAGGAGTATCTCACAGAACTTCAAAGTAGCAATAAGTGGAAGGAACTCAGTCGAAATGTGACACCGGGAACCATTGTAATCATCAAGGAGGACGGAACCGCTCCTCTCACATGGGACCTCAATCCCCTGCACAAAGACGTTTTTCACTCAAGCAAAAGAAATGTGAGCTCACGGAGCCTACACGATGACAGGAACCGCGAGGAACTAACTTACACTTAAAAAAAGACGACAGTTACTAAAGCTGCAACTCTCCTAACCATGATAATTCGCCTCAGCTTCCCGGTATCGCATTCAATAGGAATTACCTTTCAACCTATCAAGGCTCCTTCAGGTGTATTAGTGGAAAACATTAAAACTGCGAGAATAATCACCAGTGAATGGAATTTAGTTGCATACTTCAATATGCAGATATATTGGAAAGTAGCGAATTGGCAAAAACGTGTGAATGGATTCATCATGCACCAGTATGTTTAGAGTTGCTAACACAGGTCGATCAACTTTCCACTGAAATACATGCTACAAACGAAATTTTGAAATTCAACGTTTTAGCAAGAGCCAGTAGGGGTGCCATAAACGTGATAGGAAAAGTTGCTCGATCGTTCTTTGGCCTTCTCGACAGCGATTATGCTGAAGAAGGTGCACGTACGATTGACAAAGTCCAGCAAGCTGATGAGTCTTTACTATCACAATCATAAAGAGGAATCAGAAGATCATCGCATGATGCGAATCAGTGGATATTTGCCCTTGCTCAAGAAGTGGTTGTAAATGCAGTCTGCAACGAAAATGCTTCACACCTGATTTAATTTAGAATTATAAACAAATCAAACAACAAAATCAATCAAACCTAATTAAATTTAGAATGATTAACAACTAATTCATTTTAAGCAGATTCAAACTGTGGACAGAAATTTTTTATTTAGACTTATCAGGCTGGTTGAGTGCGTCACCCCCTTCACTTTTATTCCGCCCTTGCATTTTATCGCCCGCTGAAATCCACATATCGATCATTGTGGCGATTATTGCTTCATTTGCGTAAAACAACAGCGACACACAGCGATACGATATACACGAAAAAATTTCGGCATAATAGGTGCGAAAAAACAAGAAACAAAAGCAGAAAAAAAAGAAAAATAAACAGAAGAAAAAACTGTTTCGCAAACATAACACAACCAAAATTTTTTACCCTTTCCAGCTCTCTCTGAGTCATCATGGAACGATGTTTGTTATGCTCTGGTGTTATTTCGATAAAAACATCGAACTTATTAAAACTAACACCTGACCTAACATGTCTTTCTCAAATCTTAAGGCCTTATGCCCTAACTTTAGTCGTTGCGTTTCTTGCTTGTTTTGTTTTGTGCTTTTCGTATTTTTCAAACAAAAATAACTTCGAAATCTCAAAAGTAACCAAAACGCAAGCACGAACACAAACGCAATTTTGTTAGTAATTTCTATGCTTTTTGTTAGTAATTTCTATGCCCCTAACTCAATTTCTCGAGAAATCGGCTGTCAAGCCAGACGATTGTAAATTGGTCGCGTTATGCATTTTAAATATTATTCCACTTTTAAATTTTTGTAAGATATTATTTCCGAAAAATACCAAAACTTTAAACTTCGTTTTCCGAAAAATACGTAAATATTATTCATTAAAATAATTTATAAACGTATAATTTGTTAAAAAAATAATTTTTGAACATAAATTGAAAAACATAGTAATAATTCATAACATAGGAATAATGTCAAAGGCAGAAACTAAGTGACTTGTTGAAGAAATACGAAAAAATACCAAAAAATTGCAAAACCAGCCATACACAAGCGCTTTCTTCAACAAGCAGTTGTGCACTAAAAAAAGCGTGGAAAGTAAAATGTCAATTTTTTTTGTACATATTGTTGTTGTAGATTTCGAAAAAACGTTATCGCCGAATTATGTGATTCCCCACCATTGCGTGCTGAAGCCAGAAAGTAGCACAACAAAATTACGAGTGGTCTTTGACGCCTCAGCGAAATCATCATCAGGGATCTCACTAAATGATAAAATGCACACTGGGCCAAAATTTCAAGATGAGGTGCTTGCCATACTGTTGAGGTTCAGAACGCAGCGATTCGTCTTCACCACGGATGTCGAAAAAATGTTTCGACAGATATTGGTGCATCCCAAAGACAGACGTTACCAGATCATTATATGGAGACATCATCCTCGAGAAGCTCTTAAATATTATGCACACAATAACGTGTGGCACACGCGCCGCTACATATCTACCAACCAAATGTCTGCAGAGATTATCAAAGGACGGATTAGCAAAATATCCTCTTGGGGGCAAGTTGTTGGCAGAGAACTTCTACGTAGATGATGGGCTGGCTGGATCTGACAACTTAAGCGAAGCGATAATAATGCAGCAGCAACTCAAAGAGTTACTTCAATCAGCAGGGTTTAGGTTACCGAAGTGGTGCGCTAATCATCCAAAGCATCTACAAGACATATCATAAAAACATTAGGGCTAATTTGGGTCTTGAAATCAGATGTTATTTGCATCAAGGTTGCCGTGACTCAAAACTCAATGGTTACAAAGAGAATTGCGTGCTCTGAATTAGGGAGAATATTTGCCCACTCGAAATATTTGCACCGGTGACAATTAAAGCAAAAATATTTATTCAAGAACTGTGGATCACCAAGGTCCACTGAGATGAGGCGTTGCCGGCGTCAATGCACACGAAGTGGACGACATTCCGTTCATCGCTTGGTAGCATCTTGCATAAGATGCAAGTACCAAGACACATGTTCAAAGGCACACGCCCAATATCAATACAACTACACGGGTTTGCAGACGCATCCGAAAAGGCATATGGAGCGGCCATATACATAAGAGCAAATATGTCAGACGGAACTGTGCTTTTAAGGATACTATGCGCAAAATCCAACATTTTTTTGGACCAACTCGCAGATCGTAATGGCATGGATCCTGTCAGGCCCTCCCAAGGTACTACAGCTGTCATCAGCAGGTCAGTGGCGGCATGTTGGTACTAAAGACAACCCAGCCGATCTAGTTTCGAGAGGCATCTCAGCAGGAATGTTCGCCTCTTGCAGCATGTGGTTTTATGGTCCCTTATTTTTACATGGCAGGGAAGACAGTTGGCCACCAACACCTCACAAGGACACTTTATACCATCTGAGGAAGAGCGAAAACAAGAACTCAACGGAGCGACAGCCACTCACAACAGCGCCCAAGACATCATATACAGAATTATAGATCGAAATTATTTTATTACACATCAACAGATCGTCGCATATGTGCTTCGCTTCATACGTCATCTGAAGATCCACAAGTCAAGAATTGAAGCTAAAATACATCTTAGTCCACAAGATATAGACGAGGCTCTGATCGCTACCATAAGGACTGTGCAATATGCAGACTTTTGGGCAGACATTGAACAACTCAAGAAGAACAAGTAGCTGGAAAGGTCAAGTTCATTGCTAGGGCACCGTTCTTAGACGAAGACGGATCCTGAGAGTTAGCGGCCGGCTTAGTGCCTCTTCATTACAGTATGACGCGAAATATCCAATGTTGCTGCCGTTCAATGACAGGATAACGAGATTCATTATGGAGATGCATCACAAGGAGAACCTCCACTGTGCACCTCAAGCTCTCTTGTAACATGCTCGGTGTTCAGAGTGAGTGCAGTAGGCGTGTTATAATCTGACTTACTAATACTTATTCCTAAATGGGTGACTTAAAATATACTGTGCTTCAAACCGTAATGCCTTAAACATATAGGATGTCGCTCAGCGCTGCACTTGTCAAAATTACACAGGCTCTAATGGAAAAAAATAAAAAAATAACAGATCGCCGCCTATGCCAGCGACGGCAATCGAAATGGAAAATTTTCCATGGAACAACTTGAAAATTTACATCACTACTACGCGTGTTATACGCCTTGGCGCTCTATTCAAGAGCCAGCTGTAACGCTTCCGAAATCCTTTTGCGAATCAAACTTAGATTGTCCGCTTGGTTCACGACTGATAAATCTTTACCTTTTACAAAGCTTACACGACGCATCATAGGAGTTTGCGTGTTGCATCATGTGAGCCCCAAACACGGCGTAGTAGGGTGCCAATTGAAATTGAACGGTGGACAACACTTCTTAGCGCAAATGCTTCGTCACTAATATGCAAGTCACAGTTCCGTTGGTTCTCTCCTACAAGCGAATGCACAATTCGCCAAACTGAACGGTTTACCCTTTCAGTTGCGTCCGCTTGAGGAGAGTAAAATGCTAAGTTAAGCTCCATACTTTTCTAAAAACTCCTTAAAAATGCCAGAAACGAACTGTTTCCCATTGTCAGAATGTACAAATTCAGGGACACCAAAAACATGAAACACATTACTTTCTAAAAACTCTTGAATCACATCACCCGTCAAAAAACTCGTACGTCTGTACACAAACCCGTCCGAAATTACTAAATCCGTTAGTTCGTCTTTGTTCTGTCATTGTTATGCTCAACTTCGCATATTTTTCCGAAGAAAATGCTGGGGAATTGAGGTCAACATCAAGTGATCTGTCTACCGGTCCTATTTCTTCCAGAGCCTTTCCTATGTTCAATATTAAAATTGTAGGCTTGAAGTTTTAAACTCCTTACTCGTGGCTAATCTTCCAGACAAGACTTTTTGGTTCATCAACCACTTCAAGCTCGCGTGATCCGTAATTATGGTGAAAGGTAAACCTTCCACATAAGGACGGAACTTCTTCACGCTTAATACAGCAGCGTAACACTCAAGCTAAGTGACACTATAATTTGAGCCTTATTGAGTTTTGCTGACATAAACCGTATTGAATGCTCATTCTCCTCATTATACATCTGAAAAAAAACTAGTCCCACCCCTTGCGTAGATGCATCGCATTGAATATACAAATGTTTGTTGAAGTCCGGATTACTAAGCACTGGTGCCGAAGAAAGACTGCGCTTCATCTCTTCAAACGCGTGCTTAGCTTCGTCACTTAGCGCAAATTTCTTAATATTGTCCTTCTTGAGACAGTCATGCTATGGTCGAATAGTCCTTAATAAATCTGCGGTACCAGCCTGACATCCCTAGAAACCGTCTTACATCCATCCCTAGAAACTGTTTTGGCGTTCTAGGCTCCGGAAACTCATCAATTCCTGCCACCTTTTTGCTGTCTGTCTTGATGCTCCCGTCCCTGACGACATATCTCAGATACTTCACTTTCTTATAGCAAATGACAATGAGTTTCGCATCCCGCAGACACCTGGACACACGGTCCGGCGATGCTAGATGTGACTCGAAACTGGCAGAACACACCATAAGATCATCGAGGTAGACAAAGACACGCTCCCTTAGCTCAGCGGGTATGACTTTGTCCATCAGCCTACACATTCGCTGCGCGGCATTAAACAGTCCGAACGGCATTGAAGTAAACTGATATAACGGCCGTCCTGGAACTGTTAATGCCGTCTTACCCCTCGACTTCTCTTCTAATGGTATCTGCCAGAATGCGTCCTTCAAATCGATCGCACTGATGAATCATGTGTCCAAGCCTGGCAAGGATGCCCTCAATGTCAGGTAACGGGTATGCGTCTTTAATTCTTCGTTCCTTGAGTTTTCTTGCATAAAGACATAGTTGGTTTTTCGTCCCTTTTCTTACCAAAGACACTGGAGAGCTCCAACTGCTGTTGCTGACCTCAATTTCTCCGAGACTCAGCATTCAGTCAAGCTCTGCAAAGATCAGTTGCTGAATCACAGGCGAAATGGGGTAGTGGCGTTGTTTTACCCGAAGGTGCTTATCTACCACCTCGATCACGTGCTCTACCATGTCGGTTCGCCAGAGACCCAGAACAGCACAAGACGGGAATCGCGCTTTAACTCTCTCCAGTGCTACTTCTTGCTCTTTGGTAAGAATGTGTAGGTCCGTCTCGAAGGTCCTGTCTGAATATGTCTGTTTAAGTTCTCTTACAGACGCTGAGCTGGTTGCGTGAACCCCTACACGTGTACACTTACTAATTACTGACAACCCAAAGGTTCGCCAGAAGTCAACCCTAAAGTAAAATTCTTGTTGTAAAGCGGGAACTATGAGTAACTACATATCCCTTGTCAAACCCTCCCAGACAACCGGAAGTGAAATTGCGCCTACCACAGCGGTTTCACCTCCATTTGCAGTCCTGACTTTATGCACCTGTATAAGAATGACTTGTCTGTTTCGTGTTTTAATAAATTCTAAAGCACCATTCCAGATACAGTTGGCAGAAGCACCTGAATCTAGCAATGCCATCACGTCTTCACCATCCACCTTCGTTTTAGCGAAAAATCTCTTATCACCTTATCACCTTCCAGCGTGACAATGGCAGAGACTAAAACTTTTTTAATTTTCTTTGTCTCTTCACCCTCATCTTACAGGACGACCTATTGGGCTATTGCTGCGGATCACTGGATCCTTCCTTTGTAGAATCCTTACAGGTTTGCCGGGGACTCCTCCTTTAGTGCAGAGATCCCCGGATTCCCTGCAGGATTCGCGTTTCGCGGACGAAACTCACAACAAGAGACATCACTAGGCACAGACGTAAATGGACGCGGAGCTGAAGGACCCGATCCCGGAGGAGGTATTTGCACTTCTTTTGTAGGGGGTATGTTGAAATTGTGTCGCTGAGGAGCCAGAGCCTCCACACTGGTTGAAAGTTCTCCCTTCTCAAGCGACACCTCCATATCGCTAAGCTGCCTGGATTTCGCTCCACTTTATTTATCAGCTTTTCAGCTCTTCTGCACTCGCTGCAGAACTCTTTTAAGGACCTGACTTTACACGCGAAAGTCAGGCTAGCGAGGTTTGCCTACAAATTGGCTCTAATTATTGTAAATTGTTCCTCTTCAGGAATCTTTCTCCGCAGCCTGAAAGTCAGATTATGAATCTCAGCATAAACCTCCTCAAAGCTTTTTGAATGCGAAAAATAAAACTCTTCACTGTCAATTCCTTACAAGAGCCGTCGAACTTAACATGCCACTTAATAAGGTCGACGCTCGCCCACCTTGACACCTCACCGCTACTCGGCGATATTGCCGGGCCCTGGGGCGAGGTGTGACCAAGCCCTTGCTGCGCTGCAACCCCCGATACTGCTTCCCTGACAGAATCAGCAGCTTCACGCCTTGTCGGAGTGGAGGCGTCTCTTGGACGGGGGTTTGGTGGTATACCTAACGCCTCCATCGCAGCCACTCTTCTGCCCAGGACTGTGAAACCACCACGCTGCAAGGCTTCTGCGCAACCTTCCATCATCTGTCCCTGCTGTATCATCATTGCCATCATCTGATTCAATTGATTAGAATCAGACGATGCAATAGCGGCAGATGTTGTTGAGCTACTCGGCCCTGCCGCAACACGATGTGGTTCCACACGCTGCCCCTCTTGCTCCGACATCTCTGATATTTTTTCTAGTTTGGCCGAGAAGCTACTAACGCTGACGGTCAAACTACTGGACTCCAACCTAGCCTCTTCACTATTACGAGGTCGTCCAAACACCAGGCTAACGCACTTGCTGAAATAGTCTACTGGGACAAAATCTACTCTTCTTTCTATCGCAGTAAGAAGTGGTCGAGTACTGAACCTACTATCTGGTTCGCAAGAGCCCTACTAATGCTTCTAAAAATAGTTCTCCTAGGCTCAGACTCACGCTCGCGTTCCATACACCAAACACTCACTCAAATACTCTCGCACTCACTCACGAAGCTCACACTAAGTGGAAACTAATCAAAGAAAACACAAAACTGGAAGGACCAAACCGGATAGAGAAAAACAAACAAAAACAACCACCTAAAAAAACAAATCAAAAAAAATATTTATATAAAAAAGTAATAATAATTATAAAAAACAATTTATAAAAAAAATTAATTCAAAATAATTAAATATTAACAAAGAAACATTGCTAAAGATTAATGAAATAAGAAAAATAATATAAAATATACAAAACTATAAAATAAAAAATAATAGTAAATAAGAAACAAATTAAAGAAATAAAAAAATTATAATGAAAAGAAAAAAATAATAATAGAAAAAATATATATAACAAATGGAATTATATGAAATAATAATTGGAAGCAAAAAAAATTTTATTTAAAGCAAAATAATCTAAGTTTATTTATTTTATAAATGGTTTTAGGCTGATGTGTGTGTGGTGTTAACCCAGGAGGCATTCAACGCCTGAGCATGGTTGTCCGTATAGTCAAGTCAACAGTCAGCTAAAAATTATCCCAAAACCCCCAAATAGTCTGTCTATGTTACAATTCTGGAACGTGGCTTAACTGTACTTCAGGCTTGACTAAAGTTAGGTTGTCACGCTCCCTTGTAACATTTAACCCCCTTGAGTGTACTGGAGATTAGCCTCACAAGTACAACCGTTGCAACTTTTAAAGTGGCGAATCTGCCCGCAACCCACCTGTCAAAAACCCCAGTGAAAAGTCCCGTGACTGGTACCACTTATGAAAACTCTTGAATTTTGCTGATGGAACCCAGTCGCAAAACTTTCCACAACATAAATTGGTAGCAACTTAAGCTTCTGCCCAAAAGCAATTCGTTTTGAAATTACTAAGGCAGAAAATCGAGGCAGAAAACTGCGTTGCCACGCCGTCGAAACACAAAAGAAAAAAGAAATTAACCACAAAAGGAAAAAATAAGAGTTTAAAATCAAATAGAAATTAATTAAAAATAAGATAAAAAGAAAAGCAAAAATAGATATAAATGAAAATGAAACATTTGAAATAATGTGCGTTGGGTGCAATTTCTGTTATAAGCAAGGTTAGGATGGCGTGGGACGGTGGCAAACATGCTTGCAGAACACAACCTAAGTCGTCGTCCGTCTTTGAGAAGCCCACCCTCTCTGTAACTCTCTCAAGTTACTGCCATGAACCGCACTTATTCCCTTATTTCCTTATCTGTCCAAATCACTGTTAGACTGTCTGTTTATTCCACAACGTCCGTTATGTCTGTCCGTTTTCCACGCCTGTCAGTGCGGTGACCTCCCCTTAGGTCCACCTACATATCAGCCCAAATTGTTGCCTCTTAGCAAGTCATGGTAACCACAGAATAAGGTTTCCGAAAATAAAAACCTAATACCAAAGAAAAAATAATTATTACTGTTTTATGTTATTAATTACCTGTATTCTTGTTATTGTTTTTTCTTCTTTATTTATTTCTCTCATTGTTCTTAATCCTACCAATAACGATCTAATCTATAGTACAATTTCTATTACTTCACTAATTTTTTTCTTTTTAATTTGTTTTTTTTTTTTTATTTTATATTTATAACCCTTAATGTAAAATTTAATATTAAGTCTCTAAAGAAGTAAACAAACAAATGAATATCAATTGGATATCAATTGTTGCTAGCGAAGTAAATTTAATGTATGATTTCTTCTATTTCACGTTGTGTTAATAATTGTTCTTGTGTCTTGTAATTTTCTTTTTATATAAAACTTGTGAAAAGTGAATTTTTAGCGCCTGAAAAAAGTAAATCTCTCCATCTCTACCTCCCGTTCCGATTCCCATCCTTCCAATATTTCCATTAATTCTCACTTCCATACGAAATTCTCACTTCCCCTAATTCCCTTTTCAATCACACTTCCATTTACACCTTCCGCAATCACCTTTCAACCAGGAGACTAGGAGACAGTTTCAAAGTCGAAGTCACAGCTCCAATGTGCTTAGGCTGTAAGCAGAGCTTGAAACTTTTATAACTTTTATAAGTGCAGTCGCTTGAGAGTTAACTAACTCCACGGCAAATGCATCTAATTAGATTTCGATTATATTAATAACGAATTACGTAAATTTACTGCATCCATCTATTTCCTTTAATTCCTACTTATCTTGCAAGTGTACGCAAACCAAACAACAACAACGCAGGCATCTACACATAAACGGACCGATGAGTTCTTGTTTGTGTAATTCATTGTTGTCGCTGTACCTGCTGCTGATAAGGGTCACTATTCAAATATTTTCAGCCAGTTGCTTTCCTAGGCATACATGTTCTTCCACAGTTCACTCAGTAGCATTTCTACAGCAAAAAACTTTTTCAAAAAACTTTCATTTTAAAAAAATCTCAGGAAGAAGTCGCCAAAAATCTTTTTTCCATGACCTTCGAAAATAAAAGTCAACTGTTAACTTTTAAAATAAAAATTTAAAGTTTAAAGTTAACTTTTACTTTTAAAATAAAAGTTAAAAGTTTAAAGTTAAATTTTATTTTAAAAGTAAAAGATAACTTTAAACTTTTAACTTATAAATTAAAAGTTAAAATTGACTTTTTTGCTGAAGGTCATTTGGATAACATTTATTTTCAGACCCTGGCTGTAAGTTGTCGGTCTGCCGACAAAAGGTTAGAGCATAGATAACTGATGAGACATTCGCTACTCGTCGTTTCAAAAAATCGGCTTGACATTTGATTGTTTGGTAGCTTAAACTCACGTATATAATTCATGAGAATTACCACATTGTTGTTCTTGTTTCTTTATCAATCAATGTGTACGTTTTCTTAACAGTGCAACCGTAGGTGCTAAAGGGTTTTAGAGCCCTAACTAGGCCAATAACGTATAATTTCCAACTATTTTGTAAAAATTTGAATTCTGTTTCATTTATAATATTCTGCTAACATCAATCTAAAATATTTTCGTAATTAGGCGCATAATTGTGTATTTATAACAAAAAAGTTCGAAAAAAAAATCGATCGATACAATTGTGTATTTATAACAAAAAAGTTCGATTACTGACTGCATTTATAGGAAATATAAGGAAGCAAATTAGGAAATTCTGCGTAAAATGTGATAGAATATATTTATTATCATTAGAAATATTTTTATACATGTTTTTCATGAATAAAAAACATAATATTTATAATTATTTATTTTGACGTTTCGATAAACAAACCCCTTAAAATAAATTTTCCATCGGTGCTACAAAATTTTGGCGGCAAGGCCACATTTTTTTTTGCAGCGAATCAAAGTTTTCTTCCATTGTATTAGTGGAATTTCAGCAAAAATGCATTAGTGTATAAAGGAAATTTTCGAGTGTCTCATCTACTAATCTATGCTTTTAAGTTTCTTAATATGTATATGATGAGTCCTTCCAACAAAATTACGTCAGTCGCTGGCAAGCCACCAACGAGTAAGGACTGTACGCTGCGTTTGTTTATTTTGACTACACCCGAAAGCTAATCATCTTTTTACTATTAACATTATTTTATTATATAATTATTAATATCATTATTATATTACATATTAATTATATATGATGTGATAAGAATTAGTATATAATAGTTATTGTTTATAACGCCACTTTACCTTGTAAATAGCGGAAAAAAAAGAAGCAAGCTATTTTTTAGTTTCTTTCAGTGCTGAAAACAAACTCATCCGCACACATGCTTAAAAGTGATAGTATAAAGCATAGATTAGTAGATGAGACACTCGAAAATATCCCTTATACACTAATGCATTTTTGCTGGAATTGCACTGACACAATGATAGAAAACTTTAATTCGCTGCAAAAAAGTGTAGCCTCGCCGCAAAAATTCTGTAGCAAGCACTGATGGAAAATTGATTTTAAGGGGTTTGTTTATCGAAACGTCAAAATAAATAATTATAAATATTATGTTTTCTATCACATTTTACGCAGAATTTCCTAATTTGCTTCCTTATATTTCCTATAAATGCAGTCGGTAATCGAACTTTTTTGTTATAAATAATTGCGAAAATATTTTAGAACGATGTTAGCAGAATATTATAAATGAAACTTAATACAAAATGTTACAGAATAGTTGGAAATTATACGTTATTGGCCTACTTGGAGTTTTAAAACCCTTTAGCACCTACGGTTGCACTGTTAAGAAATCTTACACATTGATTGATAAAGAAACAAGAACAACAATGTGGTACTTCTCACGTATTGTATACGTGAGTTCAACATACCAAACAGTCAAATGTCAAACCGATTTTTTGAAGCGGCGAATAGCGAGTGTCACATCTAATAATCTATGGTATAAAGGCCCAACCAAGCAATGCATGTGCATGTTAAGTTTCGTGAGAGCAAAACTACGATACACAGGTTTCAATACGTGGACCCAAGCAATGCAGTGCAATAGTTCGTCAAGTGCATAGCTTGCATAAAAATATGCGGTCTGGACCGCATTTTCTGTAACGATAGAGTCACCACCTCATCGATTATTTTTCATTTTGATTTCCATAATCTGATACGATATATTTTTAATTTAAAGTTTCTTTGTTAAAAAGTCTATAAATTAACTCAAAATTATTAAACAATATACTATATAACAGCCTTTTAAGTTTTTAATATATTTTGTGTACGGCATATTGAATGCTCAGTTTCCAGCATAGATTATTGGATGTGACACTCGCTATTCGCCGCTTCAAAAAATCGGTTTGACATTTGACTGTTTGGTATGTTGAACTCACGTATACAATACGTGAGAGGTACTACATTGTTGTTCTTGTTTCTTTATCAATCAATGTGTACGATTTCTTAACAGTGCAACCGTAGGTGCTAAAGGGTTTTAAAGCCTTAAGTAGGCTAATAACGTATAATTTCCAACTATTTTGTTACAAAATGTATTCAGTTTCATTTATAATATTCTGCTAACATCGTTCTAAAATATTTTCGCGCATAATTGTGTATTTTTAACTGTTGGGGTGGGAGAAAAGAAAGAAAGAGGTGTGAGTTTAAGTTGGGAAAAAATGGTGGAAAGATAAATGCACTCACTGATTATGGATTGATGGGTGTAGAAACGGTTGTGGCGTCGCCCATGGATTAGGTGATCGGGTTGATGAAGGTGGCAGAGAGTTTCTGCGGTGGCGAGTTGATGATGATGGCAGAGAGTTTCTGCGGTGGCGAGTTGATGATGATGATCGATGCTTGATGCGTCGGTGGATTTTTTGGTGTTGAAATGGCGCACGAGCAAAGATGTAAAGTGGATGGTTGGTTGTCCAAAAGTATAACAAGTTGTGTGTGCTGCCGCGGCGTCCAAAAAAGGTAAGCCAGTATAATGCCGGAAGTCCAAAAAACCTGGAATTAGACCAAGAAAAAATGGCCATGGGAAGGCCGGGAAGGGGGCAGTGCTGCCAGAGCGAATGCATTTCCACGGGTGCGGGAAACACATTCGCTCCTAGAGGGCGACAGGGGTTTTGGCGTGAAAAATAACAAAAAAGTTTTGATTACCGACTGCATTTATAGGAAATATAACGAAGCAAATTAGGAAATGCTGTGTAAAATGTGATAGAATATATTCTTAACCTTAAAACTATGTTTTATACATGTTTTTCAAGAATAGAAAACATAATATTTATATATTAATTTTGACGTTTCGATAAACAAACCCCTTAAAATAAATTTTCCATCAGTACTTGCTACAAAATATTTGCGGCGAGGCTACATTGTTTTACGGCGAGGCTACACTTTTTTGCAGCGAATCAAAGTTTTCTTTCATAGTATCAGTGCAATTCCAGAAAAAAAATGCATTAGTGTATAAGGGACATTTTCGAGTGTCTCATCTACTAATCTATGGTGAATATACCCTCAAACTTAAGGTGTAGGGTATAACTACTAAAGGTGTTGTCTACTGCCGGCCTGTAGCCGAAGTACCCTACACCTTAAAGCTGCATATATACTCGTATATATAAGATATATAATATAAACTATAATTATAGCTGCTTAACTATTTCTCTGCGTTACAAACACCGGTACTAAGTGCGTTTACTCTCAAAATTTAGGTGTAGGGTATAAAACTATATTGCAATACTGGGTGGATTGGTAAAAAGGAGGCGTGACCCGCCCATTTTTTTCCCAACAGAATATTATTGGTTGACAACTACTTTATTATGTACACCATTATTCGGGAAACTTATATACTTTTCAATACAATCCATGTAAAACCCTCCATGACCTATGTAAACTAAAAGTGGGCGGATCACGCCCATATTTGGCATATTAACTGGGAGCATTGGTCTAAACCTACATATAAAATTTTCTTGTCTTCTCTCAAAAAGTGATGCTGATAAGGCCTTTTTTAATAGGCAAAACAGAGGAACCTGCACTCTCGATATAAAAAATAGGCGTGGTCCTTGGGCGATTTTGCCCATTTTCAATACGAAACACCCCAACATAGCAACGAATATTTCTGCCAAATTTCATTTTGAAATCTTAATCCGTTCTCCTGTGATCGTGATTTCAACGGACAGACAGACAGACAGACGAACAGACATCGTTATTTCAATTTTGGTGGTGATGCTGATCAAGAATATATATACTTTTCCATACCTATCTTGTCTAGTTCTATGCGTTACACACTTCGGTAGAAAGTGAATATCATAGATTATTAGATGTGACACTCGCTATTCGCTGCTTCAAAAAATCGGCTTGACATTTGATTGTTTGGTAGCTTGAACTCACGTATATAATTCATGAGAAGTACCACCTTGTTGTTCTTGTTTCTTTATCAATCAATGTGTACGATTTCTTCACAGTACAACCGTATGTGCTAAAGGGTTTTGGAGCCCCAACTAGGCCAATAACGTATAATTTCCAACTATTTTGTAATAATTTGTATTCAGTTTCATTTATACTACTCTGCTAACGGCATTCTAAAATACTTTCGCAATTAGGCGCATAATTGTGTATTTATAACTAAAAAGTTTTGATTACCGACTGCATTTATAGGAAATATAACCAAGCAAATTAGAAAATGCTGTGTAAAATGTTATAGAATATATTTATTAACATTAAAACTATGTTTTATACATGTTTTTCACGGATAAAAAACATAATATTTATAATTATTTATTTTGACGTTATGATAAACAAACGCCTTAAAATAAATTTTCCATCAGTGCTTGCTACAAGATTTTTGCGGCGAGGCTACATTATTTTACGGCGAGGCTACACTTTTTTACGGCGAGGCTACACTTTTTTTGCAGCGAATCAAAGTTTTCTTTCATTGTATCAGTGCAATTCCAGCAAAAATGCATTAGTGTATAAGGGACATTTTCGAGTGTCTCATCTACTAATCTATGGTGGTACCTCTCACGTATTGTATACGTGAGTTCAACATACCAAACAGTCAAATGTCAAACCGATTTTTTGAAGCGGCGATTAGCGAGTGTCACATCTAATAATCTATGACGTGCGCGTAAATAGCACGAAAGTTAGCAACGATTTTTAGGGTTTTTTTTTGTGGAAGCTGTTTGCGAAACAAAAATAAGTTGAATTTTTAAAAAATCATTAAAAATAAACCATAAGCTGTAGAAAAATTTTTAGTATACAGTTCGAAAGAGAGAATGATTCTATTTTTGATTATGTTAACACAAAAAATCTACTTAGTCTATAAATCCCACTTTTTTGGTAAAATCCAAAATTAATTTGTGGAAGCCATTATAAAACACCGTTTTTCAGGTGTAAAAAATTTTCTTCCAAAATGGCAAATTAACTTTCTGAAAGAAATTTTTTTTCTTAATTTTTCCATATATCAACCAACTCTTTAGCTAACTTGGTTCCCGAGATATTTTAGATGATGAGCTCGCAGGTTCAGCCGCCGGTACTGTGCATGAAAACACTCTGGCGTTCTCAATGAAGATGTAAATCCCAACTACACATTCCCATTAAACATTCCAATACAATGAAATAATAATCCAAGTTAAATTTCATTGTAATTTTTAAGAAATTGTAGAAAGTAATTTTCAAAAATTTTCGAAAAATTATTTGACCCTTAAAAAATTTTCTTCCAAGACTTCATATATTACAACATTACTAAGAATATTTTTCTGCAATTTTGGATTAAAAAAGTTTTTCTGCAGCTAACGCCGTTCCCCAGATAATTCATATAAAGGCCCATATTATTTACGTAACATATCTATCCACTCCGGTGCACGGATTTCATATGACAACTCATATTTCGGAGAAATGCAATTTTTCCAAAAATTTTGATGCATAAACGAAGTCTGTTGCATTTATAGAGACGAAGAAAATGGAAAATGAAAATTATTTCCTCCATTGTTTACAATTGGATGTGACCACGTGCTTTTCTTGGAAACAGCAATGCGTAAACAAACAGCGTGCAGAATTAATTCAAATTTTTTGCGGTTTTTTTTTTTGGAAAAAGGATTATTTTTTGAGAAATGACAGTTGTAAGGACTGAAAAAGGAGTTCATTCCATATCATATAAAGCAAAGACCAGGAAAATCTACTGAAGCGTTTTCATTCTATTCCTTTGCAAAGTTACTGCCTTCTAAAGCGTTCAGGGACCGTTGCTGGCTATATAAACATTTTCTTTCCAAAAAGCATGTTTGCAGTTTTGAAGAGGACATTTTTCCACGCTTTTTGGTGAAAAAATTATTAACGTTTATAGCTTAGTTGTAGCGATATTAAAGAAATTGTATTTGATGTGACCACAAACTTCAAGTACCGTTGCTGGCCATCTAAAAATTTTCTTCCCACAAAACATAAATGCAGTTTTAAAGAGGAAATTTTTCCACGCTTTTAGGTGAAAAAAATATTAACGTACCTATCACCGTTCCCAAGATATTAAATAGTTAATAAAAATTAAAGTTTTTCGTTGTTGTTGTTTTTTCTTCTCATCTAATTCGCAGCGATCACGTGTTTTGTTGGAAAAAGCAATGCGTAAAAAAACAGCGTACAGAAAAAATGCAGATTTTGGTAGGTTTTTTTTGAAAAAGAATTCTTGAAATGACAGTTGTAAGGACTGAAAAAGGAGTTCATTCCATATCATATAAAGCAAAGAACAGGAAAATCTACTGAAGCGTTTTTATTCTATTCCTTTGCAAAGTTACTGCCTTCTAAAGCGTTCAGGTACTGTTGCTGGCTATATAAACATTTTCTTTCCAAAAAGCATGTATGCAGTTTTGAAGAGATTCCTTTGCGTGTTTGTGGGCGTGTTTGTGGGCGTGTTTGTGGGCGTGGCAAGGTCGAATAAGGGACTTTGACGATAACTTTTAAAGTATGCGGTGTACCGAAGTGGATTAGGTGTCATTTGAAAGGCATTTTTAAGAGCTATTTTTTAAGTTTTAGATATTTTTGATAGTTTCGGAGATAAATCAGTTCAAACTCAAGTTACTTCAAAACTTCGTTTTCTTTGCTCTCTTGTGTTGTTTGTTGTTGTTGTTGTTGTATCAGTGTGTGTGTGTTGTTGTTGTTGTTGTTTTTATTAAAAATTTAACTAAAAACGTGCGATGTAATATTTTAATTGTTGTTGTTGTTGTTGTTGGTTCTCATAATAACAAAATTTTACCAAAAATCTCGTTATTGTTGTTGTTTTCTAAAATGAAAAATTTTTAACAAAAATCGCGCGATTTTTGGTAAAAATTTTTCGCCTGCGGCGCTAAGGTTGTTGGTGCTTACGCAAATGCTTTCATCACTGACAACTAATTATACTGAATGAGTAGACTTCCTACTTATTTCAAAGTATATCTACAAAAGTAAACACAAGACGTATATTATATTATACATCGTTAGAAAGGTAAAAGAACACTCTTACTGAATTTCATATTTACCGTTATACCTTGCAAATCAAATTTCCAAGAAAACGGCTTTTGTTTACACGGAAAATCAATTAATTGCCAATAACTTCTAAGCTATTACAGTTACAGCTTTGGCATGTTTAGCGGAAATGGCATGTTCAGCGGAAAGCCAATGAAAAGAGCTTTCATTCGGTACCCATATCGACTATATAGGTTGATTATTTCCGGAGTTATTGACCTTTTAATGTTCGACTTTGACACGCCCATAAATCCAAAATGGCGACCAATTCCGGGAATTTTCCAGCGGATTCCAAGAACTAACGGTACCAGCAATAGTAAAATAACGGTGATTTTGGCCGAAAATTACGCACGGCCTAGACCCCTAAACCTTACTTTTCCCATTTTTTTTTGGTGTAGCCAAATCAAACTTTAGTGGCTGCTGACGTAATTTCGCAAATGCACTCATTGTATACATATTAAGGTGCTCAAAAGTTAAGTAGCCGAATGGCTGCTCATGGACATCAATGGTTTAGAGCTTCTAGAATAGCGTGGTCTGAACGGTGCCACTGTGAACAGGGCTAAAATACATCTTGTGAATGGGCTGCGAAAATATTATACGAGTTTTTGTCCCGGGGGAGCAATTCTGAAATATATGGGAAATTGTGTTTTGTGTTTCGATTTGCTTCTGTAAACTTGGATCAGAAAAATTTTAATATTTATTTGCTGATCCGATATATATTTTGGAAATTTTAAGACGTTCAATTAAAAGTCAATTTAAAATCGAGTTCAATAACGAATACTTGTCAATCAGAGACTTATCCTTAATGTTGGTCCTATGGAATAGTGTTGTGCTTAAAAAAACTTTCGAATAGTTGTTTGATTTATATCCAAATCTTTGTTGGTTCCAAAATTTCTTATACAAGAAATACAAGAATTTGTTTAAATTCATTTACTACAGAGAATGCAATCCTTATCGCCTAGCAGAGTTTTAAAAATGACCGAACAAACCATTTCAAATATATCGCAATCAAGCCATGATACTCCGGTTGCAACGCCAGATAGCTGCTCTGCAGTCAGCACAAATGTTGGAGTAGCTAATTCCAGTGCAGAGATTATTCGCGGTCAGATATTTGAAGTTGGGCCTCGGTATAAAGACTTGACATATATCGGCGAAGGTGCTTACGGAATGGTTGTGTAAGTTACTGTATTACTAAGCTGTAAGAAATCTATGTGCTAACCTGGAATTATTATTTTTTCTTATCCAAGCTCTGCAGTAGATACACTTACTAACATGAAAGTAGCGATAAAAAAAATATCACCGTTCGAGCACCAAACTTATTGTCAACGTACTTTAAGAGAAATTAAAATTCTCACGCGTTTTAGGCACGAAAATGTAAGTTAGTAAATCATCTAGCTATGGTTTCAATATTTTCATTTATTCTGTTTTAGATAATTGATATCAGAGATATATTACGCGTTGACAGCATTGAACAAATGAGAGATGTATATATTGTACAATGTTTAATGGAGACTGATCTTTATAAACTACTCAAAACTCAGGTACAAGTACAATTTTTTAGGACAACAAAAGCGCGCTATACTCACTATAAGAATTGATTTTCTAAGGCTCTGTTTCATACAACTACAATTCTCAGTAAAACGAAATGAAGCTATTTTTCGATTTCCGCGACGTTACGCAGCCAGCATTCCTTTATTTTCTAATCTAGCGGCAGAACTGTCTTCTTTGTTTAGAAAAAACTTCTGCATGCAATGACCGCCAGATTATGCAGCTACTACTGAATGTCATCGCCAGATGCCAATGTTTGTTGTTGTATCCGACCCCTCCAAATGTGTTTAAGCTATCAAACGCAAAGTATTTCAAATTATACAAAGAAACGATTATACAGCATTAAGTTTTGTAGGGCAAGCGTCAGCCATTGACAACACAAATGCGTGCCAACGCCTTATAATGTCATAATGTGCTCATCGAATTTTTTCGTCGAGATCCCACTTGTGTATTTTTATACCCTACACCTTAAGGTTGAGGGTATATTCACTTTCTACCGGAGTGTGTAACGCATAGAACTAGATAAGATAGGTATGGAAAAGTATATATATTCTTGATCAGCATCACCACCAAAATTGAAATAACGATGTCTGTCCGTCTGTCTGCCTGTCCGTTGAAATCACGATCACAGGAGAACGGATTAAGATTTCAAAATGAAATTTGGCAAAAATATTCGTTGCTATGTTGGGGTGTTTCATATTGAAAATGGGCAAAATCGCCCAAGAACCACGCTTACTTTTTATATGGAGAGTGCAGGTATGTACCTCTGTTTTGCCTATTAAAAAGGCCATATCAGCATCACTTTTTGAGAGAAGACAAGAAAATTTTATATGTAGGTTTAGATTAATGCTTCCAGTTAATATGCCAAATATGGACATGATCCGCCCACTTTTAGTTTACATAGGTCATGGAGGGTTTTACATGGATTGTATTGAAAAGTATATAAGTTTATTGTAGTTTTTGAACCAATAATATTCTGTTGGGAAAAAATGGGCGGCCCACGCCTCCTTTTTACCCATCCACCCAGTATTGCAATATATTTTTATACCCTATACCTAAATTTTGAGAGTAAACGCTCTTAGTACCGGTGTTTGTAACGCACAGAAATGGTTAAGCAGCTATAATTATAGTTTATCTTATATATCTTATATATACGAGTATATATGCAGCTTTAAGGTGTAGGGTATTTCGGCTACAGCCCGGCTGTAGACAACACCTTTACTAGTTACCTCTAATTTTCAGTTCTCGTAGTATTTTGGAATATTTGATATTTTTGCTACCAATTGTTGTGGAAGTGACTTCGTGATTTAGGAAATCTACTGAGAATTCATAGCGAACTTAGCGTGGACACGAACCATCAAAAATTCACCACTTAAAATTCACCAGACTTCGCTAAGTTAAGTGGTGAGGATAAATTTGCGAATGACTAAGTAGAGTCCAAGTGCATAGATCGATTTACAGTAATAGCAAAGGAGGAGAATTAACCTTTCGAAAAATATAAACTTCAACATCATTTGGATAAACAGATTATTTGAAAATTGGCCATTTTCGTAGTGGGTAAAAGTTTAGGATGAAGTGAGTTCCTTAAACGGCTGAGGTTGATGTGGTTGGTCCTGCATAAGAGAACTGCATGAATATGTGGGGTGTAATGTTATTTATTTCGATTTCACCACATAAACTACTAACTATACATTAACATGAAAAATATTTAATATCTTAAAATAAATCAATCCAGAAACGAACACGTGAAAACAGGCCGGAAGGAATATCAGAACTGTGTGTATCTACTTTTAGTTTTTACAGCGATGCACTTTGTTATTTTTGTGCTGCAGCGTTGCCACAATACTCCCCCGCATACCTTGAAGTAAACTTTACTTTGCGTCCAGCACGGCTGCGGTATATTGGGGTTGATGATGCATCTGACCGTATTGGCGTTTCCGGTGTTGAGAGTTGTTGTGTTGCCTTTGTTGTGGATTGTGATGTCGGTTTTTGTACGGGTTGGTCAATATCAGTGACAATGTAAACTGCCTTCAAACGATCGATGCTAATGTTCGACTGTCTGCCATTAATATTTACGATGAAATACTTTTCAAACGTTTGAGTACTGCATTAGGATCGTCGTATGGGGTTTCCAGGGGACGTCGCACTTTGTCGTTTCGTACAAAAACTGCTGGAGTTGTTGCGAGACGAGTCTCTATGAAGATTGATGTTTTTGCATGATTTGAAGTCGGTGAAGGTCTCAATTCGCGCATTCGAGTGCGTAAATTTGCAACGAATTCTGCTTCGTTGCACGATTGTGTTTCAAAAAATTCGCCCGGTATTCGTATTGTTGTTCCATTGTATTGTTGTATTGTTGTTGTTGTAAAGCATTGCTGCTGGGGTGCAGCTGATTTCCTATTTATAAGATGCTCTAAACCCTAGGAGAATTAAGGGTAAGGCTTGGAGCCATTTCTCCGTATTGTAAGACTTTATTGCGGCTTTTAGTGTCCTGTGGAATCGTTCAATTAAACCGTTCGCCGCAGGATGGTATGCAGTTGTACGCAAATGTGTAATGCCGAGCAACTTATTTAGCTTATGAAAAAAGGAAAGACTCAAATTGCCGCCCCTGATCCGTAGTAACAGATAACAGATTTATTCAACAAAAAATTATATTACAGAGTGTTTTTTGTAAACATTCACTTAAAATAGATATTCTTAACATACGAAAACATATTTAACAAAGATTATTAACATTGAAATTATGTGCAAAACAACACTTAATATTTTAAATTCGATTACATTTAATTTCCTTAAAAAAGGCAAAAAAAAAGGATAACATTATTTTTTTTTTAAAAAAGAAAACCTAAACCTATACAAACTTAAAGAAATAACTTAACCTAATCTAAAACTAGTGCTAGTGCTAGGAGACAAAAGATTAACTTTTATGCTGTGTTGTACACAGTGTCAATTATATTTAAAGAGTTAAATCTTCTGTGATAAAACATTAACTTATTATTTCGATCGAAAAGCAGATTGCTCTTGTTTAACAAGAGTACATGTGTTGAAGACAAACAACTTACAGAAAGTGTAAGCGTAGGACTTAACATTTTCTCATATAACTTTAACACCTCACTGTTGTCGCTATATACCATTTTATTTAAAAATTTAATGGCCGATTCAGTTAGGAAAGTATCCATCCTCTTTATCCTCTTTATATTTGCAGCCCTATATAAAGTATCATTAGAGTAATAACTAAGGATACCCTCCGCATTAACTGTACAATGCAGAGATGTGCATATTCTTAAGCATTTCCCCTCAAAAGCACGGATCCGCTCCATTTGAGCCGACGAGATGTGGAACCAAACTGGAAAACCGTAAGCCAGCGTTGGTCTGACTATCTGTTTATAGAGGTTTATTTTGATTTTTCTGTTAAGGCAACAGGAACCCTTCAAAACGTTTAAATACTGATCCGTAGTAGTTATTCTCGATGGTACACCGTACCTTGATATCCAATTGCTGTCCAGGGTTTGCAGCATTGCTTGCTGTATAAACCATCTTTCACACGGCATATGGCTTATTTTCGCACACCTCACGTTTTTGGAGTAGTTGTTACTACTCCACTACACCTGTTCACCACATCTGCATACGAAATTCGTCCAATTTTGACCTCGAATTACAAGAAAACGGCTAGCCACGATTTTACAAGATTTGCAGCATTGCTTGCACAACTGTTCACCACATCTGCGTAAGAAATTCGTCCAAATTTGGCCTCGAATTACAAGAAAACGGCGACCGATGATTTTACAAGATTTGCACCATAGCTTGCTGTAAATATCATCTTTCAAACGGCATATGGCTTATTTTGGTACACCTCACCTTTTTGGGGCAGTTGTTACTTCTCCACTTCTTCACGAAATTCGTCCAATTTTGACCTCGAATTACAAGAAAACGGCTAGCCACGATTTTACAACATTTGCAGCATTGCTTGCACAACTGTTCACCACATCTGCGTAAAAAATTCGTCCAAATTTGGCCTCGAATTACAAGAAAACTGCGACAAATGATTTTACAATATTTGCAGCATTGCTTGCTGTAAATACCATCTTTCAAACGGCATATGGCTTATTTTCGCACACCTCACGTTTTTGGAGTAGTTGTTACTTCTCCACTACACCTGTTTACCACATCTGCGTAAGAAATTCGTCCAAATTTGACCTCGAATTACAAGAAAACGGCGACCGATGATTTTACAAGATTTGCACCATTGCTTGCTGTAAATATCATATTTCCAACGGCATATGGCTTATTATCGCCAACCTCACCGTTTTGGAGCAGTTGTCACTTTTCCACTACACCTGTTCACCACATCTGCATACGAAATTCGTCCAATTTTTACCTCGAATTACAAGAAAACGGCTAGCCACGATTTTACAAGATTTGCAGCATTGCTTGCACAACTGTTAACCTCATCTGCGTAAGAAATTCGTCCAATTTTGACCTCGAATTACAAGAAAACTGCGACAAATGATTTTACAATATTTGCAGCATTGCTTGCTGTAAATACCATCTTTCAAACGGCATATGGCTTATTTTCGCACACCTCACGTTTTTGGAGTAGTTGTTACTTCTCCACTACACCTGTTCACCACGTCTGCATACGAAATTCGTCCAATTTTGACCTCGAATTACAAGAAAACGGCTAGCCACGATTTTACAAGATTTGCAGCATTGCTTGCACAACTGTTCACCACATCTGCGTAAGAAATTCGCCCAAATTTGGCCTCGAATTACAAGAAAACGGCGACCGATGATTTTACAAGATTTGCACCATTGCTTGCTGTAAATATTATCTCTCAAACGGCATATGGCTTATTATCGCACACCTCACGTTTTTGGAGTAGTTGTTACTTCTCCACTACACCTGTTCACCACATCTGCATACGAAATTCGTCCAATTTTGACCTCGAATTACAAGAAAACGGCTAGCCACGATTTTACAAGATTTGCAGCATTGCTTGCACAACTGTTCACCACATCTGCGTAAGAAATTCGTCCAAATTTGACCTCGAATTACCAGAAAACGGCGACCGATGATTTTACAAGATTTGCACGATTGCTTCCTGTAAATATCATCTTTCAAACGGCTAATGGCTTATTATTCGCACACCTCGCCGATTTGGAGCAGTTCTAACTTTTCCACTACACCTGTTCACCACATCTGCGTAAGAAATTCATCCAAATTTGACCTCGAATTACAAGAAAACGGCGACCGATGATTTTACAAGATTTGCACCATTGCTTGCTGTAAATACCATCTTTCAAACGGCATATGGCTTATTTTGGTACACCTCACCTTTTTGGAGCAGTTGTTACTTCTCCACTACACCTGTTCACCACATCTGCGTACAAAATTCGTCCAACTTTGACCTCGAATTACAAGAAACCGGCGACCGATGATTTTACAAGATTTGCACCATTGCTTGCTGTAAATACCATCTTTTAAACGGCATATGGCTTATTTTGGTACACCTCACCTTTTTGGAGCAGTTGTTACTTCTCCACTACACCTGTTCACCACATCTGCGTACAAAATTCGTCCAACTTTGACCTCGAATTACAAGAAAACGGCGACACAATGATTTACTAGATTTGCAGCCTTGCTTGCTGTTAATACCATTTTTCAAACGGCATATGGCTTATTTTCGCACACCTCACTGTTTTGGAGCAGTTGTCACTACACCTGTTTACCACATCTGCGTAAGAAATTCGTCCAATTTTTACCTCAAATTACAAGAAAACGGCTACGAACGATTTCACAAAATTTGCAGCATTGCTTGCTGTAAATACACCTGTTCACCACATCTGCGTACGAAATTCGTCCAATTTTGACCTCGAATTACAAGAAAACGGCTAGCCACGATTTTACAAGATTTGCAGCATTGCTTGCACAACTGTTCACCACATCTGCGTAAGAAATTCGTCCAAATTTGACCTCGAATTACCAGAAAACGGCGACCGATGATTTTACAAGATTTGCACGATTGCTTCCTGTAAATATCATCTTTCAAACGGCTAATGGCTTATTATTCGCACACCTCGCCGATTTGGAGCAGTTCTAACTTTTCCACTACACCTGTTCACCACATCTGCGTAAGAAATTCATCCAAATTTGACCTCGAATTACAAGAAAACGGCGACCGATGATTTTACAAGATTTGCACCATTGCTTGCTGTAAATACCATCTTTCAAACGGCATATGGCTTATTTTGGTACACCTCACCTTTTTGGAGCAGTTGTTACTTCTCCACTACACCTGTTCACCACATCTGCGTACAAAATTCGTCCAACTTTGACCTCGAATTACAAGAAACCGGCGACCGATGATTTTACAAGATTTGCACCATTGCTTGCTGTAAATACCATCTTTTAAACGGCATATGGCTTATTTTGGTACACCTCACCTTTTTGGAGCAGTTGTTACTTCTCCACTACACCTGTTCACCACATCTGCGTACAAAATTCGTCCAACTTTGACCTCGAATTACAAGAAAACGGCGACACAATGATTTACTAGATTTGCAGCCTTGCTTGCTGTTAATACCATTTTTCAAACGTCATATGGCTTATTTTCGCACACCTCACCGTTTTGGAGCAGTTGTCACTACACCTGTTTACCACATCTGCGTAAGAAATTCGTCCAATTTTTACCTCAAATTACAAGAAAACGGCTACGAACGATTTCACAAAATTTGCAGCATTGCTTGCTGTAAATACCGTCTTTCAAACGCCATAAGGCTTATTTTCCCACACGTCAGCGTTTTGGAGCAGTTGTCACATCTTCAATACACCTGTTCACCACATCTGCGTACGAAATTCGTCCAAATTTGACCTCGAATTACAAGAAAACGGCTAGCCACGATTTTACAAGATTTGCAGCATTGCTTGCACAACTGTTCACCACATCTGCGTAAGAAATTCATCCAAATTTGACCTCGAATTACAAGAAAACGGCGACAAATGATTTTACAATATTTGCAGCATTGCTTGCTGTAAATACCATCTTTCAAACGGCATATGGCTTATTTTCGCACACCTCACGTTTTTGGAGTAGTTGTTACTTCTCCACTACACCTGTTCACCACGTCTGCATACGAAATTCGTCCAATTTTGACCTCGAATTACAAGAAAACGGCTAGCCACGATTTTACAAGATTTGCAGCATTGCTTGCACAACTGTTCACCACATCTGCGTAAGAAATTCGTCCAAATTTGGCCTCGAATTACAAGAAAACGGCGACCGATGATTTTACAAGATTTGCACCATTGCTTGCTGTAAATATTATCTCTCAAACGGCATATGGCTTATTATCGCACACTTCACGTTTTTGGAGTAGTTGTTACTTCTCCACTACACCTGTTCACCACATCTGCATACGAAATTCGTCCAATTTTGACCTCGAATTACAAGAAAACGGCTAGCCACGATTTTACAAGATTTGCAGCATTGCTTGCACAACTGTTCACCACATCTGCGTAAGAAATTCGTCCAAATTTGACCTTGAATTACCAGAAAACGGCGAACGATGATTTTACAAGATTTGCACGATTGCTTCCTGTAAATATCATCTTTCAAACGGCTAATGGCTTATTATTCGCACACCTCGCCGATTTGGAGCAGTTCTAACTTTTCCACTACACCTGTTCACCACATCTGCGTAAGAAATTCATCCAAATTTGACCTCGAATTACAAGAAAACGGCGACCGATGATTTTACAAGATTTGCACCATTGCTTGCCGTAAATACCATCTTTCAAACGGCATATGGCTTATTTTCGCACACCTCGCCGTTTTGGAGCAGTTGTCACTTCTCCACTACACCTGTTCACCACATCTGCGTAAGAAATTCGTCCAAATTTGACCTCGAATTGCAAGAAAACGGCGACCGATGATTTTACAAGATTTGCACCATTGCTTGCTGTAGATATCATCTTTCAAATGGCATATGGCTTATTTTCGCACACCTCACCGTTTTGGAGCAGTTGGCACTTCTCCACTACACCTGTTCACCACATTTGCGTAAAAAATTCGTCCAATTTTGAATTCGAATTACAAGAAAACGGTTACCCACGATTTTACAAGATTTGCAGCATTGCGTGCTGTAAATACCGTCTTTCAAACGTCATATGGCTTATTTTCCCACACGTCACCGTTCTGGAGCAGTTGTCACTTATTCAATACACCTGTTCACCACATCTGCGTACGAAATTCGTCCAAATTTGACCTCGAATTACAAGAAAAAGGCGACCAACGATTTTACAACATTTGCAACATTGCTTGCTGTAAATACCATCTTTCAAATGGCATATGACTTTTTTTCGCACACCTCACGTTTTTGGAGTAGTTGTTACTTCTCCACTACAAGTGTTCACCACATCTGCGTAAGAAATTCGTCCAAATTTGACCTCGAATTACATGAAAATGGCGACCGATGATTTTACAAGATTTGCACCATTGCTTGCTGTAAATATCATCTTTCAAACGGCATATGGCTTATTATCGCACACCTCACCGTTTTGGAGCAGTTGTCACTTTTCCACTACACCTGTTCACCACATCTGCGTAAGAAATTTGTCCAATTTTGACCTCGAATTACAAGAAAATGGCTACCCACGGTTTTACAAGATTTGCAGCATTGCTTGCTGTAAATACCATCTTTCAAACGGCATATGGCTTATCTTCGTGCACCTCACCGTTTTGGAGCAGTTGTCACTTCTCCACTACACCTCTTCATTACATCTGCGTACCAAATTCGTCCATTTTTGACCTTGAATCACGTTAGAAAACGGCGACTAACGATTTTACTAGATTTGCAGCATTGCTTGTTGTAAACACCATCTTTCTAACGGCATATGACTTACTTTCGCACACCTCACCGTTTTGGAGGAGTTGTCATTTCTCCACTAAACCTTTTTACCACATCTGTGTCAGAAATTCGTCCAATTTTGACCTCGAATTACAAGAAAACGGCGACCAACGATTTAACAACATTTGCAACATTGCTTGCTGTAAATACCATCTTTCAAACGGCATATGGCTTTTTTCCGTACACCTCCCGTTGTGGAGCAATTGTCAATTCTCTGCTACACCATTCGGCTGATGTTGTCGTTATTAGATTCATATATATATTCATTATTAACGGCATACTATGAAATAAGAATGCAATAATTTATCTCAAAAAAATTTCATTTTTCTTTGA
The DNA here is from genome assembly GCA_937620795.1 of Thecophora atra. Lineage (NCBI taxonomy): Eukaryota > Metazoa > Arthropoda > Insecta > Diptera > Conopidae > Thecophora > Thecophora atra. Next base: position 28,640,780 of record OW569398.1, on the reverse strand, counting down.
ATATCAAAATTACACGCCTTAATTTAAAACGCTTTAACACAAATGTGAAAATCCTCAACTGTATAATCAGTGGAATTATTCAAATATCATATTTTTTTGAAGGAATTAGCTTAAAGCTTAGTATACGATAAAATATTGATATGTCTAACAAGCAGCTCATGAAAAAAAAAAAAATTAAAATTGCTATCAAATAATTTGGAGATACGCAACAGCAGTTGCAAATTTGCACCGCGAAGTTACCCCGCAAAAACAATAATTTTTCTGTCATTAGCCATCTAAGAAAGATAACAAATCGCGTCAGAACATGTTTCAGTTTAAAAAAGGTTACACATAATATAATCAGATTTGATATTAATGCTTATTAACAATTTTAGATTTGTCACTCCGTAAGAATAATAAATTGTATTTGGATGACTTAAATAAATAACAATAAAACAGCAATAGAAAATTTTCGCAGAAGCCAGAGCCTAGAGAACGGACCGCAAAAATTGCACGGAGTGTTTTTAGCGGATTTTGCTCAGGATCTTCTGAAAGTTTGCTACTTGCATGCATATAACGTTTAATTACATTTTATAACGACGCAAGCCGCGGGCTCGTTTGCGCCTCACAACCAGCTCAAACAACATTGTTCCTAATTTTAGTTAGTGTTATGAAACCTATAAGGAAGTTGCCCAAATAACATTGTTCCTAATTTTAGTTTAAGTGGTATGAAACCCATAAGAAATTCTCAAATAACATTGTTCCTAATTTTAGTTAGTGGTATGAAACCTATAAGGAATTCTCAAATAACGTTGTTCCTATTTTTAATTAGTGGTATGAAACCTATAAGGAAGTCTCACAAATAACATTGTTCCTAGTTTTAGTTTAAGTGGTATGAAGCCCATAAGAAATTCTAAAATAATATTGTTCCTATTTTTAGTTAGTGGTATTAAAGCCGATAAGAAATTTTCAACAAATGAAGTTAATGAAAGGATATAAAATTTAATGAAATTAAAAAAAAAATAGGGCTGCTAGAAAACAAAAATAGTTTTAAAGTTCTTAAAGTTAAGAACTTATGTTGTAAACCAGCCTATTAAGAAAGGGATAGCCTTAAGACTATCTCAACGCGGAAAGGACGACAGACGATCGAACAGCTGACTGACTGCTATAAAAGGAGTAGCAACTTCAAACTCGAGAGGGTCGACCAGCAGCCAGCGCACAGGTAAGTCCACTACGACAAGACCCGACGAGATCAGCCAAACCGGCCCTCGTCCGACAACACGCGAACTCCGCCGACCAGTTCAGCCAAACCGGCCCTCGTCCGACAACTCGCGAACTCCGCCGACGAGATCAGCCAAACCGGCCCTCGTCCGACGACTCGCGAACTCGGCCGACAGCACCCGACGAGATCAGTCAAACCGGCCCTCGTCCGACAACTCGCGGACTCCGCCGACAGCATCCGACGAGGTCCGACAGTAACCGACGCCGCGCGAGTGCCCACCGCGCGTACAGCAAGCAAGCAGCAGGCGAAAGGTGGAGCTAAACACAGGAAAAATCTAATAAAGGAAGAAATGTTTCAAAGAAAATAAAGTGTGTTTTCTTCGTGGCATCGGGGCGTGGGATTCCTCTCTCTCTCGTTAGTCCTCGATAAAGAAATTTCTGTGGGACGGAACCCCTCGGCAACCGGCAAGCCGATCCGTAGCAAAAAGGTTCGTCACAGTGGCGCCCGAACACGGACTTGAGCTGAGAGAGCAAACAACAAGGGGAAATTCAAAACCTTATGCGGCACGCGAACTACTCCGAGGAACGGAAGCTCGAGCGCATCTTCGAGAAACTACACCCCGACTACCAATGGTATATCCGGCGAAGGGATTTCACAACTCTCGCGGAGCTGGTGGAACTAGCCGAAGACCTCGAACGGATCAGGGAGCGTTATCCTGCGCCAGCACGGCGGGAGCAACACCGGCTCATCACGGAAGAAAAACCGCAACCCACACAAGGACCGAAGACAACCGAGAGAACACAAACCCGCAATGAACGATACATCGACGCAAGGACCGCCTGCAGACGATGCGGCCAGACAGGGCATGGGGCGCGCAGTTGTCAGCAGCAGCCGTTGCTTTTCTGTTGGGAGTGTGGCCGCCGAGGGATCCGCACTATCCACTGCTGTAGGCAATAGGGAAACGCCGCCGGAGGTGGTCAAGCACGCGGGCAGACCACCTCTCAATAAAAAGATCTTCCAACAACGATCTCCGCGACGATGGAAACCGCATCTATGCGAAAGTAGTGGTAGGCAGTATGGAAACATTTGCTACCATTGACAGCGGAGCTTCCGCCAGATTCATCAGCCAACGAGTCGCCAACCAGATCAGCAGCGACTGCAAAATCATACCTATCGACACCGACGTCACCCTGGCCGACGGTTCCACCCAAGCCCTCAGGCAGGCAGTGGTGACACAAGTTACACTAGGAGACTTGCTGGCTTGGACGACATTTTTCGTGATGCCAACCTCAACCGGCAACGTGGTCTTAGGCCTTGACTTCCTGCGGGCCGCAGGAGCTACTCTTAGCTTGGGTGGAAGTACCCTAATAATGAACGACGAAAGACAGGGCGAGCCTCCCAGCAATTTCTTGATAGCCGCCAGTAACAAAACCACCGAAACCGAGGTGATTGACAAGATCGTGCGCCACGAACTTCGGCACTTTAAAGATATGTCGGGAGCCACAAACATCACCGAACACCAGATCATCATGAGCAACGACCACCCCATCAAACAGCGATACATGCCAAGGAATCCGGCCATGCAAGCTATAATAGATGAGGAAATCAACAAACTCCTGGAAAGGGGGTGTATTGAGTCATCGCACAGCCCATACAGTGCACCCATCGTCTTGGTGAAAAAGAGGGCAGGCGCTTGGCGACGGTGCATCGACTACCGACAGCTGAACAGTCACTCTGTAGCCGACGCATACCCGCTCCCTCGTATCAACCACATATTAGACCGTTTGCGCAAGGCCAAGTTCATCAGCAGCCTGGATCTAAAAGACGGCTACTGGCAGATACCCATGGCGGCCGACAGCAAAAGGTATACGGCATTCACCGTCCCAGGGCGTGGCCTTTTCCAATGGCGGGTAATGCCATTCGGACTCCATTCCGCCCCAGCCACCTTCCAGCGAGCCTTAGACCAGGTGATAGGACCCGAAATGGAGCCGGTTGCGTTCGCTCACTTGGACGACATCATCGTCACCGGAACATCCGCAGAGGATCATACGCGGAACCTCAAGGAGGTCTTCCGACGCCTGAAAGCGGCCAACCTTCGCATCAATCCAGAGAAATGCGACTTCTTTCAGACAAAAGTCAAGTACCTCGGACACGTCGTCAGTGAAGAAGGGATACACACGGACCTCGACAAGGTGGCAGCCATCATGGAGCTGCAGCCACCACAGAATGTACGTGAGATATCGTGGGAATCGCCTCGTGGTACCGACGTTTCGTACCGGACTTTGCTACCATTGTACAACCACTGACCACACAACTAAATAAAGGCAAACACTGGAAGTGGGGAAAAGAACAGCAGTCATCCTTCGAGGAACTCAAGCAGAAGCTGACACAAGCACCCGTCCTAGTCTGCCCGGACTTCACTCAGATGTTTACGCTGCAGACAGACGCAAGTGACTTTGGACTTGGAGCCGTCCTAACGAAGGTTCTCGATGGGGCCGAGATGGTCATCGCTTATGCAAGCCGCCACCTGAACAACGCCGAGAAGAACTATTCTCCGACCGAAAAGGAGTGCTAAGCCATTATTTGGGGTATTCGCAAAATGAGGCCTTACCTAGAGGGCTAAGCTTTCACCGTCGTCACAGACCACCTGTCGCTCAAGTTGCTGAATTCCATTGACAGCTCCACCGGACGGATCGCCCGCTGGGCCCTAGAGCTACAACACTACCAATTCACCGTGCAGTACCGAAGAGGCAAGAGCAATGTGGTCTCCGATGCACTTTCACGCCAACCCAGGCAGACCCTTCAGCTGCTCACGAGAGCCGCCGAACTGCCCACCAACGAAGACGGAACAACAACAACATGTGCATGGCACCAGAAAAGACTCGACAAAGTAGTATAGCAGCCAGAGAGGTTTCCCGAATACGCGGTCGTAGCCGAACAGTTGTATCGTCATTTTCCACGTAGCGCACACGATGAAGACTGCTCGCCATGGAAGTTATGTGTAAAAACTCCATTACGAAGACAAATCTTGTATGAAAATCATGACAACCCCTAGGCCGGATATATCGGAATACGAAAAACCATACATCGTATCGTCAATAGATACTACTGGCCAGGGATGTTTCGCGACATCAGCCGTTACGTTCGTAACTGCGATTCATGGCAGCGCTATAAGGCTTGTTGACAAGCACCTGCAGGAGAGATGCTAACCAGGATCCCTGACGAGCCATGGAACACAATCTGCGCCGACTTCGTGGGACCATTGCCGCGTTCGAAACACGGGAACGCGATATTACTGGTCCTAGTCGACAGATATTCCAAGTGGGCGGAGCTGATCCCACTACGCAAAGCCACCTCAGACACCCTGATCAAAGCCCTCAGGGAGCGAATCCTGGCACGGTACGGAGCTCCGAAGGTATTCCTGAGTGACAACGGAACGCAGTTCACCAGCCATAAGATCAAAAAGTTCATCAATGACATTGGGACCCGCCAGCAGTTTACTGCACCATACATGCCGCAGGAGAATCCCACGGAGAGAACGAACCGCATGGCGAAAACTATCATCGCCCAGCTGTCTAAAAACCAGCAGAGGACTTGGGACGACCTTCTACCAGAAATATCCTTTACGGTCAACACGAGCGTGTCAGAGACAACTGGTTTCAGCTCAGCCTACTTGACGCAGGGCCGTGAGCCAAGACTACCCGGAGCTACTTACGACCTGCTCACGGTGGGAACGGGAACCCAACCGCGGCACCCGACCGAACTGGCGCAGCAGCTGCAAGAAGTCTTCGAAATTGTACGCCATAACATAACCCGGGCATCACAGGAGCAGTCCCGACATTATAACCTACGCCGACGACACTGGACACCCGCCATAGGCCAACAAGTGCTGGTGAAACAGCATCTCCTTTCCAAAGCAACTGACGACTTCAACGCCAGTTTAGGGCCAAAGTACGCTGGGCCGTACACGGTTGTAGGATTCACATCGCCGGTAATCGTGCAACTGCAATGACACCCCATATTAAAAACCGGACCGCACACGTCAGTGAACTGAAAGCATACCACTCGACGAATGACAGTCCGAGAACCGATAGCGGCAAACCCGCACTAACGCATTCTTCTCTTACAGACACGATGCAAAGGCACAGCCCAACTTCGAACCTCAAGTTCCAGCGAACAGCAGCAGCATTCCGCCGGCGAGTCATGGCAGAGAGGGACGCGCGGCCGAGAATACAACTGCTCGACCAGATTCCCAACAAACCAGCGAAGAAGCGATCGCGGCCAGGCACTGGTGTCAAAATCCCAGTCCACACTCCAGCCATATCTTCGGGCCCACAATCTCGGGTCGCCGCTTGCAAAACCGGTGTACCGCCGTTGACGCCACCAACACACTCAACAGCACGGCACATCGATAGACGGGCTAAGGTCTCACCACTACCAGCGTCGCCGCCGCCATTGGCACCGTGGCGACCTTCTTTTCTGCCGAAGCATTTCCCAGCCGGTTACTGCGGGTACCCACGCAGCCAAATACTGACGACTGCGGGGCGTTCTTATTGTGGTTCGCCGAGGTCATATTGACAAAGGGGGCGACTTGGCCAACACCGAAGAGACAGCCTGGGGAAACGAGCGAGTTGCCGGTCGACAACGTCGTAAGCTGGGCCGACTCCTACGAACGCTACATGCACGCCACGGAAATGGCCGGCCCCTGCCGCAGATTAACCTACCAGAGGTGACCACTTGCGACAACAACTGCAGCAGCAGTAGCGACATCACTAGCAGCAGTAACGACAGCAGTAGCGACATCACCAGCAGCGACAGCGACATCAGCAGCGACGACGAGCAACTCAGCGAGGGACCCAAACGACAGCCGGCTCCGCACGCACCAATCGAGGTTGCGTTCCCAAACGACAAACCAAGTTTCGGCAGACCCTCTGTGAGACCCTGCAAGGACGAGCCCTGAGTTTCACTGTACGGCGCAGCGGCTATGTACGAGTTCGAGAGCTCCCACCCCGCAAGTGAGAGGGGCGTGTAACGACGCAAGTCGCGGGCTCGCTTGCGCCTCACAACCAGCTCAAACAACATTGTTCCTAATTTTAGTTAGTGTTATGAAACCTATAAGGAAGTCGCCCAAATAACATTGTTCCTAGTTTTAGTTTAAGTGGTATGAAACCCATAAGAAATTCTCAAATAACATTGTTCGTAATTTTAGTTAGTGGTATAAAACCTATAAAGAATTCTCAAATAACGTTGTTCTTATATTTAATTAGTGGTATGAAACCTATAAGGAAGTCTCACAAAAAATATTGTTCCTAGTTTTAGTTTAAGTGGTATGAAGCCCATAAGAAATTCTCAAATAATATTGTTCCTATTTTCAGTTAGTGGTATTAAAGCCGATAAGAAATTTTCAACAAATGAAGTTAATGAAAGGATATAAAATTTAATGAAATTAAAAAAAATAGGGCTGCTAGACAACAAAAATAGTTTTATCTTAAATTTAAGAACTTATGTTGTAAACCACCCTATTAAGAAAGGAGATAGCCTTAAGACTAAATCAACGCGGAGACGAGGACAGACGATCGAACAGCTGACTGACTGCTATAAAAGGAGTAGCAACTTCAAACTCGAGAGAGTCGACCAGCAGCCAGCGCACAGGTAAGTCCACTACGACAAGACCCGACGAGATCAGCCAAACCGGCCCTCGTCCGACAACTCGCGAACTCTGCCGACAAGACCCGACGATACCAGCCAAACCGGCCCTCGTCCGACAACACGCGAACTCCGCCGACAGCACCCGACGAGATCAGCCAAACCGGCCCTCGTCCGACAACTCGCGAATCCCGCCGACCGCACCCGACGAGATCCGACAGTAACCGACGCCGCGCGAGTGCCCACCGCGCGTACAGCAAGCAAGCAGCAGGCGAAAGGTGGAGCTAAACATAGGAAAAATCTAATAAAGGAAGAAAAGTTTCAGAGAAAATAAAGTGTGTTTTCTTCGTGGCATCGGGGCGTGGGTTTCCTCTCTCTCTCTCTCTCGTTGGTCTTCCAAAAAGAAATTTCTGTGGGACCGAACTCCTCGGCAACCGGCGAGCCGATCGGGAGCAAAAAGGTTCGTCACAATTTGTAGCGCTATCTCCTGTCCTTAAACAGCAATTCTGCCTTTTTTACGCAATCCGCCTTATTCAGAACAAAAATATGCATAAAAGTTCACTTATACTGTACAAAGCCCTCTTATTCTATATCTATTCATAACAGTGCTGTTATGCTAAGGAACGGCTTGAAAGAAAAAGAGCTGCCAAAAGTCAATAACAACTATTGTCTGTGTTAAATGAGAAAATAAAACTGTAGTCATATGCATACATCGTGCTTTTGCTGAGGTCAAAGAATAATTTTTTTCCAAATTATGCGCACATATTTTTGAAGATTTCTTTAACCATTGTGAATTTAATCCATTTCTTACTAGCGCTTGTATTGTTTTTACAGAGGCTAAGCAATGATCACATATGCTATTTCTTATATCAAATCCTACGTGGTTTAAAATATATCCATTCTGCCAATGTTTTGCATAGAGATTTAAAGCCAAGTAATCTATTACTAAATACAACTTGTGATTTAAAGGTTCGTATTTCTGCTCCCAATATTTTATAAATTTATATATGTAACTTAAGCAATCGATTTCAAGATTTGTGACTTCGGACTTGCACGTGTTGCTGATCCAGAGCATGATCATACTGGTTTTTTAACAGAATACGTTGCAACGCGTTGGTACCGCGCACCAGAAATAATGTTAAACTCGAAAGGCTATACAAAATCTATAGACATCTGGTCAGTTGGGTGTATTTTAGCAGAGATGCTAAGCAATCGGCCGATATTTCCAGGAAAACATTACCTTGACCAATTGAATCACATTTTAGGTGTTTTGGGGTCACCATCTAAGGAGGATTTGGCTTGTATTATAAATGACAAGGTGCGTAAATACAATGAAGTCAAGATCTTTATATTATTAAATAAAATTTTTGGTACTTTAAGGCACGTAATTATTTAGAGTCATTACCATTTAAACCAAAAGTCCCATGGGGAAGACTTTTCCCAAATGCCGATCCGCTAGCGCTTGACCTGCTGGGTAAAATGTTAACATTTAATCCATATAGTAGAATATCAGTGCAGGAGGCATTAGCACATCCTTATTTGGAACAATATTATGACCCCGGTGATGAGGTAAATTCGTATTTATATCCCATAAGTTTCTTATATGGATTACAATTATATTAAATTGCTTCAATTGCTTTCAATTAATTGCTTAAAAGGGGTATGCGGCGGGGAATTTTTGTGTTTTAGAATTTCGTAATAATATATATTGTTTTTGTAGCCTGTTGCTGACGTTCCTTTCCGCATTAGTATGGAGTTAGATGATCTACCAAGGGAAACACTTAAAAATTTAATCTTTGAAGAAACACTCAAATTCAAAGAGTGTCAACCGGATCAATCAGCGTAAGATTCGATATCTAACCGAAAAACGATTAAACAAAAAACGCTATCATTTTACCAAATAATTATTATTCATTGAGATATTTGTATGACCGCACTTCACTCTCCATTTTTACTAATATTAATGTAGTACTGTTCACCGAAAGAAGTTTTAAATTATTTTTATGTACACGATATTCTAGAAAGAAATTAAGTTTACTGTATATTAAAAAAATTACCTTTGTTCAATAAACTATTTTTATGTTAAGTTACTATATATAATATATATTATAACTCAACCTAACTACCAAACTATTAAAATTATATATAACATTGAAAATGACAATTTTTAATATGAGAAGTAATGTTATACGAATTGTACTAGCTTACAACCATTTTGTAACAGACCATTAGTATTCTTTTTCTCAACTATTAAGCCATACAAAAAGCACACTCGAAAAATTTTCAATGGATAGAAATTTGTAACGATTTAGTTATGCAATATAAAATACCTACCAGATTAATAATCAATGGAAATATGTAGAAAACTCGATGTGCGAATGCGAAGGCACGAAATTAAACTTTACTACAATTAGGATTGAGTAGCTATTTTCTACATTTCTCACACTTAAATCGAAAATCTTAAAAAAGTTAGACTAGAACCATAAATTTGGCTAATCACAACATTCATATCAGGTTGATTTTGTACTGTTTGTTGACCATTGTGATTTTGTAATGTACTGATACCTATACCCTCAGGATTTTTGTCAGAAAAAAGTTATTTAATTACCCAACATTTCGCGGGATTTACTTCCGCTTCATCAGGAGGTTTCTTATTAATATTTTTTATTGATGGCTAATATAGTGTTTAGGAAACCTATTTGATTCTAAGATTATGTTTATCCTGAAAATATTTTCTTTCTTAGATTGTGAATCGCTAGCTGCAAATATTCTTTGTATGAAATTATTTTGCTGTCATTGTTTTTTCTTGTAAAGGTTGAGTAGAGTTGAAAGTTATAATTCGTCCTGATGATATTGGTATTTGGTACCAATTTGTTACTACGGTATTGTTACATCTGTGTAGAATGATTTCTAAAAATGACGGTTTTTTGTCTTTTTCAACTTCACTGGTAATTATATCTTGTTATGGTATTGATTGATTTGGTATTGATATGATCTTGATGACGGAAATGTTTTAAGAATTGTGTTTATATCCTCTGGTTTGACTATTGAAAGGAAATAAACTACATATGTTACCAAGAATTGAATTGTTATGTTTTATTTCCCGAATTCTTCTGTTACTTAGTCGACCAGATTATCCATTATTTTATCGACTATCCTTGGAGATAGTGGGTTGCCCATTGGCACTCCAAAAACCTGATTGTAAAAAGTTTTTTCATCTTTAAGAAAATTGTTATCTTTTATATTAAGTAAAATTATAGTATTATTACAAATTTTTTACTTTCTATATTTGTGTATTTCGTTATTATGCTCCGCTTTTGCATTATTGCAAAATTAGTATTATGATTTAGTGTTGTGTATGCCTGTTTACATGGAAATATTTGTGAAAAGAGACACTACAGCAAAGAAACCAATAGGTCATTTTCATCCAGTTTAATTTTGGTTTTTTCGCTCAGTTGCATAGAATTTTTTATGTTGTAAACTTTCAATATTTTAAGGAATGGGGTTTGAGGGTCGCAGAAAACTACTCTATAAAAATTCACAAAACAAAAACGAAATAAATTCCTACTGTCAGGGCAGCTCAGCTCATCCGGAGTCTTCACAACCCAAACATTGGGTCCAACTTGCGATCGATGCTAGAGCGGGGCTTTAATAATTTATTAAATTTATTATTTTATTTCATTTTTATTTATTTCAACACGAGGAACCCTCCCCCGGTATCGTTATGATAAATTCATGTATTTAGCTTGAAAATGTTTTCTCGCCTTTTCTTTACATTATTTAATATTTGTAATTGGGGTAAAAATTTATTTAATTAGATTATTGTTGTGTATTACAATGAGTAAAACTAATGGAATTTATTTTGCTATCTTATGTTTTCACGACATAAGCTTATTCAAGCTCATGAATAAGTTACTAATTTAAAATTTTATATCAAATTTGTAAAACTATAGAGTTAATTCAATAATAAGGAAAATAAATTCCAGTTAGAATTTGTCCAAGTATAATATACGGTTCTTCCACTGGACAAGCAGCAATTCAAGTTAAAATTGCAGTAATTAATATAAATAAAAACAAACATTTATTTAAATGGTTCAACTGAATTCCCCGAATTTTCTTTTTTAAGTAAAATGTAAAATTGCAATAATTCCAATAGATAAAATTAAAGCAATTCCTAAGTTATTAGCAATAGATCGTAAAATTGCATAGGCGAATAAAAAATATCATTCAGGCTGGATGTGAAGTGGGGTGACCATAGGATTTGCTGGAATAAAGTTACCTGGGAATCGCAAACAATAGGTTTGTAATTACTGTAGCCCTTCAAAGGGATATTTGTCCTCAGGGAAGAACATATCCTATAAAAGCTGTTGCTATTCAGGTGGGAGTAAAAATTCAAGATCTGTAATATATTCCCCGTCCAACGTGTAAATAAATACAAATAAAAAAAACAAAGCCCCATTTGCGCATGTATTGTACGAAGTAATCACCCATAATTAACATCTCGACAAATATGATTTACTTTATCGAAAGCTATATTAATATTTGCGGTATAATGTATTGCTAAAAATAACCCTGTTAAAATTTGAATTATTAAAAATAACCCTAATAATGATCCAAAATTTCATCACATAGAAATGTTTGAGGGGGTTGGAAGATCTACTAAAGAGTTATTAATAATTTTAATAAGTGGGTGAGATAGACGGGTAGGTTGGTTTATTCATTAATTTATTTTTCGAAGGGGCCCTTTATTATAATTAGTAATTTTTACTACAACAATTAAAGTTATTAATAAATATAATATTAATGTAATATTTATGTTACCTAGAGGAAAATTATATAACTTATTTAAAAAAATAGAAATTTCTATTATATAATGTCAATTATTTAAATTCTCTATTTCAAGATTTATATTTGAATAAAATATAATTATTTTGTCTAAAAATATAAATAAGCTAAATAAACAAATTAATATAATACTAATGTTAAATTATAGCTTTAATGAAAAACTAAACTTTTCATTTGAATTAAGAGAAACAACATAAATAAATAAAATCAGAAAACCCCTAAAAAAATTAAAGCAGTATATAAGAAAATCAAAATCTATAAATTAAAAGAACAGAGTATAGACAAACTAATAAAGTCTGTATCAATAATATTACTACTATATGTACTATTCCTAAAGCAAAAGGATGTTTTATTGATATAAACATAATATTTCTAATTAGTGCTGTTAAAAAAATTAAACTTAGAATAATTTCAAGAAATAGTTTATAAAAAAATACCTTTCCTTGAAGTTTAAAAAGAAGCTCTTATCTATGATTTACAAGATCATTATTTAATTTAATTTATTTAAACAAATGCTTAATTTGTCATTAATTTTATCTTTAAGAATTGTTTTTTCAGGTTTTTTGTTTTTGCAAAAAATAAAAAAACACTTATTCACTATATTATTAAGATTATAGTACATAGTTTTAGGAGAATTTATATTATTAGTTATATTTTTAATATCGTATAATTATGAAATATTTTTTAGCATAATATTTCTTACTCTAAGAGTATGTGAATATATATCATCCGCTGTATTACAGTTAACTCTAATTCAGTATTAATAAATATTCTATTATTTAATTGAATATCTTATTTATTTATATTTTTTCTTTTATTTATTTCATCTTTAGTAATTTTACCGATAAATATATTAATCGATTTATGATATTAGTACTTATATTTGTTCTTTCAATAATATTTTTAATTATTAGCCCTAACTTAATCAGAATTTTATTAGGATGAGACACGGCTTAGGACTAGTATCCTATTGTCCTGTTATTTATTTTCAAAATATTAAGTCTTATAATGCAGGAATATTAACAGCTCTTTCTAACCGAATTGGAGATGTAACTTTATTAAAATTAACTGACTCCCTGCGGCAATAGCAGCTCATACCCCAATGTCAGCTCTTGTTTCTCATCTACTTTAGTAACTGCGGGCGTATACTTAATAATTCGATTTAATGTAATATTTGAAAATTATTATATAATAAATTAATATTAATATTAATATTATTAATTTCTGGCCTTACGATATTTATAGCGGGTTTAGGGGCAAATTATGTATATATATATATATATCATCCGATAAATATATTAATCGATTTATGATATTAGTACTTATGTTTATTCTTTCAATAATATTTTTAATTATTAGCCCTATCTTCATCAGAATTTTATTAGGATGAGACGTGTTGGGATTAGTATCCTATTGTCTTGTTATTTATTTTCAAAATATTAAGTCTTATAATGCAGGAATATTAACAGCTCTTTCTAACCTAATCGGAAATGTAACTTTATTAAAATTAACTGACTCCCTGCGGCAATAGCAGCTCATACCCCAATGTCAGCTCTTGTTCCTCATCTACTTTAGTAACTGCCGGCGTATACTTAATAATTCGATTTAATGTAATATTTGAAAATTATTATATAATAAATTAATATTAATATTATTAATTTCTGGCCTTACGATATTTATAGCGGGTTTAGGGGCAAATTATGAAACAGACTTAAAAGAATTATTGCAGTAGCTACATTGAGACAATTACGATTAATAATAAGAACTTTATCTTTGGGTTTTTATAAATTAGCTTTTTGTCATTTATTAACACACGCAATATTTAAAGCCTTATTATTTATATGTGCAGGAATGTGCATTCGAACAATAGGAAGAATAGCAACTTATATACCTTATACAGCTGATGCTTTAATATCTCTCATCTTGCTTTATGTGGGATACCCTTTTTAGCTGCATTTTATTCAGAGTATTTAATCCTTGAAATAGTAAGAATAATAAATTTAAATATTTTATCTTATTTTTTATTTCAACAGAGTTAACTGTAAGATATACTTTTCGCTTAATTTCAATATTCAATAAATAGAATAAGAAATTTACCCCATTATATATATTAAATGATGAAAGATGAATTATATTAAAGGGAGTAATATGGTTAACGGTGATATCATTATTATCAGGAAGAATATTAGGATAGTAGTGGTAATTGGGGGGTTCTGGCACAAAGGAAATCGAGGGTGCTGAGGGTGCTACTATTTTGGTTGGTGTCTTCGCTATAAAATTGGGTAAGTATTGTTATGCTTGGTTTTTGTCCTGGCTATATTTGATTTTTTGTTATCGATAAAATTATATTTTCGCATTATAGGTTTGTGGCTTTATTAGAAACGTGGTTGCGGTTATAGGTTGGTATAATTGCTAATGTTATTCTGATTTAGTGAATTTAATTTTTTTTGTAGCATTCTTTTGAGAGTATTATCTTTAAACAGTGGTTGATATATTTAGTTTGGTTAGTGTCCAGGGTATTTTGTATATTTTTATACACGTAGATTTATATTTCTTTTGTGCAATTATATTATTTAGGTGTATTTCGTAGCTAGAATATCAATGCTCGTTTTAGGAGACCCAAGTGATAAAATTGTTAGTTGTTCAAGATAAAATAAAATTTAAACCGCGTGTGTTTGGTTTTCTTTTCGAATAGTGTTACCAATTTATATAATTTTCTTTAATTCAGGATAGTAAGCACTAGATAGAGAGGTAAGCTATAAGTTTGTTGTAGATGGCGTGATCGCGGACGTTTTCCTTTTTGACTGAGTACAGTATTTTCCAAATGTGCGTATTTTAACCTGTAACGAATTCCTATGGCGCGCTCGTAAATGCTTTTCTTGTTGGTCTGAGTTTTTTCTTATTGTCTTATAGTTGTTGTTTGTGTGTATTTTAACTGCTAATGAATTCCTATGGCACGATCGTAGGCGTTTTCCTTTTTGAATGAGTACAATATTTTCCAATTGTGTTGTACTTCATGTAGTTTGTGTGCATTTTATCTACTCACGAACTTCTATGGCGCTATCATGAATTTTCCTGTTGGTCTGAACCCAGCGTATTGCTTTTTGTCTTGTAGTTGTTGTTGTTTGTGTGTATTTTAATTGCGATCATCCGTTTAAATTAAGGTGCACTAAGTGAGGAAGTAAACGTAATTCACATGATCCTTATCCTCAATTATGAGCGTTTTAACTGGTAGGGAATACCTATGGTACGATCAAGGATTTTCCTTTTGGTGTGTCTAAAGTATTTGCTTCGTGTTGCGTCTTTGTTGTTTGTGTGTATTTTAACTGCTGACGAATTCTAATGGCACGAGCAGGGATTTTCCTTTTGGTCTGGCTACAGTATTTGCTTCGTGTTATGTAGTTGTTTTTTGTTTGTATTTTAACTGTTGACGAATTTCTATGGCTCGATGGTGTTTTTCTTGTCGTTCTGCGGTCACGTTTTTCTTATTGTCTTGTATTTGTTGTTGCTTGCACGCATTTTAAGTGCCTTAAAATTAATGTACACTAAGTGCACGGTGGTAACATTTCGCATCCTCGTTCTCAATTATGATTGTTTTAACTGCTAGCGAATTCCAATGGCGCGATCAAGAATTTTCCTTTTGATGTGTCTACAGTATTTGCTTTTTGTGTTGTATTGGTTGCTTGTTTGTATTTTAACTGCTGAGGAATTCCTATGGCGCGTTGATGTTTTTCTTGTCGTTATGAGGTCAGGGTTTCCTTGTCTTGTAGTTGTTTTTGCTTGTATGCATTTTAAGTGCTATAATTCCTTAAAATTAATTTACACTAAGTGTGGCGGTAAACAGAACACACATTATCATGAATTCACAATCATCCCTTAAAATTATGGTGTACTAAGTGTGTACAAAATTGTTTATGTTTTATTGTCGTTGGTGTAATTTAATTCTTTAAAATGAATGGAATTTCGTCGTTGGATTTTTTTTCCTTTAACCAACCTAATAAGAAGCTATATGGAGAAGTACCGTGAAAATACCTCCGAAGACCTGCTACGGCTGGCAATTGGGTATTGAAGGAAACGTAGAAATAGGCAAAAAAGTTTATTGGGAAGGTGTGGAGTGGAGTTCACTTCACCTGAAGAAGATATACATCTTTTTTAAGAGGCATGAAGGAATACGTTCCCTAAAAATAATTTTATATTACATTTATTTTATTTTATATTTTATTTTGTATTTCAATCTGTATTTTATTTTTATTTTATTTGCTTAATGTTTGCATACATTTAAATAATATAATAAAAAGAATATAATTAAAGTAATAGAATTACGGTTTTTTTAGACTCTTGTCGATATATGGCAGCAAATTTGAATTGTTTAGGTCAAAAGTTATTAATGTCTAACTCTTGTCGATATATAGCAGCAAATTTGAATGATTTAGCTCAAAAGTTATCAACATCCAACTTTGCAACAGTTCGTAAAATGTATCCAGTGGACATGTGTGTTACCCTACGAATACATAAACTCGTCCGATCGACTTAACGAAATCTCCGTTCCTTCTCTGGATCAATTGTATAGTCAAAACCTTAAAGACTACATGCTTCTCTATCTCAAAACAGGTGTTCTTATTTTAACAGATATATTTGAAAATTTCAGAAAAATATGTAAAAATATTTATGAGTTGGATAAGGATAAGGATCAATACTACACCGCACCAGGCTGATCCTGGGATGCAATGCTAAAGACCACTCAAGTAGAACTGAAACTCTTTACAGTTTGTAGACATGTATCTGTTTATCCAGAGAAGTATAAAAGAAGGCATTGTCCAATGCAGTCAGAGGTATGCACGGGCAAATAACATATATGTGGTGGATTGCGATTGTAATAAGCTGTTGTATGTCAGAATGACTGTCCAATTAATAACGACGCTTAACGTTGTTATTATTATAAATATTTGGCCGTGTATTAACACATACTTTTGGGCATGGTTAAATATTAGAGCGTTTTTCCACTCCACATTTTACTATTTGCTCAAGTAAAATATTTGACTACATACTTATTGGCTGTTTTTAAAAGCTAAGCACAAAGTAAAGCTAACAAAGAATAGCAATGACTCATACACGACACCAATTGTGAGTTCAAAAGTGGAACGCCAATCGAATTTCGACACCTATTGTGAAACCGAAAGGGAGCATCATTCTGATCGAAATTCTGATACAGCTTGACCCAGTAAGCGCTGTTGCGCAGTGTGCCCTCAAAAATAATTGGAATAATTATTTTTGAGATAGTTGCACTTTTTGGTTGGACAGAAATTCTGACCGACAGATGTTATATAAATGTTAATTTCTTAGTTTTAAGGAGGAGAATAGTTTAGTCTCTGAACGGTGACAGAAGTGTTCAATAAAGTAAATCTAAGTATTTTTAAAAAGAGTTGTATTAAATTAATTAAAGGATAAACAACTGGTGAGTACTCCTGACAAGCGTGACACGCTCAAAACTCATATCCCAAGGAGTGCCAACTTAATTGCAGGCACCCTTGTCTGTCCAATGGCGTTCCACGCCGGACGAAACCTTTGCTGAGGTCGACCCTTTCTTCTAGGGAAGTCTATCTACTCCGAGGTAGGTTTTTAATGTTGCGTGATCCTTTCGACGTGGAAGGATACACAACATTTTGGCGCAGCCGGTTTTTCAAACCCATAATCGTTCTGTACGGAAATTTTAATTGTGAATGAATGAATCCAATAGTCGTGTAAATTAAATGAATTATTTAAATTAAAGTTAATTTAATTTAAAATCGGTTTGTAGAAAAAGTGAAATTATTATCAATGCATTGAGTGAATTAATTAAATTAAAGTTGAATGTAGAAATTATTTAATGCTTTTGAGTTAGAAGTGAAAAATTAAAAGTGATTGAATTTAAAATCGAAAATTGCTTACAAAATACAAAGCGAACGGTCGATAAAAATTGGAGCACCAGTAATTAATTCGTTTTGAATAAAAAATATGAGTGAGTAAATCGTTTACGAGAAAAATAAAGTAAATAAAAATTCAACGCAAGAAAACTTGAACTTGGAATTGAAATTTTACAAAGTGCAACTTAAGCATATTCAACGCTTTGAAATAACTTATAAGGAAAAAACTAATAAGAAAAACAAAACTACTTGTTGAATGGCACGAGGCACTTTAAGCAAGCGATGAAATTGGAGATCGTGTGAATCCGTTAATTGGTCAGTGGAAAATAAAGCGTTTTAAATGCTGTTGGAGTGAAGAGGAAAAAAAGAGGCGATTATGAAAGAAATTCTGCGATCATGTTATGAATTTAATTATCCGAGTTACTCGTATAAGTATATTATTGAAATAAATTTGTAAGACGTGTTAAAAATGAAAATAAAATTTAATGGAACAAAACAACTATGAGTTTTTGGAACTAGAATATAGAAAATTGACAGAAGAAATAGATAGGTTTATAGAAAAAGCGTGGGAAAATTTGAGAATAATAGTTGGTAATAAAGAAACAGTTAATTTGATTAAGGAAAGTATTTCTGCAGTTAAAAATATATCGAAGATCGAGCAGGCAGACTTAATTATAGATGAACTACTTAATTATATTGAGCAAAAGTCTAGTGCAAAACAGGAAGAAATAGAATCGTGGAAAAACGAATTTTCAGCATTAAAAAGTAGGTACGAAGGTTATTTAGTCACTAAGAATTTGCAGGACGATCTCATTGTGCAGCTGGAAGCCGAAAACGAAAGGCTGAAATCGTTAAATGAAACACAAGGATCGTCACACCAATTTACTCCAGATAGATTCAAGAGAAAAGAATCCACGCCGTTAAAAGAAGCAAACGAAAGAATAACACAGTTAAAAAACGAAAACAGGTTACTCAGGCAGAAACACGAAAGCGAAACTGCGTTTAGTTCAAAAAAATCACCTAGAACGGTTGACCAGAAAATTGGTTTTATATCACCTTGAAACGAAATCAGTAAAAGAACAAAAATGGGAATAGAGGAAATAGCGAAATTGGTTAATGTGTTAGTGCCGTTGTCTTCTGGTGCACCATCTGTAGATCTGCGCAACGAAGTTTATAAATTCATTGAAGGATGTGACCTCGCAACAAAGAATGTAAATCAACAAGATATCCCAGATTTCATCGCGTGTATAAAACAACGTTTGCATGGCAATGCGTACAGTCTATTACGTTCAATGAAATTTACTGCGGTAGAGGCGCTGTGCGAGACGATAAAGAAGCATTATTTGCAATGCAGATCATTGGACGGTGTGTTGAGTGAAGTCCAAGGTTTGAGGCAACTTCCAACGGAAGACATTCGCCAGTTTGCAGAATAAATAATGGCTCTAAAGTCACAGGCGGAAGACATCACGACGAATGTATATAAAGGGAACGCAGATGCGGCTTTACGAAGTGAAATAACGGAAACCGTGATGAAAACATTTAAGTTAGGACTAAATCACAGTGCAGTAAGGCTTCACATGTTAGGGTCCACCAGTAAAAATTTTGAAGATTTAGTTGAAGAAGCTGTATTCATTGCGGACGACATACGGCAGGCCGAAACAATACAAGGTACTCACACAATCGGCGTGATCGAAAACACGTATCGAAATCTCGACAAAAATCAACAATCGACTATATGCCACAAAGCAGACAAGACGGACATCCAACGAAGGGCAAAGCTCAATGGAACAGACCAGGGCTAGACAGTGATTCAACACCAAATGTCACTTGTAGTTTTTGTAAAAAACGCGGTCACACAAGAGAAGATTGTCTTACAAGGAAAAACACGCCGTATTGTCAAGAATGTTGCAAATATGGTCATGAAATCAATTGGAACTGTAAAAGGAAAAATTTTACACATAATTATCCCACTGTTCAAGGAAATCCGTTTAGAAGCAATGCAGAACAGCGACAAAAAGCGCGACCAGGACAAGAGTTCAGAAATAGCAACACAACATGGAATAACGGATATCAGCAACGATTGACACAAAAGAATCAAACAACGGAAAGAACCAAGAAAGGGCAACAGAATATGAGTATGACATGTCACTGGTGTAACCGGCCCGGACATTTTGTAAAAGAGTGTCAGGCAAAGAAAAACTGGGAATCATTGCAGGGAAACTACCAAGGGCCCAGGCAAGGCCAGTAACCTGGGAACCCAGAAAAAATAGTAACTTTGGGCCAGACAGATTCGGGGAGATGGTTTATACGTCCATTGAGACAGTTATCCCATCTACGAGTCTGAATGAATTAAGTCAAATTAACACCCAACAGAAAATGAAAAAGAATCATAAGGAATTTCAAAGAATAAGTATAGTGGACAGTGAAAACTTACAATGTAATAATAAAGTAAAAGGTGCAACAAAAACAGACAAAACGGAGACTAATGAACCTAAAATCATAGAATACGAAAACCCTTACGACACTGAAAATAATGAAAATAATGTGTTCAAGGAGTTTCCTGTCGCAGAGGAAACCATGGAAAAACTTATCTTGCAGCTAAAGAACGAGACTGATACGGTCATGGATAAAATCATTAATGAGAAAAATTTAAAAAGAAAAGAGAAAAGCCTTTCGAAAGAAACTGAAACAAATTGTAAGACCAATATTAATAAGTGCTGCTACGGAGATAACACAGCGGATGACGTGTTCATTGAATTTCCTTGCGAGGAGGCGATTAATGGAAAACTTGTCTTGCTGGTGGATACAGGAGCAAACACAAGTTTAATTAAAGGAAAAACACTCAGAAAGGAAACAATAATCAACACTTCGACTACCACAACAGGAACTGTCAATGTGACACATAATGATTGGCCAAGTCTTAGCTTAACGTTACACAGGGTGGCACTTGAGCAAAACTGGCCAGGCGATGGTATACTTGGCAGGGACAATTTGTGGAATAGATCCGTCATAGATTCGCTCAATAAAAAACTGAAATTTTTTGACGATAACAAGGAATTAATAGTAACTTTGCCATACGTTGCTGCGAAAAACACAAAAAGAAAAGGTGAAAGAAATTCTGTGATAGTAAATTCAAGGACAATAAAAATTGTACCATTCGAAATAGCATCTGAAGCAAAAACAATAATAATGCACAAGAAGGAAATAATATCGGGAGTTTATATGGGAGAAACATTGGTAAATGTTAAAGATAATAGAGTTCACGTGTCAATACTGAACGCTACAGAAAAAGACTTCGTTGTGGATAACGATTTCAAACTGGAGTATAGTGAATTTGATGATTATGTAACATTCAATAAAGAGGCAACAATTAATAACATAATTAAAGCAGGCAAAGATGAAAGGTTAGAAAAATTATTAAGTGAATTAGATTTGGATAAAAATCTGAATAAGGAAGAAAGGGAATCGATTTTAAGTATATGTAAAATATATAATGATATTTTTCTGCTGGAGGGTGACAAATTGACAACCACTCCCAAAATGGCACACAAAATTCCGACTAAAATGGATCAACCACCAATAAATCAAAAGCAATATTGGCTCCCTCATTCGCATAGGGAGGAAGTTAACAATCAAATTGAGAAAATGTTAGAGGACAACATAATATCTCCTAGTATGTCTCCATGGAATTCTCCATTATTGCTAGTTCCAAAGAAATGTGGAAAAGATGGGAAAAAGAAGTGGAGATTAGTTATCGACTATAGGAAACTTAATGAGGCGACAATTAAACAAGTGTTTCCAATACCACGGATAGATGAGATTTTAGATCAGTTAGGATGCAGTAGATACTTTTCTACGCTAGATTTAGCTAGTGGTTATCATCAAATTTTAATGGACGAGGGTGACAAGGAGAAAACAGCATTTAGTTCAGCTTTAGGACATTTTGAATTTAATAGAATGCCATTTGGTTTAACGGGAGCGCCTGCAACATTTCAACGTATTATGAATCATGTATTAACAGGCTTACAAGGAATAGATTGCTTTGTTTATCTTGATGATATAGTGGTGTATGGAAGTAATTTAGAACAGCATGGAAAAAGGTTAATAAAAGTTTTCGAGGCACTGAGGGAAAACAATTTAAAGCTTAACGTTAGTAAGTGCCAGTTCCTGAAGCGAGAAGTAATATATTTAGGGCATAAGTGTTCTGAGAAGGGAGCTCTTCCTAACCCCAGTAAAGTGGAATGCGTCAAAAACATTCCAGCTCCTAAGAATAAAAAAGAGGTGCAAGCATTTTTAGGGTTAGTAAATTATTACAGGAAATTCATACCAGGGACTGCAAAGATAATATTGCCAATTAATAAGCTTCTCAGAAAAGACTCCAAATTCAATTGGTCAGAGGAATGTCAGAAGGCTTTTGAAAAGTTAAAAGAAGCTATAATTACCCCACCAATTTTAGCTTATCCGAATTTTAACGAAGAATTTATTTTGACAACAGATGCCAGTAGCGAAGCATTAGGAGCGGTTCTTTCTCAAGGGAAAATAG
Source organism: Thecophora atra (assembly GCA_937620795.1). Classification (NCBI taxonomy): domain Eukaryota; kingdom Metazoa; phylum Arthropoda; class Insecta; order Diptera; family Conopidae; genus Thecophora; species Thecophora atra. The sequence goes on along the minus strand of OW569398.1, from coordinate 28,618,642 downwards.
GGGAAGACAAACCGATAGCGTTTGCAAGTAGGGCTCTTAATGATGCCGAAAAACGTTACTCAACAATTGAAAGGGAATTTTTAGCTATAGTTTGGGCTACAAAAAATTTTAGAGCTTATTTATTAGGAAGGCCATTCAAAGTGGTAACTGACCATCAACCTCTGAAAGGATTAGCCAATTTAAAGGATCAAACATCAAGATTGGCGCGTTTTAGACATAAATTATCAGAGTATGTTTTCGAGATTATTTACAAACCAGGGAAAAAGAACTTGAACGCAGATGCTTTAAGCAGAGTGCCGCAACCACAAAATTTTAAATATTCGGTGGAGGCGGTTCAAACCCGTGCACAAACTAGGGAAAAAGATTTGAAGGGACAGGAACAAAGTCAAGTTAAAACTGACTCCCCAATTGTAGATAGTGACAATGTAGCACCAACAAGGCAAGATGATACGATTTTACTGAAAGACCCAAAACAAATAGAGACAGTAATGAAAGACTTTCATAACAGACCGTTAGGAGGACACCAGGGCGCGGTAAAAACTTATCTAAGAATAAGGCAAGAGTACAGATGGCCAGGAATGCAGCGACAGATTAAAGAGTACGTAAGAAACTGTCCAAAATGTCAAGTTAACAAATGTTCAAGGTTAACAAAAATGCCAATGGTATTAACGGATACACCAACACATCCATTTGAGAAGGTGTATATGGACATAGTAGGCATTTTACCGGAGACTACCACCGGTAATAAATACATTTTGAATTTTCAGGACGATTTTTCGAAATTTATGGCATGCGTAGCTATTCCGGACGCTGAAGCGAGTACTGTAGCCAGAGCATTTTATGATGAGGTAATTACGCGTTATGGGATTCCAAAAATTTTAATAACAGACAATGGGACAAATTTCACTTCAAAATTATTTACAGATACATGTAAATTGTTAGGGATTAAAAAATTACATATAACCCCATATCATCCACAAGCTAATGGGTCACTGGAAAGGAGCCATAGACCTTTAGCTGATTATTTGCGCAATTTTGCAAAAGAAGACGGTTCAAACTGGGATCAATGGTTGACTGCAGCAATGCACGTTCATAACCACACTCCCCATACTACAACTAAACAAACACCGTTCCGCACTCTATTCGGACTCGACATAGAGATGCCAACGAATTTGAAAAGAAAATGTAGTCCACTATATAATGCCGAAGACCCAAATAAGGTATTAAAATTTCAGATACAGAGAGCTCACGAGATGGTGAGGAAGAATCAGGACCTAGCTAAACAAGTAGCCAAAAAACAGTATGATAGTAAACTAAGGTCAGTAGATTTTAAGGTAGGAGATAAGGTTTTAATTAAGAATCAGACAAGGAAAAATATATTTTCTCCAATATGGATAGGGCCGTATAGGGTAGTACAAATAAAAAGTCCTATTACTACAGTAATAAACATCAAGGGAAAGGAGAAATCGTTTCATAATAATTTACTTAAGTTGTACATAGAAACACAATAGGCTAATATATATATTACTAAAAAAAAAAAAAAAAAAAAAAAAAAACATGAATAATAAAAATATATGAATAGGAAATTTTACAAACCATAGTAGTGATTTGTTTTTGGTTAATACCAAGGGGTTTTTTTTATACCATACATATTTAACTAACTAATTTCTACTATATACAGAAGCTCATAAATTAATTATTAACTAGCGGCAGAACTTTATAGTATCCCGGTAACGGATGCATGGAGAAACGGGAATACGAGAAACATCTTGAGGACGGGATAAAATTATAGCGGAAAAGAAAAGAAGAACCAACCTTCTTTTAACAAAGTTTTCGTAAAGTATACATACTTACAGTTTCTTAGCTGTCTACTCGTTTGGTATATACAGGCATCAGAAAATGTAAGCATTTAAAACTCAATAAGGGACCAATATTTGAATTTTAGAAACAAATACTTGTCCTTAGAACTACTGACGATATACATATAAAAGCACATACGCAAATATTAGTAATCATTAAACAAAATTAAATTATAAGTTCATAAAAGTAAATTAAAGTTCAAAGAACATAAAACTATTACGTAATTGAATATATTATTACGTAATATAAATACGTTTTGGAAAATATTATATAACTATTTGTACAAATATAAAACTACTAATATTGTTGAGATAAGGCCTACAAATAAGTAAATATAATATTAACTAATAAGCATATTTATTAATTTCACATGTAATGCATTTCCTTTATACATGTACACATTAAACCAAAAATATGCAGATGTAACAGATAAGCACACCAAATTATCATTGTTTAAATTGTTGACATATGTAAAAAGAAAATAAAGTTCGAAAAGAGGGCAAAAGAAAGAAAAGAAACAGAAAAAAAAACACAAAACATAAAAAAAAAAAATACCAATAGTAATCAAAAACCAAGAAAAAAAAAAAATCGAATAATGACACTAATAAAGAAAAAAAACAAAAACAAAACGACGTCAAATTAATAGCCCCACAGAAATAATTTACGAAAAGATGGTTAATAACCACGCAAAAATGTTAATATATATGTATAAATATTGAAAAACCAACACAAGCAGCAAGCAACAAAATCCAGATATTCATCGCCGGTCCAAAACCAACTCCAACAACGGTCTAGAGTAAGACAATAGTAAAAAACTAAGGCGACGACACAAACGAAGGCGTGGCGTCTACGAAAAGTAAAACAGAAGAAGGCGGATTAATGATGCTCTGCGGACTATGTTTAGAAAATCCAAGAAATCAGGCCTTATAGCCAGGTTATGTCGGTTCAAGTAAGTGGCAAAAATGCACTTACATTCAATACGGAACTCGTATTACCGCACTACCGCTGGTGGGTCAAATAGTAAAACAAAGACCGAAAAGTCAATTTGTTTACCTAACCTACATATGAGAACCAAATTAGGTGGTAAAAGTTCATCAATCAAATTTTATATACGATGATATGAAACTTTCGACAAAACAGTTTCAATCATTTTTATAAACCGCATCAACACATTCATCTAATCCAATTTACGCCAGAGACGTTACAAGTTTAGAACCACTGCCTTCCATAACCGTCACCGTCAAAGGACCACGATCAACCGTAAAGTCACCATTGCTACGCACAGAAAGGAAGACAACGACCGGAAAGAAACAGTAAAGATTCAACCTAGCAGAGCACCGAAAATATTTCAAGTAATAATGTATTTGTAGAATTGGAAAAGATTATTTTTCTGATTATTTTGTAATCATTGTATAATAAGGATAAAATTGTTATGATTATATTGTAATTATATTAAGCACATATAACATTGTAATTTAAGAGAACATATCTTACATTAGGAAAATAATAATACCATACAGGAAGAAAAAATTATTCTCTTTAGATAATAATTTTTTCTTATTGGAAGGGCGGAGGAATGTTGTATGTCAGAATGACTGTCCAATTAATAACGACGCTTAACGTTGTTATTATTATAAATATTTGGCCGTGTATTAACACATACTTTTGGGCATGGTTAAATATTAGAGCGTTTTTCCACTCCACATTTTACTATTTGCTCAAGTAAAATATTTGACTACATACTTATTGGCTGTTTTTAAAAGCTAAGCACAAAGTAAAGCTAACAAAGAATAGCAATGACTCATACACGACACCAATTGTGAGTTCAAAAGTGGAACGCCAATCGAATTTCGACACCTATTGTGAAACCGAAAGGGAGCATCATTCTGATCGAAATTCTGATACAGCTTGACCCAGTAAGCGCTGTTGCGCAGTGTGCCCTCAAAAATAATTAGAATAATTATTTTTGAGATAGTTGCACTTTTTGGTTGGACAGAAATTCTGACCGACAGATGTTATATAAATGTTAATTTCTTAGTTTTAAGGAGGAGAATAGTTTAGTCTCTGAACGGTGACAGAAGTGTTCAATAAAGTAAATCTAAGTAGTTTTAAAAAGAGTTGTATTAAATTAATTAAAGGATAAACAACTGGTGAGTACTCCTGACAAGCGTGACACGCTCAAAACTCATATCCCAAGGAGTGCCAACTTAATTGCAGGCACCCTTGTCTGTCCAATGGCGTTCCACGCCGGACGAAACCTTTGCTGAGGTCGACCCTTTCTTCTAGGGAAGTCTATCTACTCCAAGGTAGGTTTTTAATGTTGCGTGATCCTTTCGACGTGGAAGGATACACAACAAAGCCATCAGAATATTTAATGTAACTGAATGCTAATAATGTGTATTGTTGAGCAATGTCTCAATATCTTCCTTACGGAGGTTTCGAGTGGGTTAAAGATGTTTATAAGTTCGCTGTTCGCAAAATTGCAGAAAACTCATCTTTCGGCTATATACTTGAAGTATATCTAGAATAGACGGAATCTTCATGAAATACATAGCGACTTACTGATCTCACTAAGAACATTTCTTATACAATACATTATAAGAATCTACAACAATGAAGAACGGCTTACATCTAAAACAATACATAGATTTTTAAAGTATAAGCAACATTGTTTTGAATAATCATCGTAGAACCTTAGCTAAAACATTTTTGAAAATATTTTTAAATTACTTAATAAAGCAGTGTATGGAAGGAGCATGGAAAATGTAGATAAAAGAAGAGATGTGAAAATCGTTAATGGATGGGAGAGTAAAGGAAGATTTTCTTATAGCAAAACTAAATTTTCATAGCATATAACGTTTCACACACAATATGATAGCTATACAGATGAGGAGAGCACGGAAAGTGGAAGAAGTTTTCAAAGTGGAAAGTGTATGATTGTCATTATAATTACATGAAGCCAAAATTCACAGCAAGTCTCATTTTAAATTATATGAAAACGGAATCCTTTATATATTCTATTCGGTGTCAAGATTTTTATAATGATATTCTTGACGATATCGATTCAAAATTTGTCACATCTGAGTATTCACCTACAAATCCTTTCCATATACAGCCGCGAAATAGTAAAGTACTTGATATTATGAAGGATGAAAATAAAGGAAGAATTATAAAAGAGTTTATAGGATTACACTCGAAAATATTTCGATTGATGTCGTTGGTTGCCAAGAGGTTAAAGAAGCTGAAGGGTACGGGTTTAAGTAAGTTAACTTTAAGCGATTATAGGGATTGTCTTTTTAATAAAAAGATTATCTATGGAGACATGCACACATTTAGATCTAAGCTCGATCAAGTATACACTCAACATATTCATAAGATATCACTAAGTTATTTAGATGATAAGCACTTCATTAAATCTGATCGCTTTCACACATATGCCTAGGGATTTTATAAACTAGATGTGATAAGTGATACTTATCCACTTGTATTATGTGCAATAAGTTAAGATATAAAGAAAATAAAAATCATCATGTAAATATATTATGAAATGATACAGTTTTTTTATTAAAATGTAATTAAGATTATACAAAGCATGCTTTTCAGGTTGATGTTGATGTTTTGGTTAATGTTGATGATCAGAATGATGTTGATGATTGGGTTGATGTTGATGATCGGGTTGATGTTGATGATCGGGTTTATGTTGATGATCAGGATGATGTTGATGATCGGGTTGATGTTGATGATCAGGTTGATGTTGATGTTCAGATTGATGTTGATGATCAGGTTGATGTTGATGTTCAGATTGATGTTGATAATCGGGTTGATGTTGATGATACGGTTGATGTTGATCAGGTTGATGTTGATCGGGTTGATGTTGATCAGGTTGATGTTGATCAGGTTGATCTTGATGTTCAGGTTGATGTTGATGTTCACATTGATGTTGATGATCAGGATGATGTTGATGTTCAGGTTGATGTTGATGAACAAGTTGATGTTGATGATCAGGATGATGTTGATGGTGATGATCAGGTTGATGTTGATGTTCAGATTGATGTTGATGATCGGGTTGATGTTGATGATCAGGTTGATGTTGATGATCAGGATGATGTTGATGTTCAGGTTGATGTTGATGAACAAGTTGATGTTGATGATCAGATTGATGTTGATGATCGGGTTAATGTTGATGATCGGGTTGATGTTGATGATCGGATTGATGTAGATGATCAGGATGATGTTGATGATCGGGTTGATGTTAATGATCGGGTTGATGTTGATGATCAGGATGATGTTGATGATCGGGTTGATGTTGATGATCAGGTTGATGTTGATGATCAGGATGATGTTGATGTTCAGGTTGATGTTGATGAACAAGTTGATGTTGATGATCAGGATGATGTTGATGATCGGGTTGATGTTGATGATCGGGTTGATGTTGATGATCAGGTTGATGTTGATCAGGTTGATGTTGATGTTCAGATTGATGTTGATGATCAGGTTGCTGTTGATGTTCACATTGATGTTGATGATCGGGTTGATGTTGATGACCAGGATGATGTTGATGGTGATGATCAGGTTGATGTTGATGTTCAGATTGATGTTGATGATCGGGTTGATGTTGATGATCAGGTTGATGTTGATGATCAGGATGATGTTGATGTTCAGATTGATGTTGATGATCAGGTTGCTGTTGATGTTCACATTGATGTTGATGATCGGGTTGATGTTGATGACCAGGATGATGTTGATGGTGATGATCAGGTTGATGTTGATGTTCAGATTGATGTTGATGATCGGGTTGATGTTGATGAGAAGGTTGATGTTGATGATCAGGATGATGTTGATGTTCAGGTTGATGTTGATGAACAAGTTGATGTTGATGATCAGATTGATGTTGATGATCGGGTTAATGTTGATGATCGGGTTGATGTTGATGATCGGATTGATGTAGATGATCAGGATGATGTTGATGATCGGGTTGATGTTAATGATCGGGTTGATGTTGATGATCAGGATGATGTTGATGATCGGGTTGATGTTGATGATCAGGTTGATGTTGATGATCAGGATGATGTTGATGTTCAGGTTGATGTTGATGAACAAGTTGATGTTGATGATCAGGATGATGTTGATGGTGATGATCAGGTTGATGTTGATGTTCAGATTGATGTTGATGATCGGGTTGATGTTGATGATAGGGTTGATGTTGATGATCGGGTTGATGTTGATGATCGGGTTGATGTTGATGATCGGGTTGATGTTGATCAGGTTGATGTTGATGTTCAGATTGATGTTGATGATCAGGTTGATGTTGATGTTCAGATTGATGTTGATGATCAGGTTGATGTTGATGTTCAGATTGATGTTGATGATCGGGTTGATGTTGATTATCAGGTTGATGTTGATGATCAGATGATGATCAGGTTGATGTTGATGTTCAGATTGATGTTGATGATCAGGTTGATGTTGATGTTCAGATTGATGTTGATGATCAGGTTGATGTTGATGTTCAGATTGATGTTGATAATCGGGTTGATGTTGATGACTCGGTTGATGTTGATCAGGTTGATGTTGATCAGGTTGATCTTGATGTTCAGGTTGATGTTGATGTTAACATTGATGTTGATGATCAGGATGATGTTGATGTTCAGGTTGATGTCGATGAACAAGTTGATGTTGATGATCAGGATGATGTTGATGGTGATGATCAGGTTGATGTTGATGTTCAGATTGATGTTGATGATCGGGTTGATGTTGATGATCGGGTTGATGTTGATGATCGGGTTGATGTTGATGATCAGGTTGATGTTGATTGTTTTTCAGCGAATTCAATAATAATGGCATCTTCAACAAAAAAGGTGAGTGTAATTTCTGATATTCAATTATTATTTTTAATCAATAATTCAATTAATATTAACAGATTAACAACAACTGAGCAGTTTCAGCAACTGCTAAGCCAAATGCGGGAAAATCCTGCCTTGGCAACTGGGACTCCCGTATTTGGCGAAAGCAAGGTGACGGTGGAGAAAAAGTGGGACTACACGACAAAAGTCCTCAATAATCTGGGCCCTCCAATGAGAAAAACTGCTGTGTGGAAGAAGGTTAAAAAATTAAATAAAATTTGTGGTCGCGCAAGTTGGCTTCATATTTTATCGCTATTTTAGATCTGTTGTGATATGAAAACGAGGACCAGAAAGAAGATGTAGGAGAATGCCGCTTCAAGAGTAAAAACAGGAGGCGGTCCTTTTAGAGAAGTTCCGCTGAGTGCTCTTGAAAAAGAGACTATGGAGGTAATGAGCTACGGCTTAGTTGCGGCTCCTCGGGGAAGATTCTTGGGTATACCACAAAAAACACCACCTCATGTACTATGCGAGAAAATTCCAAGTAAGTTTTTCTGCAAAGGTGATATGAGCTATCTTTTGTTTTTCGCATTTTAAAATTACAGACGTTTCTCCAGTCTCGCCGTCATCAGAAGCAGTTCTGGATTTCTCGATGCATGTATCTGACGACAACGAGATGGCAGAAAACATCAACCAATCTGATTAGTAGTCCCGAATGCACTTGAAGTAGTAGTCCCGAATGCATCGGGACCACAAAGTCAGCCGAAAAGCCAACCAGTTTACTGCCGAAACAGACGAGCGCAGCGCACGTCGCTGCTGAGCGACCATAACTTGACGCAGTCCGCAATTTTGATGGAGATGCGCGAGCACAACAAGCTGCTAAGGACAGCGCTGGAAAAAAACACTGCAGCGATACTGCGGTTGGGCGATATTATCTCGAAGGCAGCAAACTGCGGGCAAGCACTAAACGCGTCGCTTAATTTAGAATAACACACGTTAAAGTGCCACCTCAGAATCTAGTCTTAAGTTGTGACATGAAGTCTGTAATATTTACTTAATTTTTTAGTCTAGGTTTAAGTTGTGACATGAAGTCTTTGATATCTAAATACTTTGTTTTTGACTCTGTATTTACTTTATAATTGGGTTTTACAACGTTTCTTTCTTTAAAATAAAATTCTATAACAAATTCCGAATGTTTTTGTTGTGAAGTTCTTACTTCTGTTTTTATTGAAATGTATTTGTAAGTTAATACATAAACAATTTTTATATCGCAGTTTTATAAAACAACTGATTGTGTGTTCTTTGTTAACTGCGAGCCATTTCCCTCGCCAACCGTTCGCGAGTTGTTCTGCCAGCTCTTGTGGGCTTGTTTCCAGGCTCGTCATCGTCGGGGCTGTTTGCGGAATCGGTGTTCTGACACTCGTCCGGCTCAAAATCGTTCTTGTAAAATATGCAAATGTTGTGCAAAATACAACAAGCATTTATTATTTTTGTGGCCATCTGCGGAGAATAATGGAGGCCCCTTTCCTGGCTGATGCTTCGAAATCTGCTCTTAATAACACCGAAACAACGTTCGATTGTATTTCGAGCACTACACAGTTTCGTATTGTAATCGACCGCATGGCTCTCTGCTGGGCTCCTGTATGGTGTCATCAAGTAAGGGAGCAGACCATAACCGGAATCTCCTGCAATACGCACGTTTGTCTAATTATTGCTTATCAAAAATACAAATTGTAATTATCGTACCTAGAAGCCACGTATTGCGTTTTCCCACATCATATTGGGAAGAGAAGTGTCCTTCGGCAGCACTCACTCTCCAGATGAATGCGTCGTGGTTTGCACCCGGATGCCGTGCGTCAACGAATCGTACCACTAGATCATAGTCGCAAATCTGCAAATAAAGCACCAGAAATATAATATATTCATGTATTATATATAATCTCACCATGAGCGCATTTATGCTATAATAACCTTTACGATTATAGTATAAATGACGTTCGTTATGCGTCGGCGACATTATTTTAATGTGTGTATCATCCACACACCCTATAACACCAGGGATTCCAAATTTATCCAAAAATTTTTGTTTTGTCCTGCATTCCTCCTCCGCCGTTATTTGTAATCGAACCCATTTTGGCGCTAAGAACTCTTCAAAAATACGCAAATTCTCATTAATAATGCGGGAAACACTGGCTTGACACATTGACGAAGCATTTTCGTTTCCAACGCCTGTTTGATAGTTCCCGGTTACCGCGAATCGTAGAAATGTTGCCAGTTTTATAATTGCCGGAATAGCTGTGCTTCTTGCTTGTGCATAATAGTATTGAGAAACCTCATATAAAATTTGAACGAAGCATTCTTTCTCCATGCGAAAGTTCTTTTTAAATCTAGCATAAAACAATATAAATATCAAACCAAATAAGATATATATAACACAACTATTATATTTCCGATATTCATTTACATAATTCATTAAACACTCACTCTTGGTAGGGCATATCCAATACATTGACATTGTTTCTCAATTCTCTGTTCCTAATTCGGCAGTAGGTGTCAGGATTTGTATCATCTTCGGTGCTGCTCGACGAAAAGTCTTCGAATATCATATTTATTAATTTATTTATTTATTTATTAATATTGCTGTTCTAGATAAGTATATCTAGAATAGCCGGAATCTTCATGAAATACATAGCGACTTACTGATCTCACTAACAACATTTCTTATACAATACATTATAAGAATCTACAACAATGCCTGAAGAACGGCTTACATCTAAAACAATACATTGATTTTGAAAGTATAAGCAACATTGTTTTGAATAATCATTGAAGTATCAAGTATATAGCCAAAAGATGAGTTTTCTGCAATTTTGCGAACATCGAACTTATAAACATCTTTAACCCACTCGAAACCTCCGTAAGGAAGATATTGAGACATAGCCCAACCATACACATTATTAGCATTCAGTTACATTAAATATTCTGATGCCTTATTACAATCACAATCCACCATATATATGTTATTTGCCCGTGCATACCTCTTACTGCATTGGACAATGCCTTCTTTTATACTCCTCTGGATAAACAGATACATGTCTACATCTGTAAAGAGTTTCAGTTCTACTTGAGTGGTATTTAGCATTGCATCCCAGGATCAGCCTGGTGCGGTGTAGTATTGATCCTTATCCTTATCCAACTCATAAATATTTTTACATATTTTTCTGAAATTTTCAAATATATCTGTTAAAATGAGAACACCTGTTTTGAGATAGAGACGCATGTAGTCTTTAAGGTTTTGACATTGGAATGTTTGCCAAACATTAGCTGCGTACTCATAATCTTCATTGGAGCAAGTCTTATATGGCAAACGACTATACAATTGATCCAGAGAAGGAACGGAGATTTCGTTAAGTCGATCGGACGAGTTTATGTATTCGTAGGGTAACACACATGTCCACTGGATACATTTTACGAACTGTTGCAAAGTTGGATGTTGATAACTTTTGAGCTAAATCATTCAAATTTGCTGCTATATATCGACAAGAGTTAGACATTAATAACTTTTGACCTAAACAATTCAAATTTGCTTCCATATATCGACAAGAGTCTAAAAAAACCGTAATTCTATTACTTTAATTATATTCTTTTTATTATATTATTTAAATGTATGCAAACATTAAGCAAATAAAATAAAAATAAAATACAGATTGAAATACAAAATAAAATATAAAATAAAATAAATGTAATATAAAATTATTTTTAGGGAACGTATTCCTTCATGCCTCTTAAAAAAGATGTATATCTTCTTCAGGTGAAGTGAACTCCACACCTTCCCAATAAAGTTTTTTGCCTATTTCTACGTTTCCTTCAATACCCAATTGCCAGACGTAGCAGGTCTTCGGAGGTATTTTGACGGTACTTCTCCATATAGCTTCTTATTAGGTTGGTTAAAGGAAAAAAAAATCCAACGACGAAATTCCATTCATTTTAAAGAATTAAATTACACCAACGACAATAAAACATAAACAATTTTGTACACACTTAGTACACCATAATTTTAAGGGATGATTGTGAATTCATGATAATGTGTGTTCAGTTTACCGCCACACTTAGTGTAAATTAATTTTAAGGAATTATAGCACTTAAAATGCATACAAGCAAAAACAACTACAAGACAAGGAAACCCTGACCTCATAACGACAAGAAAAACATCAACGCGCCATAGGAATTCCTCAGCAGTTAAAATACAAACAAGCAACCAATACAACACAAAAAGCAAATACTGTAGACACATCAAAAGGAAAATTCTTGATCGCGCCATTGGAATTCGCTAGCAGTTAAAACAATCATAATTGAGAACGAGGATGCGAAATGTTACCACCGTGCACTTAGTGTACATTAATTTTAAGGCACTTAAAATGCGTGCAAGCAACAACAAATACAAGACAATAAGAAAAACGTGACCGCAGAACGACAAGAAAAGCACCATCGAGCCATAGAAATTCGTCAACAGTTAAAATACAAACAAACAACAACTACAAAACACGAAGCAAATACTGTAGCCAGACCAAAAGGAAAATCCCTGCTCGTGCCATTGGAATTCGTCAGCAGTTAAAATACACACAAACAACAAAGACGCAACACGAAGCAAATACTTTAGACCAGTGAGGGGCATTCTTATACTATCACATTTTAAGCATGTGTGCGGATGAGTTTCTTTTCAGCACTGAGAGAAACTAAAAAAAAGCGTGTTGGGCTGAGATAAGAGAGAAATGCGTTGGGGTTGAGGTTAGGTGTAGTTTTAACTAACGAAAGTAGACTCACCGGTGATGGTTGAGGAGGTAATGAGATGCTAGCCGAAAAGTTGATGATTTTGATGATGGTATCGTGGATGATGAGCAGATCTGTCGTGGATTCGAGGTAGCGATGGCTGTGATATGATCGTGGGTGATGATCTAGAGGTGGCGATCGTAAAGCCGATGGTGATGATGATTGATGATTGCGATATGGTCGGATGAGCACAATGTAAAGTGGCTTCACACGTTCAAATCAAAAAAGTTAACACGATGTCGATTTAATGGTTGGTTGTTCAAAGTTTTTACAAGTTGTGATACGTTCGGCGTCGTCAAAAAAGGAATGAGAGAAGTTTACGTGTGTTCCGCTTGCGTCCAAAAAAGGGTAAGAAGGTTTCTTCCAACCGGAAGTCTTCAGTGAGGTAAAAACTGCAAGAAAAACCAAAAACACGGCCATGGGAAGGCCGGGAAAGGGGCAGTGCTGCCAGAGCGAATGCATTTCCACGGGTGTGGGAAACACACTCGCTCATAGAGGGCGCCAAGGGTTTTGGCGTGAACATACCGGCCGCCTTGCAGTACTGCAATTTGGCTCAGGGGGTGGCATCTCGAGAGGGGGTTGTCGAGGTGGCCTGGGACTTCGGCAGTGGTAGGGAACTGAGAGGGGTGGGAGAAAATTATGAATGTGGGGGAAGGAGAATCAGTTTGGTGATCGGACGGGTGATGTGTCCTTTTTCGGTTCGGACGTCGGCGACGCGAATTCGAGAGTCGGAACCGGGATACGTGCGCGAGACGCGGCCTAATCTCCACTGAGTGGGAGGTAGGTTGTCATCACGCAAAACGACGAGATCGTTTACCTGGAGATCAGGTTGCGGGGTTTTCCATTTGCTCCGCCGTTGGAGTTCGGAAAGATATTCATTTTTCCACCGATTGCAGAATTGTTGATAGATGGCTTTGAGCTTCTGCCATCTATTAACAATTTTCATCGGTGACGCGAGCAGTTCGGGTTCTGCGGGTGTTAGAATCGGCCCTCCAATAAGGAAGTGACCGGCGGTCAGCGGTTGCAGGTCAGATGGGTTTTCTGACATGCTGCTGAGGGGCCTCGAGTTGAGGCATGCTTCCACCTTGGCGAGAATTGTGGAGAATTCTTCGAAGGTGAAGCGCTGATCGCCCACAAACTTTCGGAAGTGAAGTTTGAAGCTTTTTACGCCAGCTTCCCAGAGTCCTCCCATATGCGGTGCAGCGGCGGGAATGAAATGCCATTGCAGCTGGTGGTGGGCCCATTGGTTGGTGATGGTGTTCTTCGAACGGTTGACGAAGTCCGTCCATTCCTTAGCCAAGGACCTGGATGCTCCCACGAAGTTCTTCCCGTTGTCCGAGTAGACATCCTTGGGGCATCCTCTCCGGGCGGCGAATCGGTTGAAAGCGGCGAGGAATGCCGGTGTAGAGAGGTCACTGACGGCCTCTAGATGTATGGCCTTCGTCGCGAAGCAGACGAAGACGCATACATACCCCTTGGTGATGAGGCAAGCGCGTCCAGTGTAGTTCTTGATGTCAAACGGTCCCGCGAAGTCGAGGCCGGTGGCAGCAAAGGGGCGCGAGATCTGGGTCCGTTCAGGGGGTAGAGCGGCCATGATTTGCGTTTGTGTCTGCTTTTTCTGCAGTACACATGGTTTGCAGCTGTGAATCGTGGTTTTTATCAGATTCTTGGCTTTGGGAATCCAAAATTGCGTCCTTAGCAATCGCAACATGAGTGAGTTGCCTCCATGCAATGTGATGTCATGCATGAAGCGGATCAGAAGCCGGGAGTATTGGCAATTGTAGGGGAGGATGATGGGGTGACGTTCATCATATGCCATAGAGGGGCATGATGATAAGCGCCCACCCACGCGGAGCAATCCATCGTCGGAGAGGAATGGATTGAGCGAGAGGATCGAGCTCTTTGGTTCGAGGGTCGTCTTCCTCTCGAGACAGCGGTATTCGTTCGCGAACTGATGCCGTTGGGTTAGGGCGATCAGCCGCGCTGTGACGAATCGGATTTCGTCGGGGTAGATGGTTGGGTCGGTTCGTAGAAACTGGGTGCGTTTCTGAGGGTGGGTGTGGTCGTGAAATCGGAAGATGTACGCGATCACGCGAAGCGCTCTAGGGAGAGAAGAGAATCTTTCTAGAACGTCTTCGTACGGGGGTAGGCGAGCAACGTGCGCCTTGATGGGCTTGGCTTCCAAATCAGTCTCGGCCGATTGATGAAGGTCAGAGTGAGGCCAAAATCGCTCGTTCTTTTGGAGCCAATCAGGACCGTGCCACCAGAGTTTGGTGTCGCGTAACTCGAGCGGGAACATGCCACGACTGGCCAAGTCAGCTGGGTTGTGCTGTGACTCGACGTGGAACCAATGGGTGGCATCCGCTATTTCTATTATTTTGGTGACACGGTTGGCCACAAATGTGGTCCAAGTGCATGGAGGGCGTTTTAGCCATGCCAGCACAATGGTGGAATCCGTCCAGCAATACAATTTGTATTGTGGCAGATTGAGTTGCGGCAGCAATGCGTTGAGCATATCTGCCAGCAGGGCTGCGCCACAGAGCTCAAGACGCGGTATGGATAGCGTCTTGATCGGAGCAACTCTGGTTTTCGCGTAGAGGAGGGAGGTATGGGTGTGAGTGGGGGTGCAAGTGCGTAGATACACGGCACCTGCATATGCCAGCTCTGAGGCGTCTGAAAACGCATGGATCTCGAGAGCACTGGCTGGCGTGTAGTGCGTCCAACGCGGAATTTTCAGCAGGGAGATCTGGTGATAGCATTTGACGAATTTTAGCCACCTTTGGAGCGTGTGGTGGTTTAGCGGTTCGTCCCAATCAGTGCCGTCAAGCCACACTTGTTGCATCAGGGTTTTTGCAACAACAATGACAGGTGCCAGCCAGCCGGCCGGATCGAAGAGTTTCGCGATGAGCGACAACATTTCTCGTTTGGTGTACGAGGGCAGGATTTCGGTGAGTTTAGCATCGAGATTGAAGCAATCGGTGCTTGCATTCCATCTGATGCCGAGGGTTTTCGCTGAACTGGCGTCTTCGAGCTCGAGGAAGTCCGAGTTAAGAAGATCTTGCGAAGGGATGCCACTCAACAAGCTAGTGTGGTTGGCAGTCCATTTCCGCATAGTGAAGGCTGCCGATTGGAGGGCAGCGACCAGCTCATGGCGCATTCGTATAGCCGAATCGAGCTCATGGGATCCGCATAAGGCGTCATCCACGTACATGCTGGACTTCAGAGCTGATGAGGCGAGAGGAAGTGTCTTTTCAACATCTTGAGCAAGCTGTTGAAGAGTACGAATCGCAAGGTATGGAGCACAGTTAACGCCAAACGTCACGGTGCGAAGTTCGAAATCTTGTACCTCTTCGGAGGGGGAGTTCCGAAAGAGGATTCGCTGGTAGCGCGATTGTTCGGGGTGAACCAGGATTTGGCGGTACATTTTCTCAATGTCGCCATTGAAGACGTATCGGTACAAACGCCAACGAAGTAGGAGGAATGTTAGATCCGACTGGAGCGGCGGCCCGGTGTAGAGGGCGTCATTGAGGCTCAGGCCATTGGAGGTTGGACAAGAAGCGTTGAAAACAACTCGCACCTTGGTGGAGCTGCTTTCCGGTTTCAGAACCGCGTGGTGAGGGAGGTAGTAATTTCCAGGTGTAGGAAATGTTTCTGTCGGGGTGACCTTGGACATATGATCGAGTTCGGAGTACTCTCGAATCACGTTGTCGTAGGTATTCTTGAAGTCGGGTGTTTTCAAGAGGCGGGATTCGTTGCGCAAGAATTGCTTGAGAGCGATTTCTCGCGAGCGACCAAGCTGAAGTTGCGAAGGGAAACCTTCTTTGAAGGGGAGGCGGACGACGTAGCGTCCGTCGGTACGCCGTTGGGTGGTGGCGGCGTACAGGTTCTCGCAGAAGGTCTCGGTGGGTGTGAGCGCAGGTTTCTGCGGAACCTCCTCGATCTCCCAGAAGCGGGAGAGTTGCTGATCCATAGAGACTTCGTTGAAGAACGAGACTCTAGTGGTTACCACGGGTTGTGTGGATTTTTGTGGGATTGGACCGGTAATGATCCAGCCGAAGATGGTTTCTTGAGCTATGAGGGAGCCCAAGAAATTTCGCTTAATTCCATCAAGGAGGATGAAGGGGTATAGATCAGCTCCGATCAGGATGTCGATCTGATCGCTTTGGTAAAACTGTTCGTCAGCCAATGCCAGGTCAGGCATTGAAGCGAAGAGTGTTCGATCGAGCGAACAGACTGGTAAGTTGCCGGTGAGTTTCGGCAGCACTAAAGCCGTGGCTTCAATGCGTAGATGGGGGTCTTTGGGGGAATCCAGGGTGAATTTGCACTGTTTGCTGACATGAGCAGTGACAGTTTCATTCACGCTGGCAATTTGTGCTTGAATGATTTTGGTGGGAAGACGCAAGCGTTGCTGAACACGTTCAGTGAGGAAAGTGGCTTCCGATCCAGGATCGATAAGCGCACGAGCGGGGTACAGTTCATCGCGGTGGCGGATATTTACCATAGCCGTAGCGAGAAGCACTTGCTTCGGACGCGAGGTGAAGCAAGTTAGTACGTTTGACGTGGGAGGGGTTGCAGTGGACTGTATTTGAGATTGTGGAGGAGGTGGTGTAGCGCGAGAGGGCGCTGGAGGGTGTCGGGAAGGGTTGCTCGTGTGGATGCCGCGGTGTGGTTGGTGTTGAGGGCGTGAGGTGGAGGGTTGAGTGTTCGCATGGGTTAGCGAAGACGTCGTGGTAGCCACCTCGCGATGCAAGAGTGTATGATGTCGTTTGGTGCACGACATGCAAGTGAAAGCACTCTTGCAATCCTTAAGCTGATGCGAATGTGCTAGACAATTCGTGCAGAACTTAAGGTTGCTTATTGTTGTCCATCGCTTGTCTGGCTGCATCGCCAGAAAGCGTGAACAACGGCGTATGGGGTGAGACGGGTCACTGCATAGGGGGCAGTTGACCGCGATCATGTTTGCCTGGAAGGTGTTCACAGGCTTAGGTGGGGCGGCATTACGAGCTGTGCTGCCCGTCACCCTCTTGGGTGTTGGTGCGGATTTTCGGATGTCGTCAACAGTTTCTAACGTCTGGAAATGCGACGTCAGAAACTCATCCATTTCTTTCCACGAAGGAATTTCGCGTTTCTGTGTGATGGAGCGTTCCCACAGAGAAAGGGTGGTTTCGGGTAGTCGCGATGAACAGAGATGTACTATTATCGCATCCCAACTGTTGACATCGATGTCAAGCAGGTCGAGAGCCCCGAGAGTGTTGTTGATTTCACGTTGCAGGCGTTTGATCGCGGCGCCTGACTCGTGAATAACGGGAGTTAGATTAAAGAGCGTGCGAAGATGAGAATTGACGAGGATTCGCTTATTCTCGAAGCGATCTGTCAGGTTTCGCCACGCTTGAACGAAACCACTGTCTACTAGAGGAGACTTTTGAACAATCTCCTTGGCTTCACCGCGAGTTTTTTGGTTTAGGTGGAACAACTTTTCGACGGGCGAAAGTCGATTGTTCCGAATATAGAGCGCGGAGAACATGTCACGGAACGCTGGCCACGACTCATAGTCTCCTTTGAAGACATCAGTGTCACACGGTGGTAGACTGATGTTATATCCTGAGTGGGTAACCTCATCCGCGCGGTGTGATGCCTCAAGGCCAGTGTTCGTAGTTCGAGATGTGCTTGCTGCGTTGAGGTGCAGCTGCTCCTGAATCTTTGCAGTGAGCCGTACGTAGAGCTTGAAGTATCGTTGTTGCTTGGAGCGGGCAACGATGATCTCGCTAGAGGTGGTGTCAGAGTTGTCGAGAGGTGAAGCTTTGGCCACCAGAAATTCCAAGGCGTCATTGAAGGCGTTCTTCAGATCCATCCATACTGCCTTGAGTTCCTCCATATAGGTGTGGAGTGTGAATTCAGAGTGGTCGGTGTCAGGGGATGCATCGAGTTCGCGAGCGAAATCCTCTAAGGTCTCGCAGACATTCATGAACTTGGTGAGTGGGTCCATGGCGATTGGGTGGTTGGTTGGTTTTGGGGTAGACGGCAACTGAGAACTCGAGCGGGGTGTCGAGGTGTTATCGCCCAATGGATCGACGGGTTTCAGCAACGGCATGCGGACACTCACGGGGTGTGGGTGTGGTCGCAAATCTCGGCTTCAGTGGATGAAGCTTAAGCGAATCGCGAGAGCCGAGAAGTCAACTTAATTATAGGTTAATTAA
This sequence comes from Thecophora atra, assembly GCA_937620795.1. NCBI lineage: Eukaryota > Metazoa > Arthropoda > Insecta > Diptera > Conopidae > Thecophora > Thecophora atra. The sequence goes on along the minus strand of OW569398.1, from coordinate 28,599,918 downwards.
GTTGCTTTGGAAATATCTCAAATGTAAACGCGGTATTTGAGAGTTAAGTCGCGTTGATTCGAATTAAGTTGACGATAACCGTGTTGATAGAGGTTGGTAGTCAACCGGGTTAATCGGAATTATTTTTAAAATAAATCGAATCAATTGCGATGACGTCGTGAATGAATTCAATTAATTTAATGTAATCGCGCTGAGAAATCGCGTTAATCGGTGATGAATACAAATAATCCGAATTAATTTAATTCAATTTAATTCACGCGCGGAGAAATTAGCTGCGTTTATTCAAATTAAATCGGAAATTAACTTTGATTAATTTAATTTAAATTAATTCACACGCGGAGAAACTAAATGCGTTAATTCAAATTAAATCGGAAATGAGATTGATTTTGAAATAAATCGAGTTAATTGAATTTAATTTAATCGCGGAGAAATTAGTTGCAAGTTAAATCGAAAATAAGTCGCGAAATATTTTGAGATTTGGAGCAGGATAAATCGCGATGTCGTTGCTGAGTCGCTCGTAGGGATTCGGACGCGGCGCGGTGGATAAGCAGTGTCACCTGGGGGCGGTGCACTAAACGGCAGGTTGCCAATAAAACACAAGTGTATATATATATTTTTTTTAAAAAATAAACTTTATTTATTTTTTGTAATTTTATTCTCGCCGGCACTGTACAATACCTAGATGGGATAAGAGAAATAAGTAAAACAAAAAGAAATGTTTGAGAAATATTTATTTTATTTTACTACACAAAATTTACAGTAGTGCGTTGTAATTGGTATTGTTGTTGTTGTTGTTGCTGTTGTTGTGTTTTATTGTTGTTGTTGTTGTGTTTTATTTTATTATTTTTTGCTTTAACACTGGGTGGCGGTGTCGTACGGCGTTCGTGGGACGTAACGAGACGAACGTTCGTCTCAGCGGGTGCCGATTTAACTTTCCACGCACACCACTTGTTACACTTTTAGAAAACGTCCTGAGTATTCCGGGGGTGGAAATACTCCGCGAGTTTTATTAAGCGAGCTATTGCTGCTTACTTGTTGCTTTGCGGAGCAACTTGTACAAAATCACGCGGCCGCGACGCCGAACCGAAAACACCAAACGGATGGAGCACGCACAAATATATGTTGTTGTTTGGGTGAAATATAATGTATGAAATGTAAAAATATATTGTAGGGTGTAATCTGTTATAGGATGGGGTGGATTGAGTCGGATTACTTAGTAATCCGGCTCGAATAGGACCAAAATGTTGGGCTGAGATAAGAGAGAAATGCGTTGGGGTTGAGGTTAGGTGTAGTTTTAACTAACGAAAGTAGACTCACCGGTGATGGTTGAGGAGGTAATGAGATGCTAGCCGAAAAGTTGATGATTTTGATGATGGTATCGTGGATGATGAGCAGATCTGTCGTGGATTCGAGGTAGCGATGGCTGTGATATGATCGTGGGTGATGATCTAGAGGTGGCGATCGTAAAGCCGATGGTGATGATGATTGATGATTGCGATATGGTCGGATGAGCACAATGTAAAGTGGCTTCACACGTTCAAATCAAAAAAGTTAACACGATGTCGATTTAATGGTTGGTTGTTCAAAGTTTTTACAAGTTGTGATACGTTCGGCGTCGTCAAAAAAGGAATGAGAGAAGTTTACGTGTGTTCCGCTTGCGTCCAAAAAAGGGTAAGAAGGTTTCTTCCAACCGGAAGTCTTCAGTGAGGTAAAAACTGCAAGAAAAACCAAAAACACGGCCATGGGAAGGCCGGGAAAGGGGCAGTGCTGCCAGAGCGAATGCATTTCCACGGGTGTGGGAAACACACTCGCTCATAGAGGGCGCCAAGGGTTTTGGCGTGAACATACCGGCCGCCTTGCAGTACTGCAATTTGGCTCAGGGGGTGGCATCTCGAGAGGGGGTTGTCGAGGTGGCCTGGGACTTCGGCAGTGGTAGGGAACTGAGAGGGGTGGGAGAAAATTATGAATGTGGGGGAAGGAGAATCAGTTTGGTGATCGGACGGGTGATGTGTCCTTTTTCGGTTCGGACGTCGGCGACGCGAATTCGAGAGTCGGAACCGGGATACGTGCGCGAGACGCGGCCTAATCTCCACTGAGTGGGAGGTAGGTTGTCATCACGCAAAACGACGAGATCGTTTACCTGGAGATCAGGTTGCGGGGTTTTCCATTTGCTCCGCCGTTGGAGTTCGGAAAGATATTCATTTTTCCACCGATTGCAGAATTGTTGATAGATGGCTTTGAGCTTCTGCCATCTATTAACAATTTTCATCGGTGACGCGAGCAGTTCGGGTTCTGCGGGTGTTAGAATCGGCCCTCCAATAAGGAAGTGACCGGCGGTCAGCGGTTGCAGGTCAGATGGGTTTTCTGACATGCTGCTGAGGGGCCTCGAGTTGAGGCATGCTTCCACCTTGGCGAGAATTGTGGAGAATTCTTCGAAGGTGAAGCGCTGATCGCCCACAAACTTTCGGAAGTGAAGTTTGAAGCTTTTTACGCCAGCTTCCCAGAGTCCTCCCATATGCGGTGCAGCGGCGGGAATGAAATGCCATTGCAGCTGGTGGTGGGCCCATTGGTTGGTGATGGTGTTCTTCGAACGGTTGACGAAGTCCGTCCATTCCTTAGCCAAGGACCTGGATGCTCCCACGAAGTTCTTCCCGTTGTCCGAGTAGACATCCTTGGGGCATCCTCTCCGGGCGGCGAATCGGTTGAAAGCGGCGAGGAATGCCGGTGTAGAGAGGTCACTGACGGCCTCTAGATGTATGGCCTTCGTCGCGAAGCAGACGAAGACGCATACATACCCCTTGGTGATGAGGCAAGCGCGTCCAGTGTAGTTCTTGATGTCAAACGGTCCCGCGAAGTCGAGGCCGGTGGCAGCAAAGGGGCGCGAGATCTGGGTCCGTTCAGGGGGTAGAGCGGCCATGATTTGCGTTTGTGTCTGCTTTTTCTGCAGTACACATGGTTTGCAGCTGTGAATCGTGGTTTTTATCAGATTCTTGGCTTTGGGAATCCAAAATTGCGTCCTTAGCAATCGCAACATGAGTGAGTTGCCTCCATGCAATGTGATGTCATGCATGAAGCGGATCAGAAGCCGGGAGTATTGGCAATTGTAGGGGAGGATGATGGGGTGACGTTCATCATATGCCATAGAGGGGCATGATGATAAGCGCCCACCCACGCGGAGCAATCCATCGTCGGAGAGGAATGGATTGAGCGAGAGGATCGAGCTCTTTGGTTCGAGGGTCGTCTTCCTCTCGAGACAGCGGTATTCGTTCGCGAACTGATGCCGTTGGGTTAGGGCGATCAGCCGCGCTGTGACGAATCGGATTTCGTCGGGGTAGATGGTTGGGTCGGTTCGTAGAAACTGGGTGCGTTTCTGAGGGTGGGTGTGGTCGTGAAATCGGAAGATGTACGCGATCACGCGAAGCGCTCTAGGGAGAGAAGAGAATCTTTCTAGAACGTCTTCGTACGGGGGTAGGCGAGCAACGTGCGCCTTGATGGGCTTGGCTTCCAAATCAGTCTCGGCCGATTGATGAAGGTCAGAGTGAGGCCAAAATCGCTCGTTCTTTTGGAGCCAATCAGGACCGTGCCACCAGAGTTTGGTGTCGCGTAACTCGAGCGGGAACATGCCACGACTGGCCAAGTCAGCTGGGTTGTGCTGTGACTCGACGTGGAACCAATGGGTGGCATCCGCTATTTCTATTATTTTGGTGACACGGTTGGCCACAAATGTGGTCCAAGTGCATGGAGGGCGTTTTAGCCATGCCAGCACAATGGTGGAATCCGTCCAGCAATACAATTTGTATTGTGGCAGATTGAGTTGCGGCAGCAATGCGTTGAGCATATCTGCCAGCAGGGCTGCGCCACAGAGCTCAAGACGCGGTATGGATAGCGTCTTGATCGGAGCAACTCTGGTTTTCGCGTAGAGGAGGGAGGTATGGGTGTGAGTGGGGGTGCAAGTGCGTAGATACACGGCACCTGCATATGCCAGCTCTGAGGCGTCTGAAAACGCATGGATCTCGAGAGCACTGGCTGGCGTGTAGTGCGTCCAACGCGGAATTTTCAGCAGGGAGATCTGGTGATAGCATTTGACGAATTTTAGCCACCTTTGGAGCGTGTGGTGGTTTAGCGGTTCGTCCCAATCAGTGCCGTCAAGCCACACTTGTTGCATCAGGGTTTTTGCAACAACAATGACAGGTGCCAGCCAGCCGGCCGGATCGAAGAGTTTCGCGATGAGCGACAACATTTCTCGTTTGGTGTACGAGGGCAGGATTTCGGTGAGTTTAGCATCGAGATTGAAGCAATCGGTGCTTGCATTCCATCTGATGCCGAGGGTTTTCGCTGAACTGGCGTCTTCGAGCTCGAGGAAGTCCGAGTTAAGAAGATCTTGCGAAGGGATGCCACTCAACAAGCTAGTGTGGTTGGCAGTCCATTTCCGCATAGTGAAGGCTGCCGATTGGAGGGCAGCGACCAGCTCATGGCGCATTCGTATAGCCGAATCGAGCTCATGGGATCCGCATAAGGCGTCATCCACGTACATGCTGGACTTCAGAGCTGATGAGGCGAGAGGAAGTGTCTTTTCAACATCTTGAGCAAGCTGTTGAAGAGTACGAATCGCAAGGTATGGAGCACAGTTAACGCCAAACGTCACGGTGCGAAGTTCGAAATCTTGTACCTCTTCGGAGGGGGAGTTCCGAAAGAGGATTCGCTGGTAGCGCGATTGTTCGGGGTGAACCAGGATTTGGCGGTACATTTTCTCAATGTCGCCATTGAAGACGTATCGGTACAAACGCCAACGAAGTAGGAGGAATGTTAGATCCGACTGGAGCGGCGGCCCGGTGTAGAGGGCGTCATTGAGGCTCAGGCCATTGGAGGTTGGACAAGAAGCGTTGAAAACAACTCGCACCTTGGTGGAGCTGCTTTCCGGTTTCAGAACCGCGTGGTGAGGGAGGTAGTAATTTCCAGGTGTAGGAAATGTTTCTGTCGGGGTGACCTTGGACATATGATCGAGTTCGGAGTACTCTCGAATCACGTTGTCGTAGGTATTCTTGAAGTCGGGTGTTTTCAAGAGGCGGGATTCGTTGCGCAAGAATTGCTTGAGAGCGATTTCTCGCGAGCGACCAAGCTGAAGTTGCGAAGGGAAACCTTCTTTGAAGGGGAGGCGGACGACGTAGCGTCCGTCGGTACGCCGTTGGGTGGTGGCGGCGTACAGGTTCTCGCAGAAGGTCTCGGTGGGTGTGAGCGCAGGTTTCTGCGGAACCTCCTCGATCTCCCAGAAGCGGGAGAGTTGCTGATCCATAGAGACTTCGTTGAAGAACGAGACTCTAGTGGTTACCACGGGTTGTGTGGATTTTTGTGGGATTGGACCGGTAATGATCCAGCCGAAGATGGTTTCTTGAGCTATGAGGGAGCCCAAGAAATTTCGCTTAATTCCATCAAGGAGGATGAAGGGGTATAGATCAGCTCCGATCAGGATGTCGATCTGATCGCTTTGGTAAAACTGTTCGTCAGCCAATGCCAGGTCAGGCATTGAAGCGAAGAGTGTTCGATCGAGCGAACAGACTGGTAAGTTGCCGGTGAGTTTCGGCAGCACTAAAGCCGTGGCTTCAATGCGTAGATGGGGGTCTTTGGGGGAATCCAGGGTGAATTTGCACTGTTTGCTGACATGAGCAGTGACAGTTTCATTCACGCTGGCAATTTGTGCTTGAATGATTTTGGTGGGAAGACGCAAGCGTTGCTGAACACGTTCAGTGAGGAAAGTGGCTTCCGATCCAGGATCGATAAGCGCACGAGCGGGGTACAGTTCATCGCGGTGGCGGATATTTACCATAGCCGTAGCGAGAAGCACTTGCTTCGGACGCGAGGTGAAGCAAGTTAGTACGTTTGACGTGGGAGGGGTTGCAGTGGACTGTATTTGAGATTGTGGAGGAGGTGGTGTAGCGCGAGAGGGCGCTGGAGGGTGTCGGGAAGGGTTGCTCGTGTGGATGCCGCGGTGTGGTTGGTGTTGAGGGCGTGAGGTGGAGGGTTGAGTGTTCGCATGGGTTAGCGAAGACGTCGTGGTAGCCACCTCGCGATGCAAGAGTGTATGATGTCGTTTGGTGCACGACATGCAAGTGAAAGCACTCTTGCAATCCTTAAGCTGATGCGAATGTGCTAGACAATTCGTGCAGAACTTAAGGTTGCTTATTGTTGTCCATCGCTTGTCTGGCTGCATCGCCAGAAAGCGTGAACAACGGCGTATGGGGTGAGACGGGTCACTGCATAGGGGGCAGTTGACCGCGATCATGTTTGCCTGGAAGGTGTTCACAGGCTTAGGTGGGGCGGCATTACGAGCTGTGCTGCCCGTCACCCTCTTGGGTGTTGGTGCGGATTTTCGGATGTCGTCAACAGTTTCTAACGTCTGGAAATGCGACGTCAGAAACTCATCCATTTCTTTCCACGAAGGAATTTCGCGTTTCTGTGTGATGGAGCGTTCCCACAGAGAAAGGGTGGTTTCGGGTAGTCGCGATGAACAGAGATGTACTATTATCGCATCCCAACTGTTGACATCGATGTCAAGCAGGTCGAGAGCCCCGAGAGTGTTGTTGATTTCACGTTGCAGGCGTTTGATCGCGGCGCCTGACTCGTGAATAACGGGAGTTAGATTAAAGAGCGTGCGAAGATGAGAATTGACGAGGATTCGCTTATTCTCGAAGCGATCTGTCAGGTTTCGCCACGCTTGAACGAAACCACTGTCTACTAGAGGAGACTTTTGAACAATCTCCTTGGCTTCACCGCGAGTTTTTTGGTTTAGGTGGAACAACTTTTCGACGGGCGAAAGTCGATTGTTCCGAATATAGAGCGCGGAGAACATGTCACGGAACGCTGGCCACGACTCATAGTCTCCTTTGAAGACATCAGTGTCACACGGTGGTAGACTGATGTTATATCCTGAGTGGGTAACCTCATCCGCGCGGTGTGATGCCTCAAGGCCAGTGTTCGTAGTTCGAGATGTGCTTGCTGCGTTGAGGTGCAGCTGCTCCTGAATCTTTGCAGTGAGCCGTACGTAGAGCTTGAAGTATCGTTGTTGCTTGGAGCGGGCAACGATGATCTCGCTAGAGGTGGTGTCAGAGTTGTCGAGAGGTGAAGCTTTGGCCACCAGAAATTCCAAGGCGTCATTGAAGGCGTTCTTCAGATCCATCCATACTGCCTTGAGTTCCTCCATATAGGTGTGGAGTGTGAATTCAGAGTGGTCGGTGTCAGGGGATGCATCGAGTTCGCGAGCGAAATCCTCTAAGGTCTCGCAGACATTCATGAACTTGGTGAGTGGGTCCATGGCGATTGGGTGGTTGGTTGGTTTTGGGGTAGACGGCAACTGAGAACTCGAGCGGGGTGTCGAGGTGTTATCGCCCAATGGATCGACGGGTTTCAGCAACGGCATGCGGACACTCACGGGGTGTGGGTGTGGTCGCAAATCTCGGCTTCAGTGGATGAAGCTTAAGCGAATCGCGAGAGCCGAGAAGTCAACTTAATTATAGGTTAATTAAGTTGCTTTGGAAATATCTCAAATGTAAACGCGGTATTTGAGAGTTAAGTCGCGTTGATTCGAATTAAGTTGACGATAACCGTGTTGATAGAGGTTGGTAGTCAACCGGGTTAATCGGAATTATTTTTAAAATAAATCGAATCAATTGCGATGACGTCGTGAATGAATTCAATTAATTTAATGTAATCGCGCTGAGAAATCGCGTTAATCGGTGATGAATACAAATAATCCGAATTAATTTAATTCAATTTAATTCACGCGCGGAGAAATTAGCTGCGTTTATTCAAATTAAATCGGAAATTAACTTTGATTAATTTAATTTAAATTAATTCACACGCGGAGAAACTAAATGCGTTAATTCAAATTAAATCGGAAATGAGATTGATTTTGAAATAAATCGAGTTAATTGAATTTAATTTAATCGCGGAGAAATTAGTTGCAAGTTAAATCGAAAATAAGTCGCGAAATATTTTGAGATTTGGAGCAGGATAAATCGCGATGTCGTTGCTGAGTCGCTCGTAGGGATTCGGACGCGGCGCGGTGGATAAGCAGTGTCACCTGGGGGCGGTGCACTAAACGGCAGGTTGCCAATAAAACACAAGTGTATATATATATTTTTTTTAAAAAATAAACTTTATTTATTTTTTGTAATTTTATTCTCGCCGGCACTGTACAATACCTAGATGGGATAAGAGAAATAAGTAAAACAAAAAGAAATGTTTGAGAAATATTTATTTTATTTTACTACACAAAATTTACAGTAGTGCGTTGTAATTGGTATTGTTGTTGTTGTTGTTGCTGTTGTTGTGTTTTATTGTTGTTGTTGTTGTGTTTTATTTTATTATTTTTTGCTTTAACACTGGGTGGCGGTGTCGTACGGCGTTCGTGGGACGTAACGAGACGAACGTTCGTCTCAGCGGGTGCCGATTTAACTTTCCACGCACACCACTTGTTACACTTTTAAAAAACGTCCTGAGTATTCCGGGGGTGGAAATACTCCGCGAGTTTTATTAAGCGAGCTATTGCTGCTTACTTGTTGCTTTGCGGAGCAACTTGTACAAAATCACGCGGCCGCGACGCCGAACCGAAAACACCAAACGGATGGAGCACGCACAAATATTTGTTGTTGTTTGGGTGAAATATAATGTATGAAATGTAAAAATATATTGTAGGGTGTAATCTGTTATAGGATGGGGTGGATTGAGTCGGATTACTTAGTAATCCGGCTCGAATAGGACCAAAATGTTGGGCTGAGATAAGAGAGAAATGCGTTGGGGTTGAGGTTAGGTGTAGTTTTAACTAACGAAAGTAGACTCACCGGTGATGGTTGAGGAGGTAATGAGATGCTAGCCGAAAAGTTGATGATTTTGATGATGGTATCGTGGATGATGAGCAGATCTGTCGTGGATTCGAGGTAGCGATGGCTGTGATATGATCGTGGGTGATGATCTAGAGGTGGCGATCGTAAAGCCGATGGTGATGATGATTGATGATTGCGATATGGTCGGATGAGCACAATGTAAAGTGGCTTCACACGTTCAAATCAAAAAAGTTAACACGATGTCGAATTAATGGTTGGTTGTTCAAAGTTTTTACAAGTTGTGATACGTTCGGCGTCGTCAAAAAAGGAATGAGAGAAGTTTACGTGTGTTCCGCTTGCGTCCAAAAAAGGGTAAGAAGGTTTCTTCCAACCGGAAGTCTTCAGTGAGGTAAAAACTGCAAGAAAAACCAAAAACACGGCCATGGGAAGGCCGGGAAAGGGGCAGTGCTGCCAGAGCGAATGCATTTCCACGGGTGTGGGAAACACACTCGCTCATAGAGGGCGCCAAGGGTTTTGGCGTGAACAAAGCGTGTTTCGTTCTTTTCCGCAATTTACAATGTAAAGTGGCGTTTTCAACAATAACTATTATATATTAATTATTATTAATATCATACATAATTAATATGTAATATAACAATAATATTAATTATTATATAATATAATAATGTTCATAATAAAAACATGATTAGTTTCCGGGTGTAGCCAAAATGAACGAACACAGCGTACCGTCCGTGCTCTTTGGTGGCTTGGCAGCGACTGACGTAATTTTATTGGAAGCACTCTTTGTATACATATTAAGAAACTCAAAACTTCCAGCACAAATGTGCTGGAATGCCCGTCAGTGCTTTAGACACACCAAAAGGAAAATCCTTGATCGTACCATAGGTATTCCCTAACAGTTAAAACGCACATAATTGAGGATAAGGATCATGTGAACTACGTTTACTGCCTCACTTAGTGCACCTTAATTTAAAGGATTGATCGCAATTAAAATACACACAAACAACAACAACTACAAGACAATAAGCAATACGCTGGGTTCAGACCAACAGGAAAATTCATGATCGCGCCATAGGAGTTCGTGAGTAGATAAAATGCACACAAAAAATGGAAAATTCAGAAACTGAACTCTTGTCCGAAATTTTGTTACATTTTGTCTTCTTCTTCCTCTTCTCTTCATTTGAAAAAATTCCTCCAAAAAACAATACAAACAACAACAACAACTACAGGATAATACGGAAAACCTGACCTTAGAACGACAAGAAAAACACCAATGCGCCGTAGGAATTCGTTAGCAGTTAAAGTATAAACAAACAACAACTACAAAACACGAAGCAAATACTGTAGACGGCATTTGTGAGCAGTTAAAATAAAAAACAAACAACAAGCAAGATTAAGCAAATACTTTAGACACACCAAAAGGAAAATCCTTGATCGTTCCATAGGTAGCCGCGAACAGCTAAGACGCGCATAATTGAGGATAAGAATCATGTGATTTGCTTTTACCGACACACTTATTTTACATTCATTTTAATGTATGATTCCAGTACGAATCACGTTTATTTGTACACCTTTTCCTAATTTATTGCTTTTCGATATATGTAAATATTTTTTAAAATCGAAAATTCTTGAAAAACCCCCTAAAATGTCAATGAAATTTTTCCTTTTGTAATTTACGTCTTGATAAGTGATAATTTTAGGACGGGGATCATGTGAATTGCGTTTGCTGCCACACTTAGTGTACCTTAATTTTAATTAATACCACAAGAAGCAAAAAACCTGAACTCAGGCCAACAAGAAAAACATCCTCTATCGCACCATAAGAATTCGTCAACATATAAAATACACACACTGCAAACACATACACAAACTGCATGAACTACAACAGAATTAGAAAATACTGTACTCATTCAAAAAGGAAAACGCCCACAATCTTGCCATAGGAATTCGTTAGCAGTTAAAATACACACAAACAAAAGTAGAAGACAATAAGCAAAAACTTGAACTCAGGCCAACAATAAAAACATCCACGATAGGAATTTTTTAGCAGTTAAAATACATACAAGCAACTACAATACAATTTTCCATACCTATCTTGTCTACTTCTATGCTTTACACACTCCGGTAGAAAGTGAATATACCCTCAACCTTAAGGTGTAGGGTATAAAAACAAATTTGTTATCATTTTCAATTTATTGACAATAAATTTTCTTTTATTTTAATTTTCGATTGAATAGATAAATTAATAAAAAATAATAATTTAATACATTAAATAATAAAAAAACAAATAAAAATCAAAAAAGTAAACTTAACCATATAATTTGAGATATTTGAGGAATTAAAAAATATGAAATTATTAATAATTTCAGTATGACATACCAATGTTATAAATTAACTAACTTTTTATTAAGAATAATCGTAAATTTGTTATAACATGGTTTAAGAGACCAGTACTTACTTTCAGCCACTTAATAATTAAACATTAGAAATAACTCAATCAATAAATAAATTATCGTTTACTTTTTCAATAACAATTAGTATAAAAGAATGATTAGCCCCACAAATCACTGACCATAAAATAAATCGGGACGATTAATAAAAAAATTAGTTTGATTTAATCGTCCGGGTGTTGCATCCACCTTAACTCCCAGGGACGGAATAGTTCATGAATGGATCACACCTGTTGAAGAAACTAAAGTTCGTACTTTGGTTTTCATAGGAAGAATTACTGGATTATCTACATCCAATAATCGCAACCAATCTAAAGGTAAATCCGAAAAATCGGAATATTCATATCTTCAATACCATTAATGACCAATTGATTTTAAAGTAATAAGAGGATCATTTAATTCATCCAATAAATATAAAAGTCATAGGTTTGGAAAAGCAATAAATAATAAAACAATAGCTGGTAAAATTTTTCAAACTATTTCATTATCTGACCATGCAATAAAAATCGATTAGTAAATTTATTAAACATTAATATTAATACTTCATATCTTACTATTACTGTAATTATAATTAAAATCATCAATGTATGATCATGAAAAAAAAAACTAATTGTTCTATTAAAGTAGAAGATCGATCCTGCAAACCAAAATTAGCTCATGTTGAATTATTCTAACAAAAGATATTTTTATATAGTATATGAAGCTTAAATACATGGCACTATTCTGCCATATTAGAAATTTACTTATAAAGACAGTTCAGAATAACTATGCTCTCTAGGTGGGGTTTGTTGAAACCACTGAATCGAAGAATTTATATGAGAAGAATATATTACATTACGTTGTAAAATTATTCCCTCTAGTAAAATATATAAAAAAATAAAATACTTAACAAAGAAATTATTGATATAACAGAAGATACAAAATTTCAAGCTTTATAACAATCAGCGTAGTCTGAATACCGTCGCGGTAATACATCTAATCCTAAAAAAATGTTGAGGAAAAAAAGTTAAATTTACCCCAATTAATACAACATGTTCACGCCACACCCCCTGGCGCCCTCTAGAAGCGAGTGTGTTTCCCGCACCCGTGGAAATGCATTCGCTCTGGCAGCACTTCCCCCTTTCCCGGCAATCCCATGGCCATCTTTTTGTTTTAATTTCAGATACTTTCTCTTTCTCATTCTCTTTCTTTTTGGAAACATCGTACACCACCGAACCGTGCTTTCTTCTTAAAAAACCAACATCAAGCAAATCTTCAAAAGCGACATCAACCAAATCATCAAAACCAACATCGACCAAATCATCAAAATCAACATCAACCAAACCATCCAAACCCAACATCAACAAACCCATCAAAGCCCACCATTAACCAACCCATCAAAGCCCACCATTAACCAAACTAACCTTAATTCTAATTCTCATTCTTTTCGCCCCAACCCAACATTTGGTCCTAATCCGCCACCAAAAAAAAAAAAATAAAATAAAAAATTTCTCCGCAACAACAACAACAGTCACAATAACAACAACAATCACAACAACAATAACAACAACAACAGCAACACACTTACATCCATTTATTGAATTGTAAATTTGTGCAAGTGCAAGAAAATAAAATAAAATTTTTCTCCCATATTTGTGTTTTATTTATCGTCATTTCTCCTATCTAGGTATTGTACAGTGCTGGCGAAAATAATTATACACATAAATAAAAATTAAAAAAAAATAATATACTTTGAGTTTTCTTAGCGACCTGTTATCTCGTGCACCGTTGCCAGGTAGCACTGCGTATCTATGCGTCCGGATCGTCTCAGCAACGCCATCGGAAATATTATCCTCCAGTCTTAGAAAAATAACTCGCGAATTACTTTCGATTTAATTTAAATTAACGTGATTCCGTTTCCACCCAACTCAATTAAGTTCGAATCATTCTCGATTTTAATTTAAATTAACGCCATCTATTCTCAACCCAACTCAATTAAATTAAATTAATTCAAATCATTCTCGATTTTAATTTAAATTAACGCGACCTATTTTCAACCCAACTCAATTAAATTCATTCGAATCACCACGATTTAATTTAAATCAACGGGATTTATTTCAACCCGACTCAATCTAAATTAATTCGATTCATTTTCGAGGTTTTTGGTTAACGCGGTTGACTACCAATTTATATCACCGCGATTTACCGTAAAATCAATTAAACTAATTTCTCGGCTCTCGCGATTTGCTTAAGCTTCATTGACTGAGGTCAAGATTTCCGCACACACGTACCCCCCCTTGAGTGACCGCATGTCGTTGCTGACACCCGTCGATCCATTGGACGGTAACACCTCGACACCCCGATCGAGTTTTCAATTATCGTACCCGCCAACCCAAACCAATCACTGAACTGCCATGGAACCACTCACCCGGTTCATGAGTGTCTGCGAGACTTTAGAGGATTTTGCTCGGGAGCTCACACGACCCCTGAGAATGATTATTCGGAGTTCACTTTCCACACACATATGGAGGAACTCAAGGCAATATGGATGGACTTGAAGAACGCCTCCAATAAGGCCTTGGAATCTTTGGTCGCCAAAGCAGCACCTCTCGACACCTCTGATACCACCGCTAGTGAAATCGTCGTTGCCAAATCAAAGCAACAACGATGCTACAAGCTCCACGTACGGCTCGCCGCCAAGATACAGGAGCAGCAACACCTCGTCGCAGCGAGCTCATTCCGTGCAGCGATCGCCGGCCTCGACGCATCACACCGAGCGGATGAGGTCACTTACTGAGGACATAACATCAGTCTACCACCGTGCGACACTGATGTTTTCAAAGGCGACTACGAGTCATTTCCATCGTTTCGCGATATGTTCTCCGCGCTATATATTCGGAACAATCGACTTTCGCCCATCGAGAACTTGTTCCACTTGAACCAAGAGACTCGCGGTGAAGCCAAGGAGATTGTCCAGTAGTCTCCTCTCGTAGACAGTGGGTTTGCTCAAGCGTGGCGAAACCTAACGGATCGCTTCGAGAATAAGCGAATCCTCGCAATTCTCATCTCTATACTCTTTTTAACCTAACTCCCGTCACTCACGAATCAGGCGCCGCTATCAAACGCTTGCAACGTGAAATCAATAACTTTCCCGCGACTCTCGACCTGCTCGACATCGATGTCAACAGTTGGGATGTTATCATAGTTCATCTGTGTTCGTCGCGACTACCCGAAACCACCCTTTATCTGTTGGAACGCTCGATCACACAGAAGCGGGAAATTCCCTCGTGGAAAGAAATGGATGAGTTTCTAACGTCGCATTTCCAGACGTTGGAAACTATTGATGACATTCGTAGAATCCGTACCAATACACAAGACGGTGATGGGCAGTACCACCCGTAATGCCGCCCCACCTAAGCCTGTGAACACCTTCCAGGCAAACATGATCACGATCAATTGCCCCCTATGCAGTCATCCGTCTCATCCCATACGTCGCTGTTCGCGCTTTCTGGCGATGCAGCCTGATAAGCGATGGACAACAATCACCAACCTTAAGTTCTGCACGAATTGTCTAGCACATTGGCATCAACTTAAGGATTGCAAGAGTGCTTTCACTTGTATGTTGTGCTCCAAACGACATCATACACTCTTGCATCGCTAGGTGGCTACCACTACGTCTTCGTTAACCGATGCGAACTCTTAACCCTCCACCTCGCGCCCCCAACCCCAACTAGACCGCAGCAACCTTACGGGCAATCATCCCCGATACCCTCCAGCGCCCTCTCGCGCTACACAACCTCCTCCTCAATCGCAAATACAGTCCACTGCAACCCCTCCCACCTCAACGTATTGACTTGCTTCACCTCGCGTCCGAAGCAAGTGCTTCTCGCTACGGCTATGGTGAATATCCGCCATCGCGACGAACTTTACCCAGCTCGTGCGCTCATCGATCCTGGATCGGAAGCCACTTCCTTAACTAAACGTGTTCAGCAGCGTTTGCATATTCCCACTAAAATCATTCAGGCACAAATTGCCAGCGTGAATAAAACCGTCACTGCTCATGTCAGTAAACAGTGTAAATTCACACTGGATTCCCCCAAAGATTGATGAAATCATTTTACTAATCCAGATACTGTGGTTATTGTACCAATTGATTTTGTAATTGGTCATGGACTATTATCTACCAAATAAAAAGAATGTACATTTTAAATGAACTGACATTAATTACTTCTCTAGAATATGGAGTTCTTAAAACTGAAAAAACATATGATAATAACGGCAGATTCCAATGATAATAATATAATTTGTACTAAAATTAAAACTCTTATAATAGATTCAAAAAAGAACCTGTATTTCCTAATAAAGTTATTAATAAATGCCCAGCAATTATATTTGCAGTTAAACGGACAGCTAAAGTTCTGGGACGAATTAAATTTCCAATTTTCTCAATACATACTTTAAAAGGTATTAAAACCGGCGGAGTTCTTTGAGGAACTAAATGATGAAACATATGATTAGTATGATTTAATCAGCTATAAATTATAAATCTAAGTCATAAAGGCAAAGCTAAATAAAAAGTTATTGTAAGATGACTAGAGCAAGTGAAAATATACGGAACTAAACCCATAAAATTATTAAATAAAATTGTTGAATACAAAGAAACAAAAATTAATGTAGAACCCCTTCTTTTTCCCCCTAATAAAACTTTAAATTCTCTGTGAAGACTTAATAAAATTTTCTTTTAAAAAACATGCCAGCTGGGAATTAATCAGAATAAAGAAGGAATAATAAATAAACCAATAAAAGATCTAATTGAATTTAAAGATAATTTAAATAAACTTGATGAAGGATCAAATACTAATTAGTAAAGGTGTTGTCTACAGCCGGGCTGTAGCCGAAATACCCTACACCCTAAAGCTGCATATATACTCGTATATATATTTAGAAGTGGTGCGATATACTATACTCGTATATATATACAATATATATATTATATATCTAATAATAAATATACAATATATATATAATAATAATAATAATTATATCGCACCACTTCTAAAAGGCAAAACTTTATACTCCTATCAAATTTCTACACCTATGCCGTCATGATGGCTGTATGCAGTTTCATAAGTGAAAGCATAAGGAGGCGTGGCCCGCCCATTTTTTTCCCAACAGAATATTATTGGTTCACAAGCTACTTTTCAATACAATTCATGTAAAACCCTCAATGACCTATGTAAACTAAAAGTGGGCGGATCACGTCTATATTTGGCATATTAACTGGAAGCATTAGTCTAAACCTACATATAAAATTTTCTTGTCTTCTCTCAAAAAGTGATGCTGATATGGCCTTTTTTAATAGGCAAAACAGTGGTACCAGCACTCTCGATATAAAAAGTAGGCGTCGTCCTTGGGTGATTTTGACCATTTTCAATACGAAACACCACAACATAACAACGAATATTTTTGCCAAATTTCATTTTGAAATCTTAATCCGTTCTCCTGTGATCGTGATTTCAACGGACAGACGGACAGACATCGTTATTTCAATTTTGGTGGTGATGCTGATCAAGAATATATATACTTTTCCATACCTATCTTGTCTAGTTCTATGCGTTACACACTCCGGTAGAAAGTGAATATACCCTCAACCTTAAGGTGTAGGGTATAAAAACAAATTTGTTATCATTTTCAATTTATTGACAATAAATTTTCTTTTATTTTAATTTTCGATTGAATAGATAAATTAATAAAAAATAATAATTTAATACATTAAATAATAAAAAAACAAATAAAAATCAAAAAAGTAAACTTAACCATATAATTTGAGATATTTGAGGAATTAAAAAATATGAAATTATTAATAATTTCAGTATGACATACCAATGTTATAAATTAACTAACTTTTTATTAAGAATAATCGTAAATTTGTTATAACATGGTTTAAGAGACCAGTACTTACTTTCAGCCACTTAATAATTAAACATTAGAAATAACTCAATCAATAAATAAATTATCGTTTACACTTTCAATAACAATTAGTATAAAAGAATGATTAGCCCCACAAATCACTGACCATAAAATAAATCGGGACGATTAATAAAAAAAATTAGTTTGATATAATCGTCCGGGTGTTGCATCCACCTTAACTCCCAGGGACGGAATAGTTCATGAATGGATCACACCTGTTGAAGAAACTAAAGTTCGTACTTGGGTTTTCATAGGAAGAATTACTCGATTATCTACATCCAATAATCGAAACCAATCTAAAGGTAAATCCGAAAAATCGGAATATTCATATCTTCAATACCATTAATGACCAATTGATTTTAAAGTAATAAGAGGATCATTTAATTCATCCAATAAATATAAAAGTCGTAGGTTTGGAAAAGCAATAAATAATACAACAATAGCTGGTAAAATTTTTCAAACTATTTCATTATCTGACCATGCAATAAAAATCGATTAGTAAATTTATTAAACATTAATATTAATACTTCATATCTTACTATTACTGTAATTATAATTAAAATCATCAATGTATGATCATGAAAAAAAAACTAATTGTTCTATTAAAGTAGAAGATCGATCCTGCAAACCAAAATTAGCTCATGTTGAATTATTCTAACAAAAGATATTTTTATATAGTATATGAAGCTTAAATACATGGCACTATTCTGCCATATTAGAAATTTACTTATAAAGACAGTTCAGAATAACTATGCTCTCTAGGTGGGGTTTGTTGAAACCACTGAATCGAAGAATTTATATGAGAAGAATATATTACATTACGTTGTAAAATTATTCCCTCTAGTAAAATATATAAAAAAATAAAATACCTAACAAAGAAATTATTGATATAACAGAAGATACAAAATTTCAAGCTGTATAACAATCAGCGTAGTCTGAATACCGTCGCGGTAATACAGCTAAAATCCTAAAAAATGTTGAGGAAAAAAAGTTAAAATTACCCCAATTAATACAACATGTTCACGCCACACCCTCTGGCGCCCTCTAGAAGCGAGTGTGTTTCCCGCACCCGTGGAAATGCATTCGCTCTGGCAGCACTTCCCACTTTCCCGGCAATCCCATGGCCATCTTTCTGTTTTAATTTCAGATACTTTCTCATTCTCTTTCTTTTTGGAAACATCGTACACCACAGAACCGTGCTTTCTTCTTAAAAAACCAACATCAAGCAAATCTTCAAAAGCGACATCAACCAAATCATCAAAACCAACATCAACCAAATCATCAAAACCAACATCGACCAAATGATCAAAATCAACATCAACCAAACCATCCAAACCCAACATCAACCAACCCATCAAAGCCCACCATTAACCAAACCATCATCGAACCAAGAAGCAACATCAAATCAACCACATTCATCCTCAATAAGGCAATCGCTCATCACCCTCAAACATCACCGGAGAGTACACTCCATTTTTCACCAGACTTCCCAAACTAACCTTAATTCTAATTCTCATTCTTTTCGCCCCAACCCAACATTTGGTCCTAATCCGCCACCAAAAAAAAAATAAAATAAAAAATATCTCCACAACAACAACAACAGTCACAATAACAACAACAATAACAACACAAAAATAACAACAACATCAGCAACACACTTACATCCATTTATTGAATTGTAAATTTGTGCAAGTGCAAGAAAATAAAATAAAATTTTTCTCCCATATTTGTGTTTTATTTATCGTCATTTCTCCTATCTAGGTATTGTACAGTGCTGGCGAAAATAATTATACACATAAATAAAAATTAAAAAAAAAAAAATACACTTTGAGTTTTCTTAGCGACCTGTTATCTCGTGCACCGTTGCCAGGTAGCACGGCGTATCTATGGCGCCGCGTCCGGATCGTCTCAGCAACGCCATCGGAAATATTTTCCTCCAGTCTTAGAAAAATAACTCGCGAATTACTTTCGATTTAATTTAAATTAACGTGATTCCGTTTCCACCCAACTCAATTAAGTTCGAATCATTCTCGATTTTAATTTAAATTAACGCCATCTATTCTCAACCCAACTCAATTAAATTAAATTAATTCAAATCATTCTCGATTTTAATTTAAATTAACGCGACCTATTTTCAACCCAACTCAATTAAATTAAATTAATTCGAATCACCTTCGATTTAATTTAAATCAACGGGATTTATTTCAACCCGACTCAATCTTAATTAATTCGATTCATTTTCGAGGTTTTTGGTTAACGCGATTTACCGTAAAATCAATTAAACTAATTTCTCGGCTCTCGCGATTTGCTTAAGCTTCATTGACTGAGGTCAAGATTTCCGCACACACGTACCCCCCCTTGAGTGACCGCATGTCGTTGCTGACACCCGTCGATCCATTGGACGGGTGGATCCCCCAACCAAACCAATCACTGAACTGCCATGGAAACACTCACCCGGTTCATGAGTGTCTGCGAGACTTTAGAGGATTTTGATCGGGAGCTCACACGACCCCTGAGAATGATTATTCGGAGTTCACTTTCCACACACATATGGAGGAACTCAAGGCAATATGGATGGACTTGAAGAACGCCTCCAATAAGGCCTTGGAATCTTTGGTCGCCAAAGCAGCACCTCTCGACACCTCTGATACCACCGCTAGTGAAATCGTCGTTGCCAAATCAAAGCAACAACGATGCTACAAGCTCCACGTACGGCTCGCCGCCAAGATACAGGAGCAGCAACACCTCGTCGCAGCGAGCTCATTCCGTGCAGCGATCGCCGGCCTCGACGCATCACACCGAGCGGATGAGGTCACTTACTGAGGACATAACATCAGTCTACCACCGTGCGACACTGATGTTTTCAAAGGCGACTACGAGTCATTTCCATCGTTTCGCGATATGTTCTCCGCGCTATATATTCGGAACAATCGACTTTCGCCCATCGAGAACTTGTTCCACTTGAACCAAGAGACTCGCGGTGAAGCCAAGGAGATTGTCCAGTAGTCTCCTCTCGTAGACAGTGGGTTTGCTCAAGCGTGGCGAAACCTAACGGATCGCTTCGAGAATAAGCGAATCCTCGCAATTCTCATCTCTGTACTCTTTTTAACCTAACTCCCGTCACTCACGAATCAGGCGCCGCTATCAAACGCTTGCAACGTGAAATCAATAACTTTCCCGCGACTCTCGACCTGCTCGACATCGATGTCAACAGTTGGGATGTTATCATAGTTCATCTGTGTTCGTCGCGACTACCCGAAACCACCCTTTATCTGTTGGAACGCTCGATCACACAGAAGCGGGAAATTCCCTCGTGGAAAGAAATGGATGAGTTTCTAACGTCGCATTTCCAGACGTTGGAAACTATTGATGACATTCGTAGAATCCGTACCAATACACAAGACGGTGATGGGCAGTACCACCCGTAATGCCGCCCCACCTAAGCCTGTGAACACCTTCCAGGCAAACATGATCACGATCAATTGCCCCCTATGCAGTCATCCGTCTCATCCCATACGTCGCTGTTCGCGCTTTCTGGCGATGCAGCCTGATAAGCGATGGACAACAATCACCAACCTTAAGTTCTGCACGAATTGTCTAGCACATTGGCATCAACTTAAGGATTGCAAGAGTGCTTTCACTTGTATGTTGTGCTCCAAACGACATCATACACTCTTGCATCGCTAGGTGGCTACCACTACGTCTTCGTTAACCGATGCGAACTCTTAACCCTCCACCTCGCGCCCCCAACCCCAACTAGACCGCAGCAACCTTACGGGCAATCATCCCCGATACCCTCCAGCGCAGTCTCGCGCTACACAACCTCCTCCTCAATCGCAAATACAGTCCACTGCAACCCCTCCCACCTCAACGTATTGACTTGCTTCACCTCGCGTCCGAAGCAAGTGCTTCTCGCTACGGCTATGGTGAATATCCGCCATCGCGACGAACTTTACCCAGCTCGTGCGCTCATCGATCCTGGATCGGAAGCCACTTCCTTAACTAAACGTGTTCGGCAGCGTTTGCATATTCCCACTAAAATCATTCAGGCACAAATTGCCAGCGTGAATAAAACCGTCACTGCTCATGTCAGTAAACAGTGTAAATTCACACTGGATTCCCCCAAAGATTGATGAAATCATTTTACTAATCCAGATACTGTGGTTATTGTACCAATTGATTCTGTAATTGGTCATGGACTATTATCTACCAAATAAAAAGAATGTACATTTTAAATGAACTGACATTAATTACTTCTCTAGAATATGGAGTTCTTAAAACTGAAAAAACATATGATAATAACGGCAGATTCCAATGATAATAATATAATTTGTACTAAAATTAAAACTCTTATAATAGATTCAAAAAAGAACCTGTATTTCCTAATAAAGTTATTAATAAATGCCCAGCAATTATATTTGCAGTTAAACGGACAGCTAAAGTTCTGGGACGAATTAAATTTCCAATTTTCTCAATACATACTTTAAAAGGTATTAAAACCGGCGGAGTTCTTTGAGGAACTAAATGATGAAACATATGATTAGTAAGATTTAATCAGCTATAAATTATAAATCTAAGTCATAAAGGCAAAGCTAAATAAAAAGTTATTGTAAGATGACTAGAGCAAGTGAAAATATACGGAACTAAACCCATAAAATTATTAAATAAAATTGTTGAATACAAAGAAACAAAAATTAATGTAGAACCCCTTCTTTTTCCCCCTAATAAAACTTTAAATTCTCTGTGAAGACTTAATAAAATTTTCTTTTAAAAAACATGCCAGCTGGGAATTAATCAGAATAAAGAAGGAATAATAAATAAACCAATAAAAGATCTAATTGAATTTAAAGATAATTTAAATAAACTTGATGAAGGATCAAATACTAATTAGTAAAGGTGTTGTCTACAGCCGGGCTGTAGCCGAAATACCCTACACCCTAAAGCTGCATATATACTCGTATATATATTTAGAAGTGGTGCGATATACTATACTCGTATATATATACAATATATATATTATATATCTAATAATAAATATACAATATATATATAATAATAATAATAATTATATCGCACCACTTCTAAAAGGCAAAACTTTATACTCCTATCAAATTTCTACACCTATGCCGTCATGATGGCTGTATGCAGTTTCATAAGTGAAAGCATAAGGAGGCGTGGCCCGCCCATTTTTTTCCCAACAGAATATTATTGGTTCACAAGCTACTTTTCAATACAATTCATGTAAAACCCTCAATGACCTATGTAAACTAAAAGTGGGCGGATCACGTCTATATTTGGCATATTAACTGGAAGCATTAGTCTAAACCTACATATAAAATTTTCTTGTCTTCTCTCAAAAAGTGATGCTGATATGGCCTTTTTTAATAGGCAAAACAGTGGTACCAGCACTCTCGATATAAAAAGTAGGCGTCGTCCTTGGGTGATTTTGACCATTTTCAATACGAAACACCACAACATAACAACGAATATTTTTGCCAAATTTCATTTTGAAATCTTAATCCGTTCTCCTGTGATCGTGATTTCAACGGACAGACGGACAGACATCGTTATTTCAATTTTGGTGGTGATGCTGATCAAGAATATATATACTTTTCCATACCTATCTTGTCTAGTTCTATGCGTTACACACTCCGGTAGAAAGTGAATATACCCTCAACCTTAAGGTGTAGGGTATAAAAACAAATTTGTTATCATTTTCAATTTATTGACAATAAATTTTCTTTTATTTTAATTTTCGATTGAATAGATAAATTAATAAAAAATAATAATTTAATACATTAAATAATAAAAAAACAAATAAAAATCAAAAAAGTAAACTTAACCATATAATTTGAGATATTTGAGGAATTAAAAAATATGAAATTATTAATAATTTCAGTATGACATACCAATGTTATAAATTAACTAACTTTTTATTAAGAATAATCGTAAATTTGTTATAACATGGTTTAAGAGACCAGTACTTACTTTCAGCCACTTAATAATTAAACATTAGAAATAACTCAATCAATAAATAAATTATCGTTTACACTTTCAATAACAATTAGTATAAAAGAATGATTAGCCCCACAAATCACTGACCATAAAATAAATCGGGACGATTAATAAAAAAAATTAGTTTGATATAATCGTCCGGGTGTTGCATCCACCTTAACTCCCAGGGACGGAATAGTTCATGAATGGATCACACCTGTTGAAGAAACTAAAGTTCGTACTTGGGTTTTCATAGGAAGAATTACTCGATTATCTACATCCAATAATCGAAACCAATCTAAAGGTAAATCCGAAAAATCGGAATATTCATATCTTCAATACCATTAATGACCAATTGATTTTAAAGTAATAAGAGGATCATTTAATTCATCCAATAAATATAAAAGTCGTAGGTTTGGAAAAGCAATAAATAATACAACAATAGCTGGTAAAATTTTTCAAACTATTTCATTATCTGACCATGCAATAAAAATCGATTAGTAAATTTATTAAACATTAATATTAATACTTCATATCTTACTATTACTGTAATTATAATTAAAATCATCAATGTATGATCATGAAAAAAAAACTAATTGTTCTATTAAAGTAGAAGATCGATCCTGCAAACCAAAATTAGCTCATGTTGAATTATTCTAACAAAAGATATTTTTATATAGTATATGAAGCTTAAATACATGGCACTATTCTACCATATTAGAAATTTACTTATAAAGGCAGTTCAGAATAACTATGCTCTCTAGGTGGGGTTTGTTGAAACCACTGAATCGAAGAATTTATATGAGAAGAATATATTACATTACGTTGTAAAATTATTCCCTCTAGTAAAATATATAAAAAAATAAAATACCTAACAAAGAAATTATTGATATAACAGAAGATACAAAATTTCAAGCTGTATAACAATCAGCGTAGTCTGAATACCGTCGCGGTAATACAGCTAATCCTAAAAAATGTTGAGGAAAAAAAGTTAAATTTACCCCAATTAATACAACATGTTCACGCCACACCCCCTGGCGCCCTCTAGAAGCGAGTGTGTTTCCCGCACCCGTGGAAATGCATTCGCTCTGGCAGCACTTCCCCCTTTCCCGGCAATCCCATGGCCATCTTTCTGTTTTAATTTCAGATACTTTCTCTTTCTCTTTCTCATTCTCTTTCTTTTTGAAAACATCGTACACCACCGAACCGTGCTTTCTTCTTAAAAAACCAACATCAAGCAAATCTTCAAAAGCGACATCAACTAAATCATCAAAATCAACATCAACCAAACCATCCAAACCCAACATCAACCAACCCATCAAAGCCCACCAGTAACCAAACCATCATCGAACCAAGAAGCAACATCAAATCAACCACATTCATCCTCAATAAGGCAATCGCTCATCACCCTCAAACATCACCGGAGAGTACACTCCATTTTTCACCAGACTTCCCAAACTAACCTTAATTCTAATTCTCATTCTTTTCGCCCCAACCCAACATTTGGTCCTAATCCGCCACCAAAAAAAAAAAATAAAATAAAAAATATCTCCACAACAACAACAACAGTCACAATAACAACAACAATTACAACAACAATAACAACAACAACAGCAACACACTTACATCCATTTATTGAATTGTAAATTTGTGCAAGTGCAAGAAAATAAAATAAAATTTTTCTCCCATATTTGTGTTTTATTTATCGTCATTTCTCCTATCTAGGTATTGTACAGTGCTGGCGAAAATAATTATACACATAAATAAAAATTAAAAAAAAAAATACACTTTGAGTTTTCTTAGCGACCTGTTATCTCGTGCACCGTTGCCAGGTAGCACGGCGTATCTATGGCGCCGCGTCTGGAATATTAACTGGAAGCATTAGTCTAAACCTATATATAAAATTTTCTTGTCTTCTCTCAAAAAGTGATGCTGATATGGCCTTTTTTAATAGGCAAAACAGTGGTACCAGCACTCTCGATATAAAAAGTAGGCGTGGTCCTTGGGTGATTTTGCCCATTTTCAATACGAAACACCCCAACATAACAACAACTATTTTTGCCAAATTTCATTTTGAAATCTTAATCTGTTCTCCTGTGATTGTGATTTCAACGGACAGACAGACAGACAGACGGACAGACATCGTTATTTCAATTTTGGTGGTGATGCTGATCAAGAATATATATACTTTTCCATACCTATCTTGTCGAGTTCTATGCATTACACACTCCGGTAGAAAGTGAATATACCCTCAACCTTAAGGTGTAGGGTATAAAAACAAATTTGTTATCATTTTCAATTTATTGACAATAAACTTTCTTTTATTTTAATTTTCGATTGAATAGATAAATTAATAAAAAATAATAATTTAATACATTAAATAATAAAAAAACAAATAAAAATCAAAAAAGTAAACTTAACCATATAATTTGAGATATTTGAGGAATTAAAAAATATGAAATTATTAATAATTTCAGTATGACATACCAATGTTATAAATTAACTAACTTTTTATTAAGAATAATCGTAAATTTGTTATAACATGGTTTAAGAGACCAGTACTTACTTTCAGCCACTTAATAATTAAACATTAGAAATAACTCAATCAATAAATAAATTATCGTTTACTCTTTCAATAACAATTAGTATAAAAGAATGATTAGCCCCACAAATCACTGACCATAAAATAAATCGGGACGATTAATAAAAAAATTAGTTTGATTTAATCGTCCGGGTGTTGCATCCACCTTAACTCCCAGGGACGGAATAGTTCATGAATGGATCACACTTGTTGAAGAAACTAAAGTTCGTACTTTGGTTTTCATAGGAAGAATTACTCGATTATCTACATCCAATAATCGAAACCAATCTAAAGGTAAATCCGAAAAATCGGAATATTCATATCTTCAATACCATTAATGACCAATTGATTTTAAAGTAATAAGAGGAGCATTTAATTCATCCAATAAATATAAAAGTCATAGGTTTGGAAAAGCAATAAATAATAAAACAATAGCTGGTAAAATTTTTCAAACTATTTCATTATCTGACCATGCAATAAAAATCGATTAGTAAATTTATTAAACATTAATATTAATACTTCATATCTTACTATTACTGTAATTATAATTAAAATCATCAATGTATGATCATGAAAAAAAACTAATTGTTCTATTAAAGTAGAAGATCGATCCTGCAAACCAAAATTAGCTCATGTTGAATTATTCTAACAAAAGATATTTTTATATAGTATATGAAGCTTAAATACATGGCACTATTCTGCCATATTAGAAATTTACTTATAAAGACAGTTCAGAATAACTATGCTCTCTAGGTGGGGTTTGTTGAAACCACTGAATCGAAGAATTTATATGAGAAGAATATATTACATTACGTTGTAAAATTATTCCCTCTAGTAAAATATATAAAAAAATAAAATACCTAACAAAGAAATTATTGATATAACAGAAGATACAAAATTTCAAGCTGTATAACAATCAGCGTAGTCTGAATACCGTCGCGGTAATACAGCTAAAATCCTAAAAAATGTTGAGGAAAAAAAGTTAAAATTACCCCAATTAATACAACATGTTCACGCCACACCCCCTGGCGCCCTCTAGAAGCGAGTGTGTTTCCCGCACCCGTGGAAATGCATTCGCTCTGGCAGCACTTCCCACTTTCCCGGCAATCCCATGGCCATCTTTCTGTTTTAATTTCAGATACTTTCTCATTCTCTTTCTTTTTGGAAACATCGTACACCACAGAACCGTGCTTTCTTCTTAAAAAACCAACATCAAGCAAATCTTCAAAAGCGACATCAACCAAATCATCAAAATCAACATCAACCAAACCATCCAAACCCAACATCAACCAACCCATCAAAGCCCACCATTAACCAAACCATCATCGAACCAAGAAGCAACATCAAATCAACCACATTCATCCTCAATAAGGCAATCGCTCATCACCCTCAAACATCACCGGAGAGTACACTCCATTTTTCACCAGACTTCCCAAACTAACCTTAATTCTAATTCTCATTCTTTTCGCCCCAACCCAACATTTGGTCCTAATCCGCCACCAAAAAAAAAATAAAATAAAAAATATCTCCACAACAACAACAACAGCCACAATAACAACAACAATTACAACAACAATAACAACAACAACAGCAACACACTTACATCCATTTATTGAATTGTAAATTTGTGCAAGTGCAAGAAAATAAAATAAAATTTTTCTCCCATATTTGTGTTTTATTTATCGTCATTTCTCCTATCTAGGTATTGTACAGTGCTGGCGAAAATAATTATACACATAAATAAAAATTAAAAAAAAAAAAAATACACTTTGAGTTTTCTTAGCGACCTGTTATCTCGTGCACCGTTGCCAGGTAGCACGGCGTATCTATGGCGCCGCGTCCGCATCGTCTCAGCAACGCCATCGGAAATATTTTCCTCCAGTCTTAGAAAAATAACTCGCGAATTACTTTCGATTTAATTTAAATTAACGTGATTCCGTTTCCACCCAACTCAATTAAGTTCGAATCATTCTCGATTTTAATTTAAATTAACGCCATCTATTCTCAACCCAACTCAATTAAATTAAATTAATTCAAATCATTCTCGATTTTAATTTAAATTAACGCGACCTATTTTCAACCCAACTCAATTAAATTAAATTAATTCGAATCACCTTCGATTTAATTTAAATCAACGGGATTTATTTCAACCCGACTCAATCTTAATTAATTCGATTCATTTTCGAGGTTTTTGGTTAACGCGATTTACCGTAAAATCAATTAAACTAATTTCTCGGCTCTCGCGATTTGCTTAAGCTTCATTGACTGAGGTCAAGATTTCCGCACACACGTACCCCCCCTTGAGTGACCGCATGTCGTTGCTGACACCCGTCGATCCATTGGACGGGTGGATCCCCCAACCAAACCAATCACTGAACTGCCATGGAAACACTCACCCGGTTCATGAGTGTCTGCGAGACCTTAGAGGATTTTGCTCGGGAGCTCACACGACCCCTGAGAATGATTATTCGGAGTTCACTCTCCACACCCATATGGAGGAACTCAAGGCAATATGGATGGACTTGAAAAACGCCTCCAATAAGGCCTTGGAATCTTTGGTCGCCAAAGCAGCACCTCTCGACACCTCTGATACCACCGCTAGTGAAATCGTCGTTGCCAAATCAAAGCAACAACGATGCTACAAGCTCCACGTACGGCTCGCCGCCAAGATACAGGAGCAGCAACACCTCGTCGCAGCGAGCTCATTCCGGGCAGCAATCGCCGGCCTCGACGCATCACACCGAGCGGATGAGGTCACTTACTGAGGACATAACATCAGTCTACCACCGTGCGACACTGATGTTTTCAAAGGCGACTACGAGTCGTTTCCATCGTTTCGCGATATGTTCTCCGCGCTATATATTCGGAACAATCGACTTTCGCCCATCGAGAACTTGTTCCACTTGAACCAAAAGACTCGCGGTGAAGCCAAGGAGATTGTCCAGAAGTCTCCTCTCGTAGACAGTGGGTTTGCTCAAGCGTGGCGAAACCTAACGGATCGCTTCGAGAATAAGCGAATCCTCGCAATTCTCATCTCCGTACTCTTTTTAACCTAACTCCCGTCACTCACGAATCAGGCGCCGCTATCAACCGCCTGCAACGTGAAATCAATAACTTTCCCGCGACTCTCGACCTGCTCGACATCGATGTCAACAGTTGGGATGTTATCATAGTTCATCTGTGTTCGTCGCGACTACCCGAAACCACCCTTTCTCTGTTGGAACGCTCGATCACACAGAAGTGCGAAATTCCCTCGTGGAAAGAAATGGATGAGTTTCTAACGTCGCATTTCCAGACGTTGGAAACTATTGATGACATTCGTAGAATCCGTACCAATACCCAAGACGGTGATGGGCAGTACCACCCGTAATGCCGCCCTACCTAAGCCTGTGAACACCTTCCAGGCAAACATGATCGCGATCAATTGCCCCCTATGCAGTCATCCGTCTCATCCAATACGTCGCTGTTCGCGCTTTCTGGCGATGCAGCCTGATAAGCGATGGACAACAATCACCAACCTTAAGTTCTGCACGAATTGTCTAGCACATTGGCATCAACTTAAGGATTGCAAGAGTGCTTTCACTTGTATGTTGTGCTCCAAACGACATCATACACTCTTGCATCGCTAGGTGGCTACCACTACGTCTTCGTTAACCGATGCGAACTCTTAACCCTCCACCTCGCGCCCCCAACCGCAACTAGACCGCAGCAACCTTACGGGCAATCATCGCCGATACCCTCCAGCGCCCTCTCGCGCTACATAACCTCCTCCTCAATCGCAAATACAGTCCACTGCAACCCCTCCCACCTCAACGTATTGCCTTGCTTCACCTCGCGTCCGAAGCAAGTGCTTCTCGCTACGGCTATGGTGAATATCCGCCATCGCGACGAACTTTACCCAGCTCGTGCGCTCATCGATCCTGGATCGGAAGCCACTTCCTTAACTAAACGTGCTCAGCAGCGTTTGCATATTCCCACTAAAATCATTCAGGCACAAATTGCCAGCGTGAATAAAACCGTCACTGCTCATGTCAGTAAACAGTGTAAATTCACACTGGATTCCCCCAAAGATTGATGAAATCATTTTACTAATCCAGATACTGTGGTTATTGTACCAATTGATTCTGTAATTGGTCATGGACTATTATCTACCAAATAAAAAGAATGTACATTTTAAATGAACTGACATTAATTACTTCTCTAGAATATGGAGTTCTTAAAACTGAAAAAACATATGATAATAACGGCAGATTCCAATGATAATAATATAATTTGTACTAAAATTAAAACTCTTATAATAGATTCAAAAAAGAACCTGTATTTCCTAATAAAGTTATTAATAAATGCCCAGCAATTATATTTGCAGTTAAACGGACAGCTAAAGTTCTGGGACGAATTAAATTTCCAATTTTCTCAATACATACTTTAAAAGGTATTAAAACCGGCGGAGTTCTTTGAGGAACTAAATGATGAAACATATGATTAGTATGATTTAATCAGCTATAAATTATAAATCTAAGTCATAAAGGCAAAGTTAAATAAAAAGTTATTGTAAGATGACTAGAGCAAGTGAAAATATACGGAACTAAACCCATAAAATTATTAAATAAAATTGTTGAATACAAAGAAACAACAATTAATGTAGACCCCCTTCTTTTTCCCCCTAATAAAACTTTAAATTCTCTGTGAAGACTTAATAAAATTTTCTTTAAAAAAACATGCCAGCTGGGAATTAATCAGAATAAAGAAGGAATAATAAATAAACCAATAAAAGATCTAATTGAATTTAAAGATAATTTAAATAAACTTGATGAAGGATCAAATACTAATTAGTAAAGGTGTTGTCTACAGCCGGGCTGTAGCCGAAATACCCTACACCCTAAAGCTGCATATATACTCGTATATATATTTAGAAGTGGTGGTAATATATATAATATACAATATATATATTATATATTTAATAATAAATATAAAATATATATATAGTAATAATAATAATTATATCGCACCACTTCTAAAAGGCAAAACTTTATACTCCTATGAAATTTCTACACCTAAGCCGTCATGATGGCTGTATGCAGTTTCATAAGTGAAAGCATAAGGAGGCGTGGCCCGCCCATTTTTTTCCCAACAGAATATTATTGGTTCACAAGCTACTTTTCAATACAATTCATGTAAAACCCTCAATGACCTATGTAAACTAAAAGTGGGCGGATCACGCCTATATTTGGCATATTAACTGGAAGCATTAGTCTAAACCTACATATAAAATTTTCTTGTCTTCTCTCATAAAGTGATGCTGATATGGCCTTTTTTAATAGGCAAAACAGTGGTACCAGCACTCTCGATATAAAAAGTAGGCGTGGTCCTTGGGTGATTTTGCCCATTTTCAATACGAAACACCCCAACATAACAACAACTATTTTTGCCAAATTTCATTTTGAAATCTTAATCCGTTCTCCTGTGATCGTGATTTCAACGGACAGACAGACAGACAGACAGACAGACAGACGGACAGACATCGTTATTTCAATTTTGGTGGTGATGCTGATCAAGAATATATATACTTTTCCATACCTATCTTGTCGAGTTCTATGCATTACACACTCCGGTAGAAAGTGAATATACCCTCAACCTTAAGGTGTAGGGTATAAAAACAAATTTGTTATCATTTTCAATTTATTTAATCGAATTTATTTATTTAATCGATTGAATAGATAAATTAATAAAAAATAATAATTTAATACATTAAATAATAAAAAAACAAATAAAAATCAAAAAAGTAAACTTAATCATATAATTTGAGATATTTGAGGAATTAAAAAATATGAAATTATTAATAATTTCAGTATGACATACCAATGTTATAAATTAACTAACTTTTTATTAAGAATAATCGTAAATTTGTTATTACATGGTTTAAGAGACCAGTACTTACTTTCAGCCACTTAATAATTAAACATTAGAAATAACTCAATCAATAAATAAATTATCGTTTACTCTTTCAATAACAATTAGTATAAAAGAATGATTAGCCCCACAAATCACTGACCATAAAATAAATCGGGACGATTAATAAAAAAATTAGTTTGATTTAATCGTCCGGGTGTTGCATCCACCTTAACTCCCAGGGACGGAATAGTTCATGAATGGATCACACCTGTTGAAGAAACTAAAGTTCGTACTTTGGTTTTCATAGGAAGAATTACTCGATTATCTACATCCAATAATCGAAACCAATCTAAAGGTAAATCCGAAAAATCGGAATATTCATATCTTCAATACCATTAATGACCAATTGATTTTAAAGTAATAAGAGGAGCATTTAATTCATCCAATAAATATAAAAGTCATAGGTTTGGAAAAGCAATAAATAATAAAACAATAGCTGGTAAAATTTTTCAAACTATTTCATTATCTGACCATGCAATAAAAATCTATTAGTAAATTTATTAAACATTAATATTAATACTTCATATCTTACTATTACTGTAATTATAATTAAAATCATCAATGTATGATCATGAAAAAAAACTAATTGTTCTATTAAAGTAGAAGATCGATCCTGCAAACCAAAATTAGCTCATGTTAAATTATTCTAACAAAAGATATTTTTATATAGTATATGAAGCTTAAATACATGGCACTATTCTGCCATATTAGAAATTTACTTATAAAGACAGTTCAGAATAACTATGCTCTCTAGGTGGGGTTTGTTGAAACCACTGAATCGAAGAATTTATATGAGAAGAATATATTACATTACGTTGTAAAATTATTCCCTCTAGTAAAATATATAAAAAAATAAAATACCTAACAAAGAAATTATTGATATAACAGAAGATACAAAATTTCAAGCTGTATAACAATCAGCGTAGTCTGAATACCGTCGCGGTAATACAGCTAATCCTAAAAAATGTTGAGGAAAAAAAGTTAAATTTACCCCAATTAATACAACATGTTCACGCCACACCCCCTGGCGCCCTCTAGAAGCGAGTGTGTTTCCCGCACCCGTGGAAATGCATTCGCTCTGGCAGCACTTCCCCCTTTCCCGGCAATCCCATGGCCATCTTTCTGTTTTAATTTCAGATACTTTCTCTTTCTCATTCTCTTTCTTTTTGGAAACATCGTACACCACCGAACCGTGCTTTCTTCTTAAAAAACCAACATCAAGCAAATCTTCAAAAGCGACATCAACCAAATCATCAAAACCAACATCAACCAAATCATCAAAACCAACATCGACCAAATCATCAAAACCATCATCGAACCAAGAAGCAACATCAAATTAACCACATTCATCCTCAATAAGACAATCGCTCATTACGCTCAAACATCACCGGAGAGTACACTCCATTTTTCACCAGACTTCCCAGACTAACCTTAATTCTAATTCTCATTCTTTTCGCCCCAACCCAACATTTGGTCCTAATCCGCCACCAAAAAAAAAATAAAATAAAAAATATCTCCACAACAACAACAACAGTCACAATAACAACAACAATCACAACAACAATAACAACAACAAGAGCAACACACTTACATCCATTTATTGAATTGTAAATTTGTGCAAGTGCAAGAAAATAAAATAAAATTTTTCTCCCATATTTGTGTTTTATTTATCGTCATTTCTCCTATCTAGGTATTGTACAGTGCTGGCGAAAATAATTATACACATAAATAAAAATTAAAAAAAAAAAAATACACTTTGAGTTTTCTTAGCGACCTGTTATCTCGTGCACCGTTGCCAGGTAGCACTGCGTATCTACGGCGCCGCGTCCGGATCGACTCAGCAACGCCATCGGAAATATTTTCCTCCAGTATTAGAAAAATAACTCGCGAATTACTTTCGATTTAATTTAAATTAACGTGATTCCGTTTCCACCCAACTCAATTAAGTTAGAATTATTCTCGATTTTAATTTAAATTAACGCCATCTATTCTCAACCAAACTCAATTAAATTAAATTAATTCAAATCATTCTCGATTTTAATTTAAATTAACGCGACCTATTTTCAACCCAACTCAATTAAATTAAATTAATTCGAATCACCTTCGATTTAATTTAAATCAACGGGATTTCTTTCAACCCGACTCAATCTTAATTAATTCGATTCATTTTCGAGGTTTTTGGTTAACGCGGTTGACTACCAATTTATATCACCGCGATTTACCGTAAAATCAATTAAACTAATTTCTCGGCTCTCGCGATTTGCTTAAGCTTCATTGACTGAGGTCAAGATTTCCGCACACACGTACCCCCCCCTTGAGTGACCGCATGTCGTTGCTGACACCCGTCGATCCAATGGACGGTAACACCTCGACACCCCGATCGAGTTTTCAATTTTCGTACCCCCCAACACAAACCAATCACCGAACTGCCATGGAACCCCTCACCCGGTTCATGAGTGTCTGCGAGACCTTAGAGGATTTTGCTCGGGAGCTCACACGACCACTGAGAATGATTATTCGGAGTTCACTCTCCACACCCATATGGAGGAACTCAAGGCAATATGGATGGACTTGAAGAACGCCTCCAATAAGGCCTTGGAATCTTTGGTCGCCAAAGCAGCACCTCTCGACACCTCTGATACCACCGCTAGTGAAATGGTCGTTGCCAAATCAAAGCAACAACGATGCTACAAGCTCCACGTACGGCTCGCCGCCAAGATACAGGAGCAGCAACACCTCGTCGCAGCGAGCTCATTCCGTGCAGCGATCGCCGGCCTCGACGCATCACACCGAGCGGATGAGGTCAC
The DNA here is from genome assembly GCA_937620795.1 of Thecophora atra. Lineage (NCBI taxonomy): Eukaryota > Metazoa > Arthropoda > Insecta > Diptera > Conopidae > Thecophora > Thecophora atra. The sequence goes on along the minus strand of OW569398.1, from coordinate 28,565,345 downwards.
TTACTGAGGACATAACATCAGTCTACCACCGTGCGACACTGATGTTTTCAAAGGCGACTACGAGTCATTTCCATCGTTTCGCGATATGTTCTCCGCGCTATATATTCGGAACAATCGACTTTCGCCCATCGAGAACTTGTTCCACTTGAACCAAAAGACTCGCGGTGAAGCCAAGGAGATTGTCCAGAAGTCTCCTCTCGTAGACAGTGGGTTTGCTCAAGCGTGGCGAAACCTAACTAACCTAACCAATTCTCATCTCTCTCGTCACTCACGAATCAGGCGCCGCTATCAAACGCCTGCAACGTGAAAGCAATAACTTTCCCGCGACTCTCGACCTGCTCGACATCGATGTCAACAGTCGGGATGTTATCATAGTTCATCTGTGTTCGTCGCGACTACCCGAAACCACCCTTTCTCTGTTGGAACGCTCGATCACACAGAAGCGCGAAATTCCCTCGTGGAAAGAAATGGATGAGTTTCTAACGTCGCATTTCCAGACGTTGGAAACTATTGATGACATTCGTAGAATCCGTACCAATACCCAAGACGGTGATGGGCAGTACCACCCGTAATGCCGCCCCACCTAAGTCTGTGAACACCTTCCAGGCAAACTTGATCGCGATCAATTGCCCCCTATGAAGTCATCCGTCTCATACCATACGTCGCTGTTCGCGCTTTCTGGCGATGCAGCCTGATAAGCCAACTGTTGACATCGATGTCGAGCAGGTCGAGAGTCGCGGGAAAGTTATTGATTTCACGTTGCAGGCGTTTGATAGCGGCGCCTGATTCGTGAGTGACGGGAGTTAGGTTAAAAAGAGTACGGAGATGAGAATTGCGAGGATTCGCTTATTCTCGAAGCGATCCGTTAGGTTTCGCCACGCTTGAGCAAACCCACTGTCTACGAGAGGAGACTTCTGGACAATCTCCTTGGCTTCACCGTGAGTCTTTTGGTTCAAGTGGAACAAGTTCTTGATGGGCGAAAGTCGATTGTTCCGAATATATAGCGCGGAGAACATATCGCGAAACGATGGAAATGACTCGTAGTCGCCTTTGAAAACATCAGTGTCGCACGGTGGTAGACTGATGTTATGTCCTCAGTAAGTGACCTCATCCGCTCGGTGTGATGCGTCGAGGCCGGCGATCGCTGCCCGGAATGAGCTCGCTGCGACAAGGTGCTGCTGCTCCTGTATCTTGGCGGCGAGCCGTACGTGGAGCTTGCAGCATCGTTGTTGCTTTGATTTGGCAACGACGATTTCACTAGCGGTGGTATCAGAGGTGTCGAGAGGTGCTGCTTTGGCGACCAAAGATTCCAAGGCCTTATTGGAGGCGTTCTTCAAGTCCATCCATATTGCCTTGAGTTCCTCCATATGGGTGTGGAGAGTGAACTCCGAATAATCATTCTCAGGGGTCGTGTGAGCTCCCGAGCAAAATCCTCTAAGGTCTCGCAGACACTCATGAACCGGGTGAGGGGTTCCATGGCAGTTCGGTGATTGGTTTGTGTTGGGGGGTACGAAAATTGAAAACTCGATCGGGGTGTCGAGGTGTTACCGTCCAATGGATCGACGGGTGTCAGCAACGACATGCGGTCACTCAAGGGGGGGTACGTGTGTGCGGAAATCTTGACCTCAGTCAATGAAGCTTAAGCAAATCGCGAGAGCCGAGAAATTAGTTTAATTGATTTTACGGTAAATCGCGGTGATATAAATTGGTAGTCAACCGCGTTAACCAAAAACCTCGAAAATGAATCGAATTAATTTAGATTGAGTCGGGTTGAAAGAAATCCCGTTGATTTAAATTAAATCGAAGGTGATTCGAATTAATTTAATTTAATTGAGTTGGGTTGAAAATAGGTCGCGTTAATTTAAATTAAAATCGAGAATGATTTGAATTAATTTAATTTAATTGAGTTGGGTTGAGAATAGATAACGTTAATTTAAATTAAAATCGAGAATGATTCGAACTTAATTGAGTTGGGTGGAAACGGAATCACGTTAATTTAAATTAAATCGAAAGTAATTCGCGAGTTATTTTTCTAAGACTGGAGGAAAATATTTCCGATGGCGTTGCTGAGTCGATCCGGACGCGGCGCCATAGATACGCAGTGCTACCTGGCAACGGTGCACGAGATAACAGGTCGCTAAGAAAACTCAAAGTGTATTTTTTTTTTTTTAAATTTTTATTTATGTGTATAATTATTTTCGCCAGCACTGTACAATACCTAGATGGGAGAAATGACGATAAATAAAACACAAATATGGGAGAAAAATTTTATTTTGTTTTCTTGCACTTGCACAAATTTTCAATTCAATAAATGGATGTAAGTGTGTTGCTGTTGTTGTTGTTATTGTTGTTGTGATTGTTGTTGTTATTGTGACTGTTGCTGTTGTTGTGGAGATATTTTTTATTTTATTTTTTTTTGGTGGCGGATTAGGACCAAATGTTGGGTTGGGGCGAAAAGAATGAGAATTAGAATTAAGGTTAGTTTGGGAAGTCTGGTGAAAAATGGAGTGTACTCTCCGGTGATGTTTGAGGGTGATGAGCGATTGTCTTATTGAGGATGAATGTGGTTGATTTGATGTTGCTTCTTGGTTCGATGATGGTTTGGTTAATGGTGGGCTTTGATGGGTTGGTTGATGTTGGGTTTGGATGGTTTGGTTGATGTTGGTTTTGATGATTTGGTCGATGTTGGTTTTGATGATTTCGTTGATGTTGGTTTTGATGATTTGGTTGATGTCGCTTTTGAAGATGTGCTTGATGTTGGTTTTTTAAGAAGAAAGCACGGTTCGGTGGTGTACGATGTTTTCAAAAAGAAAGAGAATGAGAAAGAGAAAGAGAAAGTATCTGAAATTAAAACAGAAAGATGGCCATGGGATTGCCGGGAAAGGGTGAAGTGCTGCCAGAGCGAATGCATTTCCACGGGTGCGGGAAACACACTCGCCTCTAGAGGGCGCCAGGGGGTGTGGCGTGAACATGTTGTATTAATTGGGATAAATTTAACTTTTTTTCCTCAACATTTTTTAGGATTAGCTGTATTACCGCGACGGTATTCAGACTACGCTGATTGTTGTACAGCTTGAAATTTTGTATCTTCTGTTATATCAATAATTTCTTTGTTAGGTATTTTATTTTTTTATATATTTTACTAGAGGGAATAATTTTACAACGTAATGTAATATATTCTTCTCATATAAATTCTTCGATTCAGTGGTTTCAACAAACCCCACCTAGAGAGCATAGTTATTCTGAACTGCCTTTATAAGTAAATTTCTAATATGGCAGAATAGTGCCATGTATTTAAGCTTCATATACTATATAAAAATATCTTTTGTGAGAATAATTCAACATGAGCTAATTTTGGTTTGCAGGATCGATCTTCTACTTTAATAGAACAATTATTTTTTTTTTCATGATCATACATTGATGATTTTAATTATAATTACAGTAATAGTAAGATATGAAGTATTAATATTAATGTTTAATAAATTTACTAATCGATTTTTATTGCATGGTCAGATAATGAAATAGTTTGAAAAATTTTACCAGCTATTGTTGTATTATTTATTGCTTTTCCAAACCTACGACTTTTATATTTATTGGATGAATTAAACGATCCTCTTATTACTTTAAAATCAATTGGTCATTAATGGTATTGAAGATATGAATATTCCGATTTTTCGGATTTACCTTTAGATTGGTTTCGATTATTGGATGTAGATAATCGAGTAATTCTTCCTATGAAAACCCAAGTACGAACTTTAGTTTCTTCAACAGGTGTGATCCATTCATGAACTATTCCGTCCCTGGGAGTTAAGGTGGATGCAACACCCGGACGATTAAATCAAACTAATTTTTTTATTAATCGTCCCGATTTATTTTATGGTCAGTGATTTGTGGGGCTAATCATTCTTTTATACTAATTGTTATTGAAAGAGTAAACGATAATTTATTTATTGATTGAGTTATTTCTAATGTTTAATTATTAAGTGGCTGAAAGTAAGTACTGGTCTCTTAAACCATGTTATAACAAATTTACGATTATTCTTAATAAAAAGTTAGTTAATTTATAACATTGGTATGTCATACTGAAATTATTAATAATTTCATATTTTTTAATTCCTCAAATATCTCAAATTATATGGTTAAGTTTACTTTTTTGATTTTTATTTGTTTTTTTATTATTTAATGTATTAAATTATTATTTTTTATTAATTTATCTATTCAATCGAAAATTAAAATAAAAGAAAGTTTATTGTCAATAAATTGAAAATGATAACAAATTTGTTTTTATACCCTACACCTTAAGGTTGAGGGTATATTCACTTTCTACCGGAGTGTGTAATGCATAGAACTCGACAAGATAGGTATGGAAAAGTATATATATTCTTGATCAGCATCACCACCAAAATTGAAATAACGATGTCTGTCCGTCTGTCTGTCTGTCTGTCCGTTGAAATCACAATCACAGGAGAACAGATTAAGATTTCAAAATGAAATTTGGCAAAAATAGTTGTTGTTATGTTGGGGTGTTTCGTATTGAAAATGGGCAAAATCACCCAAGGACGACGCCTACTTTTAATATCGAGAGTGCTGGTACCACTGTTTTGCCTATTAAAAAAGGCCATATCAGCATCACTTTTTGAGAGAAGACAAGAAAATTTTATATGTAGGTTTAGACAAATGCTTCCAGTTAATATGCCAAATATAGGCGTGATCCGCCCACTTTTAGTTTACATAGGTCATTGAGGGTTTTACATGAATTGTATTGAAAAGTAGCTTGTGAACCAATAATATTCTGTTGGGAAAAAAATGGGCGAGCCACGCCTCCTTATGCTTTCACTTATGAAACTGCATACAGCCATCATGACGGCATAGGTGTAGAAATTTCATAGGAGTATAAAGTTTTGCCTTTTAGAAGTGGTGCGATATAATTATTATTATTACTATATATATATTTTATATTTATTATTAGATATATAATATATATATTGTATATTATATATATTACCACCACTTCTAAATATATATACGAGTATATATGCAGCTTTAGGGTGTAGGGTATTTCGGCTACAGCCCGGCTGTAGACAACACCTTTACTAATTAGTATTTGATCCTTCATCAAGTTTATTTAAATTATCTTTAAATTCAATTAGATCTTTTATTGGTTTACGTATTATTCCTTCTTTATTCTGATTAATTCCCAGCTGGCATGTTTTTTTGAAGAAAATTTTATTAAGTCTTCACAGAGAATTTAAAGTTTTATTAGGGGGAAAAAGAAGGGGGTCTACATTAATTTTTGTTTCGTTGTATTCAACAATTTTATTTAATAATTTTATGGGTTTAGTTCCGTATATTTTCACTTGCTCTAGTCATCTTACAATAACTTTTTATTTAACTTTGCCTTTATGACTTAGATTTATAATTTATAGCTGATTAAATCATACTAATCATATGTTTCATCATTTAGTTCCTTAAAGAACTCCGCCGGTTTTAATACCTTTTAAAGTATGTATTGAGAAAATTGGAAATTTAATTCGTCCCAGAACTTTAGCTGTCCGTTTAACTGCAAATATAATTGCTGGGCATTTATTAATAACTTTATTAGGAAATACAGGTTCTTTTTTGAATCTATTATAAGAGTTTTAATTTTAGTACAAATTATATTATTATCATTGGAATCTGCCGTTATTATCATATGTTTTTTCAGTTTTAAGAACTCCATATTCTAGAGAAGTAATTAATGTCAGTTCATTTAAAATGTACATTCTTTTTATTTGGTAGATAATAGTCCATGACCAATTACAGAATCAATTGGTACAATAACCACAGTATCTGGATTAGTAAAATGATTTCATCAATCTTTGGGGGAATCCAGTGTGAATTTACACTGTTTACTGACACGAGCAGTGACGGTTTTATTCACGCTGGCAATTTGTGCCTGAATGATTTTAGTGGGAATATGCAAACGCTGCTGAGCACGTTTAGTTAAGGAAGTGGCTTCCGATCCAGGATCGATGAGCGCACGAGCTGGGTAAAGTTCGTCGCGATGGCGGATATTCACCATAGCCGTAGCGAGAAGCACTTGCTTCGGACGCGAGGTGAAGCAAGGCAATACGTTGAGGTGGGAGGGGTTGCAGTGGACTGTATTTGCGATTGAGGAGGAGGTTATGTAGCGCGAGAGGGCGCTGGAGGGTATCGGGGATGATTGCCCGTAAGGTTGCTGCGGTCTAGTTGGGGTTGGGGGCGCGAGGTGGAGGGTTAAGAGTTCGCATCGGTTAACGAAGACGTACTGGTAGCCACCTAGCGATGCACGAGTGTATGATGTCGTTTGGAGCACAACATACAAGTGAAAGCACTCTTGCAATCCTTAAGTTGATGTCAATGTGCTAGACAATTCGTGCAGAACTTAAGGTTGGTGATTGTTGTCCATCGCTTATCAGGCTGCATCGCCAGAAAGCGCGAACAGCGACGTATGGTATGAGACGGATGACTTCATAGGGGGCAATTGATCGCGATCAAGTTTGCCTGGAAGGTGTTCACAGACTTAGGTGGGGCGGCATTACGGGTGGTACTGCCCATCACCGTCTTGGGTATTGGTACGGATTCTACGAATGTCATCAATAGTTTCCAACGTCTGGAAATGCGACGTTAGAAACTATTGATGACATTCGTAGAATCCGTACCAATACCCAAGACGGTGATGGGCAGTACCACCCGTAATGCCGCCCCACCTAAGTCTGTGAACACCTTCCAGGCAAACTTGATCGCGATCAATTGCCCCCTATGAAGTCATCCGTCTCATACCATACGTCGCTGTTCGCGCTTTCTGGCGATGCAGCCTGATAAGCGATGGACAACAATCACCAACCTTAAGTTCTGCACGAATTGTCTAGCACATTGACATCAACTTAAGGATTGCAAAAGTGCTTTCACTTGTATGTTGTGCTCCAAACGACATCATACACTCGTGCATCGCTAGGTGGCTACCAGTACGTCTTCGTTAACCGATGCGAACTCTTAACCCTCCACCTCGCGCCCCCAACCCCAACTAGACCGCAGCAACCTTACGGGCAATCATCCCCGATACCCTCCAGCGCCCTCTCGCGCTACATAACCTCCTCCTCAATCGCAAATACAGTCCACTGCAACCCCTCCCACCTCAACGTATTGCCTTGCTTCACCTCGCGTCCGAAGCAAGTGCTTCTCGCTACGGCTATGGTGAATATCCGCCATCGCGACGAACTTTACCCAGCTCGTGCGCTCATCGATCCTGGATCGGAAGCCACTTCCTTAACTAAACGTGCTCAGCAGCGTTTGCATATTCCCACTAAAATCATTCAGGCACAAATTGCCAGCGTGAATAAAACCGTCACTGCTCATGTCAGTAAACAGTGTAAATTCACACTGGATTCCCCCAAAGATTGATGAAATCATTTTACTAATCCAGATACTGTGGTTATTGTACCAATTGATTCTGTAATTGGTCATGGACTATTATCTACCAAATAAAAAGAATGTACATTTTAAATGAACTGACATTAATTACTTCTCTAGAATATGGAGTTCTTAAAACTGAAAAAACATATAATAATAACGGCAGATTCCAATGATAATAATATAATTTGTACTAAAATTAAAACTCTTATAATAGATTCAAAAAAGAACCTGTATTTCCTAATAAAGTTATTAATAAATGCCCAGCAATTATATTTGCAGTTAAACGGACAGCTAAAGTTCTGGGACGAATTAAATTTCCAATTTTCTCAATACATACTTTAAAAGGTATTAAAACCGGCGGAGTTCTTTGAGGAACTAAATGATGAAACATATGATTAGTAAGATTTAATCAGCTATAAATTATAAATCTAAGTCATAAAGGCAAAGTTAAATAAAAAGTTATTGTAAGATGACTAGAGCAAGTGAAAATATACGGAACTAAACCCATAAAATTATTAAATAAAATTGTTGAATACAAAGAAACAAAAATTAATGTAGACCCCCTTCTTTTTCCCCCTAATAAAACTTTAAATTCTCTGTGAAGACTTAATAAAATTTTCTTTAAAAAAACATGCCAGCTGGGAATTAATCAGAATAAAGAAGGAATAATAAATAAACCAATAAAAGATCTAATTGAATTTAAAGATAATTTAAATAAACTTGATGAAGGATCAAATACTAATTAGTAAAGGTGTTGTCTACAGCCGGGCTGTAGCCGAAATACCCTACACCCTAAAGCTGCATATATACTCGTATATATATTTAGAAGTGGTGGTAATATATATAATATACAATATATATATTATATATCTAATAATAAATATAAAATATATATATAGTAATAATAATAATTATATCGCACCACTTCTAAAAGGCAAAACTTTATACTCCTATGAAATTTCTACACCTATGCCGTCATGATGGCTGTATGCAGTTTCATAAGTGAAAGCATAAGGAGGCGTGGCTCGCCCATTTTTTTCCCAACAGAATATTATTGGTTCACAAGCTACTTTTCAATACAATTCATGTAAAACCCTCAATGACCTATGCAAACTAAAAGTGGGCGGATCACGCCTATATTTGGCATATTAACTGGAAGCATTTGTCTAAACCTACATATAAAATTTTCTTGTCTTCTCTCAAAAAGTGATGCTGATATGGCCTTTTTTAATAGGCAAAACAGTGGTACCAGCACTCTCGATATTAAAAGTAGGCGTCGTCCTTGGGTGATTTTGACCATTTTCAATACGAAACACCCCAACATAACAACGAATATTTTTGCCAAATTTCATTTTGAAATCTTAATCCGTTCTCCTGTGATCGTGATTTCAACGCACAGACAGACAGACGGACAGACATCGTTATTTCAATTTTGGTGGTGATGCTGATCAAGAATATATATACTTTTCCATACCTATCTTGTCTAGTTCTATGCGTTACACACTCCGGTAGAAAGTGAATATACCCTCAACCTTAAGGTGTAGGGTATAAAAACAAATTGTTATCATTTTCAATTTATTGACAATAAATTTTCTTTTATTTTAATTTTCGATTGAATAGATAAATTAATAAAAAATAATAATTTAATACATTAAATAATAAAAAAACAAATAAAAATCAAAAAAGTAAACTTAACCATATAATTTGAGATATTTGAGGAATTAAAAAATATGAAATTATTAATAATTTCAGTATGACATACCAATGTTATAAATTAACTAACTTTTTATTAAGAATAATCGTAAATTTGTTATAACATGGTTTAAGAGACCAGTACTTACTTTCAGCCACTTAATAATTAAACATTAGAAATAACTCAATCAATAAATAAATTATCGTTTACTCTTTCAATAACAATTAGTATAAAAGAATGATTAGCCCCACAAATCACTGACCATAAAATAAATCGGGACGATTAATAAAAAAATTAGTTTCATTTAATCGTCCGGGTGTTGCATCCACCTTAACTCCCAGGGACGGAATAGTTCATGAATGGATCACACCTGTTGAAGAAACTAAAGTTCGTACTTGGGTTTTCATAGGAAGAATTACTCGATTATCTACATCCAATAATCGAAACCAATCTAAAGGTAAATCCGAAAAATCGGAATATTCATATCTTCAATACCATTAATGACCAATTGATTTTAAAGTAATAAGAGGATCGTTTAATTCATCCAATAAATATAAAAGTCGTAGGTTTGGAAAAGCAATAAATAATACAACAATAGCTGGTAAAATTTTTCAAACTATTTCATTATCTGACCATGCAATAAAAATCGATTAGTAAATTTATTAAACATTAATATTAATACTTCATATCTTACTATTACTGTAATTATAATTAAAATCATCAATGTATGATCATGAAAAAAAAACTAATTGTTCTATTAAAGTAGAAGATCGATCCTGCAAACCAAAATTAGCTCATGTTGAATTATTCTCACAAAAGATATTTTTATATAGTATATGAAGCTTAAATACATGGCACTATTCTGCCATATTAGAAATTTACTTATAAAGGCAGTTCAGAATAACTATGCTCTCTAGGTGGGGTTTGTTGAAACCACTGAATCGAAGAATTTATATGAGAAGAATATATTACATTATGTTGTAAAATTATTCCCTCTAGTAAAATATATAAAAAAATAAAATACCTAACAAAGAAATTATTGATATAACAGAAGATACAAAATTTCAAGCTGTACAACAATCAGCGTAGTCTGAATACCGTCGCGGTAATACAGCTAATCCTAAAAAATGTTGAGGAAAAAAAGTTAAATTTATCCCAATTAATACAACATGTTCACGCCACACCCCCTGGCGCCCTCTAGAGGCGAGTGTGTTTCCCGCACCCGTGGAAATGCATTCGCTCTGGCAGCACTTCCCCCTTTCCCGGCAATCCCATGGCCATCTTTCTGTTTTAATTTCAGATACTTTCTCTTTCTCTTTCTCATTCTCTTTCTTTTTGAAAACATCGTACACCACCGAACCGTGCTTTCTTCTTAAAAAACCAACATCAAGCACATCTTCAAAAGCGACATCAACCAAATCATCAAAACCAACATCAACGAAATCATCAAAACCAACATCGACCAAATCATCAAAACCAACATCAACCAAACCATCCAAACCCAACATCAACCAACCCATCAAAGCCCACCATTAACCAAACCATCATCGAACCAAGAAGCAACATCAAATCAACCACATTCATCCTCAATAAGACAATCGCTCATCACCCTCAAACATCACCGGAGAGTACACTCCATTTTTCACCAGACTTCCCAAACTAACCTTAATTCTAATTCTCATTCTTTTCGCCCCAACCCAACATTTGGTCCTAATCCGCCACCAAAAAAAAATAAAATAAAAAATATCTCCACAACAACAGCAACAGTCACAATAACAACAACAATCACAACAACAATAACAACAACAACAGCAACACACTTACATCCATTTATTGAATTGTAAATTTGTGCAAGTGCAAGAAAACAAAATAAAATTTTTCTCCCATATTTGTGTTTTATTTATCGTCATTTCTCCCATCTAGGTATTGTACAGTGCTGGCGAAAATAATTATACACATAAATAAAAATTTAAAAAAAAAAAAATACACTTTGAGTTTTCTTAGCGACCTGTTATCTCGTGCACCGTTGCCAGGTAGCACTGCGTATCTATGGCGCCGCGTCCGGATCGACTCAGCAACGCCATCGGAAATATTTTCCTCCAGTCTTAGAAAAATAACTCGCGAATTACTTTCGATTTAATTTAAATTAACGTGATTCCGTTTCCACCCAACTCAATTAAGTTCGAATCATTCTCGATTTTAATTTAAATTAACGCCATCTATTCTCAACCCAACTCAATTAAATTAAATTAATTCAAATCATTCTCGATTTTAATTTAAATTAACGCGACCTATTTTCAACCCAACTCAATTAAATTAAATTAATTCGAATCACCTTCGATTTAATTTAAATCAACGGGATTTCTTTCAACCCGACTCAATCTAAATTAATTCGATTCATTTTCGAGGTTTTTGGTTAACGCGGTTGACTACCAATTTATATGACCGCGATTTACCGTAAAATCAATTAAACTAATTTCTCGGCTCTCGCGATTTGCTTAAGCTTCATTGACTGAGGTCAAGATTTCCGCACACACGTACCCCCCCTTGAGTGACCGCATGTCGTTGCTGACACCCGTCGATCCATTGGACGGTAACACCTCGACACCCCGATCGAGTTTTCAATTTTCGTACCCCCCAACACAAACCAATCACCGAACTGCCATGGAACCCCTCACCCGGTTCATGAGTGTCTGCGAGACCTTAGAGGATTTTGCTCGGGAGCTCACACGACCCCTGAGAATGATTATTCGGAGTTCACTCTCCACACCCATATGGAGGAACTCAAGGCAATATGGATGGACTTGAAGAACGCCTCCAATAAGGCCTTGGAATCTTTGGTCGCCAAAGCAGCACCTCTCGACACCTCTGATACCACCGCTAGTGAAATCGTCGTTGCCAAATCAAAGCAACAACGATGCTGCAAGCTCCACGTACGGCTCGCCGCCAAGATACAGGAGCAGCAGCACCTTGTCGCAGCGAGCTCATTCCGGGCAGCGATCGCCGGCCTCGACGCATCACACCGAGCGGATGAGGTCACTTACTGAGGACATAACATCAGTCTACCACAGTGCGACACTGATGTTTTCAAAGGCGACTACGAGTCATTTCCATCGTTTCGCGATATGTTCTCCGCGCTATATATTCGGAACAATCGACTTTCGCCCATCAAGAACTTGTTCCACTTGAACCAAAAGACTCACGGTGAAGCCAAGGAGATTGTCCAGAAGTCTCCTCTCGTAGACAGTGGGTTTGCTCAAGCGTGGCGAAACCTAACGGATCGCTTCGAGAATAAGCGAATCCTCGCAATTCTCATCTCCGTACTCTTTTTAACCTAACTCCCGTCACTCACGAATCAGGCGCCGCTATCAAACGCCTGCAACGTGAAATCAATAACTTTCCCGCGACTCTCGACCTGCTCGACATCGATGTCAACAGTTGGGATGTTATCATAGTTCATCTGTGTTCGTCGCGACTACCCGAAACCACCCTTTCTCTGTTGGAACGCTCGATCACACAGAAGCGCGAAATTCCCTCGTGGAAAGAAATGGATGAGTTTCTAACGTCGCATTTCCAGACGTTGGAAACTATTGATGACATTCGTAGAATCCGTACCAATACCCAAGACGGTGATGGGCAGTACCACCCGTAATGCCGCCCCACCTAAGCCTGTGAACACCTTCCAGGCAAACATGATCGCGATCAATTGCCCCCTATGCAGTCATCCGTCTCATCCCATACGTCGCTGTTCGCGCTTTCTGGCGATGCAGCCTGATAAGCGATGGACAACAATCACCAACCTTAAGTTCTGCACGAATTGTCTAGCACATTGGCATCAACTTAAGGATTGCAAGAGTGCTTTCACTTGTATGTTGTGCTCCAAACGACATCATACACTCGTGCATCGCTAGGTGGCTACCACTACGTCTTCGTTAACCGATGCGAACTCTTAACCCTCCACCTAGCGCCCCCAACCACAACTAGACCGCAGCAACCTTACGGGCAATCATCCCCGATACCCTCCAGCGCCCTCTCGCGCTACATAACCTCCTCCTCAATCGCAAATACAGTCCACTGCAACCCCTCCCACCTCAACGTATTGCCTTGCTTCACCTCGCGTCCGAAGCAAGTGCTTCTCGCTACGGCTATGGTGAATATCCGCCATCGCGACGAACTTTACCCAGCTCGTGCGCTCATCGATCCTGGATCGGAAGCCACTTCCTTAACTAAACGTGCTCAGCAGCGTTTGCATATTCCCACTAAAATCATTCAGGCACAAATTGCCAGCGTGAATAAAACCGTCACTGCTCATGTCAGTAAACAGTGTAAATTCACACTGGATTCCCCCAAAGATTGATGAAATCATTTTACTAATCCAGATACTGTGGTTATTGTACCAATTGATTCTGTAATTGGTCATGGACTATTATATACCAAATAAAAAGAATGTACATTTTAAACGAACTGACATTAATTACTTCTCTAGAATATGGAGTTCTTAAAACTGAAAAAACATATGATAATAACGGCAGATTCCAATGATAATAATATAATTTGTACTAAAATTAAAACTCTTATAATAGATTCAAAAAAGAACCTGTATTTCCTAATAAAGTTATTAATAAATGCCCAGCAATTATATTTGCAGTTAAACGGACAGCTAAAGTTCTGGGACGAATTAAATTTCCAATTTTCTCAATACATACTTTAAAAGGTATTAAAACCGGCGGAGTTCTTTGAGGAACTAAATGATGAAACATATGATTAGTATGATTTAATCAGCTATAAATTATAAATCTAAGTCATAAAGGCAAAGTTAAATAAAAAGTTATTGTAAGATGACTAGAGCAAGTGAAAATATACGGAACTAAACCCATAAAATTATTAAATAAAATTGTTGAATACAAAGAAACAAAAATTAATGTAGACCCCCTTCTTTTTCCCCCTAATAAAACTTTAAATTCTCTGTGAAGACTTAATAAAATTTTCTTTAAAAAAACATGCCAGGGAATTAATCAGAATAAAGAAGGAATAATAAATAAACCAATAAAAGATCTAATTGAATTTAAAGATAATTTAAATAAACTTGATGAAGGATCAAATACTAATTAGTAAAGGTGTTGTCTACAGCCGGGCTGTAGCCGAAATACCCTACACCCTAAAGCTGCATATATACTCGTATATATATTTAGAAGTGGTGCGATATACTATACTCGTATATATATACAATATATATATTATATATCTAATAATAAATTTAAAATATATATATAGTAATAATAATAATTATATCGCACCACTTCTAAAAGGCAAAACTTTATACTCCTATGAAATTTCTACACCTATGCCGTCATGATGGCTGTATGCAGTTTCATAAGTGAAAGCATAAGGAGGCGTGGCTCGCCCATTTTTTTCCCAACAGAATATTATTGGTTCACAAGCTACTTTTCAATACAATTCATGTAAAACCCTCTATGACCTATGTAAACTAAAAGTGGGCGGATCACGCCTATATTTGGCATATTAACTAAAAGCATTAGTCTTAACCTACATATAAAATTTTCTTGTCTTCTCTCAAAAAGTGATGCTGATATGGCCTTTTTTAATAGGCAAAACAGTGGTACCAGCACTCTCGATATAAAAAGTAGGCGTCGTCCTTGGGTGATTTTGACCATTTTCAATACGAAACACCCCAACATAACAACGAATATTTTTGCCAAATTTCATTTTGAAATCTTAATCCGTTCTCCAGTGATCGTGATTTCAACGGACAGACAGACAGACGGACAGACATCGTTATTTCAATTTTGGTGGTGATGCTGATCAAGAATATATATACTTTTCCATACCTATCTTGTCTAGTTCTATGCGTTACACACTCCGGTAGAAAGTGAATATACCCTCAACCTTAAGGTGTAGGGTATAAAAACAAATTTGTTATCATTTTCAATTTATTGACAATAAATTTTCTTTTATTTTAATTTTCGATTGAATAGATAAATTAATAAAAAATAATAATTTAATACATTAAATAATAAAAAAACAAATAAAAATCAAAAAAGTAAACTTAACCATATAATTTGAGATATTTGAGGAATTAAAAAATATGAAATTATTAATAATTTCAGTATGACATACCAATGTTATAAATTAACTAACTTTTTATTAAGAATAATCGTAAATTTGTTATAACATGGTTTAAGAGACCAGTACTTACTTTCAGCCACTTAATAATTAAACATTAGAAATAACTCAATCAATAAATAAATTATCGTTTACTC
Organism: Thecophora atra; assembly: GCA_937620795.1. Classification (NCBI taxonomy): domain Eukaryota; kingdom Metazoa; phylum Arthropoda; class Insecta; order Diptera; family Conopidae; genus Thecophora; species Thecophora atra. The sequence continues at coordinate 28,549,937 of OW569398.1, read as the reverse complement.
TTTCAATAACAATTAGTATAAAAGAATGATTAGCCCCACAAATCACTGACCATAAAATAAATCGGGACGATTAATAAAAAAATTAGTTTGATTTAATCGTCCGGGTGTTGCATCCACCTTAACTCCCAGGGACGGAATAGTTCATGAATGGATCACACCTGTTGAAGAAACTAAAGTTCGTACTTGGGTTTTCATAGGAAGAATTACTCGATTATCTACATCCAATAATCGAAACCAATCTAAAGGTAAATCCGAAAAATCGGAATATTCATATCTTCAATACCATTAATGACCAATTGATTTTAAAGTAATAAGAGGATCGTTTAATTCATCCAATAAATATAAAACTCGTAGGTTTGGAAAAGCAATAAATAATACAACAATAGCTGGTAAAATTTTTCAAACTATTTCATTATCTGACCATGCAATAAAAATCGATTAGTAAATTTACTAAACATTAATATTAATACTTCATATCTTACTATTACTGTAATTATAATTAAAATCATCAATGTATGATCATGAAAAAAAAACTAATTGTTCTATTAAAGTAGAAGATCGATCCTGCAAACCAAAATTAGCTCATGTTGAATTATTCTCACAAAAGATATTTTTATATAGTATATGAAGCTTAAATACATGGCACTATTCTGCCATATTAGAAATTTACTTATAAAGGCAGTTCAGAATAACTATGCTCTCTAGGTGGGGTTTGTTGAAACCACTGAATCGAAGAATTTATATGAGAAGAATATATTACATTACGTTGTAAAATTAGTCCCTCTAGTAAAATATATAAAAAAATAAAATACCTAACAAAGAAATTATTGATATAACAGAAGATACAAAATTTCAAGCTGTATAACAATCAGCGTAGTCTGAATACCGTCGCGGTAATACAGCTAATCCTAAAAAATGTTGAGGAAAAAAAGTTAAATTTATCCCAATTAATACAACATGTTCACGCCACACCCCCTGGCGCCCTCTAGAAGCGAGTGTGTTTCCCGCACCCGTGGAAATGCATTCGCTCTGGCAGCACTTCCCCCTTTCCCGGCAATCCCATGACCATCTTTCTGTTTTAATTTCAGATACTTTCTCTTTCTCATTCTCTTTCTTTTTGGAAACATCGTACACCACTGAACCTTGCTTTCTTCTTAAAAAACCAACATCAAGCAAATCTTCAAAAGCGACATCAACCAAATCATCAAAACCAACATCAACCAAATCATCAAAACCAACATCGACCAAATGATCAAAACCAACATCAACCAAACCATCCAAACCCAACATCAACCAACCCATCAAAGCCCACCATTAACCAAACCATCATCGAACCAAGAAGCAACATCAAATCAACCACATTCATCCTCAATAAGACAATCGCTCATCACCCTCAAACATCACCGGAGAGTACACTCCATTTTTCACCAGACTTCCCAAACTAACCTTAATTCTAATTCTCATTCTTTTCGCCCCAACCCAACATTTGGTCCTAATCCGCCACCAAAAAAAAAAAAAATAAAATAAAAAATTTCTCCACAACAACAACAACAGTCACAATAACAACAACAATCACAACAACAATAACAACAACAACAGCAACACACTTACATCCATTTATTGAATTGTAAATTTGTGCAAGTGCAAGAAAATAAAATAAAATTTTTCTACCATATTTGTGTTTTATTTATCGTCATTTCTCCTATCTAGGTATTGTACAGTGCTGGCGACAATAATTTTACACATAAATAAAAATTTAAAAAAAAAAAAATACACTTTGAGTTTTCTTAGCGACCTGTTATCTCGTGCACCGTTGCCAGGTAGCACTGCGTATCTATGGCGCCGCATCCGGATCGACTCAGCAACGCCATCGGAAATATTTTCCTCCAGTCTTAGAAAAATAACTCGCGAATTACTTTCGATTTAATTTAAATTAACGTGATTCCGTTTCCACACAACCCAATTAAGTTCGAATCATTCTCGATTTTAATTTAAATTAACGCCATCTATTCTCAACCCAACTCAATTAAATTAAATTAATTCGAATCAACTTCGATTTAATTTAAATTAACGCGACCTATTTTCAACCCAACTCAATTAAATTAAATTAATTCGAATCAACTTCGATTTAATTTAAATCAACGGGATTTATTTCAACCCGACTCAATCTAAATTAATTCGATTCATTTTCGAGGTTTTTGGTTAACGCGGTTGACTACCAATTTATATCACCGCGATTTACCGTAAAATCAATTAAACTAATTTCTCGGCTCTCGCGATTTGCTTAAGCTTCATTGACTGAGGTCAAGATTTCCGCACACACGTACCCCCCCTTGAGTGACCGCATGTCGTTGCTGACACCCGTCGATCCATTGGACGGTAACACCTCGACACCCCGATCGAGTTTTCAATTTTCGTACCCCCCAACCCAAACCAATCACTGAACTGCCATGGAACCACTCACCCGGTTCATGAGTGTCTGCGAGACCTTAGGGGATTTTGCTCGGGAGCTCATACGACCCCTGAGAATAATTATTCGGAGTTCACTCTCCACACCCATATGAAGGAACTCAAGGCATTATGGATGGACTTGAAGAACGCCTCCAATAAGGCCTTGGAATCTTTGGTCGCCAAAGCAGCACCTCTCGACACCTCTGATACCACCGCTAGTGAAATCGTCGTTGCCAAATCAAAGCAACAACGATGCTACAAGCTCCACGTATGGCTCGCCGCCAAGATACAGGAGCAGCAACACCTCGTCGCAGCGAGCTCATTCCGGGCAGCGATCGCCGGCCTCGACGCATCACACCGAGCGGATGAGGTCACTTACTGAGGACATAACATCAGTCTACCACCGTGCGACACTGATGTTTTCAAAGGCGACTACGAGTCATTTCCATCGTTTCGCGATATGTTCTCCGCGCTATATATTCGGAACAATCGACTTTCGCCCATCGAGAAGCCAAGGAGATTGTCCAGAAGTCTCCTCTCGTAGACAGTGGGTTTGCTCAAGCGTGGCGAAACCTAACGGATCGCTTCGAGAATAAGCGAATCCTCCCAATTCTCATCTCCGTACTCTTTTTAACCTAACTCCCGTCACTCACGAATCAGGCGCCGCTATCAAACGCCTGCAACGTGAAATCAATAACTTTCCCGCGACTCTCGACCTGCTCGACATCGATGTCAACAGTTGGGATGTTATCATAGTTCATCTGTGTTCGTCGCGACTACCCGAAACCACCCTTTCTCTGTTGGAACGCTCGATCACACAGAAGCGCGAAATTCCCTCGTGGAAAGAAATTGATTAGTTTCTAACGTCGCATTTCCAGACGTTGGAAACTATTGATGACATTCGTAGAATCCGTACCAATACCCAAGACGGTGATGGGCAGTACCACCCGTAATGCCGCCCCACCTAAGCCTGTGAACACCTTCCAGGCAAACATGATCGCGATCGATTGCCCCCTATTCAGTCATCCGTCTCATCCCATACGTCGCTGTTCGCGCTTTCTGGCGATGCAGCCTGATAAGCGATGGACAACAATCACCAACCTTAAGTTCTGCACGAATTGTCTAGCACATTGGCATCAACTTAAGGATTGCAAGAGTGCTTTCACTTGTATGTTGTGCTCCAAACGACATCATACACTCTTGCATCGCTAGGTAGCTACCACTACGTCTTCGTTAACCGATGCGAACTCTTAACCCTCCACCTCGCGCCCCCAACCCCAACTAGACCGCAGCAACCTTACGGGCAATCATCCCCGATACCCTCCAGCGCCCTCTCGCGCCACACAACCTCCTCCTCAATCGCAAATACAGTCCACTGCAACCCCTCCCACCTCAACGTATTGACTTGCTTCACCTCGCGTCCGAAGCAAGTGCTTCTCGCTACGGCTATGGTGAATATCCGCCATCGCGACGAACTTTACCCAGCTCGTGCGCTCATCGATCCTGGATCGGAAGCCACTTCCTTAACTAAACGTGTTCAGCAGCGTTTGCATATTCCCACTAAAATCATTCAGGCACAAATTGCCAGCGTGAATAAAACCGTCACTGCTCATGTCAGTAAACAGTGTAAATTCACACTGGATTCCCCCAAAGATGGATGAAATCATTTTACTAATCCAGATACTGTGGTTATTGTACCAATTGATTCTGTAATTGGTCATGGACTATTATCTACCAAATAAAAAGAATGTACATTTTAAATGGACTGACATTAATTACTTCTCTAGAATATGGAGTTCTTAAAACTGAAAAAACATATGATAATAACGGCAGATTCCAATGATAATAATATAATTTGTACTAAAATTAAAACTCTTATAATAGATTCAAAAAAGAACCTGTATTTCCTAATAAAGTTATTAATAAATGCCCAGCAATTATATTTGCAGTTAAACGGACAGCCAAAGTTCTGGGACGAATTAAATTTCCAATTTTCTCAATACATACTTTAAAAGGTATTAAAACCGGCGGAGTTCTTTGAGGAACTAAATGATGAAACATATGATTAGTATGATTTAATCAGCTATAAATTATAAATCTAAGTCATAAAGGCAAAGCTAAATAAAAAGTTATTGTAAGATGACTAGAGCAAGTGAAAATATACGGAACTAAACCCATAAAATTATTAAATAAAATTGTTGAATACAACGAAACAAAAATTAATGTAGACCCCCTTCTTTTTCCCCCTAATAAAACTTTAAATTCTCTGTGAAGACTTAATAAAATTTTCTTCAAAAAAACATGCCAGCTGGGAATTAATCAGAATAAAGAAGGAATAATACGTAAACCAATAAAAGATCTAATTGAATTTAAAGATAATTTAAATAAACTTGATGAAGGATCAAATACTAATTAGTAAAGGTGTTGTCTACAGCCGGGCTGTAGCCGAAATACTCTACACCCTAAAGCTGCATATATACTCGTATATATATTTAGATGTGGTGCGATATACTATACTCGTATATATATACAATATATATATTATATATCTAATAATAAATATACAATATATATATAATAATAATAATAATTATATCGCACCACTTCTAAAAGGCAAAACTTTATACTCCTATCAAATTTCTACACCTATGCCGTCATGATGGCTGTATGCAGTTTCATAAGTGAAAGCATAATGAGGCGTGGCTTTTCCCAACAGAATATTATTGGTTCACAAGCTACTTTTCAATACAATTCATGTAAAACCCTCTATGACCTATGTAAACTAAAAGTGGGCGGATCACGCCTATATTTGGCATATTAACTAAAAGCATTAGTCTTAACCTACATATAAAATTTTCTTGTCTTCTCTCAAAAAGTGATGCTGATATGGCCTTTTTTAATAGGCAAAACAGTGGTACCAGCACTCTCGATATAAAAAGTATGCGTGGTCCTTGGGTGATTTTGCCCATTTTCAATACGAAACACCCCAACATAACAACAAATATTTTTGCCAAATTTCATTTTGAAATCTTAATCCGTTCTCCTGTGATCGTGATTTCAACGGACAGACAGACAGACGGACAGACATCGTTATTTCAATTTTGGTGGTGATGCTGATCAAGAATATGTATACTTTTCCATACCTATCTTGTCTAGTTCTATGCGTTACACACTCCGGTAGAAAGTGAATATACCCTCAACCTAAAGGTGTAGGGTATAATAATAATTTAATACATTAAATAATAAAAAAACAAATAAAAATCAAAAAAGTAAACTTAACCATATAATTTGAGATATTTGAGGAATTAAAAAATATGAAATTATTAATAATTTCAGTATGACATACCAATGTTATAAATTAACTAACTTTTTATTAAGAATAATCGTAAATTTGTTATAACATGGTTTAAGAGACCAGTACTTACTTTCAGCCACTTAATAATTAAACATTAGAAATAACCTAATCAATAAATAAATTATCGTTTACTCTTTCAATAACAATTAGTATAAAAGAATGATTAGCCCCACAAATCACTGACTATAAAATAAATCGGGACGATTAATAAAAAAATTAGTTTGATTTAATCGTCCGGGTGTTGCATCCACCTTAACTCCCAGGGACGGAATAGTTCATGAATGGATCACACCTGTTGAAGAAACTAAAGTTCGTACTTGGGTTTTCATAGGAAGAATTACTCGATTATCTACATCCAATAATCGAAACCAATCTAAAGGTAAATCCGAAAAATCGGAATATTCATATCTTCAATACCATTAATGACCAATTGATTTTAAAGTAATAAGAGGATCATTTAATTCATCCAATAAATATAAAAGTCGTAGGTTTGGAAAAGCAATAAATAATACTACAATAGCTGGTAAAATTTTTCAAACTATTTCATTATCTGACCATGCAATAAAAATCGATTAGTAAATTTATTAAACATTAGTATTAATACTTAATATCTTACTATTACTGTAATTATAATTAAAATCATCAATGTATGATCATGAAAAAAAAACTAATTGTTCTATTAAAGAAGAAGATCGATCCTGCAAACCAAAATTAGCTCATGTTGAATTATTCTAACAAAAGATATTTTTATATAGTATATGAAGCTTAAATACATGGCACTATTCTGCCATATTACAAATTTACTTATAAAGGCAGTTAAGAATAACTATGCTCTCTAGGTGGGGTTTGTTGAAACCACTGTATCGAAGAATTTCTATGAGAAGAATATATTACATTACGTTGTAAAATTATTCCCTCTAGTAAAATATATAAAAAAATAAAATACCTAACAAAGAAATTATTGATATAACAGAAGATACAAAATTTCAAGCTGTATAACAATCAGCGTAGTCTGAATACCCTCGCGGTAATACAGCTAATCCTAAAAAATGTTGAGAAAAAAAAGTTAAATTTACCCCAATTAATACAACATGTTCACGCCACACCCCCTGGCGCCCTCTAGAAGCGAGTGTGTTTCCCGCACCCGTGGAAATGCATTCGCTCTGGCAGCACCCTTTCCCGGCAATCCCATGGCCATCTTTCTGTTTTAATTTCAGATACTTTCTCTTTCTCATTCTCTTTCTTTTTGGAAACATCGTACACCACCGAACCGTGCTTTCTTCTTAAAAAACCAACATCAAGCAAATCTTCAAAAGCGACATCAACCAAATCATCAAAACCAACATCAACCAAATCATCAAAACCAACATCGACCAAATCATCAAAACCAACATCAACCAAACCATCCAAACCCAACATCAACCAACCCATCAAAGCCCACCATTAACCAAACCATCATCGAACCAAGAAGCAACATCAAATCAACCACATTCATCCTCAATAAGACAATCGCTCATCACCCTCAAACATCACCGGAGAGTACACTCCATTTTTCACCAGACTTCCCAAACTAACCTTAATTCTAATTCTCGTTCTTTTCGCCCCAACCCAACATTTGGTCCTAATCCGCCACCAAAAAAATAAATAAAATAAAAAATATCTCCACACAACAACAACAGTCACAATAACAACAACAATCACAACAACAATAACAACAACAACAGCAACACACTTACATCCATTTATTGAATTGTAAATTTGTGCAAGTGCAAGAAAATAAAATAAAATTTTTCTCCCATATTTGTGTTTTATTTATCGTCATTTCTCCTATCTAGGTATTGTACAGTGCTGGCGAAAATAATTATACACATAAATAAAAATTAAAAAAAAAAAAAAATACACTTTGAGTTTTCTTAGCGACCTGTTATCTCGTGCACCGTTGCCAGGTAGCACTGCGTATCTATGGCGCCGCATCCGGATCGACTCAGCAACGCCATCGGAAATATTTTCCTCCAGTCTTAGAAAAATAACTCGCGAATTACTTTCGATTTAATTTAAATTAACGTGATTCCGTTTCCACCCAACTCAATTAAGTTCGAATCATTTCCGATTTTAATTTAAATTAACGCCATCTATTCTCAACCCAACTCAATTAAATTAAATTAATTCAAATCATTCTCGATTTTAATTTAAATTAACGCGACCTATTTTCAACCCAACTCAATTAAATTAAATTAATTCGAATCACCTTCGATTTAATTTAAATCAACGGGATTTATTTCAACCCGACTCAATCTAAATTAATTCGATTCATTTTCGAGGTTTTTGGTTAACGCGGTTGACTACCAATTTATATCACCGCGATTTACCGTAAAATCAATTAAACTAATTTCTCGGCTCTCGCGATTTGCTTAAGCTTCATTGACTGAGGTCAAGATTTCCGCACACACGTACCCCCTCTTGAGTGACCGCATGTCGTTGCTGACACCCGTCGATCCATTGGACGGTAACACCTCGACACCCCGATCGAGTTTTCAATTTTCGTACCACCCAAACCCAAACCAATCACCGAACTGCCATGGAACCCCTCACCCGGTTCATGAGTGTCTGCGAGACCTTAGAGGATTTTGCTCGGGAGCTCACACGACCCCTGAGAATGATTATTCGGAGTTCACTCTCCACACCCATATGGAGGAACTCAAGGCAATATGGATGGACTTGAAGAACGCCTCCAATAAGGCCTTGGAATCTTTGGTCGCCAAAGCAGCACCTCTCGAATCATCTGATACCACCGCTAGTGAAATCGTCGTTGCCAAATCAAAGCAACAACGATGCTACAAGCTCCACGTACGGCTCGCCGCCAAGATACAGGAGCAGCAACACCTCGTCGCAGCGAGCTCATTCCGGGCAGCGATCGCCGGCCTCGACGCATCACACCGAGCGGATGAGGTCACTTACTGAGGACATAACATCAGTCTACCACCGTGCGACACTGATGTTTTCAAAGGCGACTACGAGTCATTTCCATCGTTTCGCGATATGTTCTCCGCGCTATATATTCGGAACAATCGACTTTCGCCCATCGAGAACTTGTTCCACTTGAACCAAAAGACTCGCGGTGAAGCCAAGGAGATTGTCCAGAAGTCTCCTCTCGTAGACAGTGGGTTTGCTCAAGCGTGGCGAAACCTAACGGATCGCTTCGAGAATAAGCGAATCCTCGCAATTCTCATCTCCGTACTCTTTTTAACCTAACTCCCGTCACTCACGAATCAGGCGCCGCTATCAAACGCCTGCAACGTGAAATCAATAACTTTCCCGCGACTCTCGACCTACTCGACATCGATGTCAACAGTTGGGATGTTATCATAGTTCATCTGTGTTCGTCGCGACTACCCGAAACCACCCTTTCTCTGTTGGAACGCTCGATCATACAGAAGCGCGAAATTCCCTCGTGGAAAGAAATGGATGAGTTTCTAACGTCGCATTTCCAGACGTTGGAAACTATTGATGACATTCGTAGAATCCGTACCAATACCCAAGACGGTGATGGGCAGTACCACCCGTAATGCCGCCCCACCTAAGTCTGTGAACACCTTCCAGGCAAACTTGATCGCGATCAATTGCCACCTATGAAGTCATCCGTCTCATACCATACGTCGCTGTTCGCGCTTTCTGGCGATGCAGCCTGATAAGCGATGGACAACAATCACCAACCTTAAGTTCTGCACGAATTGTCTAGCACATTGACATCAACTTAAGGATTGCAAGAGTGCTTTCACTTGTATGTTGTGCTCCAAACGACATCATACACTCGTGCATCGCTAGGTGGCTACCACTACGTCTTCGTTAACCGATGCGAACTCTTAACCCTCCACCTCGCGCCCCCAACCCCAACTAGACCGCAGCAACCTTACGGGCAATCATCCCCGATACCCTCCAGCGCCCTCTCGCGCTACATAACCTCCTCCTCAATCGCAAATACAGTCCACTGCAACCCCTCCCACCTCAACGTATTGACTTGCTTCACCTCGCGTCCGAAGCAAGTGCTTCTCGCTACGGCTATGGTGAATATCCGCCATCGCGACGAACTTTACCCAGCTCGTGCGCTCATCGATCCTGGATCGGAAGCCACTTCCTTAACTAAACGTGTTCAGCAGCGTTTGGATATTCCCACTAAAATCATTCAGGCACAAATTGCCAGCGTGAATAAAACCGTCACTGCTCATGTCAGTAAACAGTGAAAATTCACACTGGATTCCCCCAAAGATTGATGAAATCATTTTACTAATCCAGATACTGTGGTTATTGTACCAATTGATTCTGTAATTGGTCATGGACTATTTATTTTATTTATTTTATTTATTCATGTGCAACATACGTACTATAAGAACAAGTTCTTTTAATGTACAAAGTTTAGATAATTACTTAATTAATTACAGCTGAGAAATTATACTTAATATAATAATTATACAGATGTAAACGATAGTGACTACAAGAAAGGAAAAAGACAGGAAAGAAAGAAAAGAAAGAAAGCTGGTTAGAATTTACATTATTGAGAGAAATATTCCATAATGGCATTTCTAAAACTTGCCCTTCCGTGCACTTTCTTCAAATTTTGTGGCAAGGAATTCCACAATCTTACAGCGCTGACAAAAAATAATCTAGTGGAAATTAGGGAGCTAAATCTAGGAGTCTGAAGAAAAACATATCTGTTTGACAGACCAATTTTTAGCTTCTCGTACAGATACAAAGGTGTTTTAGTAAGCATAAGCTTGTGCAGAAAGACACAATTCCTGGATTTTAGATAACTAATAATGTCACATCCTAGTATACTTGATCTAAATTGCGAGATATGATCATACTTTCGGAGCCCATACACATATTTTATAGCGTAGTTAAATGCTATCTCCAATTTCATCTGTGACCGAGAATCTAGTTTACAGTAAACAGTTTCAGCATAGGTAATCACAGGTAGAATTAGCTGGATAACGAGTTTACGCTTAATTTCAGTGGGGATAAAAGCTGCTGTTGCCCTTAGATTTCGAAGTATATTAAAAATCTTACTAACTACGTGATTAATGTGGTCAATGCAAGTCAAATTACTGTTTATTCTAAACCCTAGGTTTACGACACAATCAACAAGTTTCAATTCTCTGTCTCCTATTTCCAATACTGGAATCACACCTTGTATTGCAGTAGTACTCTTAAAGATTGGTAAAATATACGATTTGGATGCATTAAGGAGAAGATTGTTAGAGAGAGCCCATCTATTAATTCTAGAGAGGTCCAAATTTAGCTTAAGGGCCAGATTTTCTACAAGATTAGGACTACTTGAAAGATATATTTGCACATCATCAGCATAGGCATGTATGCTACAATGTTTGCAAACTGAAAAAATATCATTTATAAAAAGGGAAAATAGCAACGGTCCAAGAACTGACCCCTGTGGCACGCCACTCCCCACAACTTTATTTGCAGAGATCCTGTTACCACATCTAACTCTTTGCATACGATCTAGTAGGTAGGTATTTATAAGTCTGACCGCATTATCAGCAAAACCAAATATATTCTTCAGCTTATGACATAAAATTGAATGATCTACGGTGTCAAAAGCTTTAGAAAAATCAAGCATACATAACAGGGTTACAAGTCCTTTGTCATAATCGGGCCGTATGTCCTCAAAGATTTTCATAATTGCTGTCGAACAACTATGACCTGAACGAAACCCGGATTGATACGGCGATAACAGCTTATTGTCTTCAATATGTTTTTTAATTTGATTGGCCATTAGTGCTTCAAGAACCTTAGATAGCGATGACAAAATACTTATAGGCCTAAAATCATTAGGCTCACTTGCAGCAGATTTCTTGGCAATAGGCACAACTATTGCAATTTTCCATCTTGAAGGAAACGTAGACGAGGTAAGGCAAAAATTAAAAATGTGTGTCAGCGGACTAAGTATATAGGTAGCAATAAGTTTCAGAAATCTAATGCATAGCCCGTCTTCACCGACAGCTGCAGACTTAACTTTCAACAAACAAGTGACCACATCAACTGGAGTTACGCTACTGAAGTGAAAAGAATGAAAAGTATGAACTTGTGGATGTCTAGTTGTTTCATATATACTACACGTGGAACGTAACGTATTCGAAAGAAAGTAGTCATTTAATAAATCAGGGTCAATGCAACAATCACTCCTTGGTTTGACACCAATTCCAAAATTCTTCAGATTTCGCCAAAGTTTCTTGGATGGGAGAGACGCATTTAGTTTCCCAGCAAAATATTTTGTTTTTGATTGCCTAGTAATAAAGACAGAGGCATTTCTTGCTTCTCTATAGCTTTCCCAAGTAGAGAGTGAAGGATTTCGCTTCCACAGGCCATGCAACTTGTTCCGTTTATTTATTGCCATCTGGACACGTTTTGAAAACCAGGGACATGAAGTGTTTTTAACATTAACTGATTTCAAGGGCACATGCTTACAGAAAAGGTCTTTAATAGTTTTTACAAAAAATTCAAGTTTGTCGTCTACTGTTGTTTTAAACCATACTTCACTCCACAATATAGATGCTAGGTCATGTGTAAGCTCTGAATAATTAATAGCACTGAAATCATAAAAGGAAAAATTTTTAGAAGTCGCAGAGTAAGAAAAGTTAATGTCCAGTGTACAAAATATCAGATCATGATCAGACAAGAAGTACACCTGGTCAAACAATAGTACATCTGACTTATCCGAAACTACAAAATAGTCAAGCAAACTGGGCTGATCACCATCTGAAAACCGTGTAGGCATGGAGTCATTCACTACTGACAAGCCGAGTGACGAAATGTGATCATACAGAGACTTGGTCGTGCTGTCACTACACAATAAGTTAACATTGAAGTCACCACACAACATAAAATAACTAAAAGTAGTTGCCTTATCAGTCAAGTCCGAGAATAATGTGTCGAGTCGGTTGTTCTTACTAGGGTTGTATACACAAGTCACACAAAGACTATGCGAGCAATCATAGATACCAATACTTAAATATTCAACATTGCTTACCTCTGACCTAAGAACAACAGCAGATTTTAATGTATTTCGACAATAAATTGCCACACCTCCTCCTCTCTTATTGCATCTGTCATTTCTGTAAAGTTTAAAGTTGTTGATACTATATGTAGAATCATTGATATCACCAACAAACCAGGTTTCCGACACACAGATGACATCAATAGACGAATCCTCAAAAACATGCCGAGCATAATCAAGTTTACTTGGATTAAGGCTTCTAGCATTAAAATGCGCTACTTTTAGACCATTATACCGCCCACATAATATACCCACAAGATCCCTGCCAACGCCATAAGAGCTATTTGAACCTATCCTTGCCATTATAATGAGAAAGACAAGAAATAACTATACCAAATATTTCATTGTTCCATAAAAAAAGGATTGAACAGGACCAGCAGACTTTCGAACAGATAATAATAATAAGAACAGAGATAAAAATAGGTGGAGAGAAAATAACAAAAGTAAAAGTATGAATTACAGTAAAAATAAGTACAGTAGCAGTATCAAAAATAATTATCAAGAAAAATAATAAAATAATTAAATGCCACAATAATTTAAACACTGCCATTACATGATGCATCTACTACATTGCCAGCAATAGCATTGAGACCATTCAAATCTTCGATCCGATAGCACTCACCACCGTCAGACTTAATTACGAGAACAGATCCCCTCTTAACAAAGACTGACGCTAGCAGCTTGTTGCGCTTTAATTTAAGAGCAGTCTGGAAGATATGCCTATCATGCTTCGCTAAACTCTCATTAATATAGATGCTAGAAGATGAGTCCAAGCCTACGTCATTTAAAGTTAGCGTTGTTTTGTTATTGCGACGATAAAGAGCTGCACATCGCAGTACATGATCCCTTTCATTACCACTCGCAAATTTAAGAACAATTGGTATATTTGACGACTTATTCGCTGATTCTTTAGAAGCTCTCCTAGCACGAAAAACGTTCTTCAGGGGAGGAGGCTTACATCCAATGGTGAAACACAGCTTGTTGAAAAGCAGACATAAGTTCTCATCATCGCAACTCGGTATGCCAAAGAGCATAGCATCAGCAGACATCTCTTTTTTTTCTATGTCACCAATCCTCCTATTTGCCTTAGCCAATGCCTCTCCAAGAGATGTCATTTCCGTAGTCTGGCAGGAGCTCTCAGTTTCCATTTTCACCACACGAGCTTCAATGCTCTCCATTCGAGCAACAATATCACATAAACTTGCCTTAACCTCATCAACTTTTGATAACAATTTGTTTTCCAGTTCATCAATCTTACTTAAGAAATCCTCTCGCAAACCGGTTATTTCTTCTTTGAAGCTAAGGAGAAGCGATTCTGTATGCATCTTGATACGTTCGTCAAATTGAAGAGACAGTGGAGCAGGAGAAATACCACTAGTGAGTGGAGAGCTGCTGAGCACAGGTGTGGAGAGTACATTCTGTGTACTCTTGGCTTGCCGCCTTGTTGTCATTGTATTCGGCATATTTGTCGGCATAGGAAAAAAAAAGGCGGGAAATGACCAGACAAAATAACACACTTCTTTTATAAATTTATTTCAATGTTACTGAGTAAACTGGAGCAAATTAACACTTTAGCAACCAAATATCCTTTGTCTATACAGTGCGTGTTATTTATTCGGTTTTGAATCGAAAATTTTAATTTACTAATATAAATAAAGTTACTTGAGAACACAGCTATCGTAGCACACAATAAAACACGTCTACTCTGTACAAGACATCACAATATTTTCTACCAAATATTTTTCTATTATCTACCAAATAAAAAGAATGCACATTTTAAATGAACTGACATTAATTACTTCTCTAGAATATGGAGTTCTTAAAACTGAAAAAACATATGATAATAACGGCAGATTCCAATGATAATAATATAATTTGTACTAAAATTAAAACTCTTATAATAGATTCAAAAAAGAACCTGTATTTCCTAATAAAGTTATTAATAAATGCCCAGCAATTATATTTGCAGTTAAACGGACAGCTAAAGTTCTGGTACGAATTAAATTTCCAATTTTCTCAATACATACTTTAAAAGGTATTAAAACCGGCGGAGTTCTTTGAGGAACTAAATGATGAAACATATGATTAGTATGATTTAATCAGCTATAAATTATAAATCTAAGTCATAAAGGCAAAGCTAAATAAAAAGTTATTGTAAGATGACTAGAGCAAGTGAAAATATACGGAACTAAACCCATAAAAATATTAAATAAAATTGTTGAATACAAAGAAACAAAAATTAATGTAGACCCCCTTCTTTTTCCCCCTAATAAAACTTTAAATTCTCTGCAAAGACTTAATAAAATTTTCTTTAAAAAAACATGCCAGCTGGGAATTAATCAGAATAAAGAAGGAATAATAAATAAACCAATAAAAGATCTACTTGAATTTAAAGATAATTTAAATAAACTTGATGAAGGATCAAATACTAATTAGTAAAGGTGTTGTCTACAGCCGGGCTGTAGCCGAAATACCCTACACCCTAAAGCTGCATATATACTCGTATATATATTTAGAAGTGGTGCGATATACTATACTCGTATATATATACAATATATATATTATATATCTAATAATAAATATAAAATATATATATAGTAATAATAATAATTATATCGCACCACTTCTAAAAGGCAAAACTTTATACTCCTATGAAATTTCTACACCTATGCCGTCATGATGGCTGTATGCAGTTTCATAAGTGAAAGCATAAGGAGGCGTGGCTCGCCCATTTTTTTCCCAACAGAATATTATTGGTTCACAAGCTACTTTTCAATACAATTCATGTAAAACCCTCAATGACCTATGTAAACTAAAAGTGGGCGGATCACGCCTATATTTGGCATATTAACTAGAAGCATTAGTCTAAACCTACATATAAAATTTTCTTGTCTTCTCTCAAAAAGTGATGCTGATATGGCCTTTTTTAATAGGCAAAACAGTGGTACCAGCACTCTCGATATAAAAAGTAGGCGTGGTCCTTCGGTGATTTTGCCCATTTTCAATACGAAACACCCCAACATAACAACGAATATTTTTGCCAAATTTCATTTTGAAATCTTAATCCGTTCTCCTGTGATCGTGATTTCAACGGACAGACAGACAGACAGACAGACGGACAGACATCGTTATTTCAATTTTGGTGGTGATGCTGATCAAGAATATGTATACTTTTCCATACCTATCTTGTCTAGTTCTATGCGTTACACACTCCGGTAGAAAGTGAATATACCATCAACCTTAAGGTGTAGGGTATAAAAACAAATTTGTTATCATTTTCAATTTATTGACAATAAATTTTCTTTTATTTTAATTTTCGATTGAATAGATAAATTAATAAAAAAATAATAATTTAATACATTAAATAATAAAAAAACAAATAAAAATCAAAAAAGTAAACTTAACCATATAATTTGAGATATTTGAGGAATTAAAAAATATGAAATTATTAATAATTTCAGTATGACATACCAATGTTATAAATTAACTAACTTTTTATTAAGAATAATCGTAAATTTGTTATAACATGGTTTAAGAGACCAGTACATACTTTCAGCCACTTAATAATTAAACATTAGAAATAACCTAATCAATAAATAAATTATCGTTTACTCTTTCAATAACAATTAGTATAAAAGAATGATTAGCCCCACAAATCACTGACCATAAAATAACTCGGGACGATTAATAAAAAAATTAGTTTGATTTAATCGTCCGGGTGTTGCATCCACCTTAACTCCCAGGGACGGAATAGTTCATGAATGGATCACACCTGTTGAAGAAACTAAAGTTCGTACTTGGGTTTTCATAGGAAGAATTACTCGATTATCTACATCCAATAATCGAAACCAATCTAAAGGTAAATCCGAAAAATCGGAATATTCATATCTTCAATACCATTAATGACCAATTGATTTTAAAGTAATAAGAGGATCATTTAATTCATCCAATAAATATAAAATTCGTAGGTTTGAAAAAGCAATAAATAATACAACAATAGCTGGTAAAATTTTTCAAACTATTTCATTATCTGACCATGCAATAAAAATCGATTAGTAAATTTATTAAACATTAGTATTAATACTTAATATCTTACTATTACTGTAATTATAATTAAAATCATCAATGCATGATCATGAAAAAAAAACTAATTGTTCTATTAAAGTAGAAGATCGATCCTGCAAACCAAAATTAGCTCATGTTGAATTATTCTAACAAAAGATATTTTTATATAGTATATGAAGCTTAAATACATGGCACTATTCTGCCATATTAGAAATTTACTTATAAAGGCAGTTCAGAATAACTATGCTCTCTAGGTGGGGTTTGCTGAAACCACTGAATCGAAGAATTTATATGAGAAGAATATATTACATTACGTTGTAAAATTATTCCCTCTAGTAAAATATATAAAAAAATAAAATACCTAACAAAGAAATTATTGATATAACAGAAGATACAAAATTTCAAGCTGTATAACAATCAGCGTAGTCTGAATACCGTCGCGGTAATACAGCTAATCCTAAAAAATGTTGAGGAAAAAAAGTTAAATTTACCCGAATTAATACAACATGTTCACGCCACACCCCCTGGCGCCCTCTAGAAGCGAGTGTGTTTCCCGCACCCGTGGAAATGCATTCGCTCTGGCAGCACTTCCCCCTTTCCCGGCAATCCCATGGCCATCTTTCTGTTTTAATTTCAGATACTTTCTCTTTCTCATTCTCTTTCTTTTTGGAAACATTCGTGCTTTCTTCTTAAAAAACCAACATCAAGCAAATCTTCAAAAGCGACATCAACCAAATCATCAAAACCAACATCAACCAAATCATCAAAACCAACATCGACCAAATCATCAAAACCAACATCAACCAAACCATCCAAACCCAACATCAACCAACCCATCAAAGCCCACCATTAACCAAACCATCATCGAACCAAGTAGCAACATCAAATCAACCACATTCATCCTCAATAAGACAATCGCTCATCACCCTCAAACATCACCGGAGAGTACACTCCATTTTTCACCAGACTTCCCAAACTAACCTTAATTCTAATTCTCATTCTTTTCGCCCCAACCCAACATTTGGTCCTAATCCGCCACCAAAAAAAAAATAAAATAAAAAATATCTCCACACAACAACAACAGTCACAATAACAACAACAATCACAACAACAACAGCAACACACTTACAATTTGTGCAAGTGCAAGAAAATAAAAAAAAATTTTTCTCCCATATTTGTGTTTTATTTATCGTCATTTCTCCTATCTAGGTATTGTACAGTGCTGGCGAAAATAATTATACACATAAATAAAAATTAAAAAAAAAAATACACTTTGAGTTTTCTTAGCGACTTGTTATCTCGTGCACCGTTGCCAGGTAGCACTGCGTATCTATGGCGCCGCATCCGGATCGACTCAGCAACGCCATCGGAAATATTTTCCTCCAGTCTTAGAAAAATAACTCGCGAATTACTTTCGATTAAATTTAAATTAACGTGATTCCGTTTCCACCCAACTCAATTAAGTTCGAATCATTCTCGATTTTAATTTAAATTAACGCCATCTATTCTCAACCCAACTCAATTAAATTAAATTAATTCAAATCATTCTTGATTTTAATTTAAATTAACGCGACCTATTTTCAACCCAACTCAATTAAATTAAATTAATTCGAATCACCTTCGATTTAATTTAAATCAACGGGATTTATTTCAACCCGACTCAATCTAAATTAATTCGATTCATTTTCGAGGTTTTTGGTTAACGCGGTTGACTACCAATTTATATCACCGCGATTTACCGTAAAATCAATTAAACTAATTTCTCGGCTCTCGCGATTTGCTTAAGCTTCATTGACTGAGGTCAAGATTTCCGCACACACGTACCCCCTCTTGAGTGACCGCATGTCGTTGCTGACACCCGTCGATCCATTGGACGGTAACACCTCGACACCCCGATCGAGTTTTCAATTTTCGTACCCCCCAAACCCAAACCAATCACCGAACTGCCATGGAACCCCTCACCCGGTTCATGGGTGTCTGCGAGACCTTAGAGGATTTTGCTCGGGAGCTCACCCGACCCCTGAGAATGATTATTCGGAGTTCACTCTCCACACCCATATAGAGGAACTCAAGGCAATATGGATGGACTTGATGAACGCCTCGAATTAGGCCTTGGAATCTTTGGTCGCCAAAGCAGCACCTCTCGACGCATCTGATACCACCGCTAGAGAAATCGTCGTTGCCAAATCAAAGCAACAACGATGCTACAAGCTCCACGTACGGCTCGCCAAGATACAGGAGCAGCAACACCTCGTCGCAGGGAGCTCATTCCGGGCAGCGATCGCCGGCCTCGACGCATCACACCGAGCGGATGAGGTCACTTACTGAGGACATAACATCAGTCTACCACCGTGCGACACTGATGTTTTCAAAGGCGACTACGAGTCATTTCCATCGTTTCGCGATATGTTCTCCGCGCTATATATTCGGAACAATCGACTTTCGCCCATCGAGAACTTGTTCCACTTGAACCAAAAGACTCGCGGTGAAGCCAAGGAGATTGTCCAGAAGTCTCCTCTCGTAGACAGTGGGTTTGCTCCAGCGTGGCGAAACCTAACGGATCGCTTCGAGAATAAGCGAATCCTCGCAATTCTCATCTCCGTACTCTTTTTAACCTAACTCCCGTCACTCACGAATCAGGCGCCGCTATCAAACGCCTGCAACGTGAAATCAATAACTTTCCCGCGACTCTCGACCTGCTCGACATCGATGTCAACAGTTGGGATGTTATCATAGTTCATCTGTGTTCGTCGCGACTACCCGAAACCACCCTTTCTCTGTTGGAACGCTCGATCACACAGAAGCGCGAAATTCCCTCGTGGAAAGAAATGGATGAGTTTCTAACGTCGCATTTCCAGACGTTGGAAACTATTGATGACATTCGTAGAATCCGTACAAATACCTAAGACGGTGATGGGCAGTACCACCCGTAATGCCGCCCCACCTAAGCCTGTGAACACCTTCCAGGCAAACATGATCGCGATCAATTGCCCCCTATGCAGTCATCCGTCTCATCCCATACGTCGCTGTTCGCGCTTTCTGGCGATGCAGCCTGATAAGCGATGGACAACAATCACCAACCTTAAGTTCTGCACGAATTGTCTAGCACATTGGCATCAACTTAAGGATTGCAAGAGTGCTTTCACTTGTATGTTGTGCTCCAAACGACATCATACACTCTTGCATCGCTAGGTAGCTACCACTACGTCTTCGTTAACCGATGCGAACTCTTAACCCTCCACCTCGCGCCCCCAACCCCAACTAGACCGCAGCAACCTTACGAGCAATCATCCCCGATACCCTCCAGCGCCCTCTCGCGCTACACAACATCCTCCTCAATCGCAAATACAGTCCACTGCAACCCCTCCCACCTCAACGTATTGACTTGCTTCACCTCGCGTCCGAAGCAAGTGCTTCTCGCTACGGCTATGGTGAATATCCGCCATCGCGACGAACTTTACCCAGCTCGTGCGTTCATCGATCCTGGATCGGAAGCCACTTCCTTAACTAAACGTGTTCAGCAGCGTTTGCATATTCCCACTAAAATCATTCAGGCACAAATTGCCAGCGTGAATAAAACCGTCACTGCTCATGTCAGTAAACAGTGTAAATTCACACTGGATTCCCCCAAAGATTGATGAAATCATTTTACTAATCCAGATACTGTGGTTATTGTACCAATTGATTCTGTAATTGGTCATGGACTATTATCTACCAAATAAAAAGAATGCACATTTTAAATGAACTGACATTAATTACTTCTCTAGAATATGGAGTTCTTAAAACTGAAAAAACATATGATAATAACGGCAGATTCCAATGATAATAATATAATTTGTACTAAAATTAAAACTCTTATAATAGATTCAAAATATCTGATGTGGGCAACACATAACTTCCTTGTATGACGGCAAATGTATGGTTTTATTTCAAGAGTGGTTGATATGTTTTATTTATATTTTAAAACTGAAGTTTTAAAAATTTTAAATATTTTTACTTCCATAATGAAAAAAATTTCATAGGCTTCTCTTAATTTAAATAATTTAAATAGTAGTAAGTAAAAACAAGGAAGTACAAATTAGTTTCCACACAGCTTTAACTATCAATCGTAGTAATTTTGATTTCCCTGTTTAGTTCTGTAAGGGTACAACCAATTTTTGTAAAAGATATAGCAGCATAACATTAATTTATCATTATCATTTATGTAATTCGGATAATGCATGCTTCGTGTTCCTTTGGCGAAGAGTCCTTTTGGTGCGAACCATCATTAAAATTGGAGCTACAAAATTGTGTCTTATGTAAGGCCCAATATACTTTCTAGGAGTGTTTGTTTTTGGGTAATGTATGAAATTTGAAAAAAACTATATGAGAAGTGTCCTTTTCGCGCAACCGATTGCATCCAAAAAGGGAGGTGCACAACTAGGTCTTATAAGAGTCTCAAATACCAAATTTCAAGTTTCTACGATTCTCCGTTTTTAAGTTATTGAGGATACGTACATACGTACAGACGTACAGACGTACAGACGTACAGACGTACAGACGTACAGACGTACAGACGTACAGACGTACATACGTACATACGTACATACGTACATACGTACACACGTCACGACCAAACTAGTCAAAATGGACTCCGCGATGGTCAAAATGTGTGTTACCATCAAAACCTCAATATCGAAATTTTTCATGATTACAATACTTTCTTGTATTTACTACGTATTCAAGGAAGTAAAAAGAACCTGTATTTCCTAATAAAGTTATTAATAAATGTTCTGAAGTTCTGAAGTTCTAAAGTTCTGGTACGAATTAAATTTCCAATTTTCTCAATACATACTTTAAAAGGTATTAAAACCGGCGGAGTTCTTTGAGGAACTAAATGATGAAACATATGATTAGTATGATTTAATCAGCTATAAATTATAAATCTAAGTCATAAAGGCAAAGCTAAATAAAAAGTTATTGTAAGATGACTAGAGCAAGTGAAAATATACGAAACTAAACCCATAAAATTATTAAATAAAATTGTTGAATACAAAGAAACAAAAATTAATGTAGACCCCCATCTTTTTCCCCCTAATAAAACTTTAAATTCTCTGTGAAGACTTAATAAAATTTTCTTTAAAAAAACATGCCAGCTGGGAATTAATCAGAATAAAGAAGGAATAATAAATAAACCAATAAAAGATCTACTTGAATTTAAAGATAATTTAAATAAACTTGATGAAGGATCAAATACTAATTAGTAAAGGTGTTGTCTACAGCCGGGCTGTAGCCGAAATACCCTACACCCTAAAGCTGCATATATACTCGTATATATATTTAGAAGTGGTGCGATATACTATACTCGTATATATATACAATATATATATTATATATCTAATAATAAATATAAAATATATATATAGTAATAATAATAATTATATCGCACCACTTCTAAAAGGCAAAACTTTATACTCCTATGAAATTTCTACACCTATGCCGTCATGATGGCTGTATGCAGTTTCATAAGTGAAAGCATAAGGAGGCGTGGCTCGCCCATTTTTTTCCCAACAGAATATTATTGGTTCACAAACTACTTTTCAATACAATTCATGTAAAACCCTCAATGACCTATGTAAACTAAAAGTGGGCGGATCACGCCTATATTTGGCATATTAACTGGAAGCATTAGTCTAAACCTACATATAAAATTTTCTTGTCTTCTCTCAAAAAGTGATGCTGATATGGCCTTTTTTAATAGGCAAAACAGTGGTACCAGCAACGAGCATATATACACAAAGAGATTACATGAGATTTTACTCGTTGCTTCAAAAAAAGATCAGGTCGCAACAATTAGAACTATGAACAACTATAAAGGAATGGATAACGCCGACTGCGGAGCAGCAGTAAGAAACAACAAACGAAGCTCATAAGTAAAATTTTATGACATCAATGAGTCGAGGCATTGTAAGCAAAAGAGATTTGGAATGAAATGGAAAGGGTTGGAGAAGGGAAAGAGAAGACTCCTTGAATTGAAGAAATTCTATTTTGTTTTGCTCGATTGCACTAACAAAATAAACGCCGTCTGCTAAGGTTGAATATGTTTTTTTGTGCTTGGTTTTGTTTTTTACGTTGATCATTTGGTGATGTCTGATTTTTTCAGTTTCAGGGCATTTTTCGGCATCATTTCAATGGTTTAGAATTTGCCACTGAGATTTAGTTATGGGTGGAGGGGGAGAGAAGCGAGGGGCTCTTTCTGCTTATTATTTCTGATCAATTTTTACATTTTCAGCTTCTGAGCATTTTTGCCTTTTTCATTCAATTTGCTCCTTTTTCGCTTTAACTACAATTGGACTTTCCTTACAAATATTGGCTTTCGAGCTATTGGTCAAACCATGTGTATGATTTCCATGTCGCTCCCAATTTTGCTTCATATAGTTGGTCGATTGGAAAGTCATGCAATCTCTTTATTAATATATACTCGTTGATCATAGTACATGCAAAAGTACGCGGAAACATACATACGCAGTTTGCAAACGGGTAATAAAATTCACTAGTAAGGAGGAAATGAAAATGAAGATATGCCAATACTACATTGATACTACAATTTTAAAATCTTACGTATGTACATTTGAATAAAACTTGAATAAAATTAACTAAAATCTTCTCTAATTTCTAATTAAATATATAAATACATAGATATATTATTCTCAATTTCGCTAAGATTTTTTTAAGTTTGAATAAAACTTAATACAGTCGAACTTCTCTATAGTGAACTTCTATACAATGAAGCACTCCCTATTATGAATTTTTTTCAAGTACACTGCTTTTTCGTTCCATTTCTGGTCTTTTTTGATCTCTGTATAATGAATTTCTATACAGTGAATATTTCTATACAATGAACAAGTTTTACAGTTGCAATCTCAAATTTCATACGTTTTTGTCTCCTTATAATGACTTTTTTCAAATAATTCTCCGTTGGCTATACTAGTAACACTGTATTCCGATGGAAAAGTAAACTTTGTATGGGCATTCCCGAAATTTGAAAATGACAACAGAAAAAGATAAAAAATGACCATCACTAACAATTTTGACACCTGCATTGAGTTACTTGCATTAAGTGAACAAACAGTGTGAAAGTGTCGCAGCGAAATAGTCTCTATATTGAAAAAAAATTGTTGATTATTAATAAAGTTGAAGAAGGTGGAGCAAAAAATAAAGATTTTGCTAAACAATTTGGAATTCTGCCTACTACTTTTGTGGAGATGAAAAATGATGTACCTAATAAAGTTTTCGAGTCTCTTAATTTATTAGAAGCTTTCGTTGAAGAACCAAAATGGAAAAGTGTAATCCAAACTGAAATTACTGATTACTTAAAATAAAAATTTAAAAAAATATTGTGTTTTCTATATAATGAAATTTCTATATAATGAAGTAATTTTGTGGTCCCTTCGACTTCACTATAGGGAAGTTCGACTGTATTTGCTTATTTCGACTTTATAATTATAAAGAAATCCGTATACTTACCGAAAGATTAACTTCAATTAAACAATATTGGGTTAATTTTAGATTGACATGTTTATGTACATATATATATATTAATGCTGTTTCTCAAATAGTCATCCGGAAACAGAAATAACACACGAAATAAAACAAACTAACAATTTTATATAGTGTTCAAGGGCACTAAGGCTTCTTTACAGAATTATGTTACGTTATTTATTTGCTAAATGCCCAGATATGCATACACGAAACTAAGCTAACTAAGGACACATGCAAAACTATTGAAACTACTCATGCAAAAGAACAACTGTTGAAACAAAAATCATACAAAAATTTTGAAGAAAATGAAGAACAATACCATCGAAAGAAATTATAATATACAATGAAAATTAAGACAACCAGAAGATAAGCTGAATAACCAAAAACATAGAGCTTTTAGTTTTCAATAAATTGTACTGAAAAAAATTAAAATTAGCAATACATTTCTCTTCACCCACATTAAAATTGTATTGATTAAGTGCGAAAGCAGCAAATTGAATTACCTTTTTCTTTTCTATTAAGTCAGCTATTTTTCAACATAATATAAACAAAAATAGTTTTCTTTCTGTTAATTTTATTCAAGTTTTATTTAAATGTACGTAACATTTTAAAATTGTTGTTAAAATTCCTTCGCTTCTCTCCCCCTCCACCCATAACTAAACCTCAGTGGCAAATTCTAAACCATTGAAATGATGCCGAAAAATGCCCTGAAACTGAAAATATCAAACATCACCAAATGATCAACGTAAAAAACCAAACCAAGCACAAAAAAACATATTCGACAGACTGCGTTTATTTTGTTAGTGCAGTCGAGCAAAACAAAATAGAATTTCTTTACTTCAAGGAGTCTTCCCTTTCCCTTCTCCTACCCTTTCCAATTCATTACAAATCTCTTTTGCTTGCAATGCCTCGACTCATTGATGTCATAAAATTTTGCTTATGAGCTTCGTTTGTTGTTTCTTACTGCTGCTCCCCAGTCGGCGTTATCCATTCCTTTATAGTTGTTCATAGTTCTAATTGTTGCGACCTGATCTTTTTTTGGAAGCAACGAGTAAAATCTCATGTAATCTCTTTGTGTATATATGCTCGTTGGTACCAGCACTCTCGATATAAAAAGTAGGCGTGGTCCTTGGGTGATTTTGCCCATTTTCAATACGAAACACCCCAACATAACAACGAATATTTTTGCCAAATTTCATTTTGAAATCTTAATCCGTTCTCCTGTGATCGTGATTTCAACGGACAGACAGACAGACAGACAGACGGACAGACATCGTTATTTCAATTTTGGTGGTGATGCTGATCAAGAATATGTATACTTTTCCATACCTATCTTGTCTAGTTCTATGCGTTACACACTCCGGTAGAAAGTGAATATACCCTCAACCTTAAGGTGTAGGGTATAAAAACAAATTTGTTATCATTTTCAATTTATTGACAATAAATTTTCTTTTATTTTAATTTTCGATTGAATAGATAAATTAATAAAAAAATAATAATTTAATACATTAAATAATAAAAAAACAAATAAAAATCAAAAAAGTAAACTTAACCATATAATTTGAGATATTTGAGGAATTAAAAAATATGAAATTATTAATAATTTCAGTATGACATACCAATGTTATAAATTAACTAACTTTTTATTAAGAATAATCGTAAATTTGTTATAACATGGTTTAAGAGACCAGTACATACTTTCAGCCACTTAATAATTAAACATTAGAAATAACCTAATCAATAAATAAATTATCGTTTACTCTTTCAATAACAATTAGTATAAAAGAATGATTAGCCCCACAAATCACTGACCATAAAATAACTCGGGACGATTAATAAAAAAATTAGTTTGATTTAATCGTCCGGGTGTTGCATCCACCTTAACTCCCAGGGACGGAATAGTTCATGAATGGATCACACCTGTTGAAGAAACTAAAGTTCGTACTTGGGTTTTCATAGGAAGAATTACTCGATTATCTACATCCAATAATCGAAACCAATCTAAAGGTAAATCCGAAAAATCGGAATATTCATATCTTCAATACCATTAATGACCAATTGATTTTAAAGTAATAAGAGGATCATTTAATTCATCCAATAAATATAAAAGTCGTAGGTTTGAAAAAGCAATAAATAATACAACAATAGCTGGTAAAATTTTTCAAACTATTTCATTATCTGACCATGCAATAAAAATGGATTAGTAAATTTATTAAACATTAGTATTAATACTTAATATCTTACTATTACTGTAATTATAATTAAAATCATCAATGCATGATCATGAAAAAAAAACTAATTGTTCTATTAAAGTAGAAGATACAAGATTATAACAGAAGATACAAAATTTCAAGCTGTATAACAATCAGCGTAGTCTGAATACCGTCGCGGTAATACAGCTAATCCTAAAAAATGTTGAGGAAAAAAAGTTAAATTTACCCCAATTAATACAACATGTTCACGCCACACCCCCTGGCGCCCTCTAGAAGCGATTGTGTTTCCCGCACCCGTGGAAATGCATTCGCTCTGGCAGCACTTCCCCCTTTCCCGGCAATCCCATGGCCATCTTTCTGTTTTAATTTCAGATACTTTCTCTTTCTCATTCTCTTTCTTTTTGGAAACATCGTACACCACCGAACCGTGCTTTCTTCTTAAAAAACCAACATCAAGCAAATCTTCAAAAGCGACATCAACCAAATCATCAAAACCAACATCAACCAAATCATCAAAACCAACATCGACCAAATCATCAAAACCAACATCAATCAAACCATCCAAACCCAACATCAACCAACCCATCAAAGCCCACCATTAACCAAACCATCATCGAACCAAGAAGCAACATCAAATCAACCACATTCATCCTCAATAAGACAATCGCTCATCACCCTCAAACATCACCGGAGAGTACACTCCATTTTTCACCAGACTTCCCAAACTAACCTTAATTCTAATTCTCATTCTTTTCGCCCCAACCCAACATTTGGTCCTAATCCGCCACCAAAAAAAAAAAAATAAAATAAAAAATATCTCCACACAACAACAACAGTCACAATAACAACAACAATCACAACAACAATAACAACAATAACAGCAACACACTTACATCCATTTATTGAATTGTAAATTTGTGCAAGTGCAAGAAAATAAAATAAAATTTTTCTCCCTATTGTGTTTTATTTATCGTCATTTCTCCTATCTAGGTATTGTACAGTGCTGGCGAAAATAATTATACACATAAATAAAAATTTAAAAAAAAAATACACTTTGAGTTTTCTTAGCGACCTGTTATCTCGTGCACCGTTGCCTGCGTATCTATGGCGCCGCGTCCGGATCGACTCAGCAACGCCATCGGAAATATTTTCCTCCAGTCTTAGAAAAATAACTCGCGAATTACTTTCGATTTAATTTAAATTAACGTGATTCCGTTTCCACCCAACTCAATTAAGTTCGAATCATTCTCGATTTTAATTTAAATTAACGCCATCTATTCTCAACCCAACTCAATTAAATTAAATTAATTCAAATCATTAATTCAAATCTGCCATTTCTGTATCCACAATAGAATGCTCGACTGCGTTTTTCCTATTGTAGTTCGAAATGTTGTATTTGTGTCCTTCTTCCAATAGCTCTGCTTCCTGTCCGTTTATCGGTACTTCCGTTAAATTTATGAACCTTTTGTGGAATTTGTGTTCTGCGTGCCTCATTTCATATGTGGGTCTAGGCTTTGCTAGACAGTCTAGTTTCAATTTCATTGGTGAGTTTTTGCAGCAAATTGGTTAGGTTTTTATGGTTTTGTATGTGTTTTTGTCTTTCAGTAGTTTTAACATTTTTGTTTTGTATTCTTGGTATATTATGTCTGTATTTTTTCTGTTGCTCGAGTTTTTTTTTTTTTTTTTAGAAGAGGATGGGTGATCTTCCAAAGATGAGTGGCATGCACGATTCAAACCATGAGGTGCACCTACGTACTAAAACCTAACTCCTAGTGTGATAGGAGCTATCCTAACAGAACCTAGTCTCTAGACGTGTGGAATCTATCCAGCTCCGTTATCATGACCAGATGGTATCTGAAGTTGCCATGACCAGTCACAATTGCAGCTAGCCAGCTTACGGTCCTCCTCGGAAGTTGGGTTGGGTGCATTTCTTTGCACCGGCCATAGGGCTGCACATAACAACCCTAGCTTGTCTACACGTGGTTAAATTCTCCCAACTCTTCAGGTGGGAGACTTCCACCCATCGTTCGACTAAAGCAAAGCAAAAAACAAAAGTTGATGATAACCTCTGCTTAGCGAGTTCATCAGCCAACTCGTTGCCGCCGATACCAACATACCCTTTCACCCACACAAGTTTGACTTCATTAGCACAAGCACACTTGCACCGAAGCACGAATTGAATGTCCAGCGCAATCAAGATGGTCTTTACTTGCACCTTTCCATCAATCAGTTGATCCAATGCGTGCACATCCCAAGCATGTCAGCTTGATATACCGACACATACCGTCTCAGAGATAGCGCACAGGCCAGGTCCAACTCTACAGAGTAGGCTCCAGCTCCTGCTCCCGCCTTGTCTTCCTTCAATGACCCATCAGCAAAGATGCATATTCAATTCAATTCAATTCAATTTATTTATTCACATGAGGTACACTAAGACTTAAGTCTTTTATTGTACATCCAATGGTTAAATGCAAGCAATATCGAAAATAGTATAAATAAACTTAAAAACCTACTTAAAACAAAGTGAGTAAAACTAATAAATACATTAAACAAACTTACCAATAAGAGAAAAAAAAGGAAAGAAAAACAAATAAGTAGAAATTAAGACAGTGAAATAACAGAAAGATTGAGCCAAAGTTTAAACTCCCGAAAAAAGAGCAACAAGCGCACGCCTGAAACAGCCGCCCGCTGAATCCGTCTCAAATGGTAATAAGTGCTAATAAAGAAAAATCTACTACTATTGAGATAGTTGTATCTCGGGACAACAAAAAATAACGCTCTTGTAGAATGGGACATAAGCTTCTCATACAGGTATAGAGGGTTACGAGTGTGGATAAGCCTATGTAAAAACATAATTTTAGGAATACTAAGATATTCAGATAGCCCACATCCAAGAATTCCTCTACTTACTAAAGAAATATGAACAAAACGACTAACTGCAAACATACCTGGCAGCAGAGTTGAAGGCTACAAGAAGCTTATGTTCAGAGTGTTAATCAAGACGACAATAGACTAAAGTAGAGAAAGTAATACAAGGCATAATCAATTGTTTAACTAGTCTCCTTCTCGTCTCTAGCGGAGTATATATAGCAGAGCAGCGCAAACACCGAAGAATACCAACAGTAATATCACATGATCAGGTCAGATTAGAATTTATAATAAATACAAGATTTTTAACCTTTTTTTCAAAATTCAAGCGACTAGATCCAATGTATAGAGGTGGCAAGTCATTAAAATCAACAACAGCACTGCTACTAAACTTAAAAACATTGCTGAGCTTATTACACAGTAGCATATGATCCACAGAGTCAAAAGCTTTTGAAAAGTCAATTAGACAAAGAAGAGTTAGATGATTTTGATCGTAATAAAAACGAATATCGTCGGTGATCTTCAATAAAGCAGTCGAACAACTGTGTCCAGATCGGAAACCCGATTGGAGTGGAGACAGTAATTTATTCATTTCAACATAAGAATATATTTGCAAATACATAATCCGTTCCAGTATCTTGCCCACAACCGCCAGAATACTAATAGGCCTAAAGTCATTTGGAGGAGTAGCAGACGCACATTTAGCAATAGGGATTATCATTGCTACTTTCCACAAGCCTGGGAAAATTGAGCATGTTAAACATGTTCACATTGAGCATGTGATTAAAGATATGTGTTAGGGGATCTATGATAAATGGCAACACAATCTTTATAAACCTAATAGATACTCCATCAGCTCCCACAGCATTGGAGGTAATATGAAATATATGACTAATCACTTCATTTTCATTGACTGACTACACTCAGTCAAGTAAGTCGAATTAAGAGTAGACTTGCAATAAATAGCAACACCTGCAACACCTGTCATTACGATTAAGCCTATAACAATCCATACTATACAATTTATCAGAGACGTCACCCTTAAACCAAGTCTCCGAGACACAGATAACGTCAACTGACGAACTCTCAAAAACGTATTTCGCATAGTCTTATTTTAAAGCATTTAGGCTACGGGCATTAAAATGAACTAGTATATTCAAACCACAAAACTGTTGGCACATGATATGCAGTAAAGCCCTGTAGCACCACCAGACACCACACTACCTTGCATCAAGAACAGATGCTGAGTAGCCAGGAACAAACGCGCGCAGGCAAACACAAATCTTAAAACAAAAACAAGAGCTCAGAAATAAACGAAAACAGGTACAAAAAGCATATAGAATTATAAGGGAAAGTAAGTAAGGTAAAAGATACGTAAAGGAATGTAGCTTAGAGATAAATAATTTAATAATAAATAATATACATAAATAGATAGTATACATAAATAGTAAAAAAATATTAAATAAAAATTGAATAAATAAACAGAAAAACATATCAAAGGTTGCTTAACTCTCCAACGATGCAATCAAAACTATTTTTGTCATACATCAGCTTCGCCTCACTATCAGCAGATGCTTTTACAAAGATTTTTCCACGAAACGAAAAAACAGCACAAAGCAAACGCTCTTTTTTTTTACCAAAGCATAGCGCAGAATTTCACGATTAGCTCTAGTCAGACTCTCATGAATGTAAATCGCTTGATCACTTGGGATTCCAAGATCAGACAGCAAAAACTGGCGTTTATGCTCTTTACGAAATACTGCAATAGCTTTGAAGAGCCTATGACGATCTTCTGCTGTATTTAACTTTGCTACGATCATTGAATTTCTGTTATTGTTTGTAGGTTTAACTCTAAATATATTCCAAAGGCGAAGAGAATCCATTCTCACTGCCCTAGTAATTTTGTCACAAACACCAGAAAGAATTTCACCACTTTCAAAAGGTATTCCACTAATTAAGAGATCAGATGAGACATATTCACTCTCAAATTTTTCCATTGTGATCAGTGATGTCCACATTCAGCGCAGTAACCCTAGAATGCTGACTATCAAAGTCTGGATTACTCTTCAAATCGTTAAACTGCTGCTTCAATTTCAGCAACTCTCGCAGCCACGTACCTAAGTGAAGATTTAATGTTTGTCCGCTGACATCTCGCTTATCCTCTGCAAAACTCTCATCTCAGAAGCGTTAACAGCACTAATCATCTCTTCAATAATGCTCTCTTTAAGGCAATTCAGCTTAGAGTCAAGGTTAGACCTTAAGAGAGCTGATGTAGCGGCAGAAGAAGACTCACCTCCACATGAAGGTCTCGCGCCAAGAGGAGTTATCGGAGTTGAAATTTTATTCGCAGCACTTCTGGTAATTTTAGTTTTAGTTGACGTTTTAGAAAAGCAAATCAAATAATATACTGATACCAAAAAACTAAAAAAAAAAGTATCAAGCAAACTAAAGGTGAGCAGCCAAATAGAAAAAAAGCAACGGCACAACGCACAAGCAAACACAAAAAAAACGTTGATTACGAGCGCTAAAAACACGACTGCTCACACTGACATCAAACGAACGAAAGCATATGTCATTCTACTCACACTCCTCGTGTGTTTGACCATCAGTTATGAGGCTATTGTGTCTCTTTATTGAGGTTATAGTCTTGCTCATACCATCGGTCCGCATCAGTGTCTGTCTGATCTCGGTGTTAACGAGCTCGAGTTATGTACTATTATAGTGTTTTTATATCTGTTTAAAAATTTTAATGTTGGTTATATTTTAGAACCTGTTGTGGCCGTGGTTAGGTTTGCGTGGCACGGTGGCTGCGGCTAGCCTCGCTGGAAATATGGGTTGGTTTCTTGCAACCCTAGTTACAACATAAAAACAAAAATCGTGCCGTATTGGTTTTGAAATAAGAAGAACCAGAGAAAGGAAAGAAAAGAGTTAAGACGAAATACTGGTCACTTGCACCTATGTTTCCTAATGGGTCATTTTAAGCAAACCCTCTCACACATTCAAAATTACGTAATCAAAATCCTAACATTCTGCACTCAACCCCTTTCAACTACTCTCAGCTAATCAAACATAATTCAATCAGCCTACAACCCACTAGGAAACTCAAACATGCTAGCACAACACAACCTAAGTCATCTTACGAGTTGCAGCCATGAGCAACACTAGGCTCAAAGTAGTGCTGCACTTGCCTTATTTCATTAGTCTGTCCAAGTCACTGTTAGTCCGTCTCTTTATTCCATAATGTCCGTTATGTCTGTCGGTTTTCCACGCCCACAAGTGCGTGACCTCCTCGTTAGGTCCACCACCACATGGTGCCTAAATGATTACGTTCAGCAACGCATTATGCCAAAACCTTAAACCAGTAGTAAATCATAATAAAATTCTTAATACGGCTTCATTTATATATATTTTTTGTTCTTTTTTAATTCAATTATATTTTATTATTATTATTATTATTATATTTTATTATATTCAATTAATTCAATACAAATCAATTATATAAAAAAGCTCATCAAACACGATCGCAAAAGAACAAAAACCACACAAACTTTTTTTTTTCTTTTGTTTCACTCACCCATATCCGCATCAAGAAGATGGCGCCACCTTGCGGTTCCAAACCTGTAATGAGACAATGTTTTGTTTCTATTTCTTTTTCTCTTGTAACTTCATACCATTCTTCCTAGTATTATTTGCTTTTCTCTCTCTTTTCTCACCTTTCTT
Source organism: Thecophora atra (assembly GCA_937620795.1). Classification (NCBI taxonomy): domain Eukaryota; kingdom Metazoa; phylum Arthropoda; class Insecta; order Diptera; family Conopidae; genus Thecophora; species Thecophora atra. The sequence goes on along the minus strand of OW569398.1, from coordinate 28,516,675 downwards.
TAGTTTGGTTTTCTTCTTCTTATTTATTTACTTATTTATTACTAACTTTTTTTAAATGAAATATTCAATAATAGTTAAAGCATTTAAGTAATGCATATTCATAATATTCATTATTAAAAAATTAATAAAACAAAATCGCAAAAAAAAGTAAATAGTAATAATAATAATAATAATAATAAAAATAGTAATAACAGGCACGATAAAGAAAAAGACAATGTTGTTTTATAAAAAAATCCGCAAATATGGAAATAAAAGTTTGCCTTGACGGCAACCCCGCTACCGCTCCTGTATATTCAATGTATTGTATGTTTGAATGTAGGCTTGTAATGTTTGATTCCTCTGTTTGTTGTTGAATTCTAAGTGTTTGGTTGTTATTTTCTTGTTAGTTTGTAGTTACTGGATTTATGTGAATTGTTCTTGTTGTGTTGATGTATGTTTAGAATTTTTTTGTTTTAGAAAATTTCTTAAAAAAATGTGTATTCGTTTTCATCTTTTTTGGACGTTGCTTTTATTAATGCTCTAACTTATTTCCTCGCGCATGATATTGTAACGATACAAGCAACGTTTCAAATACTACTACTGCAAATAACAAAACAAAAATAACAACAACCACCGACTACTTCTTCACAAGAAACCACAACACAAGAAGCAAGAAACAGCAACAACGACAATACCTGATTCCATAACCATATATGGGCAGCGACAACAACAACAAGAGCAAACACAGCTGACGGGAAGACAATGATAACAAGGAGCATAGAATCTTCCACGGTGACTTATTTTGCGTTCAAAGTAGAAATTACAATTCGCAAGAAATTTAATTATAGTGCTGCTCTTAACGAGCAATTTTTGAACTTAGAAAATCGACCAGTCTCACACCGGCGAAATTATTCACCAGTAAAGCGAGCTCACTTTATCTCATTCGTGAGTTGTTTCATTATTGGCGCCGCAAGGCAAATACATTTATTTTTAAGTCGATCATACAGCTAGTGCTGTATGACTCCATGGGCTTTAGTTCATACTGTATTTTTTTACGATTAATCAACATTAGAGTTGATTAACTCCACGGGATTTAGCTCATACTATATTTTTTACAATATGTGACTCGGTATTAGTCCATAAGTTATACATCGTAATAAGAGTTTTTGTTTTTTTTCTAATTTTTGCTAAACATTCTTTGGGTTTTGCGTAAAGCTTGAGATGGTTGCACATATCTATGTTGTACTTGCTTCTTATGTGTTCAGAAAAATGATCCATTATGTTGTGTGAAAACTGAATTAAGCTGCATTTGTTTAGTTCTGCAGGCTCTCCGATATATATATGAGGCTGATTTTGTTCTGCTTGTTTACCACTGTGATTATTTAATATACTGATACCTATCTCGTCGGACTTCTGTATCCACAATAGAACTTCTATCTCTTGTATCTATCTCCTCGGGCTTCTGGTCAGAATAATAAGTTATTTAATTCCCAAACGTTTCGTAAGCGTTACTTCCGCTTCTTCACGAAGTTTTTTATTAATATTTTTTATTTCCAGCTTAGCAATATTAGACAAAGAGAACAATCAAACAAGGAGATACAAGTCTAAGAATATAATAAAACGGTTGTAACGATACTTTTCCTCTCTCGCCTGGATATCACTCAATCCAGTCCAAGGTCTCGTCCAGTTATTTATTGGTTTGAACGCAATACACCGATTTCGATACTAACAACTTTATTTATTAAATCTTGACAGTAGTTACAATAGTTTGAAATATGCTTAGAGATACGTTTTGGCTAAGATAAGTTTTATTTGGCAAGTTTGCAATCATAAGGTTGGAATAGATATTATGATTAAAATATCTGATGTGGCCAACACATGACTTCCTTGTATGACGGCAATTGTATGGTTTTATTTCAAGAGTGGTTGATATATTTTATTTATATTTTAAAATTGAAGTCTTAAAAATTTTAAATATTTTTACTTCCATAATGAAAAAAATTTCATAGGCTTCTCTTAATATAAATAATTTAAATAGTAGTAAGTAAAAACAAGGAAGTACAAATTAGTTTCCACACAGCTTTAACTATCAATCGTACTAATTTTGACTTCCCTGTTTAGTTCTGTAAGGGTACAACTAATTTTTGTAAAAGATATAGCGGCACAACATTCATTTATCATTATCATTTATGGATAATGCATGCTTCGTGTTCCTTTGGCGAAGAGTCCTTTTGGTGCTAACCATAATTAAAATTGGAGCTACAAAATTGTGTCTTATGTAAGGCCCAATAGTATATACTTTCTAGGAGTGTTTGTTTTTGAGTAATTTATGAAATTTGAAAAAAACTATATGAGAAGTGTCCTTTTCGCGCAACCGATTGCATCCAAAAAGGGAGGTGCACAACTAGGTCTTATAAGAGTCTCAAATACCAAATTTCAAGTTTCTGCGATTCTCCGTTTTTAAGTTATTGAGGATACATACATACGTGCAGGCGTCCATACGTACATACGTACATACGTACACACGTACATACGTACATACGTACACACGTCACGACCAAACTAGTCAAAATGGACTCCGCGATGGTCAAAATATGTGTTACCATCAAAATCTCAATATCAAAATTTTTCATGATTACAATACTTTCTTGTATTTACTACGTATACAAGGAAGTAAAAACCTGAAACAGAGTTTATGAAACTCATTAGGCTGAAACAGAGGTTATGATTAAGTTGCATGTCGATTATTTGGTTATCTTACGAATCTGTGCTGAAAAGAGACTTTGATTAGTGTGTGTCCACTGTCGCGGAGTATAAACCCAACAGACCGACAGGGCTTTAGATATAGATAGCCGCGGAGTATAAATCCAGCAAACCGACAGGGCTTTAGATATAGATAGCCGCGGAGTATAAACCCACAGACCGACTGTCCACTGTCGCGGAGTATAAACCCAACAGACCGACAGGGCTTTAAATATAGATAGCCGCGGAGTATAAACCCGCAGACCGACTGATGTCGCGGAGTATAAACCCAACAGACCGACAGGGCTTTAAATATAGATAGCCGCGGAGTATAAACCCACAGACCGACTGTCCATTGTCGCGGAGTATAAACCCAACAGACCGACAGGGCTTGGTAACTATGTAGTTACGCTTGGAAGAAACGACGTTTCTTATGTTTCTTACCCGATTCAAGCCTCCACGATGCTGCAGCTGATGTTGTAGATTTACGACGCGGCGGCGTAGATGTGGCGGTGTAGATGTGTCGTCGACTGCGGCGTCGACTGAGACGTTGATTGCGGCGTCGACGGAGACGTTGACTGCGGCGTCGACGGAGACGTTGACTGCGACGTTGACTGCGACGTAGGCTGAGGCGCTGACTACGAGTCCTTGCGATGCCGACTTGAGGTCCTTGCGATGTTGACTGCGAGTCCTTGCGGTGCCGACTTGAGGTCCTTGCGATGCTGACTGAGAGCCCTTGCGATGTCGACTTGATGCTGACTGTCTTTAGGTGTGGTTCCTCAACAACTGTCCACGGGTGTGGTTTCTAAACGACTGTCCACGGGTGTGGTTTCGAAATGACTGTCCACGGCTGTGGTTTCGAAATGACTGTCCCGATGCACTGAGTACTCGCTCTTTTATACTCTGCTCCTCGTTCTGTGATGAGCTTTAAAGCTTTCTCCGAACTTCGGACTTGTTCGCTGGAAGTGATGCGACATGTTCGTCGCTTCCAGTGTTTACAAGCTATTCAGCAAACTCGTTTGACTAGTTTTCTCTATTGCCTTTGCGAAAACGAAAATTGATCGTTACACGGTGATAAAGCAGTTAACCATAAAGAAGACGTGGACACAATGAGTAAACTCTACAAAGTTGCAATAGAAGAAGGATAGAAAAACTAAAATTGACGAATTATTTTAAAGCTTAATCATGCCAAATTAAGTGAAAAAACTTGGAAGTAAAAAACCTCCTGAAGAAGCGGAAGTAAAGTCCTCGAAACGTAGGTGAATTGAATAAATAATATTTCTGATCAGAAGCCCGATATAGTTATCACAACATTTATATAATTTATTTATATCTTTATTTATTATAATTGCTATCATTAGTAAGATATGGTCTTAAAAATTATTGGCAGCCTTTAAAAGAAACCAGGATTTCGTACACTATATACCTATTAGGGCTGGTCCGAAAGGACCAACGTACACTATACAAACGACTAGTAGTGCCGGTCCGAAAGGACCAATGTAAACTATATCAACGACTAGTAGTGCCGGTCTAGCTCCTAGAAGACCGACTTGAGTAGAAAGCTCCTACTCAAGTGAAGATTCCTACTTGCATTGACTATTGATGAAGTGTTCGTCTGTGTCGGCTAGCTGCTTTAGCTCCACCCTTTGCGCTCGTTCGCTTTATGTTGCTTCTTCCGACGCTTGTGTGAACGTTGACTATTTAAACTCCTGTCCATCTTACCGAGCTCGCGACCAAATTCAACTAAGAATAAGGCTGAAAAAGATAATGTGCGCAACACGGGCAACAATGAAAATGGACCACAAATCGTGCCAAACACAACCCCAATCCAACAACCAAAGGGCAACTATGTTGGAGTGAAGTTCTGCCCGCCGATCAACCTCTAGAGGACTAACGTGAAGCTGCTAATCGATGGATTAAAGAAGAAAGCTCCCGACTTAATATTTAAGGTTATGTATGTAAATAAATCTAAATCTAAGCTATTTGCTAGCGACCATAAAACTCATTCCGAGCTTATCGAATTATTAAAATCTTGTAATGACGTAAAGGCTCATACATTTACAGCAACTGAAAATAGAATGAATACACTAATTTTACGCAGCCTCACGTCTGATTTTGAAGGAGACGATATTAAACAGGAGTTAGACGTAATCGCTCCAAACTTAGTATGCAAAGTTTTCCCGCTGGTCACTGAGAAGGGAAAAGTTAACAATAGTACATTAGATCTTTTTGTGGTACAACTTCTTCCTGGCAAATTGCCAGGTGAAATCATTAAAATTAAATATTTATTTCACTCTCATATCACTTTGGAGAAACCAAAAAGGTCTAATAATCCAATTTAGTGTAAACGTTGCCAAAGTTTCGGGTACTTGGCAGAAAATTGTGCCACACGAGCCAGGTCAATGTAGCAACGGGAAGAAAGAGGGATCCGTTGCATTTTGCGTTAACTGTAAAGAGAATGGAGATCCGGCTAACTATCGTGGTTGTCCTAAAAACAAAGAATTTTTGCAAAAAAGAAGGGAAATAATGATCATAAACAAAAAGAAAAGAGCATACACAATTAATTTTCCTAGAACCTACAACAAAATGTCCTGTCATTTATCGTTTGCAGATGTTGTTAGAAACAAGAACCCAACATATAAATTGAACGCAAGTCCCCCAACTGAAGCTGGCGCATCAAAAGTATTATTCACTGAATTTCTTGATCTCTTCAATAATCTTTTTGGCATCAATGTCACCTCCCTTGTAGACTGAGTTAAAAAGTGCTTGAATAATATAAAAAATAGTAACTCTATCGAACTAAAGAGACTGGCCTATTTAAAAGTTTTAGACCAAATAATTCTCAACACAAGTCAGCCATGATGGGTAAAAATTTTGCGTCATTAAACACTGCCTCTTTGGTAGACAACAGTAGACGCATAGAGCTCCTAAACCTTTTGAATAGACATCATGTACTTGTTGCTTTTCTTCAAGAGACTCACTTAAATTGCAGGCACAAGATTTACTTAGACTCTTACAATATTATACGCAACAATTCTGCACAAGGACTTGCAATTGTTTTAAAAATGTACCTTCATTACAACGTAATAGATACCGTGAACTTCGCATTTCCATGTATTTTATTATCTATATCTTATAAACAGAATGGCTCTACTAAGTCCTTAGTATTAGGTTCAATTTATTTTCCAACTAATTTATCTCGCGGAGCGATCACCTCGGACCTTGAGAAATTAAACGCGATAGCAACTGGTCACGATGGAGTGATATTAGGTGGCGATTTTAACGCTAAAAATCCTTCGTGGGGTGATGCGAGTAGTAACATAAATGGGCTGACACTAGAAAAAGGATGTCACAATCCCACCATTGGTTTTCCCTTTTAACCCCATCCCTGCCAACTTATCCTAATGGCCCTTTCTTTTTAGACCATTTCATCACTTCCAAAGGTCCCATTGATCAAATTAACCCAAATTACAAGATTTCATCAATTCCATCCTTCTCTGACCATTATTACTTTTAAATATATCCGTTTCACAAATTGTGTTTGTTCTCAAACAACCTGAGGTAATCATTTCCTTCCAAAAAACAAAGTGGGGAAAATTCAAAGAAAACCTAGATGAGGAGTTATTTAACTCTCATCCCCCTTTACATTGTAACCTCTCTAATGACGAAATAGATATGTACATTAATTGGTTCAACTCGGCTTTAGTGCGAGCGATGGACAATAATTTAGAAAGAATTATTCCATCGTTCAAAAAATATAAAAATCTACCCAAGGAAATTTCAAAACTTTTTGAAATTAAGTATCTATGGCAAAGAGAATTGAAAAAGATTTTCCATGCTACCTATAATAGAGAGAACCTTAGGTATAAGGAACTCTCAGCAAAAATCTCCATTCTAGGAAAATTAATCAAGGATAGAGTTAGAATTTGGCTTGACGAAAAACTGCAGAAGAAACTCACTCAAATTAGACCAGGTCCCTCAACGTTCAAAGAGATTGACAAACTCATTGCAACGAAAAGTACCACCTGTTCCGCGCTCAAATTTAATAATAAAATGCTTTTATCAGATATAGATATAGTATCGACACTCAGTGACTATTGTGGAGAGGTTTTCAAGGAAAAAAGACCGACTTCTGATCTGAATCTCGTTGAAACAGTTGAAACTACAGTTAAACAATTCCGGTAAAACTTGCCAAATCGAATCTTTAATTTTGACTCAACCAATCCCGCTATTTTTCCACATCAAACAGAGTATTTTACCTCTTCTGAAGAAATAAAGAGTATAATTAAAAATATTAATGCTAAGAAGTCTAGTGGTCATGACAATATCTCGCCTTATATTCTGAAGAAAATCTCGATGTCCGCAATCAATTTTTTAACCATTATTTTAAATAATTGCCTGAATAATGGGTATTTTCCTAGTAGTTGGAAGATATCCAAGATTGTTGCAATTAGAAAGAAGCCTAATAACCTCGATATCTCAAACTTGCGGCCTATTGCCTTACTATCAAAAATCGGAAAAGTTCTTGAGAGGATCATTTCCCTGAAAATAGATGCAGGCTTCGAAAATGGAACCCTGCCAGACCCAGTCTTGGACTACCAGTTTGGCTTTAAGAAAGGACTTTCTACATCGCATGTCCTAATTAAAATGCAGAGTGACGTAATCCAAAACATAAGAAGAAAAAACTGTACTATCGCGTGCGGATTAGATGTTGAAAAAGCATTTGACAGCATCTGGTGGGACGGAGTCCTTTTTAAAGTAATCGAAAACAATTTTCCTCCGATGATTTTTAAAATCTTGGATAGTTTTCTTTCCATCTCAAATTAAAAGCGTCAGATGTGGGGTTCGACAAGGATCAATACTAGGTTTCACAATCTTTAATTTGTACTTATCGGACTTTCCTGATACTAAGTTGCTATTCTTTGCGCTGACGATACCTTGGTTTACGCCGGGGCAAAGCACCCTAATGACGCTCTAGTTACAGTCACTTCACATATAATTATAATAAACGACTACTACAAAAAATGGGCCCTTAATCTTAATATCGCCAAAACTGACTGCATTTATTTTAGGAACTCATCCGGAAAGGGCCCTTCCGGAATCACAAAACTACCAAAGCGCTTCACCTCGAATTGGAAGGAGTTAGAATTCCTTTTAAAAACGAGATCTCATATTTAGGAGTAAAGTTCAACAATCTTTTCAAATGCAACAGCCACTCGAGAATGACTTTAACTAAGGCAAAACGCGTAGCAGAAATGTTAGCGCCATATTTCAAAAAGACCAACGGTCTTTCCAAAAATACTAAATTATTATTTTATAAAACACTAATAAGACCAGTTATAGTTTATGCCTTCCCCTGCTGGTTCTCGTTGTCCCCTACGGCTGCAAAAGAACTAGAAATATTTGAGAGATAAATCCTTCGTCTAAGCCTTAACAAAAATTTCTAATCTCCTAATAAGAAATATTCAAAAAATTGCATTTATGATAAGTCCGGAATTTAAATACTGTTTAAGATCCACAGAGAGATTTGTTGCAAAACGAAACATCACGCCAAAATAGAGGATAAGCATTAAACTCCTGAAACGAAACTTTAAGTGCCTTCTTTAGACAATAAATGTGCTACAAACCTAACGTAAATGCTACTAATTTTATTTTACTTAATGTACCTTATTTTACACTAGTTTTAAGATCTTTAGTATAAGTAAACTTTATAATTCAGCTCCGGGAGCAAGAGCTTTGATATAACATGAATTTAAATGAATTGTGGTCACATGATAATTTAACGCATACAGAATACCTTACTTTGGTTATCTACTACTAATTCACGAAACTGTTTTCTTCGGGTAAAACTTTACAGCCCTGGCTTTGTCAAACTCTTAGAGTTAGGTTAAGTTATATGCAATACTCTGTTAAGCAAATCGTCTTTGTCTCAATAAAAATTAAATTGAATTGAATTAAATTAAATTTACTATTTTGTCTTGGCAGATCATGCCAAGAACACGCGAATGCGCAAAAGAAAAACTAATAACATTTTTAATTCACTGTAAATATGAATATTCGCATGTTATTTAAATGGCTGGTAAAAGCTTAATTATCATCCCATTGCTAATATTTATAAAATCACCCAGGGAGCGTAAACTACACATCGACGATTACTCAAAGAACGTAAAGTATACAGCGACGCTTACTTAAGGAGCGGAAACTGCACAGCGACGCTTACTCAAACAGCGTGAACAACTCATCGTTTACTCACCGTTTACTCAAAAAACGCTAACTACAAAGGGAACGCTTACTCAAAAAGCATGAACTTCTCATCGACGCTTACTCAAAGAGCATGAACTTCTCATCGAAGCTTACTCAAAGGGCGTAAAGTACACATCGACGCCTATTCAAAACGGAGTAGAACTACTTGCTACTTATCGACGGACACTTAGAGAGCAACGGTTGCGCGCAAATACTCGCTCGCATTGGCTAAAGAGTACGAAAACCAACAAAGACCAAGAGACACGCATAAATAAAAGAGCATAGGTCCTCGGCCGTCAATGGTCAGCCTCCTCTGAAAAAATATTAAAACTAGAGAGCGGTAGGATTGCTGCAGTGGTCAACATTAATGCTAAAGTATTAACAGCGACAGTAGACACAGGAGCCACGCGCAGCTTCATCAATGAGCAGTTGGCAAATGAAATACGAATGAAAACAAACCAAATTCCTGCTTCCACGATAATATAAGTAGCCAATGGAAAAGTAATCGAAACAGTTTCAACATTTTAACAGCATTTTAACAGCATTAAACGTTACCATAACCATGGGAAGCAAAACAGTTAATATGCCTTTAGTAATTCTACCCAATGCCATCGACAATTTTATTTTAGTATTGGATTTCCTGAGAAATATAGAAGCAACAATGACCTTAGGAGACCATTGAGTAGTCATAAAGAGCGAACAGTCCAACCAATAATCTTTACTTTCGATCAGCCACAATAAACATATTACGAAAGAAGAAGCCATCGACGAATTTAATAAAACGGAACTAAAATACTTCGAAGAGGTGAAAGGACCCACACACATCCCTTCTCATAAGATTGTAATGATAGATGAACGAGCAATTAAACAACGTTACTTCCCACGGAACCCCACAATGAAAGACATTATCAACGAAAAGATCGACGAGTTGCTTGAAAAGTGTCTAATCGAACGATCAAACAGCCCACACAGTGCTTCTATTATGTTGGTCAAGAAGAAAAGCGGACAGTGGAGAACGTGTGTTGATTATATGCAACTCAACGCCAAATCTGTGCCCGACACTTATACATTGCTGAGAATACAATATATGCTAGACCAGCTACGTGATGCAACATTAATAAGTACCATCGATCTGAAAAATGGTTACTGACAGATACCCATGGAATTAGAAAGCAAGAAATATACTGCATTTACGGTGCGGCACGTGGGGTGTTTCAATGGCGCGTGATGCCATTTGGTCTCCATTCGGCTCTAGCGAAATTTCAACGCACTCTTGATCGTGTGATTGGCCCAGAACTAGAATAATATGCTAGAATAATATAAGAAGATATCATAGTCACAGGAAAATCCATCGAAGACCACATGAAAAACCTCCGCAGCGTGTTCAACAGACTAAGGGAAGCCAATTTAAATATCAACAAAGACAAATGTGAATTTTTGAAGACAGAAATAAGGTATCTAGGACACTTAGTAACACATGAAGGAATTCGCACAGACCCGGAGAAGATTGCCGCTATACAGAAATTAAAACCACCGACTGGTGTACGAGAGCTTCGCTGGTGCCTTGCAATATCTTCTTGGTATCGCCATTTTGTGCCAGAATTTTCAAAAGTTTTCCAACCTTTAATAGCATTACTCAGAAAAATTGTCGATTTAAATGGAAACTCAACAACAAGAAGCATTCGATCTTTTAAAAGTTTTACTCACAAAAGCGCCCGTTTTTACCTGCCCTGACTTTACAAAACGATTCCTTTTGCAGGCTGATGCTAGTGACCAAAGATTAGGAGTTACTCACACAGCATACTTAAGGTCAAGAACGAGTTATCGCCTACGCCAGTCGCCATAATATGGGGGATTAGAAAAATGAAGCAATACCTCGAAGGAATGGAATTTTCAATAATCACCGATCATCTAGCACTAAAATGGCTAAATACGATAGAGAATCCATCTGGACGCATTGCTCGGTGGGCTTCAGAAATGCAGCAATATCGTTACGACGTACATTATCGCAAAGGAAAGCTTAATGTGGTTGCCGAAGCACTATCACACTAACCTCGAGAGATACTTCGGCAAACACAAACCGAAACAATAGTTGATAGTAGATGTGCTCCTGGACAAAAACAAAATCATGGAGGTGAGCTATTGATCTAATCAACAGAAAGTGGCAGGACACATGCTGACGTAAATAACCAACGAACCATGGAAAATAGTGTGCACAAATTTCGTTGGACCGTTTCCTCGTTCAACACACGGTAACACCATGATGTTAGTTTTCATCGATAAATTCCCTAAGTGGACAGAAATAGTTCCCATGCGCAAAGACGCGACAGCAAATGTAAAGAAAGCCTTTAGGGAGAGAATATTAGCTCACTATGGAGTACCCAAAATTTTAGTTAGCGACAACGGATCACAATTCACAAGCAGAGAATTTAAAACTTTTACACAAGAGCTTGGCATTAAACAACAATATACAGCACCATATACTCACAAGAAAACGCTACTGAAAGAGCCAACCGAACGCTAAAAACCATGATAGCTGAATTGAATTTCTTCCAGAGGTCACACTTGCAATCAACAAGTTTTGTTTTCGATACAACAGATCGAAAGGACTTTCTACAGATTAAGACGACTATAATGAAAAGACTTTCGGAACAGCGAGAAACGTACAAGATCCCAATAACAAAGCCAATCTACTACGAGAAATATTTCAAACAGTTCCACTCAATATGGAGCGAGTGACGCAAAACTATAACAAACTAAAATTATAACTTGCGCAGACGACAGTGGCAACCCGAGATAGAACAGCATGTTCTTGTAAAACAACACCATCTGTTCAAGGCTTGCGACGGCTTCACAGCGAAATTAGCGCGTCGATATGATGGACCCTACAAAGTTTTAAACTTCATTTCTCGCGTTATCGTCGAATGCTACCACAACAAGATCCGCTCATATTAACGATATAAAACCATTCCATGAGGATAACGCCGAGACTGTACTGAAAGATTTACCCCAGGTTACCTCCAGTCAAAACAGCGATACCTACTACATAGCGACGAAAGAACACACTCAAAAACCCAAAACACAGATAACAGCGTAACTGTTAATGCAAAATTCTATTACACCAGTACATCATGCAAGCATCACCCAAGCAATGCGAAAAGACGCTTCTGCTAAAAAGCGCTGCTCAAATCAAACAAAAAAAAAAAGAGAGAACTGTTACATTTGTAGTTCCATACAGTGGCAAATATTATTATTATTTATTAAACAAAATCATACACCAAGACAAGCGTCTTTTATAGTAACATTAATGGTTTACATTATGACTTATTCAAAATTTTGGTTGCAAAAAAAAAATTCAAACTAAATTAAATTAATTAGATAGAAGGTTGGTGTAAAAAGGTTAGAAGTACAGAACAGAGGAAAAAGAAAAGAAAAAAAAAAGAATAAGCAGAAAGAGAGAAGAGAATAGACTTACAACATCGAAAGGAAGGGAACTACCAATTGCCTAAACCTACCCACAACAGGTGTCTCCCTTACACATCGTGGTAACGCATTCCATAACCTAATAGCAGCAACGAAAAATAGCCTTGAAGAGACCAAAGATCTATCACGAGGCTCTAAAAGTACCCTGCTTCTCATGGATCTACAAAATTGTAACTTGTCAAACAAATATCCCGGAGTCCTAGTAGCCAGCAATTTGATGAGAAATATGCAGACCTTGGCTTTTGGGTTAACTAACTAAATCACAGCCAAGTAACGCAAAGCGATACACGGATAAGTGGTCAAACTTACGCAGCCCGAAAACATATCTCGTAATATAATTAAATGCAACGGACAGTTTCAACTGCGAAGAGGAGTCTAACACAGCATAAACAATGTTGGAATAATTATAATGGGCATAAATAGTTGTGGAGCAACCAGACGACGAATCCTTGGTGGAGTAGCACTTGCAGTTTTCATGAGATTGCGTAAAAGACTGTAAATTTTCCTAACAAAACTATTTATGTGATCAACGCATGAAAGGGAGGAGTTTATACAAAAACCCACATTCATTATTTTATTGGCTACTCTCAGATCACTACCATCCAACAAGATTCTGGAAAGTGCAGGAGGAGACCTGTTCTTATGAATAGGTAGTACGAACGGTTTTGAAACATTCAACTGGAGTCCATTTAAAGCTGCCCAATGGTTGATGGAAGCTAAATCATCATTTAAATTAGCGAACATATCTACAGATACACTTGAGTCTTCAGATATGTATATCTGAATATCATCCGCATATGCATGCATAGTAAAATGTTTACAAACCGCAAAAATATCATTTCAGTACACACAGAAGCACAGTCTTAGGAACCTTATAACCAGAGAATCTATTAGACAATTGCTAATTGAAAAAATTCTGCAGCCAATATTTCCCGAAAATCGCACTAAAAATTTCGCAGAATCAAAATTTAGGTGCTACGCTCAAAGTCTTGTGGCACTGAAAACTAATGATGCAGGGTAAAATCGAACATTAGAAATCAGTCATCGGTCAACTATCATCGTGACAAGTAGTAAAGTCAAAAATCAAAAAATTAGCTAAACAAGGTGTATATATCTAAAAAAGTAGAAGGGAAAAAAAGCGAAAAACAACGAAAAAAACACAACATTAACAAGAGAAACTGTACAGTATGAATTCAAACGAAGAAAGTAAGAAGTAATTCCGTAATTCGTAAAGATATCAAGCGATCAAGTGTGCGAAATCAAAAGTGAGACTTCTTAATTTAAACTGGGTAGAGAAGCAAGGACCTGGAAAACGCCTATGAGTGGAATACCACAAGGAAATTATTGCAGCGGAACCAGCTGCTTACGGAATCGCATTTTCCAAAGTTCAACGACTAGCATGCTCAACGAAACCACCGAAGCATAACGAATTACAACAACAACAGCAACAACAACAGCAACAACAACAGCAACAACAACAACAACCAGAAACTACACCAAAACTCAAACAGAAAAAAAAACAACAACTAATAGAACAACAAGAACAGGAGTGAAAAACCAAACAACAATTATTACAGCAGGAACATCAAGCCCTGCGTGCTGACCCAGTAAAACAAGGCATCACATTCTACTTTAACGACTACAAACGACTTGCCGTGGGTTAATGGCTTCAGGATTCACTTATCGATCTCTATTTAGAATGGATTTGGAAAGAAGGACTCCCAGAAGACAAGAGTAAGTCAATTTACATCTTCCCCTCACACTTCATTGCAATGCTAATAAGGCGAAAAGGTGCACCATGGCATCGGCAGTTGAAAGACATGAAGCATTAAAGCGGTGGACCCGGAATGTTGATTTATTTGAAAAAAATTTATCAACCTCCCAGTCAACGGCAACCATCATTGGCACCTCATCATCGTGACAAATCCAAAAGCAGTCATCTCATTGCCAGGAGCAATAACGCGACCATTCTCCGATGCTGCCATCCTCTTGTTGGATTCACTGACAGGTCGATCACGCGTGTTACTTGACCACCTAATACGGGAATATCTCCCAGAAGAATACCGTCAGCGCTCACACTTACACCAGGCTTTCATCGATAAGAAAAGCCTGCCACAAATAGTCATACAAGTCCCACAGCACAAAGCACATGTGACTCTGAACTGTACGTCCAGCTGTTCGCAAAATTGTTCATTATGCACGACACACGCAACATAGAAATGGAGTTCAATGAATATACTGCAAATCAGTTCATCATTAATCTCTATCGACGTCGCGTTGCATGCCTTATTCGATATCTTTCCGGAAACAAGCACATACGAAATATTACTCAAAGAGCGTAAACCACATAGCGACCCTTATCCAAGGAGCGAACTATTCAGCGACGCTTACTCAAAGGGCGTAAAGTACACATCGACGAAAACGAAGTAAAACTACTCGCTATCACCGACGGACACTTAGAGAGCAACAGTTGCGCCCAAATAGGACATAGCTATATATATATGTATATATATATATACGCCCAATAGGACAAAGCTGATAGGACATACTCTGAAAACTTTACTGAAGATTTCCGAAATTAAAAATTTTCGGAATAAAAATAAAAGGAACCTTGGACACGCTGAGTCATATCCCAGCATAAAAGAAAACTTATTTACAATCTTTGAGAGATTGGCAATCAAATGGCTAATGAATGACTGTACGCTGAAATTGAAGCGTTTATTGTTGTTGCAATCCAGGATCGAGTAATTCCGACGAAAAACTATAAAGAGAATGTGTAAAAGGACCAAAGCGTAACAGATGACTCGTGCCGTCGATGCGGAAACCAACATGAGACGATAGAGCACATTATATTAGGCTGCACGAGTATAGCTCAAATTGAATATGCAACGAGGCATAACATCCTCGTTAAGATAATCCATAAAGAAATACTTAGGAAACATAAACTCTTGACCGATAAGATATCTTATTATGCATATAATACTCCTGCAGTAGTTGAAAATGGCACAATGGAAATCTATTATGACCGCACAATGTACACTGAGCACACGAGGCTTCATAACCGTCTGGGCAATACCATCATTGATTCAAATATGTGGAACTTGCAGTGGAAATAAAACGGAACTGGAACCTAAATGAAGTTGGAATAATCATTGAAGTTATTAGCGCAGAGGGATTAGCCCACAAGAAACTAAGGGGAGATACTAAACTAATGGGACTCAGACAGAATATCATTGATGCTATACAGAAAGCTGTGATATTTGATACCTGCCATACAACTAGAAAATTTATGAACATAAACTATGTAGATTGTTAAGAACATTAATGCCATGAGATATGATGTATTTTGTATTAAGCTTAGTCCCCCAATAATAATATATTAATATGGGTTAAATCATACAATAAATAAAATAAATAAATAATATTTCCGCTAATCTAAGTAACAAATATTTCGGTATATTTTTATATTTTGAAAAAATTACTAAACTTCAATCGCGTTCAATCAAAGGTCGCGCCAAAAAAATAACCGTTTTATTATATTTGTGTTATTATTATTAAGTATTATTCATGTAATATTAGCTTATTTTTTCAGTATAACAATGTTAAGGTTTGGTATACTCAATTTCGACGCAAAAACAAATTGATTTCTGCTCTGACCTCTGTTACCATAATGTGTTCTTTAGGAGGATTACACGCAATCTTTGCCTTACGTAAACAATGGTAAGATGGATACTCGTTATGTCCTGCCTTTATAGACAACTTTGTAGACTGCCTGGAAGTGTGTGCTCTGGATTTAAACTCAATGTAATAGGCCAGCTTGTAGTTACATAACTGTCTGCAAGTTGCGATTGTACACTTATAACTGACCTTCTCCTATTTTTCTAATAATTTTTACCAAATTCCGCTTTCCAGCTGGACGAGCGGCAACTTCTGCAGCAGTCAACAATTCACCAACACAATTAACATGACTTACAGGCACATTCCGGATACGCGCTTGCTGTGAGCGCCCGAGATGCCAGCGTAGCCGAAACTGAGACAAACAGTATTTGAAAAAATTACTAAACTTCAATCGCGTTCAATCAAATTCTCGTCAAAAAAATAACATATAGAATATAAATAATAGTCTACGCAATATTTAGTCGTCGATAGCGATGGGTTTTTCAACAAGTTCTCCGATAGTTTTAACACATTTACTGAAGATGTGGATGGTTTGTCGATTATTGCAGGAGAAGTGTCGTATAATCGCAAAAGTACAAGAGTACATGAAAGGTACATGATCAATGTGTTGCTTGTACTTTGTAATACTTTGTCCAGATGCTCCAACACAATCCCATTGAGATAGCATCAATATTTTTCCGCTGCACTGCTTAACAATAACTTTTGAAAGGTTTTCCAAAATACGCTCTGCAGTGTGATTCAACAATGCTTGTAATTTTACTTGTGCTGATATTATTGTTATGGTGCCTTCATTTAGATGTGGTATACATCGCTCCTTCGCAGTAAAAATATGTTCGTAAAGTGGATAGCATTTCACTCCAATTTCCATAGCATTGGTCCTTATTAATTTATATTGGCATTTTGTTTCTTTTGCGTCTATATAGATAAGCAACGCTGAATCCGGGGAGAATGGATTAGCTTCTTTGTTATCATCCTGCACTTGGGCCAGTATGTGAAGCTTTTTTGACTATGGAAGCTTCCACATATTTCTTTTCTCCTCTGAGTTGCTGAAGACATGCTCTTGATACTATGTCCGCTCCAAAAGTTGTGCTTATTTCCTTTATTTTCCTTCTCTTCATCCGAACGGAAGAGTCTTCAAATGATGCTTCTGGTTTGCCGATTTTATTTGTTTTCGCCTGTTCATCGTCACTGTACGTAATACCACTCCTGGTATTTATTATTCATGTTGCTTCTGGAGTAGGCGCAATTTCTATAATAACCTTTCAGGTTCTTTAGAATTGTCTGTTTTCTATTTCGTAATTTCTCCATAATGTTGCTACTTAAAATCTTGTCTCCAGTTATTTCTCCAAATATGTCGTCCACCAACACTTCATAGTTTCAAAAACAAAAAAATCCAGTATAAGCATTTATAAGCGCTGAGACTTATACTCTCCCAAAGTTAATATATATATGAAAATTATTCATTTTTTCAAAAACAAGCGAAAAATATTTAGATTCAAGGCATGGAGTTGTTGTTATATTTTTCCTATAAATAATTAAACGTGCTTTCAGAAAATACTTAATAGGTTCAGTTATGTTGATTAGTTTTTTAGATATAGTCATTTAAATTTTGGAAAAAATTCACATTTGATCGCCCACCAAGAGTATGTGCTCGTCTAGGAAAAGCTATTTGGACAAAATAATTTTTTGGGTTTTTGTATTGGTTAGGTTGAGCCCAAAAAAAAAATAATTGTATTGAAAGTGGAGTCGCTTTTCCCGGTTTTGGCAGGAGGGACGAATTTACAACAAATAAATTACTTTAACAGACAAAACGAAAACGCGTCATTAGAAAGCTGAAATTCCATTATATCACAGCCTTTTTAAATGAAGTATTTTTATGAAACGGTTTTTGATAAAAATAATTTTAAATTTTAAATTTCATGAAATAAACGGGAAAAAGTGAACAGCAAAGACAATTTAAGCATTTGGCATAAATTAGAAAACATAAAATTTTTATATAACTTATATAAATTTTTATTATACCCTACACCTTAAGGTTGAGGGTATATTCACTTTCTACCGGAGTGTGTAACGCATAGAACTAGACAAGATAGGTATGGAAAAGTATATATATTCTTGATCAGCATCACCACCGAAATTGAAATAACGATGTCTGTCCGTCTGTCTGTCTGTCTGTCTGTCTGTCCGTTGAAATCACGATCACAGGAGAACGGATTAAGATTTCAAAATGAAACTCGGCAAAAATATTCGTTGTTATGTTGGGGTGTTTCGTATTGAAAATGAGCAAAATCGCCCAAAGACCACGACTACTTTTTAAATTGAGAGTGAAGGTACCTCTGTTTTGCGTATTAAAAAAGGCCATATCAGCATCACTTTTTGAGAGAAGACAAGAAAATTTTATTGTAGGTTTAGACTAATGCTTCCAGTTAATATGCCAAATATGGGCGCGATCCGCCCACTTTAAAAAAAAAAAATTTTTTTTTTATTATTATTATTATATATATGTATATCTACATATATTGTATATTTATTATTAGATATATAATATATATATATTGTATATATATACGAGTATATTGCACCAATTCTAAATATATATGCGAGTATATATGCAGCTTTAAGGTGTAGGGTATTTCGGCTACAGCCCGGCTGTAGACAACACCTTTACTAGTTTTAGTTTATTTTACACAAAAACTAAAACTAAACAAATAGGAGATAAAAATATATAAATCTATGAAATACAGGCATTTTAAAATTAATAACAGGAAACTCCAATTAAAGCAAAATCAATAAGTAAGCAAATCAGTACTGGTACAATTGTTTTTTGTTAGACTTCATCATCAGAATCGTCAGTTGTATCAGGCAAATAGCTCTCATTTTGCGAACGTCTCCTCAGTACTGATTGTGAAGGCTTTATAGAAGAAGCTTAAAATCATTTTAGGACCTCTATGGGTATTTTATCCAACTTTTTTTTGGAAACTCTCGAAGCAATACCTATTGGGAACCTATCCGTGGCAATACGTGAGAAATTTCTGGTGTTATGTTCCCGGCAATCTACGGCAATCTTTGCTTCTAGCTTCCTGTGCTTCTTCCGATAGGTGTCCAATTGGAACGAGAACAAATTTGATAACATCTGTGCTATGGACCAATATTTTATGTACAGCAGCAGGCATGTAGTCCACGAAAAGAGACTCGAATTCAACCAAATTTATGCAGAACCAGACGACAATGTTTTCAATAAAATATCAATCTTCCTAATTAGTGTCACATCCAGTTCTGTGATCTGAGCATTTATCTCAGGGTTCCTCAAAAAACGCCGAACAGTGTTACCGTCATTAGTTGAGCCATATCCTGGCTTTGGTTTTTCTACTATAAGACACATTTCTTGCTTGAATTTTTACTGAATATTGTTTGATCGGTTTTTCACACACTTTTTATCATTACTCGTTCTAGCCTGCCATTTTTTTGCATGAAGCTTATAAATAATTTGTAAAAGACAATCAAAACAACGTATCCATGCATGAAGTGTACTAAAACCAAAGGCAAAGTTATCAACATTTCTCTTGAAATTCCTTGTTTTCTCATTTGCAATTACAGTTGTTGCACCACAAATAACGCAATGTTGTGCAGAAGTTGCAGTCAATGCATTACATACTTTTGCGCCAATCAATATCAGTCAAAAGTTCATGCTTCACAAAAATAGAAAAATCACCAAGGCTACAATTTGATAGTGATAAATTTGTTTCAAAATTTTGTCTGTCTCTTTTGTCGGTAAGGAAGTGGTTTCCTCGCCAAAAATGAACTTTAGCGGGCGGCAAAACATTGTAGATTACGGCCGGAGAATTTGCCTAATGATATTATTACCGTCGAGTAATCTAAGATGGAAAAAAGAAAATATGAGTAGGACTTCGTCAGTATCCTTACTGAACTACAAGGGTTTGCTTGTAGGCACTGTGGCCAGAACTGCCTTCACATCCCCATTTACTTATTGAAGTCTTCCTTTTGTGCTTGAACGAATCGCTCAGCGGTTTTATCCAAAAGTAATTGTAAATTGATTTCCGCCCTGACTTCTGTTACCATAATGTGTTCTTTAGGAGGATTACACGCAATCTTTGCCTTACGTAAACAATGGTAAGATGGATACTCGTTATGTCCTGCCTTTATAGACAACTTTGTAGACTGCTTGGAAGTGTGTGCTCTGGATTTAAACTCAATGTAATTGACCAGCTTGTAGTTACATAACTATCTGCAAGTTGCGATTGTACACTTATAACTGACCTTCTCCTATTTTTCTAATAAGTTTTACCATATTCCGCTTTCCAGCTGAACGAGCGGCAACTTCTGCAGCAGTCACCAATTCACCAACACAATTAACATGACTTACAGGCACATTCCGGATACGCGCTTGCTGTGAGCGCCCGAGATGCCAGCGTAGCCGAAACTGAGACAGACTTTGTATTCTGTAATCCAAGCGTCCGCCAGCGTCAGTCAGCATCTTACTTTTTTTACCTGATGTTATGCTTTGCAGACTGTCGTAGTTTGCAGACCGAATAGTATTACCGTCCATGGGAAGCCTTTTTGTAGTTTGGTGATATAGTTTGGAAGCACTTTCAAAAACACAAAAAAAAGCAGTCACTTCGATTTCAACTACGTGAGAATCCTAGTGGACACTTATATTTTTGTATATAAAATATGAACATGAGTGTGTGGCAATAATGTATGAAGCAAAAAGCAACTATTTGTCTTATAACAATAATAATAATAACAACTAGGACCTCCATTCGACTTGTTCGTGTAATATAAAAAGCAGCTTTCGATACCATTTCTATTTTTGTTCGAAAATGAAGCCTTATATAAAACGGTAGCACTTGTGAGATATATTTTGATAATTTAAAATTAAAATTAGGTTCTTTATTAACAAATAACTAATTAATAATTTAAGTTATTTAAGAAGTTATAACTTCAATAATTAATAAATTAGTAATTATTAATTTAATAACTAATAAATTAGTAACTATTTATTTAATAATTGATAAATAATTTCTATAGCAATTATAAATTTATTTATTAAAAACTTCGTTACAAAAATTTCTGTCAACTACAAATTTTTTGTTCAAGTCGACCACTGAAGTTTTTACGGAATGCATCGACTAAAGATTGACAACTGATAATGTCTGCAAAGCAGGTAAAATACCAACAAAATTATAGAGTGACCGCCAGCGACCGACTGCGTCCCGTTTGGGTTTTTGGCAGCGCAGTTTCTTCGAAAACCATCGACGCTGGCGCCAAATACGAAGAAAAACAACGAAAACCACAAAAGAGAATAAACAACTACGGAGCGTCTGTGAAGCGAGCGAGTATCCGGATTGTGGCGGTTAGTCTTTAAGATGTTTCACCTTTAATTTTTCTTTTTAATTTCATTTCTTTCATGTGTCAGCAACTCATATTTATACTTAATGTATTGTACCTGTTCTTCTAACTGTCACCAAAAGGTAATATGAAATGCACCAATAAGTACCTGTGATTAGTGCATAGTTACCTGTGAGCATAGTTACGGTGTGAAGCGCTTTCAGGTAGTTACAGAGCATGAAAATGGCGCATAAATTTGAACAAATTACCTAATTGTCGATGTATTCTGTAAAAACGGGAAAACACAAATTTCCGACAACTTCCGAAATATAAATTATATGTAACGCAACAGGGTATTATTGTAGCTAATTAAATATATAAAATTTAGAGCCGTGTCAAGCGGTGTCAAAAACTTACAGACCTAGAAAGTTACAAACAAAAATGTTTTTTTTTTCTTTTTTAACATGTTTTTAAAACTTCCCCTTGCAGAACATAAACTATGTAGATTGTTAAGAACATTAATTCCATGAGAAATGATGTATTTTGTATTGAGCTTAGGCCCCCAAAATATTTTATATATTAGTATCCGTTAAGGAAAAAACAAAAAAATAAAAATAAGAATATATTAATATGGTTAAAATCATATAAGCACGACGCACAGTGAACTAGAATTGCAATTTTCGACTTAGTGGCGGTCAAAATTCTGTAACTTTTAATCAGATTACGGTATTATATTACGGGTTTTTGCAAAAGAAAGAATAAAAATGTATATTTCCGCTAATCTAAGTAACAAATATTGCGGTATTTTTTTATATTTTGAAAAAATTACTAAACTTCAATCGCGTTCAATCAAATTCTCGTCAAAAAAAAAAAAAAAAAAAAAAAATAACCGTTTTATCTTATTTGTGTTATTATTATTAAGTATTATTCATGCAATATTAGCCTTTTGTGTTAGTATAACAATTTTGACGCAAAAATTTAGTCTACGCAATATTTAGTCGTCGATGGCGATGGGTTTTTCAACAAATTCTCCGATAGTTTTAACACATTTACTGAAGATGTGGATGGCTTGTCGATTATTGCAGGAGAAGTGTCGTATAATCGCAAAGGTACAAGAGAGATCAATGTGTTGCTTGTACTTTGTACTACCATAGAGATTATAAAACATAGAGTCCGCATTCCATACAAGTTTTTTACACACTTGTCTGGCTTCATTTTCGATCTCTTATAAACATTGTATATACCAAAATGTTTCACTGAGAAGAATTGTATCAGAAGGCCCAAGCAAAGAACATGAAATGAAATATTCTGCAAAGAAACTTTTATTGCCCTCCATAAAAATGCAAGCCAGGTAGCATAGAGATTATAATGTCTATGCAGGTAGGCTTTTTGGTCGCAATATTGAAGAGAAGAAAGAAGAACTAAGAAAAAAAATTATTTTGTCGTGTTCTGTGTGTATTTATTTTATGCAATATTTTTGGACATTTTTTGATTTTACAATGGTTTCGTAAAAGTCACCTTTGGTGTCAAACTTTTGTGAAAGATAAACTTTGCGACCGTAGGGTGAAGTTAGGAAATATGCATTGAAATATATTTTTTTAGTCGGCATGTTACGTTAATGTATAATTTGAGACTTAATGTATATTTTGCAAATATTTTATTAAATATTATTTATATATTAAATGTAGTGTCTATTAATCTTGTTTAGTAGTACAACTGCTTTCACCAGCAGTTACTACGTTTTGTAAACATGTAAAACTTAATTTTTCAATTGAATTAATTCATATCAATTTTCGACCTTATTATTGAAAACTATCAACGCGAATGAAATTTGTTTTCTATTGCATCGATCAATCAGTAAACTCCTGTTAAGCATGAAGTCATAGAGCAAAAAACAAAACAAAAATAACGCAAAAAAACACTATTGTAATTATACAAAAAAAATGTAACAGAGAATGACAAAAAATCCAATAATAAGCATAAAAATATTCCCACTAACAACGCCTTCACTTGCATTTCTTTCGTCTTTTTCCTCTCACCCAAAGGTGATTGATGATTTCTGATTTCTTTCGTCCCAGTCTACAATTTGCATAAAGTCAAACAACTCTCCTTATGGCTACCTCCGACAATTGCACAAAAACAAAACAGATGCAATAAAAGTGGACAAAAAATCCAGAAACCCTCGGAAATATTCCCACTAACAACAATGCGATCAGAGCTCTTCGCCTCTCCCACTTTCCAGCTCTTTCCGAGATCATCTCATTATTTCTATGACGAACTTCAGGTACAAAACTGTGCTCTTGGACTCTTTTAGTGCTTAGCTACACATGTTTATATACAATGTTTAGATACTGGGTCGTAGTAGTACGACCCAGGCAATCGAAAATGTGGTACAAAAATTTGCTCTGCATGCGAACTCTATGTTTTATAATCTCTATGGTACTACTTTGTCCAGATGCTCCATCACAATCCCATTGAGATAGCATCACTATTTTTCCGCTGCACTGCTTAACAATAACTTTTGAAAGGTTTTCCAAAATACGCTCTGAAGTGTGATCCAACAGTGCTTGTAATTTGACTTCTGCTGATATTGTTGTTATGCTGCCTTCATTTAGATGTCGTATACATCGCTTCTTCGCAGTAAGAATATGTTCGTAAGCTGGATAGCATTTTACTCCAATTTCCATAGCATTGGTCCTTATTAATTTATATTAGTGTTTAGTAATTTTTGCGTCTATATAAATAGCCAACTCTGAATCCGGGGAGAATCGATTAGCTTCTTTGTTATCATCCTGCACTTGGGCCAGTATGTGAAGCTTTTTTGACTATGGAAGCTTCCACATATTTCTTTTCTCCTCTGAATTGCTGAAGACATGCTCTTGATACTATGTCCGCTCCAAAAGTTGTGCTTATTTCCTTTATTTTCCTTCTCTTCATCCGAACGGAAGAGTCTTCAAATGATGCTTCTGGTTTGCCGAGATTTTTTTGTTTTCGCCTGTTCATCGTCACTGTATGTAATACCACTCCTGGTATTTATTATTCATGTTGCTTCTGGAGTAGGCGCAATTTCTATAATAACCTTTCAGGTTCGTATTTCGTAATTTCTCCATAATGTTGCTGCTTAAAATCTTGTCTCCAGTTATTTCTCCAAATATGTCGTCCACATATAATTTTTTTTTCGAGTGGAGATCAGCAAGAAAAGAGTAACTAACAGATATAAGGTTCATAATTTTTTTTTTTTTTTTTTTGCTTTCAATAATGATTCATGCAAACAGAACACATACCTATTATATAACTTTTTTATTCGTCCTCATACCTGAATGATGAATTCGTTGAAGTTATGACTTATTTCAAACGTAAATAATAAAACACGATTATTACATTAGCAACTTCACTATAATAAAATTAAAAAATTAGGATGAGGAAATCAACCCTATTCCGTGAAAAAAGAGATCAAACAGGTCGGAAAATACACCCCTCCCTAAAATCACAGGTACTTAGGAACATCCACAAAACGAGTAGGTAAAATTTTCAAACGAAAAAAAAAACATTCCGGCGTGTCCGGGCGGGTCAACTATGTGTGGGGTGTTTGTCTATAACACTTCATAGTTTTAAAAGCAAAAAAATTCAGTATAAGCATTTATAAGCGCTGCGACTTATAATCTCCCAAAGTTAATATATACATATATGAAAATTATCCATATTTTCAAAAACAAGCGTAAAATACTTAGATTCAAGGCATGGAGTTGTTGTTATATTTTTCCTATTAATAATTAAACGTGCTTTCAGAAAATACTTAATCGGTTCAGTTATGTTGATTAGTTTTTAAGATATAGTCATTTGAATTTTGGAAAAAAATTCACATTTGATCGCCCACCAAGAGTATGTGTTCGTCTAGAATAAGCTATTTGGACAATATAATTTTTTGGTTTTTTGTATTGGTTAGGTTGAGACCAAAAAAAAAAAAATAATTGTATTGAAAGTGGAGTCGCTTTTCCCGGTTTTGGCAGGAGGGATGAATTTACAACAAATAAATTACTTTAACAGACAAAACGAAAACGCGTCATTAGAAAGCTGAAATTCCATTATATCACAGCCTTTTTAAATGAAGTATTTTTATGAAATGGTTTTTGATAAAAATAATTTTAAATTTTAAATTTCATGAAATAAACGGGAAAAAGTGAACAGCAAAGACAATTTAAGCATTTGGCATAAATTAGAAAACATAAAATTTTTATATAACTTATATAAATTTTTATTATACCCTACACCTTAAGGTTGAGGGTATATTCACTTTCTACCGGAGTGTGTAACGCATAGAACTA
Source organism: Thecophora atra (assembly GCA_937620795.1). Classification (NCBI taxonomy): domain Eukaryota; kingdom Metazoa; phylum Arthropoda; class Insecta; order Diptera; family Conopidae; genus Thecophora; species Thecophora atra. Next base: position 28,490,876 of record OW569398.1, on the reverse strand, counting down.
GACAAGATAGGTATGGAAAAGTATATATATTCTTGATCAGCATCACCACCGAAATTGAAATAACGATGTCTGTCCGTCTGTCTGTCTGTCTTTCCGTTGAAATCACGATCACAGGAGAACGGATTAAGATTTCAAAATGAAACTCGGCAAAAATATTCGTTGTTATGTTGGGGTGTTTCGTATTGAAAATGAGCAAAATCGCCCAAAGACCACGCCTACTTTTTATATTGAGAGTGAAGGTACCTCTGTTTTGCGTATTAAAAAAGGCCATATCAGCATCACTTTTTGAGAGAAGACTAATGCTTCCAGTTAATATGCCAAATATGGGCGCGATCCGCCCACTTTAAAAAAAAAAAATTTTTCTTTTATTATTATTATTATATATATGTATATCTACATATATTGTATATTTATTATTAGATATATAATATATATATATTGTATATATATACGAGTATATTGCACCAATTCTGAATATATATATGCGAGTATATATGCAGCTTTAAGGTGTAGGGTATTTCGGCTACAGCCCGGCTGTAGACAACACCTTTACTAGTTTTAGTTTATTTTACACAAAAACTAAAACTAAACAAATAGGAGATAAAAATATATAAATCTATGAAATACAGGCATTTTAAAATTAATAACAGGAAACTCCAATTAAAGCAAAATCAATAAGTAAGCAAATCAGTACTGGTACAATTGTTTTTTGTTAGACTTCATCATCAGAATCGTCAGTTGTATCAGGCAAATAGCTCTCATTTTGCGAACGTCTCCTCAGTACTGATTGTGAAGGCTTTATAGAAGAAGCTTAAAATCATTTTAGGACCTCTATGGGTATTTTATCCAACTTTTTTTTGGAAACTCTCGAAGCAATACCTATTGGGAACCTATCCGTGGCAATACGTGAGAAATTTCTGGTGTTATGTTCCCGGCAATCTACGGCAATCTTTGCTTCTAGCTTCCTGTGCTTCTTCCGATAGGTGTCCAATTGGAACGAGAACAAATTTGATAACATCTGTGCTATGGACCAATATTTTATGTACAGCAGCAGGCATGTAGTCCACGAAAAGAGACTCGAATTCAACCAAATTTATGCAGAACCAGACGACAATGTTTTCAATAAAATATCAATCTTCCTAATTAGTGTCACATCCAGTTCTGTGATCTGAGCATTTATCTCAGGGTTCCTCAAAAAACGCCGAACAGTGTTACCGTCATTAGTTGAGCCATATCCTGGCTTTGGTTTTTCTACTATAAGACACATTTCTTGCTTGAATTTTTACTGAATATTGTTTGATCGGTTTTTCACACACTTTTTATCATTACTCGTTCTAGCCTGCCATTTTTTTGCATGAAGCTTATAAATAATTTGTAAAAGACAATCAAAACAACGTATCCATGCATGAAGTGTACTAAAACCAAAGGCAAAGTTATCAACATTTCTCTTGAAATTCCTTGTTTTCTCATTTGCAATTACAGTTGTTGCACCACAAATAACGCAATGTTGTGCAGAAGTTGCAGTCAATGCATTACATACTTTTGCGCCAATCAATATCAGTCAAAAGTTCATGCTTCACAAAAATAGAAAAATCACCAAGGCTACAATTTGATAGTGATAAATTTGTTTCAAAATTTTGTCTGTCTCTTTTGTCGGTAAGGAAGTGGTTTCCTCGCCAAAAATGAACTTTATCGGGCGGCAAAACATTGTAGATAACGGCCGGAGAATTTGCCTAATGATATTATTACCGTCGAGTAATCTAAGATGGAAAAAAGAAAATATGAGTAGGACTTCGTCAGTATCCTTACTGAACTACAAGGGTTTGCTTGTAGGCACTGTGGCCAGAACTGCCTTCACATCCCCATTTACTTATTGAAGTCTTCCTTTTGTGCTTGAACGAATCGCTCAGCGGTTTTATCCAAAAGTAATTGTAAATTGATTTCCGCCCTGACTTCTGTTACCATAATGTGTTCTTTAGGAGGATTACACGCAATCTTTGCCTTACGTAAACAATGGTAAGATGGATACTCGTTATGTCCTGCCTTTATAGACAACTTTGTAGACTGCTTGGAAGTGTGTGCTCTGGATTTAAACTCAATGTAATTGACCAGCTTGTAGTTACATAACTATCTGCAAGTTGCGATTGTACACTTATAACTGACCTTCTCCTATTTTTCTAATAAGTTTTACCATATTCCGCTTTCCAGCTGAACGAGCGGCAACTTCTGCAGCAGTCACCAATTCACCAACACAATTAACATGACTTACAGGCACATTCCGGATACGCGCTTGCTGTGAGCGCCCGAGATGCCAGCGTAGCCGAAACTGAGACAGACTTTGTATTCTGTAATCCAAGCGTCCGCCAGCGTCAGTCAGCATCTTACTTTTTTTACCTGATGTTATGCTTTGCAGACTGTCGTAGTTTGCAGACCGAATAGTATTACCGTCCATGGGAAGCCTTTTTGTAGTTTGGTGATATAGTTTGGAAGCACTTTCAAAAACACAAAAAAAAGCAGTCACTTCGATTTCAACTACGTGAGAATCCTAGTGGACACATATATTTTTGTATATAAAATATGAACATGAGTGTGTGGCAATAATGTATGAAGCAAAAAGCAACTATTTGTCTTATAACAATAATAATAATAACAACTAGGACCTCCATTCGACTTGTTCGTGTAATATAAAAAGCAGCTTTCGATACCATTTCTATTTTTGTTCGAAAATGAAGCCTTATATAAAACGGTAGCACTTGTGAGATATATTTTGATAATTTAAAATTAAAATTAGGTTCTTTATTAACAAATAACTAATTAATAATTTAAGTTATTTAAGAAGTTATAACTTCAATAATTAATAAATTAGTAATTATTAATTTAATAACTAATAAATTAGTAACTATTTTTTTAATAACTGATAAATAATTTCTATAGCAATTATAAATTTATTTATTAAAAACTTCGTTACAAAAATTTCTGTCAACTACAAATTTTTTGTTCAAGTCGACCACTGAAGTTTTTACGGAATGCATCGACTAAAGATTGACAACTGATAATGTCTGCAAAGCAGGTAAAATACCAACAAAATTATAGAGTGACCGCCAGCGACCGACTGCGTCCCGTTTGGGTTTTTGGCAGCGCAGTTTCTTCGAAAACCATCGACGCTGGCGTCAAATACGAAGAAAAACAACGAAAACCACAAAAGAGAATAAACAACTACGGAGCGTCTGTGAAGCGAGCGAGTATCCGGATTGTGGCGGTTAGTCTTTAAGATGTTTCACCTTTAATTTTTCTTTTTAATTTCATTTCTTTCATGTGTCAGCAACTCATATTTATACTTAATGTATTGTACCTGTTCTTCTAACTGTCACCAAAAGGTAATATGAAATGCACCAATAAGTACCTGTGATTAGTGCATAGTTACCTGTGAGCATAGTTACGGTGTGAAGCGCTTTCAGGTAGTTACAGAGCATGAAAATGGCGCATAAATTTGAACGAATTACCTAATTGTCGATGTATTCTGTAAAAACGGGAAAACACAAATTTCCGACAACTTCCGAAATATAAATTATATGTAACGCAACAGGGTATTATTGTAGCTAATTAAATATATAAAATTTAGAGCCGTGTCAAGCGGTGTCAAAAACTTACAGACCTAGAAAGTTACAAACAAAAAGGTTTTTTTTTTCTTTTTTAACATGTTTTTAAAACTTCCCCTTGCAGAACATAAACTATGTAGATTGTTAAGAACATTAATTCCATGAGAAATGATGTATTTTGTATTGAGCTTAGGCCCCCAAAATATTTTATATATTAGTATCCGTTAAGGAAAAAACAAAAAAATAAAAATAAGAATATATTAATATGGTTAAAATCATATAAGCACGACGCACAGTGAACTAGAATTGCAATTTTCGACTTAGTGGCGGTCAAAATTCTGTAACTTTTAATCAGATTACGGTATTATATTACGGGTTTTTGCAAAAGAAAGAATAAAAATGTATATTTCCGCTAATCTAAGTAACAAATATTGCGGTATTTTTTTATATTTTGAAAAAATTACTAAACTTCAATCGCGTTCAATCAAATTCTCGTCAAAAAAAAAAAAAAAAAAATAACCGTTTTATCTTATTTGTGTTATTATTATTAAGTATTATTCATGCAATATTAGCCTTTTGTGTTAGTATAACAATTTTGACGCAAAAATTTAGTCTACGCAATATTTAGTCGTCGATGGCGATGGGTTTTTCAACAAATTCTCCGATAGTTTTAACACATTTACTGAAGATGTGGATGGCTTGTCGATTATGGCAGGAGAAGTGTCGTATAATCGCAAAGGTACAAGAGAGATCAATGTGTTGCTTGTACTTTGTACTACCATAGAGATTATAAAACATAGAGTCCGCATTCCATACAAGTTTTTTACACACTTGTCTGGCTTCATTTTCGATCTCTTATAAACATTGTATATACCAAAATGTTTCACTGAGAAGAATTGTATCAGAAGGCCCAAGCAAAGAACATGAAATGAAATATTCTGCAAAGAAACTTTTATTGCCCTCCATAAAAATGCAAGCCAGGTAGCATAGAGATTATAATGTCTATGCAGGTAGGCTTTTTGGTCGCAATATTGAAGAGAAGAAAGAAGAACTAAGAAAAAAAATTATTTTGTCGTGTTCTGTGTGTATTTATTTTATGCAATATTTTTGGACATTTTTTGATTTTACAATGGTTTCGTAAAAGTCACCTTTGGTGTCAAACTTTTGTGAAAGATAAACTTTGCGACCGTAGGGTGAAGTTAGGAAATATGCATTGAAATATATTTTTTTAGTCGGCATGTTACGTTAATGTATAATTTGAGACTTAATGTATATTTTGCAAATATTTTATTAAATATTATTTATATATTAAATGTAGTGTCTATTAATCTTGTTTAGTAGTACAACTGCTTTCACCAGCAGTTACTACGTTTTGTAAACATGTAAAACTTAATTTTTCAATTGAATTAATTCATATCAATTTTCGACCTTATTATTGAAAACTATCAACGCGAATGAAATTTGTTTTCTATTGCATCGATCAATCAGTAAACTCCTGTTAAGCATGAAGTCATAGAGCAAAAAACAAAACAAAAATAACGCAAAAAAACACTATTGTAATTATACAAAAAAAATGTAACAGAGAATGACAAAAAATCCAATAATAAGCATAAAAATATTCCCACTAACAACGCCTTCACTTGCATTTCTTTCGTCTTTTTCCTCTCACCCAAAGGTGATTGATGATTTCTGATTTCTTTCGTCCCAGTCTACAATTTGCATAAAGTCAAACAACTCTCCTTATGGCTACCTCCGACAATTGCACAAAAACAAAACAGATGCAATAAAAGTGGACAAAAAATCCAGAAACCCTCGGAAATATTCCCACTAACAACAATGCGATCAGAGCTCTTCGCCTCTCCCACTTTCCAGCTCTTTCCGAGATCATCTCATTATTTCTATGACGAACTTCAGGTACAAAACTGTGCTCTTGGACTCTTTTAGTGCTTAGCTACACATGTTTATATACAATGTTTAGATACTGGGTCGTAGTAGTACGACCCAGGCAATCGAAAATGTGGTACAAAAATTTGCTCTGCATGCGAACTCTATGTTTTATAATCTCTATGGTACTACTTTGTCCAGATGCTCCATCACAATCCCATTGAGATAGCATCACTATTTTTCCGCTGCACTGCTTAACAATAACTTTTGAAAGGTTTTCCAAAATACGCTCTGAAGTGTGATCCAACAGTGCTTGTAATTTGACTTCTGCTGATATTGTTGTTATGCTGCCTTCATTTAGATGTCGTATACATCGCTTCTTCGCAGTAAGAATATGTTCGTAAGCTGGATAGCATTTTACTCCAATTTCCATAGCATTGGTCCTTATTAATTTATATTAGTGTTTAGTAATTTTTGCGTCTATATAAATAGCCAACTCTGAATCCGGGGAGAATCGATTAGCTTCTTTGTTATCATCCTGCACTTAGGCCAGTATGTGAAGCTTTTTTGACTATGGAAGCTTCCACATATTTCTTTTCTCCTCTGAATTGCTGAAGACATGCTCTTGATACTATGTCCGCTCCAAAAGTTGTGCTTATTTCCTTTATTTTCCTTCTCTTCATCCGAACGGAAGAGTCTTCAAATGATGCTTCTGGTTTGCCGAGATTTTTTTGTTTTCGCCTGTTCATCGTCACTGTATGTAATACCACTCCTGGTATTTATTATTCATGTTGCTTCTGGAGTAGGCGCAATTTCTATAATAACCTTTCAGGTTCGTATTTCGTAATTTCTCCATAATGTTGCTGCTTAAAATCTTGTCTCCAGTTATTTCTCCAAATATGTCGTCCACATATAATTTTTTTTTCGAGTGGAGATCAGCAAGAAAAGAGTAACTAACAGATATAAGGTTCATAATTTTTTTTTTTTTTTTTTTTGCTTTCAATAATGATTCATGCAAACAGAACACATACCTATTATATAACTTTTTTATTCGTCCTCATACCTGAATGATGAATTCGTTGAAGTTATGACTTATTTCAAACGTAAATAATAAAACACGATTATTACATTAGCAACTTCACTATAATAAAATTAAAAAATTAGGATGAGGAAATCAACCCTATTCCGTGAAAAAAGAGATCAAACAGGTCGGAAAATACACCCCTCCCTAAAATCACAGGTACTTAGGAACATCCACAAAACGAGTAGGTAAAATTTTCAAACGAAAAAAAAAACATTCCGGCGTGTCCGGGCGGGTCAACTATGTGTGGGGTGTTTGTCTATAACACTTCATAGTTTTAAAAGCAAAAAAATTCAGTATAAGCATTTATAAGCGCTGCGACTTATAATCTCCCAAAGTTAATATATACATATATGAAAATTATCCATATTTTCAAAAACAAGCGTAAAATACTTAGATTCAAGGCATGGAGTTGTTGTTATATTTTTCCTATTAATAATTAAACGTGCTTTCAGAAAATACTTAATCGGTTCAGTTATGTTGATTAGTTTTTAAGATATAGTCATTTGAATTTTGGAAAAAAATTCACATTTGATCGCCCACCAAGAGTATGTGTTCGTCTAGAATAAGCTATTTGGACAATATAATTTTTTGGTTTTTTGTATTGGTTAGGTTGAGACCAAAAAAAAAAAAATAATTGTATTGAAAGTGGAGTCGCTTTTCCCGGTTTTGGCAGGAGGGATGAATTTACAACAAATAAATTACTTTAACAGACAAAACGAAAACGCGTCATTAGAAAGCTGAAATTCCATTATATCACAGCCTTTTTAAATGAAGTATTTTTATGAAATGGTTTTTGATAAAAATAATTTTAAATTTTAAATTTCATGAAATAAACGGGAAAAAGTGAACAGCAAAGACAATTTAAGCCTTTGGCATAAATTAGAAAACATGAAATTTTTATGTAACCTATATAAATTTTTATTTTAGTTTATTTTACACAAAAACTAAAACTAAACAAAAAGGAGATAAAAATATATAAATCTATGAAATACAAGGCATTTTAAAATTAATAACAAGAAACTCCAATTAAAGCAAAATCAATAAGTAAGCACATCAGTACTGGTACAATTGTTTTTTGTTAGACTTCATCATCAGAATCGTCCGTTGTATCAGGCAAATAGCTCTCATTGTGCGAACGTCTCCACAGTACTGATTGTGAAGGCTTTATAGAAGAAGCTTGTAATCATTTTAGGACCTTTATGGGTATTTTATCCAACTTTTTTTTGGAAACTCTCGAAGCAATACCTATTGGGAACCTATCCGTGGCAATACGTGAGAATTTTCTGGTGTTATGTTCCCGGCAATCTATGGCAATCTTTGCTTCTAGCTTCCTGTGCTTCTTCCGATAGGTGTCCAATTGGAACGAGAACAAATTTGATAACATCTGTGCTATGGAAAAATATTTTGTGTACAGCAGCAAGCATGTAGTACCACGAAAAGAGACTGATTATAACCGTCTGGTGTCAGCGCAAAACTTTTCGAATTCAACCAAATTTATGCAGAACCAGACGACAATGTTTTCAATAAAATATCAATCTTCCTAATTAGTGTCACATCCAGTTCTGTGATCTGAGCATTTATCTCAGGGTTCCTCAAAAAACGCCGAACAGTGTTACCGTCATTAGTTGAGCCATATCCTGGCTTTGGTTTTTCTACTATAAGACACATTTCTTGCTTGAATTTTGACCGAATATTCTTTGATCGGTTTTTCCAACGAGTATATATTGTAAAGAGATTTCAACGCAGACTACTCGTTACAGAGCACCTCGAGATGGTGCGCGGACTTAAGGTGACAGCGAAAATGAAGCCCTAGAAAACGTCGACAGCGATCATACGGCAGAAACTACGTGTTCGTGTGTATGTTCAAAGCGATGCTCATAGCAAAACAGAATTGTATTATCGCTTTAGGAGTGAACGCTGGACAAACAGCAGCTATTAAATTGTTAATGAGTGGAAAGGAATAGGAAGATTCTTTGAGTTGAAGGAATTCGACTTTGTTTTCGTCCATGGCACTAACAAAATATATGCAGCCTGTCCATCTGGCAAGGTTGAACTTTGTTTTTGTACATTATTTGGTTTCTTCCGTTAATATTTTGGCGAAGTTTTATATTTTCAGCTTCTAATCATTTTTCGCTTTCTATTCAATTTGCTCCTTTCGCACTTATTGACTACAATTTTAATGCGGGAATAGAAAAAGGTAGTGCTCCTTTAAAAAGTAGTTAGTTAACTTACATATGTATATTAATTAGTATAGATTAGTTAATTAAATAATTGTTAAATTAATTCATTTAAGCTTTCTTAAATATACGTACTCTTTTATAATTCTAAACTTTAAATCAGCAAAGTGCTAAAAAAAAAAAATTAAAAAAACAATTTTAGGGGAATTAAAAAAAAATTTAATAACTAATGTTCAATGACAAATGAGGAAAATTTTATAGTTTTCTTAATTGCACTTAAAATAAATAAAATCTTCTTTGTTCTTATTTTATTCCACTGACCTATTTTTTAAAATCAGCAGTACCTTTTTCCCACATACGCATTAAAATTGTACTCAATAAGTGCGAAAGGCTGCATATATTTTGTTAGTGCCATGGACGAAAACAAAGTCAAATTCCTTCAACTCACAGAATCTTCCTATTCCTTTCCACTCATTAACAATTTAATAGCTGCTGTTTCTCCAGCGTTCACTCCTTAAGCGATAATACAATTCTGCTTTGCTATGAGCATCGCTTCGAACATACACACGAACACGTAGTTTCTGCCGTATGGTCGCTGTCGACGTTTTCTAGGGCTTCATTTTCGCTGTCACCTTAAGTCCGCGCACCATCTCGAGCTGCTCTGTAACGAGTAGTCTGCGTTTAAATCTCTTTACAATATATACTCGTTGGTTTTTCACATACTCTTTATCATTACTCGTTCTAGCCTGCCATTTTTTTGTATGCAGCTTATAAATAATTTGTAAAAGAAAATCAAAACAACGTATCCATGCATAAAGTGTACTAAAACCAAAGACAAAGTTATCAATATTTCTGTTGAAATTCCTTTTTTCTCATTTACAATTACAGTTGTTGCACCACAAATAACTCAATGTTGTGCAGAAGTTGCAGTTAATGCATTACATACTTTTTCGCCGGTCAATATCAGTCAAAAGTTCATGCTTCACAAAAATAGAAAAATCACCAAGGCTACAATTTGATAGTGATAAATTTGTTTCAAAATTTTGTCTGTCTCTTTTGTCGGTAAGGAAGTGGTTTCCTTGCCAAAAATGAACTTTATCGGGCGGCAAAACATTGTAGATAACGGCCGGAGAATTTGCCTAATGATATTATTACCGTCGAGTAATCTAAGATGGAAAAAAGAAAATATGAATAGGACTTCGTCAGTATCCTTACTGAACTACAAGGGTTTGCTTGTAGGCACTGTGGCCAGAACTGCCGTCACATCCCCATTTACTTATTGAAGTCTTCCTTTTGTGCTTGAACGAATCGCTCAGCGGTTTTATCCAAAAGTAATTGTAAATTGATTTCCGCCCTGACCTCTGTTACCATAATGTGTTCTTTAGGAGGATTACACGCAATCTTTGCCTTACGTAAACAATGGTAAGATGGATACTCGTTATGTCCTGCCTTTATAGACAACTTTGTAGACTGCTTGGAAGTGTGTGCTCTGGATTTAAACTCAATGTAATAGGCCAGCTTGTAGTTACATAACTGTCTGCAAGTTGCGATTGTATACTTATAAGTGACCTTCTCCTATTTTTCTAATAATTTTTACCAAATTCCGCTTTCCAGCTGAACGAGCGGGAACTTCTGCAGCAGTCACCAATTCACCAACACAATTAACATGACTTACAGGCACATTCCGGATACGCGCTTGCTGTGAGCGCCCGAGATGCCAGCGTAGCCGAAACTGAGACAGACTTTGTATTCTGTAATCCAAGCGTCCGCCAGCGTCAGTCAGCATCTTACTTTTTTTACCTGATGTTATGCTTTGCAGCTTTCGATACCATTTCTATTTTTGTTCGAAAATGAAGCTTTACATAAAACGGTAGCACTTGTGAGATATATTTTGATAATTTAAAATTAAAATTAGGTTCTTTATTAACAAATAACTAATTAATAATTTAAGTTATTCAAGAAGTTATAATTTCAATAATTAATAAATTAGTAATTATTAATTTAATAACTAATAAATTAGTAACTATTTATTTAATAATTGATAAATAATTTCTATAGCAATTATAAATTTATTTATTAAAAACTTCGTTACAAAAATTTCTGTCAACCACAAATTTTTTGTTCAAGTCGACCACTGTTTGTTCCCGTCTCATTTCCAACCGACTAGGTTTTTACGGAATGCATCGACTAAAGGTTGACAACTGATAATGTCTGCAAAGCAGGTAAAATACCAACAAAATTATAGAGTGACCGCCAGCGACCGACTGCGTCCCGTTTGGGTTTTTGGCAGCGCAGTTTCTTCGAAAACCATCGACGCTGGCGTCAAATACGAAGAAAAACAACGAAAACCACAAAAGAGAATAAACAACTACGGAGCGTCTGTGAAGCGAGCGAGTATCCGGATTGTGGCGGTTAGTCTTTAAGATGTTTCACCTTTAATTTTTCTTTTTAATTTGATTTCTTTCATGTGTCAGCAACTCATATTTATACTTAATGTATTGTACCTGTTCTTCTAACTGTCACCAAAAGGTAATATGAAATGCACCAATAAGTACCTGTGATTAGTGCATAGTTACCTGTGAGCATAGTTACGGTGTGAAGCGCTTTCAGGTAGTTACAGAGCATGAAAATGGCGCATAAATTTGAACGAATTACCTAATTGTCGATGTATTCTGTAAAAACGGGAAAACACAAATTTCCGACAACTTCCGAAATATAAATTATATGTAACGCAACAGGGTATTATTGTAGCTAATTAAATATATAAAATTTAGAGCCGTGTCAAGCGGTGTCAAAAACTTACAGACCTAGAAAGTTACAAACAAAAAGGTTTTTTTTTTCTTTTTTAACATGTTTTTAAAACTTCCCCTTGCAGAACATAAACTATGTAGATTGTTAAGAACATTAATTCCATGAGAAATGATGTATTTTGTATTGAGCTTAGGCCCCCAAAATATTTTATATATTAGTATCCGTTAAGGAAAAAACAAAAAAATAAAAATAAGAATATATTAATATGGTTAAAATCATATAAGCACGACGCACAGTGAACTAGAATTGCAATTTTCGACTTAGTGGCGGTCAAAATTCTGTAACTTTTAATCAGATTACGGTATTATATTACGGGTTTTTGCAAAAGAAAGAATAAAAATGTATATTTCCGCTAATCTAAGTAACAAATATTGCGGTATTTTTTTATATTTTGAAAAAATTACTAAACTTCAATCGCGTTCAATCAAATTCTCGTCAAAAAAAAAAAAAAAAAAAAAAATAACCGTTTTATCTTATTTGTGTTATTATTATTAAGTATTATTCATGCAATATTAGCCTTTTGTGTTAGTATAACAATTTTGACGCAAAAATTTAGTCTACGCAATATTTAGTCGTCGATGGCGATGGGTTTTTCAACAAATTCTCCGATAGTTTTAACACATTTCCTGAAGATGTGGATGGCTTGTCGATTATTGCAGGAGAAGTGTCGTATAATCGCAAAGGTACAAGAGAGATTAATGTGTTGCTTGTACTTTGTACTACCATAGAGATTATAAAACATAGAGTCCGCATTCCATACAAGTTTTTTACACACTTGTCTGGCTTCATTTTCGATCTCTTATAAACATTGTATATACCAAAATGTTTCACTGAGAAGAATTGTATCAGAAGGCCCAAGCAAAGAACATGAAATGAAATATTCTGCAAAGAAACTTTTATTGCCCTCCATAAAAATGCAAGCCAGGTAGCATAGAGATTATAATGTCTATGCAGGTAGGCTTTTTGGTCGCAATATTGAAGAGAAGAAAGAAGAACTAAGAAAAAAATTATTTTGTCGTGTTCTGTGTGTATTTATTTTATGCAATATTTTTGGACATTTTTTGATTTTACAATGGTTTCGTAAAAGTCACCTTTGGTGTCAAACTTTTGTGAAAGATAAACTTTGCGACCGTAGGGTGAAGTTAGGAAATATGCATTGAAATATATTTTTTTAGTCGGCATGTTACGTTAATGTATAATTTGAGACTTAATGTATATTTTGCAAATATTTTATTAAATATTATTTATATATTAAATGTAGTGTCTATTAATCTTGTTTAGTAGTACAACTGCTTTCACCAGCAGTTATTACGTTTTGTAAACATGTAAAACTTAATTTTTCAATTGAATTAATTCATATCAATTTTCGACCTTATTATTGAAAACTATCAACGCGAATGAAATTTGTTTTCTATTGCATCGATCAATCAGTAAACTCCTGTTAAGCATGAAGTCATAGAGCAAAAAACAAAACAAAAATAACGCAAAAAAACACTATTGTAATTATACAAAAAAAATGTAACAGAGAATGACAAAAAATCCAATAATAAGCATAAAAATATTCCCACTAACAACGCCTTCACTTGCATTTCTTTCGTCTTTTTCCTCTCACCCAAAGGTGATTGATGATTTCTGATTTCTTTCGTCCCAGTCTACAATTTGCATAAAGTCAAACAACTCTCCTTATGGCTACCTCCGACAATTGCACAAAAACAAAACAGATGCAATAAAAGTGGACAAAAAATCCAGAAACCCTCGGAAATATTCCCACTAACAACAATGCGATCAGAGCTCTTCGCCTCTCCCACTTTCCAGCTCTTTCCGAGATCATCTCATTATTTCTATGACGAACTTCAGGTACAAAACTGTGCTCTTGGACTCTTTTAGTGCTTAGCTACACATGTTTATATACAATGTTTAGATACTGGGTCGTAGTAGTACGACCCAGGCAATCGAAAATGTGGTACAAAAATTTGCTCTGCATGCGAACTCTATGTTTTATAATCTCTATGGTACTACTTTGTCCAGATGCTCCATCACAATCCCATTGAGATAGCATCACTATTTTTCCGCTGCACTGCTTAACAATAACTTTTGAAAGGTTTTCCAAAATACGCTCTGAAGTGTGATCCAACAGTGCTTGTAATTTGACTTCTGCTGATATTGTTGTTATGCTGCCTTCATTTAGATGTCGTATACATCGCTTCTTCGCAGTAAGAATATGTTCGTAAGCTGGATAGCATTTTACTCCAATTTCCATAGCATTGGTCCTTATTAATTTATATTAGTGTTTAGTAATTTTTGCGTCTATATAAATAGCCAACTCTGAATCCGGGGAGAATCGATTAGCTTCTTTGTTATCATCCTGCACTTAGGCCAGTATGTGAAGCTTTTTTGACTATGGAAGCTTCCACATATTTCTTTTCTCCTCTGAATTGCTGAAGACATGCTCTTGATACTATGTCCGCTCCAAAAGTTGTGCTTATTTCCTTTATTTTCCTTCTCTTCATCCGAACGGAAGAGTCTTCAAATGATGCTTCTGGTTTGCCGAGATTTTTTTGTTTTCGCCTGTTCATCGTCACTGTATGTAATACCACTCCTGGTATTTATTATTCATGTTGCTTCTGGAGTAGGCGCAATTTCTATAATAACCTTTCAGGTTCGTATTTCGTAATTTCTCCATAATGTTGCTGCTTAAAATCTTGTCTCCAGTTATTTCTCCAAATATGTCGTCCACATATAATTTTTTTTTCGAGTGGAGATCAGCAAGAAAAGAGTAACTAACAGATATAAGGTTCATAATTTTTTTTTTTTTTTTTTTGCTTTCAATAATGATTCATGCAAACAGAACACATACCTATTATATAACTTTTTTATTCGTCCTCATACCTGAATGATGAATTCGTTGAAGTTATGACTTATTTCAAACGTAAATAATAAAACACGATTATTACATTAGCAACTTCACTATAATAAAATTAAAAAATTAGGATGAGGAAATCAACCCTATTCCGTGAAAAAAGAGATCAAACAGGTCGGAAAATACACCCCTCCCTAAAATCACAGGTACTTAGGAACATCCACAAAACGAGTAGGTAAAATTTTCAAACGAAAAAAAAAACATTCCGGCGTGTCCGGGCGGGTCAACTATGTGTGGGGTGTTTGTCTATAACACTTCATAGTTTTAAAAGCAAAAAAATTCAGTATAAGCATTTATAAGCGCTGCGACTTATAATCTCCCAAAGTTAATATATACATATATGAAAATTATCCATATTTTCAAAAACAAGCGTAAAATACTTAGATTCAAGGCATGGAGTTGTTGTTATATTTTTCCTATTAATAATTAAACGTGCTTTCAGAAAATACTTAATCGGTTCAGTTATGTTGATTAGTTTTTAAGATATAGTCATTTGAATTTTGGAAAAAAATTCACATTTGATCGCCCACCAAGAGTATGTGTTCGTCTAGAATAAGCTATTTGGACAATATAATTTTTTGGTTTTTTGTATTGGTTAGGTTGAGACCAAAAAAAAAAAAATAATTGTATTGAAAGTGGAGTCGCTTTTCCCGGTTTTGGCAGGAGGGATGAATTTACAACAAATAAATTACTTTAACAGACAAAACGAAAACGCGTCATTAGAAAGCTGAAATTCCATTATATCACAGCCTTTTTAAATGAAGTATTTTTATGAAATGGTTTTTGATAAAAATAATTTTAAATTTTAAATTTCATGAAATAAACGGGAAAAAGTGAACAGCAAAGACAATTTAAGCCTTTGGCATAAATTAGAAAACATGAAATTTTTATGTAACCTATATAAATTTTTATTTTAGTTTATTTTACACAAAAACTAAAACTAAACAAAAAGGAGATAAAAATATATAAATCTATGAAATACAAGGCATTTTAAAATTAATAACAAGAAACTCCAATTAAAGCAAAATCAATAAGTAAGCACATCAGTACTGGTACAATTGTTTTTTGTTAGACTTCATCATCAGAATCGTCCGTTGTATCAGGCAAATAGCTCTCATTGTGCGAACGTCTCCTCAGTACTGATTGTGAAGGCTTTATAGAAGAAGCTTGTAATCATTTTAGGACCTTTATGGGTATTTTATCCAACTTTTTTTTGGAAACTCTCGAAGCAATACCTATTGGGAACCTATCCGTGGCAATACGTGAGAATTTTCTGGTGTTATGTTCCCGGCAATCTATGGCAATCTTTGCTTCTAGCTTCCTGTGCTTCTTCCGATAGGTGTCCAATTGGAACGAGAACAAATTTGATAACATCTGTGCTATGGAAAAATATTTTGTGTACAGCAGCAAGCATGTAGTACCACGAAAAGAGACTGATTATAACCGTCTGGTGTCAGCGCAAAACTTTTCGAATTCAACCAAATTTATGCAGAACCAGACGACAATGTTTTCAATAAAATATCAATCTTCCTAATTAGTGTCACATCCAGTTCTGTGATCTGAGCATTTATCTCAGGGTTCCTCAAAAAACGCCGAACAGTGTTACCGTCATTAGTTGAGCCATATCCTGGCTTTGGTTTTTCTACTATAAGACACATTTCTTGCTTGAATTTTGACCGAATATTCTTTGATCGGTTTTTCCAACGAGTATATATTGTAAAGAGATTTCAACGCAGACTACTCGTTACAGAGCACCTCGAGATGGTGCGCGGACTTAAGGTGACAGCGAAAATGAAGCCCTAGAAAACGTCGACAGCGATCATACGGCAGAAACTACGTGTTCGTGTGTATGTTCAAAGCGATGCTCATAGCAAAACAGAATTGTATTATCGCTTTAGGAGTGAACGCTGGACAAACAGCAGCTATTAAATTGTTAATGAGTGGAAAGGAATAGGAAGATTCTTTGAGTTGAAGGAATTCGACTTTGTTTTCGTCCATGGCACTAACAAAATATATGCAGCCTGTCCATCTGGCAAGGTTGAACTTTGTTTTTGTACATTATTTGGTTTCTTCCGTTAATATTTTGGCGAAGTTTTATATTTTCAGCTTCTAATCATTTTTCGCTTTCTATTCAATTTGCTCCTTTCGCACTTATTGACTACAATTTTAATGCGGGAATAGAAAAAGGTAGTGCTCCTTTAAAAAGTAGTTAGTTAACTTACATATGTATATTAATTAGTATAGATTAGTTAATTAAATAATTGTTAAATTAATTCATTTAAGCTTTCTTAAATATACGTACTCTTTTATAATTCTAAACTTTAAATCAGCAAAGTGCTAAAAAAAAAAAATTAAAAAAACAATTTTAGGGGAATTAAAAAAAAATTTAATAACTAATGTTCAATGACAAATGAGGAAAATTTTATAGTTTTCTTAATTGCACTTAAAATAAATAAAATCTTCTTTGTTCTTATTTTATTCCACTGACCTATTTTTTAAAATCAGCAGTACCTTTTTCCCACATACGCATTAAAATTGTACTCAATAAGTGCGAAAGGCTGCATATATTTTGTTAGTGCCATGGACGAAAACAAAGTCAAATTCCTTCAACTCACAGAATCTTCCTATTCCTTTCCACTCATTAACAATTTAATAGCTGCTGTTTCTCCAGCGTTCACTCCTTAAGCGATAATACAATTCTGCTTTGCTATGAGCATCGCTTCGAACATACACACGAACACGTAGTTTCTGCCGTATGGTCGCTGTCGACGTTTTCTAGGGCTTCATTTTCGCTGTCACCTTAAGTCCGCGCACCATCTCGAGCTGCTCTGTAACGAGTAGTCTGCGTTTAAATCTCTTTACAATATATACTCGTTGGTTTTTCACATACTCTTTATCATTACTCGTTCTAGCCTGCCATTTTTTTGTATGCAGCTTATAAATAATTTGTAAAAGAAAATCAAAACAACGTATCCATGCATAAAGTGTACTAAAACCAAAGACAAAGTTATCAATATTTCTGTTGAAATTCCTTTTTTCTCATTTACAATTACAGTTGTTGCACCACAAATAACGCAATGTTGTGCAGAAGTTGCAGTTAATGCATTACATACTTTTTCGCCGGTCAATATCAGTCAAAAGTTCATGCTTCACAAAAATAGAAAAATCACCAAGGCTACAATTTGATAGTGATAAATTTGTTTCAAAATTTTGTCTGTCTCTTTTGTCGGTAAGGAAGTGGTTTCCTTGCCAAAAATGAACTTTATCGGGCGGCAAAACATTGTAGATAACGGCCGGAGAATTTGCCTAATGATATTATTACCGTCGAGTAATCTAAGATGGAAAAAAGAAAATATGAATAGGACTTCGTCAGTATCCTTACTGAACTACAAGGGTTTGCTTGTAGGCACTGTGGCCAGAACTGCCGTCACATCCCCATTTACTTATTGAAGTCTTCCTTTTGTGCTTGAACGAATCGCTCAGCGGTTTTATCCAAAAGTAATTGTAAATTGATTTCCGCCCTGACCTCTGTTACCATAATGTGTTCTTTAGGAGGATTACACGCAATCTTTGCCTTACGTAAACAATGGTAAGATGGATACTCGTTATGTCCTGCCTTTATAGACAACTTTGTAGACTGCTTGGAAGTGTGTGCTCTGGATTTAAACTCAATGTAATAGGCCAGCTTGTAGTTACATAACTGTCTGCAAGTTGCGATTGTATACTTATAAGTGACCTTCTCCTATTTTTCTAATAATTTTTACCAAATTCCGCTTTCCAGCTGAACGAGCGGGAACTTCTGCAGCAGTCACCAATTCACCAACACAATTAACATGACTTACAGGCACATTCCGGATACGCGCTTGCTGTGAGCGCCCGAGATGCCAGCGTAGCCGAAACTGAGACAGACTTTGTATTCTGTAATCCAAGCGTCCGCCAGCGTCAGTCAGCATCTTACTTTTTTTACCTGATGTTATGCTTTGCAGCTTTCGATACCATTTCTATTTTTGTTCGAAAATGAAGCTTTACATAAAACGGTAGCACTTGTGAGATATATTTTGATAATTTAAAATTAAAATTAGGTTCTTTATTAACAAATAACTAATTAATAATTTAAGTTATTCAAGAAGTTATAATTTCAATAATTAATAAATTAGTAATTATTAATTTAATAACTAATAAATTAGTAACTATTTATTTAATAATTGATAAATAATTTCTATAGCAATTATAAATTTATTTATTAAAAACTTCGTTACAAAAATATCTGTCAACCACAAATTTTTTGTTCAAGTCGACCACTGTTTGTTCCCGTCTCATTTCCAACCGACTAGGTTTTTACGGAATGCATCGACTAAAGGTTGACAACTGATAATGTCTGCAAAGCAGGTAAAATACCAACAAAATTATAGAGTGACCGCCAGCGACCGACTGCGTCCCGTTTGGGTTTTTGGCAGCGCAGTTTCTTCGAAAACCATCGACGCTGGCGTCAAATACGAAGAAAAACAACGAAAACCACAAAAGAGAATAAACAACTACGGAGCGTCTGTGAAGCGAGCGAGTATCCGGATTGTGGCGGTTAGTCTTTAAGATGTTTCACCTTTAATTTTTCTTTTTAATTTGATTTCTTTCATGTGTCAGCAACTCATATTTATACTTAATGTATTGTACCTGTTCTTCTAACTGTCACCAAAAGGTAATATGAAATGCACCAATAAGTACCTGTGATTAGTGCATAGTTACCTGTGAGCATAGTTACGGTGTGAAGCGCTTTCAGGTAGTTACAGAGCATGAAAATGGCGCATAAATTTGAACGAATTACCTAATTGTCGATGTATTCTGTAAAAACGGGAAAACACAAATTTCCGACAACTTCCGAAATATAAATTATATGTAACGCAACAGGGTATTATTGTAGCTAATTAAATATATAAAATTTAGAGCCGTGTCAAGCGGTGTCAAAAACTTACAGACCTAGAAAGTTACAAACAAAAAGGTTTTTTTTTTCTTTTTTAACATGTTTTTAAAACTTCCCCTTGCAGAACATAAACTATGTAGATTGTTAAGAACATTAATTCCATGAGATATGATGTAATTTGTATTGAACTTAGGCCCCCAAAATATTTTATATATTAGTACCCGTTAAGGAAAAAACAAAAAAATAAAAATAAGAATATATTAATATGGTTAAAATCATACAAGCACGACGCACAGTGAACTAGAATTGCAATTTTCGACTTAGTGGCGGTCAAAATTCTGTAACTTTTAATCAGATTAAGGTATTATATTACGGGTTTTTGCAAAAGAAAGAATAAAAATGTATATTTCCGCTTATCTAAGTAACAAATATTGCGGTATTTTTTTATATTTTGAAAAAATTACTAAACTTCAATCGCGTTCAATCAAATTCTCGTCAAAAAAATAACCGTTTTATCTTATTTGTGTTATTATTATTAAGTATTATTCATGCAATATTAGCCTTTTGTGTTAGTATAACAATTTCGACGCAAAAATTTAGTCTACGCAATATTTAGTCGTCGATGGCGATGGTTTTTTCAACAAATTCTCCGATAGTTTTAACACATTTACTGAAGATGTGGATGGCTTGTCGATTATTGCAGGAGAAGTGTCGTATAATCGCAAAGGTACAAGAGAGATCAATGTGTTGCTTGTACTTTGTACTACTTTGTCCAGATGCTCCATCACAATCCCATTGAGATAGCATCACTATTTTTCCGCTGCACTGCTTAACAATAACTTTTGAAAGGTTTTCCAAAATACGCTCTGAAGTGTGATCCAACAGTGCTTGTAATTTGACTTCTGCTGATATTGTTGTTATGCTGCCTTCATTTAGATGTCGTATACATCGCTTCTTCGCAGTAAGAATATGTTCGTACTGCGAAGGTATCAAACGGTTTTTGATAAAAATAATTTTAAATTTCATGAAATAAACGGGAAAAAGTGAACAGCAAAGACAATTTATTATATTTTTTATATAACCTATATAAATTTTTATTTTAGTTTATTTTACACAAAAACTAAAACTAAACAAATAGGAGATAAAAATATATAAATCTATGAAATACAAGGCATTTTAAAATTTATAACAAGAAACTCCAATTAAAGCAAAATCAATAAGTAAGCACATCAGTACTGGTACAATTGTTTTTTGTTAGACTTCATCATCAGAATCGTCCGTTGTATCAGGCAAATAGCTCTCATTGTGCGAACGTCTCCTCAGTACTGATTGTGAAGGCTTTATAGAAGAAGCTTGTAATCATTTTAGGACCTTTATGGGTATTTTATCCAACTTGGAAACTCTCGAAGCAATACCTATTGGGAACCTATCCGTGGCAATACGTGAGAATTTTCTGGTGTTATGTTCCCGGCAATCTATGGCAATCTTTGCTTCTAGCTTCCTGTGCTTCTTCCGATAGGTGTCCAATTGGAACGAGAACAAATTTGATAACATCTGTGCTATGGAAAAATATTTTGTGTACAGCAGCAGGCATGTAGTACCACGAAAAGAGACTGATTATAACCGTCTGGTGTCAGCGCAAAACTTTTCGAATTCAACCAAATTTATGCAGAACCAGACGACAATGTTTTCAATAAAATATCAATCTTCCTAATTAGTGTCACATCCAGTTCTGTGATCTGAGCATTTATCTCAGGGTTCCTCAAAAAACGCCGAACAGTGTTACCGTCATTAGTTGAGCCATATCCTGGCTTTGGTTTTTCTACTATAAGACACATTTCTTGCTTGAGTTTTGACCGAATATTCTTTGATCGGTTTTTCCAACGAGTATATATTGTAAAGAGATTTCAACGCAGACTACTCGTTACAGAGCACCTCGAGATGGTGCGCGGACTTAAGGTGACAGCGAAAATGAAGCCCTAGAAAACGTCGACAGCGACCATACGGCAGAAACTACGTGTTCGTGTGTATGTTCGAAGCGATGCTCATAGCAAAGCAGAATTGTATTATCGCTTTAGGAGTGAACGCTGGACAAACAGCAGCTATTAAATTGTTAATGAGTGGAAAGGAATAGGAAGATTCTGTGAGTTGAAGGAATTCGACTTTGTTTTCGTCCATGGCACTAACAAAATATATGCAGCCTGTCCATCTGGCAAGGTTGAACTTTGTTTTTGTACATTATATGGTTTCTTCCGTTAATATTTTGGCGAAGTTTTATATTTTCAGCTTCTGATCATTTTTCGCTTTCTATTCAATTTGCTCCTTTCGCACTTATTGACTACAATTTTAATGCGGGAATAGAAAAAGGTAGTGCTCCTTTAAAAAGTAGTTAGTTAACTTACATATGTATATTAATTAGTATAGATTAGTTAATTAATTAATTGTTAAATTAATTCATTTAAGCTTTCTTAAATATACGTACTCTTTTATAATTCTAAACTTTAAATCAGCAAAGTGCTAAAAAAAAAAAATTAAAAAAACAATTTTAGGGGAATTAAAAAAAAAATTTAATAACTAATGTTCAATGACAAATGAGGAAAATTTTATAGTTTTCTTAATTGCACTTAAAATAAATAAAATCTTCTTTGTTCTTATTTTATTCCACTGACCTATTTTTTAAAATCAGCAGTACCTTTTTCCCACATACGCATTAAAATTGTACTCAATAAGTGCGAAAGGCTGCATATATTTTGTTAGTGCCATGGACGAAAACAAAGTCAAATTCCTTCAACTCACAGAATCTTCCTATTCCTTTCCACTCATTAACAATTTAATAGCTGCTGTTTCTCCAGCGTTCACTCCTTAAGCGATAATACAATTCTGCTTTGCTATGAGCATCGCTTCGAACATACACACGAACACGTAGTTTCTGCCGTATGGTCGCTGTCGACGTTTTCTAGGGATTCATTTTCGCTGTCACCTTAAGTCCGCGCACCATCTCGAGCTGCTCTGTAACGAGTAGTCTGCGTTTAAATCTCTTTACAATATATACTCGTTGGTTTTTCACATACTCTTTATCATTACTCGTTCTAGCCTGCCATTTTTTTGTATGCAGCTTATAAATAATTTGTAAAAGAAAATCAAAACAACGTATCCATGCATAAAGTGTACTAAAACCAAAGACAAAGTTATCAACATTTCTGTTGAAATTCCTTTTTTCTCATTTACAATTACAGTTGTTGCACCACAAATAACGCAATGTTGTGCAGAAGTTGCAGTTAATGCATTACATACTTTTGCGCCGGTCAATATCAGTCAAAAGTTCATGCTTCACAAAAATAGAAAAATCACCAAGGCTACAATTTGATAGTGATAAATTTGTTTCAAAATTTTGTCTGTCTCTTTTGTCGGTAAGGAAGTGGTTTCCTTGCCAAAAATGAACTTTATCGGGCGGCAAAACATTGTAGATAACGGCCGGAGAATTTGCCTAATGATATTATTACCGTCGAGTAATCTAAGATGGAAAAAAGAAAATATGAATAGGACTTCGTCAGTATCCTTACTGAACTACAAGGGTTTGCTTGTAGGCACTGTGGCCAGAACTGCCGTCACATCCCCATTTACTTATTGAAGTCTTCCTTTTGTGCTTGAACGAATCGCTCAGCGGTTTTATCCAAAAGTAATTGTAAATTGATTTCCGCCCTGACCTCTGTTACAATAATGTGTTCTTTAGGAGGATTACACGCAATCTTTGCCTTACGTAAACAATGGTAAGATGGATACTCGTTATGTCCTGCCTTTATAGACAACTTTGTAGACTGCTTGGAAGTGTGTGCTCTGGATTTAAACTCAATGTAATAGGCCAGCTTGTAGTTACATAACTGTCTGCAAGTTGCGATTGTATACTTATAAGTGACCTTCTCCTATTTTTCTAATAATTTTTACCAAATTCCGCTTTCCAGCTGAACGAGCGGGAACTTCTGCAGCAGTCACCAATTCACCAACACAATTAACATGACTTACAGGCACATTCCGGATACGCGCTTGCTGTGAGCGCCCGAGATGCCAGCGTAGCCGAAACTGAGACAGACTTTGTATTCTGTAATCCAAGCGTCCGCCAGCGTCAGTCAGCGTCTTACTTTTTTTACCTGATGTTATGCTTTGCAGCTTTCGATACCATTTCTATTTTTGTTCGAAAATGAAGCTTTACATAAAACGGTAGCACTTGTGAGATATATTTTGATAATTTAAAATTAAAATTAGGTTCTTTATTAACAAATAACTAATTAATAATTTAAGTTATTCAAGAAGTTATAATTTCAATAATTAATAAATTAGTAATTATTAATTTAATAACTAATAAATTAGTAACTATTTATTTAATAATTGATAAATAATTTCTATAGCAATTATAAATTTATTTATTAAAAACTTCGTTACAAAAATATCTGTCAACCACAAATTTTTTGTTCAAGTCGACCACTGTTTGTTCCCGTCTCATTTCCAACCGACTAGGTTTTTACGGAATGCATCGACTAAAGGTTGACAACTGATAATGTCTGCAAAGCAGGTAAAATACCAACAAAATTATAGAGTGACCGCCAGCGACCGACTGCGTCCCGTTTGGGTTTTTGGCAGCGCAGTTTCTTCGAAAACCATCGACGCTGGCGTCAAATACGAAGAAAAACAACGAAAACCACAAAAGAGAATAAACAACTACGGAGCGTCTGTGAAGCGAGCGAGTATCCGGATTGTGGCGGTTAGTCTTTAAGATGTTTCACCTTTAATTTTTCTTTTTAATTTGATTTCTTTCATGTGTCAGCAACTCATATTTATACTTAATGTATTGTACCTGTTCTTCTAACTGTCACCAAAAGGTAATATGAAATGCACCAATAAGTACCTGTGATTAGTGCATAGTTACCTGTGAGCATAGTTACGGTGTGAAGCGCTTTCAGGTAGTTACAGAGCATGAAAATGGCGCATAAATTTGAACGAATTACCTAATTGTCGATGTATTCTGTAAAAACGGGAAAACACAAATTTCCGACAACTTCCGAAATATAAATTATATGTAACGCAACAGGGTATTATTGTAGCTAATTAAATATATAAAATTTAGAGCCGTGTCAAGCGGTGTCAAAAACTTACAGACCTAGAAAGTTACAAACAAAAAGGTTTTTTTTTTCTTTTTTAACATGTTTTTAAAACTTCCCCTTGCAGAACATAAACTATGTAGATTGTTAAGAACATTAATTCCATGAGATATGATGTAATTTGTATTGAACTTAGGCCCCCAAAATATTTTATATGTTAGTACCCGTTAAGGAAAAAACAAAAAAATAAAAATAAGAATATATTAATATGGTTAAAATCATACAAGCACGACGCACAGTGAACTAGAATTGCAATTTTCGACTTAGTGGCGGTCAAAATTCTGTAACTTTTAATCAGATTAAGGTATTATATTACGGGTTTTTGCAAAAGAAAGAATAAAAATGTATATTTCCGCTTATCTAAGTAACAAATATTGCGGTATTTTTTTATATTTTGAAAAAATTACTAAACTTCAATCGCGTTCAATCAAATTCTCGTCAAAAAAATAACCGTTTTATCTTATTTGTGTTATTATTATTAAGTATTATTCATGCAATATTAGCCTTTTGTGTTAGTATAACAATTTCGACGCAAAAATTTAGTCTACGCAATATTTAGTCGTCGATGGCGATGGGTTTTTCAACAAATTCTCCGATAGTTTTAACACATTTACTGAAGATGTGGATGGCTTGTCGATTATTGCAGGAGAAGTGTCGTATAATCGCAAAGGTACAAGAGAGATCAATGTGTTGCTTGTACTTTGTAATACTTTGTCCAGATGCTCCAACACAATCCCATTGAGATAGCATCAATATTTTTTCGCTGCACTGCTTAACAATAACTTTTGAAAGGTTTTCCAAAATACGCTCTGAAGTGTGATCCTACAGTGCTTGTAATTTGACTTCTGCTGATATTGTTGTTATGCTGCCTTCATTTAGATGTCGTATACATCGCTTCTTCGCAGTAAGAATGTGTTCGTACTGCGAAGGTATCAAACGGTTTTTGATAAAAATAATTTTAAATTTCATGAAATAAACGGGAAAAAGTGAACAGCAAATACAATTTAAGCCTTTGGCATAAATTAGAAAACATGAAATTTTTATATAACCTATATAAATTTTTATTTTAGTTTATTTTACACAAAAACTAAAACTAAACAAATAGGAGATAGAAATATATAAATCTATGAAATACAAGGCATTTTAAAATTAATAACAAGAAACTCCAATTAAAGCAAAATCAATAAGTAAGCACATCAGTACTGGTACAATTGTTTTTTGTTAGACTTCATCATCAGAATCGTCCGTTGTATCAGGCAAATAGCTCTCATTGTGCGAACGTCTCCTCAGTACTGATTGTGAAGGCTTTATAGAAGAAGCTTGTAATCATTTTAGGACCTTTATGGGTATTTTATCCAACTTTTTTTTGGAAACTCTCGAAGCAATACATATTGGGAACCTATCCGTGGCAATACGTGAGAATTTTCTGGTGTTATGTTCCCGGCAATCTATGGCAATCTTTGCTTCTAGCTTCCTGTGCTTCTTCCGATAGGTGTCCAATTGGAACGAGAACAAATTTGATAACATCTGTGCTATGGAAAAATATTTTGTGTACAGCAGCAGGCATGTAGTACCACGAAAAGAGACTGATTATAACCGTCTGGTGTCAGCGCAAAACTTTTCGAATTCAACCAAATTTATGCAGAACCAGACGACAATGTTTTCAATAAAATATCAATCTTCCTAATTAGTGTCACATCCAGTTCTGTGATCTGAGCATTTATCTCAGGGTTCCTCAAAAAACGCCGAACAGTGTTACCGTCATTAGTTGAGCCATATACTGGGTTTGGTTTTTCTACTATAAGACACATTTCTTGCTTGAATTTTGACCGAATATTCTTTGATCGGTTTTTCCAACGAGTATATATTGTAAAGAGATTTCAACGCAGACTACTCGTTACAGAGCACCTCGAGATGGTGCGCGGACTTAAGGTGACAGCGAAAATGAAGCCCTAGAAAACGTCGACAGCGATCATACGGCAGAAACTACGTGTTCGTGTGTATGTTCGAAGCGATGCTCATAGCAAAGCAGAATTGTATTATCGCTTTAGGAGTGAACGCTGGACAAACAGCAGCTATTAAATTGTTAATGAGTGGAAAGGAATAGGAAGATTCTGTGAGTTGAAGGAATTCGACTTTGTTTTCGTCCATGGCACTAACAAAATATATGCAGCCTGTCATTCTGGCAAGGTTGAACTTTGTTTTTGTACATTATATGGTTTCTTCCGTTAATATTTTGGCGAAGTTTTATATTTTCAGCTTCTGATCATTTTTCGCTTTCTATTCAATTTGCTCCTTTCGCACTTATTGACTACAATTTTAATGCGGGAATAGAAAAAGGTAGTGCTCCTTTAAAAAGTAGTTAGTTAACTTACATATGTATATTAATTAGTATAGATTAGTTAATTAATTAATTGTTAAATTAATTCATTTAAGCTTTCTTAAATATACGTACTCTTTTATAATTCTAAACTTTAAATCAGCAAAGTGCTAAAAAAAAAAAATTAAAAAAACAATTTTAGGGGAATTAAAAAAAAAATTTAATAACTAATGTTCAATGACAAATGAGGAAAATTTTATAGTTTTCTTAATTGCACTTAAAATAAATAAAATCTTCTTTGTTCTTATTTTATTCCACTGACCTATTTTTTAAAATCAGCAGTACCTTTTTCCCACATACGCATTAAAATTGTACTCAATAAGTGCGAAAGGCTGCATATATTTTGTTAGTGCCATGGACGAAAACAAAGTCAAATTCCTTCAACTCACAGAATCTTCCTATTCCTTTCCACTCATTAACAATTTAATAGCTGCTGTTTCTCCAGCGTTCACTCCTTAAGCGATAATACAATTCTGCTTTGCTATGAGCATCGCTTCGAACATACACACGAACACGTAGTTTCTGCCGTATGGTCGCTGTCGACGTTTTCTAGGGCTTCATTTTCGCTGTCACCTTAAGTCCGCGCACCATCTCGAGCTGCTCTGTAACGAGTAGTCTGCGTTTAAATCTCTTTACAATATATACTCGTTGGTTTTTCACACACTCTTTATCATTACTCGTTCTAGCCTGCCATTTTTTTGTATGCAGCTTATAAATAATTTGTAAAAGAAAATCAAAACAACGTATCCATGCATAAAGTGTACTAAAACCAAAGACAAAGTTATCAACATTTCTGTTGAAATTCCTTTTTTCTCATTTACAATTACAGTTGTTGCACCACAAATAACGCAATGTTGTGCAGAAGTTGCAGTTAATGCATTACATACTTTTGCGCCGGTCAATATCAGTCAAAAGTTCATGCTTCACAAAAATAGAAAAATCACCAAGGCTACAATTTGATAGTGATAAATTTGTTTCAAAATTTTGTCTGTCTCTTTTGTCGGTAAGGAAGTGGTTTCCTTGCCAAAAATGAACTTTATCGGGCGGCAAAACATTGTAGATAACGGCCGGAGAATTTGCCTAATGATATTATTACCGTCGAGTAATCTAAGATGGAAAAAAGAAAATATGAATAGGACTTCGTCAGTATCCTTACTGAACTACAAGGGTTTGCTTGTAGGCACTGTGGCCAGAACTGCCGTCACATCCCCATTTACTTATTGAAGTCTTCCTTTTGTGCTTGAACGAATCGCTCAGCGGTTTTATCCAAAAGTAATTGTAAATTGATTTCCGCCCTGACCTCTGTTACCATAATGTGTTCTTTAGGAGGATTACACGCAATCTTTGCCTTACGTAAACAATGGTAAGATGGATACTCGTTATGTCCTGCCTTTATAGACAACTTTGTAGACTGCTTGGAAGTGTGTGCTCTGGATTTAAACTCACTGTAATAGGCCAGCTTGTAGTTACATAACTGTCTGCAAGTTGCGATTGTATACATATAACTGACCTTCTCCTATTTTTCTAATAATTTTTACCAAATTCCGCTTTCCAGCTGAACGAGCGGGAACTTCTGCAGCAGTCACCAATTCACCAACACAATTAACATGACTTACAGGCACATTCCGGATACGCGCTTGCTGTGAGCGCCCGAGATGCCAGCGTAGCCGAAACTGAGACAGACTTTGTATTCTGTAATCCAAGCGTCCGCCAGCGTCAGTCAGCGTCTTACTTTTTTTACCTGATGTTATGCTTTGCAGCTTTCGATACCATTTCTATTTTTGTTCGAAAATGAAGCTTTACATAAAACGGTAGCACTTGTGAGATATATTTTGATAATTTAAAATTAAAATTAGGTTCTTTATTAACAAATAACTAATTAATAATTTAAGTTATTCAAGAAGTTATAATTTCAATAATTAATAAATTAGTAATTATTAATTTAATAACTAATAAATTAGTAACTATGAATTTAATTATTGATAAATAATTTCTATAGCAATTATAAATTTATTTATTAAAAACTTCGTTACAAAAATTTCTGTCAACCACAAATTTTTTGTTCAAGTCGACCACTGTTTGTTCCCGTCTCATTTCCAACCGACTAGGTTTTTACGGAATGCATCGACTAAAGGTTGACAACTGATAATGTCTGCAAAGCAGGTAAAATACCAACAAAATTATAGAGTGACCGCCAGCGACCGACTGCGTCCCGTTTGGGTTTTTGGCAGCGCAGTTTCTTCGAAAACCATCGACGCTGGCGTCAAATACGAAGAAAAACAACGAAAACCACAAAAGAGAATAAACAACTACGGAGCGTCTGTGAAGCGAGCGAGTATCCGGATTGTGGCGGTTAGTCTTTAAGATGTTTCACCTTTAATTTTTCTTTTTAATTTGATTTCTTTCATGTGTCAGCAACTCATATTTATACTTAATGTATTGTACCTGTTCTTCTAACTGTCACCAAAAGGTAATATGAAATGCACCAATAAGTACCTGTGATTAGTGCATAGTTACCTGTGAGCATAGTTACGGTGTGAAGCGCTTTCAGGTAGTTACAGAGCATGAAAATGGCGCATAAATTTGAACGAATTACCTAATTGTCGATGTATTCTGTAAAAACGGGAAAACACACATTTCCGACAACTTCCGAAATATAAATTATATGTAACGCAACAGGGTATTATTGTAGCTAATTAAATATATAAAATTTAGAGCCGTGTCAAGCGGTGTCAAAAACTTACAGACCTAGAAAGTTACAAACAAAAAGGTTTTTTTTTTCTTTTTTAACATGTTTTTAAAACTTCCCCTTGCAGAACATAAACTATGTAGATTGTTAAGAACATTAATTCCATGAGATATGATGTAATTTGTATTGAACTTAGGCCCCCAAAATATTTTATTATTTTATTTTATTTTGTGTTAGTATAACAATTTCGACGCAAAAATTTAGTCTACGCAATATTTAGTCGTCGATGGCGATGGGTTTTTCAACAAATTCTCCGATAGTTTTAACACATTTACTGAAGATGTGGATGGCTTGTCGATTATTGCAGGAGAAGTGTCGTATAATCGCAAAGGTACAAGAGAGATCAATGTGTTGCTTGTACTTTGTACTACTTTGTCCAGATGCTCCATCACAATCCCATTGAGATAGCATCAATATTTTTCCGCTGCACTGCTTAACAATAACTTTTGAAAGGTTTTCCAAAATACGCTCTGAAGTGTGATCCTACAGTGCTTGTAATTTGACTTCTGCTGATATTGTTGTTATGCTGCCTTCATTTAGATGTCGTATACATCGCTTCTTCGCAGTAAGAACATATTCTTACTGCGAAGGTATCAAACGGTTTTTGATAAAAATAATTTTAAATTTCATGAAATAAACGGGAAAAAGTGAACAGCAAAGACAATTTAAGCCTTTGGCATAAATTAGAAAACATGAAATTTTTATATAACCTATATAAATTTTTATTTTAGTTTATTTTACACAAAAACTAAAACTAAACAAATAGGAGATAAAAATATATAAATCTATGAAATACAAGGCATTTTAAAATTAATAACAAGAAACTCCAATTAAAGCAAAATCAATAAGTAAGCACATCAGTACTGGTACAATTGTTTTTTGTTAGACTTCATCATCAGAATCGTCCGTTGTATCAGGCAAATAGCTCTCATTGTGCGAACGTCTCCTCAGTACTGATTGTGAAGGCTTTATAGAAGAAGCTTGTAATCATTTTAGGACCTTTATGGGTATTTTATCCAACTTTTTTTTGGAAACTCTCGAAGCAATACATATTGGGAACCTATCCGTGGCAATACGTGAGAATTTTCTGGTGTTATGTTCCCGGCAATCTATGGCAATCTTTGCTTCTAGCTTCCTGTGCTTCTTCCGATAGGTGTCCAATTGGAACGAGAACAAATTTGATAACATCTGTGCTATGGAAAAATATTTTGTGTACAGCAGCAGGCATGTAGTACCACGAAAAGAGACTGATTATAACCGTCTGGTGTCAGCGCAAAACTTTTCGAATTCAACCAAATTTATGCAGAACCAGACGACAATGTTTTCAATAAAATATCAATCTTCCTAATTAGTGTCACATCCAGTTCTGTGATCTGAGCATTTATCTCAGGGTTCCTCAAAAAACGCCGAACAGTGTTACCGTCATTAGTTGAGCCATATCCTGGCTTTGGGTTTTCTACTATAAGACACATTTCTTGCTTGAATTTTGACCGAATATTCTTTGATCGGTTTTTCCAACGAGTATATATTGTAAAGAGATTTCAACGCAGACTACTCGTTACAGAGCACCTCGAGATGGTGCGCGGACTTAAGGTGACAGCGAAAATGAAGCCCTAGAAAACGTCGACAGCGATCATACGGCAGAAACTACGTGTTCGTGTGTATGTTCGAAGCGATGCTCATAGCAAAGCAGAATTGTATTATCGCTTTAGGAGTGAACGCTGGACAAACAGCAGCTATTAAATTGTTAATGAGTGGAAAGGAATAGGAAGATTCTGTGAGTTGAAGGAATTCGACTTTGTTTTCGTCCATGGCACTAACAAAATATATGCAGCCTGTCCATCTGGCAAGGTTGAACTTTGTTTTTGTACATTATATGGTTTCTTCCGTTAATATTTTGGCGAAGTTTTATATTTTCAGCTTCTGATCATTTTTCGCTTTCTATTCAATTTGCTCCTTTCGCACTTATTGACTACAATTTTAATGCGGGAATAGAAAAAGGTAGTGCTCCTTTAAAAAGTAGTTAGTTAACTTACATATGTATATTAATTAGTATAGATTAGTTAATTAGTTAATTGTTAAATTAATTCATTTAAGCTTTCTTAAATATACGTACTCTTTTATAATTCTAAACTTTAAATCAGCAAAGTGCTAAAAAAAAAAATTAAAAAAACAATTTTAGGGGAATTAAAAAAAAAAATTAATAACTAGTGTTCAATGACAAATGAGGAAAATTTTATAGTTTTCTTAATTGCACTTAAAATAAATAAAATCTTCTTTGTTCTTATTTTATTCCACTGACCTATTTTTTAAAATCAGCAGTACCTTTTTCCCACATACGCATTAAAATTGTACTCAATAAGTGCGAAAGGCTGCATATATTTTGTTAGTGCCATGGACGAAAACAAAGTCAAATTCCTTCAACTCACAGAATCTTCCTATTCCTTTCCACTCATTAACAATTTAATAGCTGCTGTTTCTCCAGCGTTCACTCCTTAAGCGATAATACAATTCTGCTTTGCTATGAGCATCGCTTCGAACATACACACGAACACGTAGTTTCTGCCGTATGGTCGCTGTCGACGTTTTCTAGGGCTTCATTTTCGCTGTCACCTTAAGTCCGCGCACCATCTCGAGCTGCTCTGTAACGAGTAGTCTGCGTTTAAATCTCTTTACAATATATACTCGTTGGTTTTTCACACACTCTTTATCATTACTCGTTCTAGCCTGCCATTTTTTTGTATGCAGCTTATAAATAATTTGTAAAAGAAAATCAAAACAACGAATCCATGCATAAAGTGTACTAAAACCAAAGACAAAGTTATCAACATTTCTGTTGAAATTCCTTTTTTCTCATTTACAATTACAGTTGTTGCACCACAAATAACGCAATGTTGTGCAGAAGTTGCAGTTAATGCATTACATACTTTTGCGCCGGTCAATATCAGTCAAAAGTTCATGCTTCACAAAAATAGAAAAATCACCAAGGCTACAATTTGATAGTGATAAATTTGTTTCAAAATTTTGTCTGTCTCTTTTGTCGGTAAGGAAGTGGTTTCCTTGCCAAAAATGAACTTTATCGGGCGGCAAAACATTGTAGATAACGGCCGGAGAATTTGCCTAATGATATTATTACCGTCGAGTAATCTAAGATGGAAAAAGGAAAATATGAATAGGACTTCGTCAGTATCCTTACTGAACTACAAGGGTTTGCTTGTAGGCACTGTGGCCAGAACTGCCGTCACATCCCCATTTACTTATTGAAGTCTTCCTTTTGTGCTTGAACGAATCGCTCAGCGGTTTTATCCAAAAGTAATTGTAAATTGATTTCCGCCCTGACCTCTGTTACCATAATGTGTTCTTTAGGAGGATTACACGCAATCTTTGCCTTACGTAAACAATGGTAAGATGGATACTCGTTATGTCCTGCCTTTATAGACAACTTTGTAGACTGCTTGGAAGTGTGTGCTCTGGATTTAAACTCAATGTAATTGGCCAGCTTGTAGTTACATAACTATCTGCAAGTTGCGATTGTACACTTATAACTGACCTTCTCCTATTTGTCTAATAAGTTTTACCATATTCCGCTTTCCAGCTGAACGAGCGGCAACTTCTGCAGCAGTCACCAATTCACCAACACAATTAACATGACTTACAGGCACATTCCGGATACGCGCTTGCTGTGAGCGCCCGAGATGCCAGCGTAGCCGAAACTGAGACAGACTTTGTATTCTGTAATCCAAGCGATCGCCAGCGTCAGTCAGCGTCTTACTTTTTTTACCTGATGTTATGCTTTGCAGACTGTCGCAGTTTGCAGACCGAATAGTATTACCGTCCATGGGAAGCCTTTTTGTAGTTTGGTGATATAGTTTGGAAGTACTTTCAAAAACACAAAAAAATGCAGTCACTTCGATTTCAACTACGTGAGAATCCTAGTGGACACATATATTTTTGTATATAAAATATGAACATGAGTGTGTGGCAATAATGTATGAATCAAAAAGCAACTATTTGTCTTATAACAATAATAATAATAACAACTAGGACCTCCATTCGACTTGTTCGTGTAATATAAAAAGCAGCTTTCGATACCATTTGTATTTTTGTTCGAAAATGAAGCCTTATATAAAACGGTAGCACTTGTGAGATATATTTTGATAATTTAAAATTAAAATTAGGTTCTTTATTAACAAATAACTAATTAATAATTTAAGTTATTTAAGAAGTTATAACTTCAATAATTAATAAATTAGTTTTATTAATTTAATAACTAATAAATTAGTAACTATTAATTTAATAATTGATAAATAATTTCTATAGCAATTATAAATTTATTTATTAAAAACTTCGTTACAAAAATTTCTGTCAACCACAAATTTTTTGTTCAAATCGACCACTGTTTGTTCCCGTCTCATTTCCAACCGACTAGGTTTTTACGGAATGCATCGACTAAAGATTGACAACTGATAATGTCTGCAAAGCAGGTAAAATACCAACAAAATTATAGAGTGACCGCCAGCGACCGACTGCGTCCCGTTTGGGTTTTTGGCAGCGCAGTTTCTTCGAAAACCATCGACGCTGGCGTCAAATACGAAGAAAACCATCGAAAACCACAAAAGAGAATAAACAACTACGGAGCGTCTGTGAAGCGAGCGAGTATACAGATTGTGGCGGTTAGTCTTTAAGATGTTTCACCTTTAATTTTTCTTTTTAATTTGATTTCTTTCATGTGTCAGCAACCCATATTTATACTTAATGTATTGTACCTGTTCTTCTAACTGTCACCAAAAGGTAATATGAAATGCACCAATAAGTACCTGTGATTAGAGCATAGTTACCTGTGAGCATAGTTACGGTGTGAAGCGCTTTCAGGTAGTTACAGAGCATGAAAATGGCGCATAAATTTGAACGAATTACCTAATTGTCGATGTATTCTGTAAAAACGGGAAAACACAAATTTCCGACAACTTCCGAAATATAAATTATATGTAACGCAACAGGGTATTATTGTAGCTAATTAAATATATAAAATTTAGAGCCGTGTCAAGCGGTGTCAAAAACTTACAGACGTAGAAAGTTACAAACAAAAAGGTTTTTTTTCTTTTTTAACATGTTTTTAAAACTTCCCCTTGCAGAACATAAACTATGTAGATTGTTAAGAACATTAATTCCATGAGATATGATGTAATTTGTATTGAACTTAGGCCCCCAAAATATTTTATATGTTAGTACCCGTTAAGGAAAAAACAAAAAAATAAAAATAAGAATATATTAATATGGTTAAAATCATACAAGCACGACGCACAGTGAACTAGAATTGCAATTTTCGACTTAGTGGCGGTCAAAATTCTGTAACTTTTAATCAGATTAAGGTATTATATTACGGGTTTTTGCAAAAGAAAGAATAAAAATGTATATTTCCGCTTATCTAAGTAACAAATATTGCGGTATTTTTTTATATTTTGAAAAAATTACTAAACTTCAATCGCGTTCAATCAAATTCTCGTCAAAAAAATAACCGTTTTATCTTATTTGTGTTATTATTATTAAGTATTATTCATGCAATATTAGCCTTTTGTGTTAGTATAACAATTTCGACGCAAAAATTTAGTCTACGCAATATTTAGTCGTCGATGGCGATGGGTTTTTCAACAAATTCTCCGATAGTTTTAACACATTTACTGAAGATGTGGATGGCTTGTCGATTATTGCAGGAGAAGTGTCGTATAATCGCAAAGGTACAAGAGAGATCAATGTGTTGCTTGTACTTTGTAATACTTTGTCCAGATGCTCCAACACAATCCCATTGAGATAGCATCAATATTTTTTCGCTGCACTGCTTAACAATAACTTTTGAAAGGTTTTCCAAAATACGCTCTGAAGTGTGATCCTACAGTGCTTGTAATTTGACTTCTGCTGATATTGTTGTTATGCTGCCTTCATTTAGATGTCGTATACATCGCTTCTTCGCAGTAAGAATATGTTCGTAAGCTGGATAGCATTTTACTCCAATTTCCATAGCAATGGTCCTTATTAATTTATATTAGTGTTTAGGAATTTTTGCGCCTATATAAATAGCCAACGCTGAATCCGGGGAGAATGGATTAGCTTCTTTGTTATCATCCTGCACTTGGGCCAGTATGTGAAGCTTTTTTGACTATGGAAGCTTCCACATATTTCTTTTCTCCTCTGAGTTGCTGAAGACATGCTCTTGATACTATGTCCGCTCCAAAAGTTGTGCTTATTTCCTTTATTTTCCTTCTCTTCATCCGAACGGAAGAATCTTCAAATGATGCTTCTGGTTTGCCGATTTTATTTGTTTTTGCCTGTTCATCGTCACTGTATGTAATACCACTCCTGGTATTTATTATTCATGTTGCTTCTGGAGTAGGCGCAATTTCTATAATAACCTTTCAGGTTCTTTAGAATTGTCTCTATTCTATTTCGTAATTTCTCCATAATGTTGCTACTTAAAATCTTGTCTCCAGTTATTTCTCCAAATATGTCGTCCACATTTAATTTTTTTTTCAAGTGGAGATCAGCAATAAAAGAGTAACTAACAGATATAATGTTCATAATTTTTTTTTTTTTTTTTTTTGCTTTCAATAATGATTCATGCAAAGAGAACACATACCTATTATAGAACTTTTTTATTCGTCCTCATACCTGAATGATGAATTCGTTGAAGTTATGACTTATTTAAAAGGTAAATAATAAAACACGATTATTACATTAGCAACTTCACTATAATAAAATTAAAAAATTAGGATGAGGAAATCAACCCTATTCCGTGAAAAAAGGGATCAAACAGGTCGAAAAATACACCCCTCCCTAAAATCACAGGTACTTAGGAACATCCACAAAACGAGTAGGTAAAAGTTTCAAACAAAAAAAAACATTCCGGCGTGTCCGGGCGGGTCAACTATGTTTGACGTGTTTGTTTATAACACTTCATAGTTTTAAAAACAAAAAAATTCAGTATAAGCATTTATAAGCGCTGCGACTTATAATCTCCCAAAGTTAATATATATATGAAAATTATCCATTTTTTCAAAAACAAGCGAAACATACTTAGATTCAAGGCATGGAGTTGTTGTTATATTTTTCCTATAAATAATTAAACGTGCTTTCAGAAAATACTTAATCGGTTCAGTTTTGTTGATTAGTTTTTTAGATATAGTCATTTGAATTTTGGAAAAAAATTCACATTTGAGCGCCCACCAAGAGTATGTGCTCTTCTAGAATAAACTATTTGGACAAAACAATTTTTTGGTTTTTTGTATTGGTTAGGTTGAGCCCAAAAAAAAAATAAATGTATTGAAAGTGGAGTCGCTTTTCCCGGTTTTGGCAGGAGGGACGAAGTTACAACAAATAAATTACTTTAACAGACAAAACGAAAACGCGTCATTAGAAAGCTGAAATTCCATTATATCACAGCCTTTTTAAATGAAGTATTTTTATGAAACGGTTTTTGATAAAAATAATTTTAAATTTCATGAAATAAACGGGAAAAAGTGAACAGCAAAGACAATTTAAGCCTTTGGCATAAATTAGATAACATGAAATTTTTATATAACCTATATAAATTTTTATTTTAGTTTATTTTACACAAAAACTAAAACTAAACAAATAGGAGATAAAAATATATAAATTTATGAAATACAAGGCATTTTAAAATTAATATCAAGAAACTCCAATTAAAGCAAAATCAATAAATAAGCAAATCAGTACAGGTACAATTGTTTTTTGTTAGAATTCATCATCAGAATCGTCCGTTGTATCAGGCAAATAGCTCTCATTTTGCGAACGTCTCCTCAGTACTGATTGTGAAGGCTTTATAGAAGAAGCTTGTAATCATTTTAGGACCTCTATGGGTATTTTATCCAACTTTTTTTTGGAAACTCTCGAAGCAATACCTATTGGGAACCTATCCTTGGCAATACGTGAGTATTTTCTGGTGTTATGTTCCCGGCAATCTACGGCAAGCTTTGCTTCTAGCTTCCTGTCCTTCTTCCGATAGGTGTCCAATTGGAACGAGAACAAATTTGATAATATCTATGCTATGGACCAATATTTTGTGTACAGCAGCAGGCATGTAGTACCACGAAAAGAGACTGATTATAACCGTCTGGTGTCAGCGCAAAACTTTTCGAATTCAACCAAATTTATGCACAACCAGACGACAATGTTTTCAATAAAATATCAATCTTCCTAATTAGTGTCACATCCAGTTCTGTGATCTGAGCATTTATCCCAGGGTTCCTCAAAAAACGCCGAACAGTGTTACCGTCATTAGTTGAGCCATATACTGGCTTTGGTTTTTCTACTATAAGACACATTTCTTGCTTGAATTTTGACCGAATATTGTTTGATCGGTTTTTCACACACTTTTTATCATTACTCGTTCTAGCCTGCCATTTTTTGTATGCAGATTATAAATAATTTGTAAAAGACAATCAAAACAACGTATCCATGCATGAAGTGTACTAAAACCAAAGGCAAAGTTATCAACATTTCTGTTGAAATTCCTTGTTTTCTCATTTACAATTACAGTTGTTGCACCACAAATAACGCAATGTTGTGCAGAAGTTGCAGTTAATGCATTACATACTTTTGCGCCGGTCAATATCAGTCAAAAGTTCATGCTTCACAAAAATAGAAAAATCACCAAGGCTACAATTTGATAGTGATAAATTTGTTTCAAAATTTTGTCTGTCTCTTTTGTCGGTAAGGAAGTGGTTTCCTTGCCAAAAATGAACTTTATCGGGCGGCAAAACATTGTAGATAACGGCCGGAGAATTTGCCTAATGATATTATTACCGTCGAGTAATCTAAGATGGAAAAAAGAAAATATGAATAGGACTTCGTCAGTATCCTTACTGAACTACAAGGGTTTGCTTGTAGGCACTGTGGCCAGAACTGCCGTCACACCCCCATTTACTTATTGAAGTCTTCCTTTTGTGCTTGAACGAATCGCTGAGCGGTTTTATCCAAAATCAATTGTAAATTGATTTCCGCCCTGACTTCTGTTACCATAATGTGTTCTTTAGGAGGATTACACGCAATCTTTGCCTTATGTAAACAATGGTAAGATGGATACTCGTTATGTCCTGCCTTTATAGACAACTTTGTAGACTGCTTGGAACTCAATGTAATTGGCCAGCTTGTAGTTACATAACTCTCTGCAAGTTGCGATTGTACACTTATAACTGACCTTCTCCTATTTTTCTAATAAGTTTTACCATATTCCGCTTTCCAGCTGAACGAGCGGCAACTTCTGCAGCAGTCACCAATTCACCAACACAATTAACATGACTTACAGGCACATTCCGGATACGCGCTTGCTGTGAGCGCCCGAGATGCCAGCGTAGCCGAAACTGAGACAGACTTTTTATTCTGTAATCCAAGCGTCCGCCAGCGTCAGTCAGCGTCTTACTTTTTTTACCTGATGTTATGCTTTGCAGACTGTCGTAGTTTGCAGACCGAATAGTATTACCGTCCATGGGAAGCCTTTTTGTAGTTTGGTGATATAGTTTGGAAGCACTTTCAAAAACACAAAAAAATGCAGTCACTGCGATTTCAACTACGTGAGAATCCTAGTGGACACATATATTTTTGTATATAAAATATGAACATGGGTGTGTGGCAACAATATATGAAGCAAAAATCAACTATTTGTCTTATCATAATAATAACAACTAGTACCTCCATTCAACTTGTTCGTGTAATATAAAAAGCAGCTTTCGATACCATTTCTATTTTTGTTCGAAAATGAAGCCTTACAAAAATTTCTGTCAACCACAAATTTTTTGTTCAAATCGACCACTGTTTGTTCCCGTCTCATTTCCAACCGACTAGGTTTTTACGGAATGCATCGACTAAAGATTGACAACTGATAATGTCTGCAAAGCAGGTAAAATACCAACAAAATTATAGAGTGAACGCCAGCGACCGACTGCGTCCCGTTTGGGTTTTTGGCAGCGCAGTTTCTTCGAAAACCATCGACGCTGGCGTCATATACGAAGAAAAACAAAGAAAACCACAAAAGAGAATAAACAACTACAACGTCTGTTTTTAATGAATAAATTTGTAATTGCTAAAGAAATTTATTTATCAATTATTAAATTAATAGTTACTAATTTATTAGTTATTAAATTAATAATTACTAATTTATTAATTGTTGAAGTAATAACTAATAATTTATTAATTATTAAAGGTAGATTTATTAAATTATTAATTATTTATTTGTTAATAAAGAACCTAATTTTAATTTTAAATTATCAAAATATATTTCACAAGTGCTACGGTTTTATGTAAGGCTTCATTTTCGAACAAAAATAGGAATGGTATCGCGTGCTGCTTGCTATATTACACGAACAAGTCAAATGGAGGTTCTAGTTGTTATTATTATGATAAGACAAATAGTTAATTTTTGCTTCATACATTGTTGCCACACACTCATGTTCATATTTTATATCCAATAATATATGTGTCCACTAGGATTCTCACGTAGTTGAAATCGAAGTGACTGCATTTTTTGGTGTTTTTGAAAGTGCTTCCAAACTATATCACCAAACTACAAAAAGGTTTCCCGTGGACGGTAACACTATTCGGTCTGCAAACTACGACAGTCTGCAAAGCATAACATCAGGTAAAAAAAGCAAGACGCTGATTGACGCTGGCAGACGCTTGGATTACAGAATACAAAGTCTGTCTCAGTTTCGGCTACGCTGGCGTCTCGGGCGCTCACAGCGAGTGAGTATCGGGAATGTGGCAGTTAATTTTTCTTTTTAATTTGATTTCTTTCATGTGTCAGCAACTCATATTTATACTTAATGTATTAGTAGTGTGTATATGGGGTTTCTGGGCCAACGTAGCGACTACGCAGTCGCTGAGGTGCGGAGGTGCTCTGCCGCCGCCGTAAGGGTTGTTAAGGTTTGTGTGTGTGGCTCTCTGCCGTCAAAGAGGTGCTCTGACGTCACCGTAAGATTGTAAATGTTTGTGTGTTTGAGGCTCTCTGCCGCCGCGTAGACAGACGGACGGACGGACATACATGAGTAGAGGAAGGGAAGGAGGGGGAATGTGTGTGACCGAAGTGATGGGAGAGCAGCAGTTTTAGATGGTCGTTGCGTAGTAACATGTTGTTGTTGTTATTTGTTGTAGCATGATGCTTTAGTCAGCGTGACCGTTGGTCCACAGAGTTAGTGTTTAAAAATTTTGGATGTTTACTTTAATTAAACAGAGTGCCGTCGATCGAGTTAGTGTAAACAATTGTGGATTTTGGAAGCGAAGTGTCGCCGATCGAGTTGGTGTAATAAAATTTCAGTGATTGTTTTGATTATTTAATTGCTTATGTTGTTGTTGTTGTTATTTGTTTTAATTGGAATCTTTTAGTAGAACAGATCGCCGTGGAGTTAATGCAAACAAATTCCGTTGGTGGGGGGATTTTTATTTCTTCTGTTGTTGTTGTGGATTTGTTTTCAATAGTTGGTGACATGTGGTAGGATTATGTGTATGTCCAATGCCTGGCACGATAGAAAAACCACAGGCAGGAGAGTCAGCGTTTCGTAAAGCTATGTATTAATGTGGATGTGTGTGTGTGTGTGTGTGGCTGAGGATTTGATTTCGCTTGTTTTGGACATTCAAGTAATGTTTTTCTATTTCGTTCGGTTTCGTGAGTGTTAGTTCTGTAGATGTTGTTGTTGTGATTTAATTCTTTTAGTAGAACAGAGCATCGTCGATGGAGTTAGCGTAAACCAATCTAGTTGGGTTTTTTTTTTCCTTATGTTATTACTATATTTAAAGTGAATCACGCATGAAGCAGAGAAGTATATTTATTATTCTTAAATTTTTGTTTATAAATATTTCGTACGCAGTCTCCTCCAAATGGAATTATAAGTCATGAATATTAGATATTGTAAACAATGAAAAAATCTGAAGAACTAGGGATCTGTATCATGCTTAATATTGTACATATGTATATCAGGGGCGGAAGTTTGCAATTTGTTCTCAGTTCTGAAAGTAATCTTGAAGCCTTCGGAAGAATTGTGAAACTCCTCAACTGTGAAGTACTCTAATAAAAATTTAAGCGTGTAAAAATAAAACTTATAGAAAAAATTGTGAAATATTATATTAAAAATAAAACGTGAAATATAAAACGCTTAGACACAAAGCAAAATTAAAATTTATTAACTATAGTACTTAAAAAACCCAACTAACTAAAATTATTAAAATATAGTATTTAAAAACAAACCATAGAAAAGGAAATTAAAACTGTAAAAAACAGTATTTAAAGTAAAAACCTAATAAAATATAAAACAAATGCATATAAAATAAAACGCACGAAACGAACGAAAAACAAAGAAAAATAAAACCACAAAGCTGTAAAACAAAACTACAACAAAATAACTGTAAAAAAACTTGATTTTAGTTAAATATACTATTTAAAATAAAAGAGCAATAAAAAGGAAGTGCCTAGCCTACAAGAATATAAAACGTGTTAAATAAAACAAAATAACAAACGGTTAAATATAGTGTGTGAAAATAAAACATTAAAATTAAAGAAAAACTGTTAAATTTAATATTTAAAACGTACAGAGAAAAAAAAAACAACAACAACAACATCATCAGCAGTAGAAAGCAAACAAAACAAATAAAATGAATGGATTTATTTGCGACATTTGCGGA
The DNA here is from genome assembly GCA_937620795.1 of Thecophora atra. Taxonomy (NCBI): domain Eukaryota; kingdom Metazoa; phylum Arthropoda; class Insecta; order Diptera; family Conopidae; genus Thecophora; species Thecophora atra. Next base: position 28,448,511 of record OW569398.1, on the reverse strand, counting down.
CAGGGTTTCACTGCGATGCGTAGCCTAAAAAGGCATACAAAAGCAACGCACGGCCATACACAGTTCCACTGTAACGATTGTGGGGAAAATTTCAACCATCTGGATAATATGCTCAGGCATAAAAGTCGAGCCCACAAAATACCATCATCAGCAGCACAACAAGCATCATCAACAACAGCAACAGTACCACAGACATCACCAGGATCACTTCCAGAAGCAGCAGCGTCATCAGCACCATCATCATTTTCACATGCAACAGCAGCAGCAGCACAAGGACCATCATCAACACAACAAGCAGAGAACGTTTGTTGCCCAACATGTAACGAAGATGTTTCTCGAAGAGGCTAGAGCTACCATCTGCGGACGATCAAACACAAAAAGAATTGTTGGTCGCCGCTAAGCGATTGTTTAAAGTGCATCAAAACAGCCTTTAAGGATAGAGTTCAAACACTTCTTTTCCAAAATGAGGATGAGGGACTTCTGATTCCTGAAGATTTCTTCAAAAACACCAAAAATATAGTGACTAAGCAGATAGAAAATGTGCTAGAAAAGCACATAATGATAAAATTTAATATGGAATTGTACGCAGAATACTTTAAAATAACGACAGATGAGGAAATAGTGCTGGAAATAAAATCATTCCAAACAAAAATGATCTTAGCACAAAAAGTTGAAGACATTAGCAGCATCTACGCTGACATGGCTGAAGAACTGACCACCAAAATGGGTGAATTCCAGGAAAGGGACAGTGGATGGTCTCTACTTAAAATATGCTATGTAGAGATAAATATAAACAATTATCGTACATTAAAGGGAACATCCTACATCCCTCTCCCGAAAGTCCTGCAGGACAAGCGTGCTTGCATAAATGTAAGAAACACTGAGGTTTATTGCTTCAAATGGGCAGTCATATCTGCACTTGATAATCTGCCAGATCACCAAGAGAGACCGCATAGTTATAATGTGGAGAACATTGAAGCCGAAAATATAATAATAGAAAATGGATTTGCACTTAACTTCATGGGATTGAAGTTTCCCATGCCCATAGATGATATAAACAAATTTGAGGAAATAAATGCTACGATTAGTGTCATGTGTTTGGTTTTGATGAAGTTTCTGGGAATATCGAGGGGCCGTACTACTGCACCAAGCAGGAAAAGGCACAACACATCAACCTGCTGCTGCTGCAAAATGATGAGCAGTTCCACTATGTGTGGATTAAAAACATTTCAAGGTAATTATAATTTAATGTATTTCTCAACTTCAGCTTTCATTCCTTTTTTCTTATTTCTATTATTTTGATTTGTTAGTTTATAAATACATACGCACAAATAATCTAATGGAATTTTTTTTCTCCCATTTGGCTTTTCAGATTAATAAAACATCAACAGACGAATCATCGCACTAGACTGTATTTGTGCAATAGCTGCCTACAGTACTCGCACAACGAGAGTACTCTACAAAAGCATAAAATGGTATGCGGAAAAGTGATAACGGAGATGCCATCGCTGGAAAAGGCGGTAATTAGTTTTATGAATTTTGAACGTAGCTTAGATGTTCCTTTTGTAGTATACGCAGATTTTGAATGCGTATTAAGTAGTTCAGGTTTAGATAGTAGCAATAAGTTTGTGTCTAAGCATATTCCTGTAGCCCTTAGCTATAATATCCATTGTAATTTTAATGATAGTCTAAGTAAATTTGTTATTTATTCAGGAGAAGATGCTCCCAAGAAATTTGTAGAATTTTTAATTAAAGATATCTTAGATTTATATAATAACTATTTAAGTAAATCGAAACCTATGGCCTTTTTAACTTCTTTGCAGCTAAAGCAACAATTCCAGAGCAAAAACTGTCATATTTGCGATAAAGAATTGGGCTCTGATAGAGTGCCAGACCATTGCCACCTAACTGGCGAATATAGAGGACCGGCACATAATGAACGTAATTTAAAATATCAAATTGCAAAGTTTGTGCCTGTTTTCTTTCATAATTTTTCTGGCTACGATTGCCATCTTTTCGTTAAGGAATTAAATTCTTTTGAAGGTGATATAAATGTTATCCCTTTAAACAAAGAATTATATATATCCCTCTCAAAGCGTATCAAGGTGAAAAGAAAACTTTTGAGATAAGATTTTTGGATTCTTTTCGTTTCATGGCATCAAGTTTGGATGCATTAGCGAAAAATTTATCACCAACTGATTTTAAAACTGTTCGCCAAATGTTTTCAAACGATGATGAATTTAAATTAGTAACAAGAAAATGTGTATTTCCCTATGAATACATCAATTCTTTCGGGCGACTTAAAGAAACCTCTCTTCCTCCTCAAACTGAATTTTATAGTCGCATGACAAATAAAACTTGTTCCAAGGAAGATTATGAACACGCGGTTAAAGTATGGGACATGTATAAATGCAAAACACTTGAAGATTACATGCTTCTATATCTGAAAACAGATGTTTTAATTTTAACAGACATTTTCCAAAATTTTAGAAAAATATGCAAAAACATTTATAAACTAGATCCGTGTCAATATTATACTGCACCAGGCTTATCTTGGGATGCAATGCTCAAAACCACTCAAATTGAACTTGAACTGTTTACAGATATAGACATGTATTTATTCATTCAGAAAAGTATTAGAGGAGGCATTGTCCAATGCTCTAAAAGGCATTCAACGGCAAATAATAAATATATGGCGGACTACGATTGCAGTAAACCATCTGAATATTTAATGTATTTGGATGCCAATAATTTGTATGGCTGGGCAATGTCTCAATATCTTCCTTATGGAGGTTTCGAGTGGTTGACAGATACTAATAATTTTAACGTACAGACAATTCATGAAAATTCAGAGTTTGGTTTTATTTTAGAAGTTGATCTAGAATATCCGGAAAATCTTCACGATTCCCACAATGACTTACCATTTTGCGCGGAAAATAAAATACCTCCCAATTCTAAATGCAATTAACTAATAACTGATTTAACCAACAAGACTACATACACAATTCATTACAAGAATCTTCAACAATGCATAAAAAATGGTTTAAAACTCAAGAGAATCCATAGAATATTAAAATTTAAGCAGTCTGGTTGGTTAAAACAGTACATTGATTTAAATACGTACCACAGAACAATAGCCAAAAACAGCTTCGAGAAGAACTTTTTTAAACTCCTTAATATGCGGTATATGGAAAGACGATGGAGAATGTAGACAAAAGGAAGGATGTAAAAATTGTAACCGAATGGGAAAGTAAAGGAAGACATTTAGGAGCACGAGCTCTAATAGCAAAGCCAAATTTTCACAGCATGTCTTATTTTACACGTGAGATGGCTGCTATACAATTGAATAGATCTCGCTCTGTATACAATAAACCAATATATTTGGGATTTGTTGTCTTAGAATTATCCAAATGGAAAATGTATGATTTCCACTATGATTATATGAAACCTAAATCTACAACAAATCTCAGTTTGAATTACATGGATACAGATTCTTTCATATATTCCATTCGATGCGAAGATTTTTACAATGATATTCGCGATGACATCGATTCAAAATTTGATACATCCGAATATTCACCTACAAATCCTTTCCATATGCCGCTTAAAAATGGTAAAGTCTTGGGCATGATGAAAGACGAGAACAAGGGACAAATTATGAAAGAATTTATAGGTCTTCGTTCCAAAATGTATACAACGCAAGTTGTTGGCTGCGGGGAAATTAAAAAGGCCAAAAGTGTCAAGGCTACAGTTTTGAATAATTTAAGTTTAAGTGATTATAAAGATTGTTTAGTTAATAATAGAATTATATATGAAGATATGTTTAATTTTAGATCTAAGCTTCATAACATTTATACAGAGCATATACATAAGATAGCTTTAAATCCATTAGATGATAAGCGTAAAATTAGAGAAGATAATGTTCACACCTACGCGTGGAATCATTATAAGATAGGTATAGAATCAGTGTTAAACGAAGATGAAGAAATTTCTACCGATCTTGAATGCTGAGAAATTATTGTTACATTCATGAATATAATATCATAAGTTTCAAGTTACGTTTACTTTTTCCATATTTTTAATTAGTTTTAAGAAAACATTCATGTATAGTTTTAAGAAATATTTGTTTTATTAAATAAAAATGTATTAAATTTACAGTTTGTAAATAGAAATTTAATGTGTTCTTTATTTTTTACTTATTATCGATGAAATTTCTCAACAGCAGAGTATTTTCCAGTGCACAGTGACCATTTAGGAATGGCATGTTGTTTGTAGTAAGTATGTTTCTCTAAGTGTTTGAAGATTTTTACATCCTATTTCTTCAACATTAATTACAGATTTTCTTAGGAACTGCTCAATCCAACACTTCTTTTCAACTCCTTTTACATATTTAGGTTGGTTTTTAATATTGAACTTTAAGAAATTCATAACACTTTTGAAAGTAATTGATCCACAACTCCAAGTAAAGCCATGATGATAATTTTTTAGCCAATTTGCTTGTTTCTGAAATTTAAACGTCAATTCTTCAAATTCAAAGGGTGGCTTGATAATAAAATTTTGATATTCGTGATTATTGAAAGTGACTGCCAATTCTTTTACGATAAACTCATTGAAATTTGCCTTAAAGCCTTGCACATCCAATGTAACAAACTCCATTTTCATTTCTATTTTTCCTTACGCAACCTTTTTAATTTTTCCAGTTATAGGAATATATTCAACCAATTTATCATGTATGAGTATGCAATAAGCTGATGTGTTGGGCGGAATGTTCTTAGATGTTTTAAATTCAATTCGAATGTCAATTGGACCAGTTTTTATAGCTTCATTTTGATGAGTAACATCGACGACAACTATTGGAGCCTTATCTTTAAAATCTTCTGGTAGCAGCAGAGGTTGAGAATCACGACCAAAGTAGTTTTGTTGAAACTTTAAGTACATATCATAGAGCAAAGCATATCGTTCACGATCAAAGTTCAGATTGAGATCATCATAGGGATATGTATCAGAATTTAGGTGCACTTTAACATCACTTATATCACAATGTTGAAATTTGTTGTCTCTTCGAAAGGCAATTAGTACGAAACGTGGTCGTTCATTCTGTGCGGATAACTTTACATTCCAGAGATGATTGCTGCCTTGTGTAAGTAACGGATTAAAGTGCCAGTCCCAACTACGAAATGCCATTAATAAAGCTTTTCCACTTTGAATTGTTTGATAAATTTGCAATTTTGCAAAATCAGCCAATTGCATATGGGGAATTTTCCATATGATGTTGGTTATCGTTAGTTTTATATTTTCTGCTGCGACAGTTGAATATATAACATTCTCATCAGATTTAGATCTTATTAATATTAGTTCATGCTTAGAATTTAGAATTATTTTGTTAAAGTCTTCAGCAAATCCTAATAGCATATTCAATGGTGTACAAAAGTTAAAATATCCATTTTTTATTTCAATGTCATTGTTCGGAAACCATCCAGCATTTTTGAGTATGTTACTCTGCAGTGTGTTTAAAGAGACATAGTTTTTTACTGTTGAAGTTACACCCAGATGACGGGTACGATCAATTTCCAATCCGTTCACCTCATAGCGAAATTCATCAAACATGAATGCAACACAATTGTTTTTTAATTTTGCATTAGCTGTTGCTTCTCCATTTTCTAATGTAACTGTGCCTTCAATATAAATTAAACTCTCACTAGGTAGAACGAAAAGATCTTGATTTTGAATGGACATCCTTATCTCATCATTTCTTTTATATGATTGTAAATATGGTGAATAGCTATGATATTCCTTTTTGATAACACTTTCATCATAAAGCGGTGCTTGTAGAACAACAATTATTTGACTCATTTTACTTTGTTTTAAGTTTTAAACCCCATGATTTTAGAAACTTTTTATTTTCAGAAGACAGCTTTTTATTTTGGAGAACGCTTTTTGGTTTGTTCGGTTCTTGCGACCTTTTCAATGACGAGGATAAAGAAGAACTGAAAGAAGATGCTACTGTGTATGGGTTTTTATTATATATAATCATTGCTCTTGTGGCTTTATATGAAGTCTGAGTGTTATGGTTTCTCCACAAAAATTTATTAAATGCCCGTTTTGATCAACAATTTTCACTGTAATCAACTTATCTGTCTGGAGTTTACAGGCAAATAGATTACATTTTTGGGGATCTCATCTATTTCATATCCAGGAATAACATTCAAAGCAAACATATGAATTGTATGCGATGGTATATTGTTTATGTATGCACTACTAACTATGTCGCACTCAATGTGTATTGCATTTATCTTTGTTATTGTTGGAATGTAACAGCAATATATTATATATACATACATATGATTAACATCTCATTTCTACTCTCTCTATTCTTACTTTGTACTCTGCTGAGCATTGCGAATAAAGTACTTGAAAGAAGCAGACGTGTTTAAGTTTACCGATATTGTTTTCTCGCAACAGGTTATGGGCCCAGTAGAGCACGTGGTGTACATATTCTTTTTACATTAACTTTTCTTTGTGAAGATTAATAAAAAATTATGGCTTCAAGTCCATTTTATGCAGTCGATAAATTGGATGATTCAAATTATGAGACCTGGTCAGCACAAGTCAAAAGTGTACTGATTTGTTCAGAACTCTGGTCAATTGTAAATGGAACTGTGGTGAAGCCAGAAGGAGAACAAGCTCCAGCTTGGATTCTGAAGGATGAGAAAGCACTAGCCATGATAACGCTAAGCGTCAAACCTGGACAATTGAATCATATTAAACATTGTACTACCTCATTGGCGGCCTGGAACAAATATAAACAAGTCCATCAGCCATATGGACCGGCCCGCAAGGTAACGCTGTTAAGACAGCTCCTTAACCTAAAACTCGTAAATGAGTTGGGCGTCCCTCAATACGTCGATGCATTCGTAAGCATCTCTGAAAAATTGCAAGAAACTGGTCTAGAACTCAATGAAGAGTTCTTAGTCATCGTTTTGTTATCAGGACTGCCATCATCATACGATAATTTTGTCATTGCGATGGAAGCGCGAGATAATCTTCCAACATTGGATGCTCTTAAGGTAAAACTGTTAGAAGAAGGCTCCAGAAGAGAGCAATTAGTGACTGTACCTAATGATAACAGCGTTCAAGCATTTGTTGCTCGCACAGCTTCGAAAGGCAAAAACAGTTATAACAGTATCAATGCCAATAACAATAACGAACAAAGCAGCGACAAAACGACTGCAAACAACGGTAACAAAAGGAACAAATCCAATTTAAAGTGCTTTAAATGTGGACGCAAAGGGCATTTTGCATCGCAGTGCAGAGCGCAATCGAAACACGCTTCCTCTACTTCGTTTATTCTAACAGCAACAAACTCTACTACACTGAACTGGAATAGTTGGTGTATCGACAGCGGCGCGACGTCGCATATGTGCTGCCAACGAAACATGTTTGACCGGTTAGTGGATTTCAGCCAGAAAATATTAATAGCGGGCGGCGATTGCATCGAAGCTTGCGGCATAGGTACCGTACATTTAAAAACAACAAAATTTGACGTGCTGTTACGCGAAGTACTTTTTGTACCCGCTTTACAAACCAATTTCATTTCGGTAAATAAAGCAGTCGAGAACGGTCTCAGTGTGCACTTTTCAAGACTCAAAGGAGTATTTATGAATAAAAATCGCGAAATTGTGTTTGAAGCGAAGAAGACGGGCAATTTGTTTATAAATGAGCATAGAAACATTTCGTGTTTTCTTTCAAGAAGTTCAAGTCAAGAACAATTGAAATGGCATAATCGCTACGGGCATCTGAACCTTCAATCGCTACATCAGTTGTTTAGTAAAAACATGGTGAAAGGGATGAATGTAGGTGATTTCCAAAACATTTTATGCAAAACATGCGCGGAAAAGCAAAATTTGTGCAAAGCCTTTCGATAAATCATTGTCGCGTTCAAGGGAAATATTACAATTAATACACACTGATGTGTGTGGACCAATGAGCCAATGCTCAAATGGCGGAAATCGATATATAATTACATTTATCGACGATAAATCGCGATATACATTTGTTTACTTTCTTAAAAGAAAAACGAGAACGGCTAACCGGTAGAAAAATTCAATTTGTACGAAGTGATAACGGCGCGGAATATGTTAACAACGCGTTCGACAAATATTTAGTAGAGAAGGGCATTCAAAGACAGTTGACGGTGCCGCATACCCCTCAGCAGAATGGCGTAGCGGAGCGAATGAATCGAACGTTGGTGGAAATGGCTCGTACAATGTTACTTCACTCGGATTTGAACGAAAAGTACTGGGCAGAGGCAGTGGCCACTGCGGCGTACTTGCGAAATAGGTCGCCAACCAAGATCTTATCAGGAAAAACACCATATGAGATGTGGATGGGTAAAAAGCCAAATGTCTCACACTTAAGAACGTTTTGGTGCAAAGCAGTCGCACTTATCAAGACACAAAGAAAAAAGTTTCAGGCAAGAGGCAAGGAATATACAATGGTTGGCTATTCGGTCTCGTCGAAAGCATATCGCTTGCTGGACCGCAGCACTAACCAAATAGTGAAAAGTAGGGATGTAATATTTTACGAGGACGTCGACGAAAGCAAATATTTTAACGTAGCATTAAAAACGCCGCTGATGCAAGTAACACAAAAGGACGACAAAAATGACTCACAGGAAAGTGACGATGAATTGTTGTGCGACGGAGGAAATAGTTGTAGTGCCGAAGAGCAGAGGACTGACGAATACTCAGATGCAATAGAATACGAGGAACCAAATAGTGTTGAAAGCGTATTGGAAGATGCCCAAATGGATTTGAAGATTGGACCTGGTATGCCCAAAATCATAAGAACTGGCAAACGAGGACGTACACAAAAACAATATAACGTCTTGAATCAAATTACTAATCTTATTTCAAAAGACATCTTAGTATCAGAGTCAGTAGAGGAAGCGCTAAATTCTACCTGTGCCAGCAAATGGAAAGAGGCCATGCGAAGCGAGCATGCATCAATTATTCGCAATAATACTTGGACACTGATTGACCTTCCTCCTGGGAAGAAAGCCATTGGCAGCAAGTGGGTTTTTTCGATTAAAACAAATGAAGATGGAAGAATCGATAAATTCAAGGCAAGACTAGTTGCAAAAGGTTGTAGCCAAAAATTTGGGATAAATTATACAGAAACCTTTTCTCCAGTCGCACGGTATGCCACCATCAGATTAATGTTTGCCTTAGCTGCGGAATATAAACTGATAATATATATATATAAATATAACTGAATATAACTGATAATGAAGAAGTTTATATGACTCAACCAGAAGGCTTCACAGACAAACAGTTTCCCAAAAAAGTGTTAAGACTCAACAAAGCTCTTTACGGTCTTAAACAATCTGGCCGTAAATGGAACGAGAAACTGGATAAAACATTAACAAAAATGGGTTTTGTGGCGTGCCAAAACGAGCCTTGCTTATATTTTCGCAAATATGAAGGTAAGATAAATTTAATCGCAGTATATGTTGATGACCTACTCATAGCTTCCACGCTCAAGCAAGAGCTTCTCAATATAAAAAGTGAAATAATGAATAATTTCCAAGCCATAGATAAGGGACCTGCAAAATATTTCTTGGGTTTTGAAATCGAACGTAGCGAGGAAACCGGCGCTATCTCAATTAGTCAGCAACAGTTTATAAAAGAGTTACTTCATCAGTACAAATTTGATAAGTGTCGACCAGCAGCAACTCCATTAGACGTTGGCTTTAAAATAGGGTGCCGAAAGGAGCAATGCCGAAGAGTGGATCAGACTGATTATCAATCACTGATTGGAGCGTTGATGTATTTATCGATCTTAACCAGACCCGACATTACTCATTCTGTGTCCAAGTTAGCACAGCGAAATTCGGACCCACACATTGAGCATGAGACAGCAGCGAAGCATATTTTGCGTTATCTGGCCAGCAGTCTAGAGTTAAAGCTTCACTACAGATGCACAGGTAGGAACGTAGAAGGATACGTTGATGCTGACTGGGGGGGTGATAACCTCGACAGAAAATCTTACACTGGGTACATCTTCGTCTTGGCCGGCTGCGGATTTTCATCGCAGTCGAAAAAACAATCAACGGTAGCGTTAAGCAGCACAGAGGCGGAATACATGGCACTCGCTGAGGCGTGCAAGGAGTCCATATACTTGCAACGGCTTTTATGTGAAATAGGATGTCAACCAAAAGAATTGCCGGTCGCGCTTAGCGGAGATAATTTAAGCGCACAACAACTTGCTAAGAATCCAACGTTCCACAGCCGAAGTAAACACATTGATGTAAGATATCATTTTATCAGAGATGCTGTCAAGGAACAAAAAATTGAGCTTCGATATCTAGAATCCAGCGAACTAATGGCAGATATCTTAACCAAAAATCTTTGCAAGGTCAAACATATTAAATTTACATTGCTTATGGGTCTTAAGGAGACTAAATAATTTTCAGTTTTTTACTTAACAGATTATTGAACCTTATAGATTTGATTTGCATAATGAATATAAAAAATAATGAAATTAGTTTATTACTTAACCGAATATTATAATTTTCATTTGATTTGAATGAACATAAAGAACAATTTAATTGAATTATTAAATCATGAAGACTTGTAATTATGATAACTTTATTTTCTTATTATATATATATATATATTCCCGTTAAGGTAGCGTGTTGGAATGTAACAGCAATATATTATATATACATACATATGATTAACATCTAATTTCTACTCTCTCTATTCTTACTTTGTACTCTGCTGAGCATTGCGAATAAAGTACTTGAAAGAAGCAGACGTGTTTAAGTTTACCGATATTGTTTTCTCGCAACAGTTATATTCACTGGCAAGTCTTAAGTATAAAACTTTCCTGCTTCCAATACTTTTTCACTGAAACACAATAGTGAACCGATGGTTCGTTCTTTATTAAAGAAAATGTTATGTTTACTCGATTCTACGACTGCTTGCAATGTATTAGGGTTTGTGGCTATTTCCACTTTTTCATTCTGATCTATACTAGAATATATATTTTGGATAAATTCAGCAATGTCATCCAGCTCATATGACCCGACAGGAATCTCAATAGTATGATCGCCAATGTGAAATAAGTTATTTTCGTGATCAACGTTTGGTATTGTATGGTAACTATGGAAGTCTACAAGACCACAAACATACGGTCTCTCTAAATCTAAAGGTGGAAAATAATTAGCCGATAAAACGGATTTATTTCCGGTTGAAGTAAGAGTAATTGACATGTTGCGAGTAGTTTGACTAATGAAATGAAAAACACATGTATTCTTCTTTTATTAACAATATTATTTTATTTATTTTAGTATGTATGTATATAAAAATTGTTTATAAAATTTCATTCTTATTATGATCGTCGCTAAATCCTAACCATTTCACAAAAACTTTTCTGCCTTTGGTCTTTTTCTAGCAGATATGTATTGGGATATCTTGTTTTCTGATTTTCATAGAATCCACCTTTAATTGTATTCCCTTGGTAGTCTTCAAAAATGTATGTTTCTGGGTTTGTAATCCTTATATTTTTAATTTTAAATATTTCCGTTGTCCAATTTAGCGTATAACCTTTCTCGAAAAAGTGTTCATGTTTACTTATGCGTACATGATTTCCTACCTGAAACTTTGGCTTTCTAAATATTTTCAGGTTGTTGTAGACGGTGCTTAATAATAATTTTTCGTTGCTCGAATTCACTTTGATTGGAGGTTCGATGCTTTTTGGTGTTATATTTTTTAATTAAGTTTTTATACAAGTCAATCCATCGATATGAGCCATTATAACTGAATTCCTTCCACATCATCTGCTTTAACGTTCGATTGTAGCGCTCAACAATTGACGCCTTTAAAATACTATATGTTGAGTAATAGTTGATGTGGTATTTTTTCATTAAACGTTGAAAATTTCCATTGAAAAATGCCTTGCCGTCATCGGTTTGTAAATTGTTTGGTTTCCGTTTCAAGGAGAATATGGATTTCTTGGCTATAGTAACGTCAATAGCGTTCTTGGATTTCAATGGTACAATCCAGGCATACTTTGAGAATGTATCAATTACAGTTAGAAGGAAGCGATAACCATCATTGTATGTAGAATAAGCACCCATTTCCACTAAATCTGCCTGCCAGTCTTTATCTGTTTAAGACTATCATCAACTAGTGATTGAAACTTTTTGCTAACTTTTTCAATATCTTTATTTATTTGCTCCTTTAGGGTATTATTTTGTTTTTTAAATTCCACATTCATTTGATTTATGATATAGTCAACATATAATTTTGTTACTCCATCGTTGTCATCAACAGGCGTATTAACATTTCTCAGGCGTTTCCAACGGAGATCCAAGTTTTTATTGCTATCCAAATTGAGACCAAAAGCTTTTGAAAAATTTCGCTTTAATTTACTGTTTGCTGAGATCTCAATGGAATAATGACCGAACTTGTCAACGCTCATTTTGTAATTGTCTTTATTTTAGAAAAGAGTTGTTTATTTATATGAAGATTTATACTATTATATTAGATTCTATCAATTCTTCAATGATGGACATGATTTCGTTGTTGTGATTGGTGTGTCCCGCCGATTGTGAAGACAACAAAAGGCTCAATCTATCAACTAACTCATTTGGATCATACCAATATATATAATTAGGTTTCTGTGGATTAACACTCATGAAACCCGTCCCCATTGTTACTTTCTGTGAGATAGTTGAAGGCGATGCGTCATTAAATAATGGTTTTATAATGTTGGTGTATTTGAAGGCTCTGTTCCTTTTACTTGGTCATTTTTGTTGAAATTACGTTTGTGAGCACTAGTATTTTCTAAGATAAGTTTGTATGCTTGTAGATATGCATTGTTATATTTTGATGGTTCTTTTAGATATAGGAGTTGCATCAATCCAGGTGTAAAGTTCCAACTATTATCTGATATTGTTATTTTGTCATTAGATATGGTAAAGATGCTATCGCCGATTCGCCATTTACCATCCAATCCTTTGTGTGGTCCATATGTAGTATCCAACTCATTCTGTTGCTGAATTTTGGAGTAAAGTATTGATTCAGTGCATTTTTCATCATCTTTTGCAGTAATATCGAGTTCAGGTCATCTTCATCATCATCCTCCACCTGAGAGTAAAAGTCATCGTCGTCTTCATCTTCATCATTATTGATCAGAGTATCATTGGAAAAATCAGTTTTTATTGGCTTTAGCTGGAGTACTTGTTTTAACTTTTAAGTTGTGTTTCGTATTGTCGTGAGTACTTGTGGTCGATTTTTGCACCAATTTATTGAGAGGCTTTGTAATCGGTTTAAATGGTTTTTCTAATTGATTTTCTAGATCCGCTTTCCCAAGTTTAATATTTTTGAATTTCTGTTTAAGCACTCGTCTAGTTTTAATAAGATCTTTTAATATTTAACAGATAACAGATCAGGAAAAACAGCTATCAGTTATACACAAATATCAGGTGAAGTGTATCGTGTATATCAATGTTATCAGTTGAAAGTCAGGTAACATACTAATATGAATATAGCGTGAAACTGTCTTTATTAATTATATGTGAATGTACCAAATCCCTTTCTATAACGGCCATTGTCAATTGCATCATCTTAGCTTATTACAAGGAATCCATATTTATCTTACCAACATTCTCCACATATATTTAGAAATTTTGCGTATGCCATATCTGTTCCGACATGATCATGGTATATGTGCATAATATTCATTTCATCTTGCTTAAACATAATTATAAAATTTGCATTATCACGTATTAAATGCTTGGGAATTCTTGTATATGTTTGACATAAGTAAAAGCAATCAATAGATTTGTGTCTGCCCATACAAAAGTACTCTCGAATGTTGTTTTGCTTCTCACAAGCTACATCATCGCGTATCATTATTGAATTTGGTTTTGCTTCATCCGGCTTGAGAACTTTTTCATTGTCGGAATATGTAAAGAATCCCATATTTTGAATTGGTTTTATTAAACGCTTTAGATATTCATATTTCGGTTGATAAAACGATTTTGAGTACAAGTATATATTTGCAAAGTTTACTCCATTCGGACTTTCTATTAAACTTAACATGACATTAGTCTTTCCGCAGTTTGAAGGTCCAACAATAAGACATCTAATTGTATTCGATAGCAGTGAACTGTGCCTGGATTGTGTGATATTATTTGTATCAGGTTCCAAATTTTTCACTTTTATTAATTTCTGTTATGATATAAATACAAAGCATTCAAGCCTTTTTATTCATTTTTATTTCGTATTTGATGTTGAATGGATATAAAATGGTTATTATGTACGAAAAAAGTTCCAGTCTTTCTAAACCAGTGATTAGAAGAGGTTTATTTAATAAAGCTATTAATTCTCTGCCATTTGAACTTCATTTACCGGGTTATCAATTTTGTGGTCCAGGAACTAAACGAAAAGATCGGTTAGCTAGAGGTGACAGCGGAATCAATCCATTGGACGCTGCATGTAAAGAGCATGATATTGCATATTCTCAAAGTAAAGATTTAAATAAAAGGCACGAAGCAGATAAAATATTAGCTGAAAGGCTTTTCGAAGATCAATATCTAAGGACACTAAACTTGGTGAACGAATAAACGCATTCTTAGTTACAAACGCAATGAAAGCTAAAGTAAAAGTCGGAATAGGCAACCAGTTAAACAGAACTCTTAAGAAAATAAAGCAGAAGAAGTTAAAAGGCAGCTGTGCAAAGAAAATATTTACTAAAACCATTAAATATGCATTAAAATTTATTAAGCAACGAAAACCAGAAGATATTCCTAATGCTATTAAAATGGCACAAGGAGTAATTAAAAAGTCTTTTGGACGAAAAAAATCCATGATTGAAATTCCCCGTGTTATTCCTATTCCGAAGGTTGAAGGATTTCTACCATTAGTACCCATTTTAACTGCTCTTGGAGCCGTTGGTGGATTAGCATCTGGTGGCGCAGCAATCGCAAAAGCAATCAATGAAACTAACGCTGCAAGAAAACAACTGAAGGAAGCAAGCCGACATAATCAAACAATGGAAGCAACTGCAATGGGGAAAGGCTTTTATCTTAAACCATACAAGAAAGGATTGGGACTATATTATCACCCTCAACCAAAAAACTTTTAAAGAAGCTACCCAAAAGACATCTCACAGACTTCGACTTAATGAAACATGCTAATAAATTACCACATTTTAGAGGCGTGTTTATGAGAGATAGTCTACCGAAGAGAATACGTGAAAAAAATGTGGAATTGTTAACCTAGACACTTCCAGCTGTCCTGGCACTCATTGGGTAGCGTATTATAAGAATAGAAATATTAAGGAATATTATGACAGCTTTGGAAACCTGCAACCACCGCATGAAATAATTCAATATATGGCCACTTGTGTTTGGAATTTTTGTATAATGTAAATCAAAAATGTTCATTAAAGTAAATATTTAATAAAGTTGCAAAATATATACAATAAATTTGTAGTTCTACTCTCTCATTAAGTTTCTCGCTCTCTTTTATACTCTATCGTATTAAGAGGAATTTTGGTGACTCAAAGTATATAGAAAATATAATATAATAAGTTATATGACTATACCAGTTCATTTAGTCCTTGTAAAACTATCTAGCTAAACAGTCACGTCAAGTTGGTTTTTTTTTTGTTAAAACTATATAAAATTTAAATGAATAAATAAAAGAAAAAAAAACGCTATAAAATGACCCAAAGGCAGACAACATCGTCAACTTTTTCTCTAACTGCTGTGGAGGACTTTAATAAGAAAAACGCCACGCAGAAAGGTGTACTGTCTATAAAAGACCTAGAAGCCAACAGAAGCTACTCCATAAAAACTGTACGCAGAACTACAACAAAGTATGGAGATAGAATTATAATGGAGCTAGAAGACAACGTTGTGTTTTTGCATCAACGCTTCAATAAAATAAGTGACGAAACCATTAAGGAGTTCAGCAACGGTTGTTATTATTTAATGAAAATACAGAAGGATGGAACTGATGATTTTCGTTTGGAGGTGCTTGTAGATTTCCCACAGTCGCAACCATTTTATTATCAAATGTAAAATATATGTATATGTGTACAATATAAAAAATAAATAGATAAATAAAACCAAAAATATTAATATTTAATTAGAGTCTATTATTTTACTGAGGATTCTTTATTTTAATTCCATTAGTTTTGAATACAACGACATTAATTTCTTTACTCTTGAAATTTTATAATCCAACATGTAACAGGCATTTATCTGACGACCAGCAGCAGCTCTGATAATGATGTCCATGAAGAGATTTCACTTTTTCATGATGTCGAAAAAGGCATAATTTTGAGTAGACTTTTAGAATTTCATCAAAATGTTCCTCAAGTATTGTATCTTTTTGTGTTATTAAAAACACATGAACTCGGTCGATAAATTCACAAATGTTTAAGTTCTCCATTGTCACTTGTCAACAATCTTACTCATTATAAATCGGTGCGAAAAGGAACACTCAACCCTATAGTCAATGAACTCAAATGACACACATTTACAACAAGAAAAGATTTGACCTTCAAACTACTTAAATGGACTCAGTTTATTTCCTAAAAAATAAAAAAGAATGAAAGTATAAATAAAACACGAACGTACATGAATGTCACCGTACATGAATCACACATTTCTTAGCTTCAATCACACGCATCAACAACAACAACAGAAGAAATAAAAATCCCCCCCACCAACGGAATTTGTTTGCATTAACTCCACGGCGATCTGTTCTACTAAAAGTTTCCTATTAAAACAAATAAGAACAACAACAACATAAGCAATTAAATAATCAAAACAATCACTGAAATTTTATTACACCAACTCGATCGGCGACACTCCGCTTCCAAAATCCAAACTCCATCGACGGCGCTCCGTTCAATTAAAGTAAACATCCAAAATTTGTAAACACTAACTCTGTGGACCAACGGTCACGTTCACTAAAGCATCATGCTACAACAAATAACAACAACAACATGTTACTACGCAACGACCATCTGAAAGTGCTGCTCTCCCATCACTTCGGTCACACACATTCCCCCTCCTTCCCTTCCCCTACTCATGTATGTCCATCCGTCCGTCTGTCTACGCGGCGGCAGAGAGCCTCAAACACACAAACATTTACAATCTTATGGTGACGTCAGAACACCACTTTGACGGCAGAGAGCTACACACACATACCTTAACAACCATTACGGCGGCGGCAGAGCACCCCCGCACCTCAGCGACTGCGCAGTCGCTACGTTGGCCCAGAAACCCCATATACACACTACTTGTATTGTACCTGTTCTTCTAACTGTCACTAAAAGGTAATATGAAATGCACCAATAAGTACCTGTGATTAGTGCATAGTTACCTGTGTGCATAGTTACGGTGTGAAGCGCTTTGAGGTAGTTACAGAGCATGAAAATGGCGCATAAATTTGAACGAATTACCTAATTGTCGATGTATTCTATAAAAACGGGAAAACACAAATTTCCGACAACTTCCGAAATATAAATTATATGTAACGCAACAGGGTATTATTGTAGCTAATTAAATATATAAAATTTAGAGCCGTGTCAAGCGGTGTCAAAAACTTACAGACCTAGAAAGTTACAAACAAAAAGGTTTTTTTTTCTTTTTTAACATGTTTTAAAACTTCCCCTTGCAGTGTTGTAATGGATTTATTAAAAATTAATTTCACATATATCTCTATACCTTTTAAAATCCACAAAAAAAGTTTATACAAAATAGTGTATATAAATACTACATACTTTTGAACGTGCGATTAAGTTCAAGTAAATAAATTGTGCAATGTAATGTAGCACATTACCTGACTTCTGAACGATACAATTCATTCCTCCGGAATGTTAAATATGTACCACTATTAAATTTGAAGTTTTGAAGGTATTTTTGAACTAATTTTCTTTTTCATTTGTAGAAAACTGAACATGAATTTTGTCCAGCTTGCTTGTTCTAGACTGTATACATTCGAAACCGGCTCTAATATGAGCACTCGGTCTCCGGACAATATTAATAATTAACTAGTAAAGGTGTTGTCTACAGCCGGGCTGTAGCCGAAATACCCTATACCTTAAAGCTGCATATATACTCGTATATACTCGTATATATAAGATAAACTATAATTATAGCTGCTTAACTATTTCTGTGCGTTACAAACACCGGTATTAAGTGCGTTTACTTGCAAAATTTAGGTGTAGGGTATAAAAATATATTGCAATACTGGGTGGATGGGTAAAAAGGAGGCGTGGCCCGCCTATTTTTTTCCCAACAGAATATTATTGATTCACAAACTACAATATTATGTACACCATTATTCAGGAAACTTATACTTTTCAATACAATTCATGTAAAACCCTCCACGACCTATGTAAACTAAAAGTGGGCGGATCACGCCCATATTTGGCATATTAACTGGAAGCATTAGTCTAAACCTACATATAAAATTTTCTTGTCTTCTCTCAAAAAGTGATGCTGATATGGCCTTTTTTAATAAGCAAAACAGAGGTACCAGCACTCTCGATATAAAAAGTAGGCGCGGTCCTTGGGCGATTTTGCCCATTTTCAATACGAAACACCCCAACATAGCAACGAATATTTTTCCCAAATTTCATTTTGAAATCTTAATCCGTTCTTCTGTGATCGTGATTTCAACGGACAGACAGACAGACAGAAGGACAGACATCGTTATTTCAATTTTGGTGGTGATGCTGATCAAGAATATATATACTTTTCCATACCTATCTTGTGTAGTTCTATGCGTTCCACACTCCGGTAGAAAGTTAATATACCCATAAAAACAAGATTTCATTCTATGTACACGGCACAGATTATTCCACGGTTATATAAAGTTCTATGTTTACTTTGCTGCATTTTATTTATTTTTGCTTTCTATATACTCGTATAATAAGTTCTCATCACAATCAATATAATGAAAAACTTCAATTTATGTAAAAGTGTGTATTTTATTGTTCAGTCAATCTGCATATAAAACATGTATAATCTTATGAAACAAACATTTTATTTATTTATATATGCTGAATTTTTAATAATGTGAACAATACAGAACAACATAGGATAAAATATGTCACTGCAAAATTAGTTCAAGGTAAATTCTTGTTTTAGAAACACATTAAACATAGCGTTCATAATTATCATTTTGGAAAACTCCACTATGTTGTTATAGCGTTATTGGAATTATATATTATCTATTCAAAATTGGAGTTAAAAGTAACCTCATTGACCGCCAGAATGCGCTGCTACTGCAAAAAGTCAGACATGCAAAATTTCAGTGTGGTATTGCATTTAGTTTCGTTTTGACAGCTGGTTATTGTCGAGCTGTTTGGCATCATATTGAATATGGGCAAAAACGATTTTCCTTCTCATAAAACATTTTTTTTAAACGGCAAAACGTCAAAAGAAACAAAAGAAACTTTGGATAAATACTATCCAGCTAATGCTGCGTCACATTAACCATCAAATATTGGTTACGAGAGTTTCGTGTTGGCCACACTTCGAAAGAGTGTTTGGACTTACTGATGCGGAATCAGGCGGGAGGACAGAATAGGTGCCCGGCAATAGACTTAAGCTGGCACAAGTGCTCCGAAGCGCCCGAGGGAGGATCAAAGTGTCGTTAAGGTTATGGGGTCGGACTTCTAGTTTTGTTATGGCATACTCTTCGTGGACTATCTCGAAAAAGGAAAAACCATCAACAGCGAGTATTACTGTGCATAATTGCAGCGATTGATACCCGAAATCGCTGCAAAACGGCCTCACATGAAGCGAAACAAATCTTGTTTTTGCAAGACACTGCGCCGGCGCACAAGAGCGTCGCAACCACTACTAAAATCAATGACTTACGGATCCAATTGCTGTCGCATCCACCGTATTCGGCCGATTTGGCCCCCTTGGATTTTAATCTCTTCCCAAACCATAAAAGATGGTTCGTCAATAAAAAATGCAACTCACGCGAGGAAATCATCGATGCCACGGAGCCACGAATGTCGCGACTTAGAAGCAATCTTAAGCTTGTTTACGCATTCACTTTTGATTAAAAATATCTTCAGCCATAATCCCGCGACTCAGAGGCAATTTTCCCGCATTCATTTTTAATTCAAAATATTTTAATTTTAACCTTTAACACAAGCATACCTTTAAATAATATTTTCCTTCTCAAAGAGAACTTCTCCTTTAGGCCGCATAAGGTCTCTTGCAGCTACGACGCTGGTGTTACCATTACATCTTCTCAACTTCTATCGACCGCTTAGTAGCACGCCAACTGATGTATGTCAAATTGACTGTCTAACTAATAACGACGCTTAACGTTGTTATTATTATGGATATTTGGCCCGTGTTTACGCTTAACGTTATTAACACATACTTTTGGGCATATTTCCACTTTCCATTTTATTATTGGATGTTTACGTATAAAATTTAATTACATACTTATTGGCTGTTTTTAAAAAGACAAGCACATAGAAAAGAAGCTAACAAAGAAAACAAAGCTTCATGGGCGACATCAATTATGAAACCTAAAGTGTGACTTCGTTCGCAATTGAGTAAGAGCTTGCGCATCAAAGGTCGGATGCACCTTGACCAAGTAAGCGCTATTGCGCAGTGCGCCAATAATTCGAATAATTATTTTTGAGGCAGTTGCATATTTTGGCTGGACAGAGATTTTGACAGACAGAAGTTATATAAACGTTAACTTCTTAATTTTAGGCAGGTAGTAATTTAGACTTTTAACTATAGCAGGCACAAGAATCAAGCATACGTGTTTGTTTAATAAACAGTATTTTTTAAAATCAAAACGAGCCTTTGAACTCTTGGAAGGAGCAAGCAGCACAATAAGGGACTTTTCTTATCGGAAGGAGCAAGCAGCCTGTGAGTATCTCAAGCAAGCGTGACTCGCTTAAAAGTCAAGTCGTGCAGTCTAACGGCGCATGGAAGGATTCGGCTGGAGAGCTTAGTAAATACTCAAACTCAAAGGAGTGCCAAATTTATTGTAGGCATCCGAGTCAGTCCAATGGCATTCCACGTTGCAGAAAAACTTTGCTGAGGCTCGGGAAGTTTTTTCCATAATTATGATAGTATGTGAATGTGATAATGTTGAGAGATCCTTTCGTCATGTAAGGATACACAACATTTTGGCGCAGCCGGTTTTTCGAACCCATAATCGTTTCGTAGGAAAATTTTTAATGTGGTTAATTATAGGGGTCAAAATTAAATTAATTATTTAGATCAAAGTTAATTGAATTTAAAAGCGGTTTATAGAAAGTTCAAATTATAATTATAAAGTCGAATTTAAAATTTATTTAATGATTTTGAGTAAGAAGTGAAAAATAAAAAGTTTTTGAACTTAAAATCTAGTTAATTTAATGCTAATGGTTACAAAATCCAAAGCAAACGGTCGATAAACAATTGGAACACCAGCAACTAATTCCTTTTGAATTAGATATATGAGTGAGTAAATCGTTCATAAATTCTGTGATCATGTTGTTATGTATATGTTCTGTGTACATGTTATTGAGCTTATATCTAAAATTAAACATGGCTCGATATATACATAATTCTCTTATTAACTGAACAATCTTTGTAATCACTTAAACTTAACTTATCTGAAACTGTGGCCTTGATACGTTTGGCCTTTTTAATTTCTCCGCAGCCATCAACATGTATACATTTTGGATTGCAGACCTACAAATTCTTTCATAATTTTTCCTTTGTTCTCGTCTTTCGTCGTACCGAAGACTTTACCATTTTTAAGCGGCATTTTTAAGCGGATTGGTAGGTGAATATTTATATGTATCAATTGTTACGAATATCATTATAAAAAATCTTCACAGCGAATGGAATATATAAAGGAATCCGTATCCATATAACTCAAGTTGAGACTTGTGAATTTAGGCTTCATATAACCGTAGTTGAAATCGTACAGTTTCCGTTTGGATAATTCCAAAACAACAAATCCCAAGTCAATTTGTTTATTATAGACAAAGCGAGCTCTATTCATTTGCACAACAGCCATTTCACGTGTAAAGTAACACATACTGTGGAAATTTGGTTTCGCTATTAGAGCTCTGGCTCCTAAATGTCTTCTTTTACTTTCCCATTCGGTTACACTTTTACATCCTTCTTTTGGCCTACATTCTCCATAGACTTTCTATATACCGCATTATTGAGGAGTTTAAAAATGTTCCTCTCAAAGCTATTTTTGGCTATTTTTCTATGGTAAGTATTCAAGTCAATGTACTGTTATAACCAACAAGACTGCTTAAATTTAAATATCCTATGTATTTTTTTGAGTTGTAAGCTATTTTTTATGCATTGTTGTATATGTTGTCTTGTTGGTTAAATCAGTGATTAATTTGACTTACGCAAAATAGTAAGTCGTTATGACAATCGTGGAGATTTTTAGGATATTCTAAATCAACTTGCAAAATAAAGCCAAATTCTGAATTTTGATTAATTCCCTCTACGTCGAAATTATTAGTATCTGTCAAACACTCAAAACTTCCATAAGGTAGGCATTTTGACATTGCCCAACCATATAAATTATTGTCATCCAATAATTAAATATTCTAATGGCTTATTATTATCGTAATCCATCATATATTTATTGCACCCCTTTGAATGCCTTTTTGAACATTGGACAACACCTTTCCTTATACATCATCAGAATCGTCCGTTGGTATCAGGCAAATAGCTCTCATCTCCTCAGTACTGATTGTGAAGGCTTTATAGAAGAAGCTTATAATCATTTTAGGACCTCTATGGGTATTTTATCCAACTTCTTTATGGAAACTCTCGAAGCAATACCTATGTTATGTTCCCGGCAATCTACGGCAATCTTTGCTTCTAGCTTCCTGTGCTTCTTCCGATAGGTGTCCAATTGGAACGAGAACAAATTTGATAACATCTGTGCTATGGACCAATATTTTGTGTACAGTAGCAGGCATGTAGTACCACGAAAAGAGACTGATTATAACCGTCTGGTGTCAGCGCAAAACTTTTCGAATTCAACCAAATTTATGCAGAACCAGACGACAATGTTTTCAATAAAATATCAATCTTCCTAATTAGTGTCACATCCAGTTCTGTGATCTAAGCATTTATCCCAGGCTTCCTCAAAAAACGCTGAACAGTGTTACCGTCATTAGTTGAGCCATATCCTGGCTTTGGTTTTTCTACTATAAGACACATTTCTTCCTTGAATTTTGACCGAATATTGTTTGATCGGTTTTTCACACACTCTTTATCATTACTCGTTCTAGCCTGCCATTTTTTTGTATGCAGCTTATAAATAATTTGTAAAAGACAATCAAAACAACGTATCCATGCATGAAGTGTACTAAAACCAAAGGCAAAGTTATCAACATTTCTGTTGAAATTCCTTGTTTTCTCATTTACAATTACAGTTGTTGCACCACAAATAACGCAATGTTGTGCAGAAGTTGGAGTCAATGCATTACATACTTTTGCGCCAGTCAATATCAGTCAAAAGTTCATGCTTCACAAAAATAGAAAAATCACCAAGGCTACAATTTGATAGTGATAAATTTGTTTCAAAATTTTGTCTGTCTCTTTTGTCGGTAAGGAAGTGGTTTCCTTACCAAAAATGAACTTTATTGGGCGGTAAAACATTGTAGATAACGGCCGGAGAATTTGCCTAATGATATTATTATCGTCGAGTAATCTAAGATGGAAAAAATAAAATATGAATAGGAATTCGTCAGTATCCTTACTGTTCTACAAGGGTTTGCTTGTAGGCACTTTTGTGCTTAACCGAATCGCTGAGCGGTTTTATCCAAAAGTAATTGTAAGTTGATTTCCGCCCTGACCTCTGTTACCATAATGTGTTCTTTAGGAGGAATACACGCAATCTTTGCCTTACGTAAACATTGGGAAGATGGATACTCGTTATGTCCTGCCTTCATAGACAACTTTGTAGACTGCTTGGAAGTGTGTGCTCTGGATTTAAAATCAATGTAATAGGCCAGCTTGTAGATACTTAACTGTCTGCAAGTTGTGATTGTACACTTATAACTGACCTTCTCCTATTTTTCTAATAATTTTTACCATATTCCTCTTTCCAGCTGAACGAGCGGCAACTTCTGCAGCAGTCACCAATTCACCAACACAATTAACATGACTTACAGGCACATTCCGGATACGCGCTTGCTGTGAGCGCCCGAGATGCCAGCGTAGCCGAAACTGAGACAGACTTTGTATTCTGTAATCCAAGCGTCCGCCAGCGTCAGTCAGCGTCTTACTTTTTTTACCTGATGTTATGCTTTGCAGACTGTCGTAGTTTGCAGACCGAATAGTGTTACCGTCCATGGGAAGCCTTTTGTAGTTTGGTGATATAGTTTGGAAGCACTTTCAAAAATACAAAAAAATGCAGTCACTTCGATTTCAACTACGCGAGAATCCTAGTTGACACATATATTATTGTATATAAAATATGAACATGAGTGTGTGGCAACAATGTATGAAGCAAAAAGCAACTATTTGTCTTATCATAATAATAACAACTAGAACCTCCATTCGACTTGTTCGTGTAATATAAAAAGCAGCTTTAGATACCATTTCTATTTTTGTTCGAAAATGAAGCCTTACATAAAACGGTAGCACTTGTGAGATACATTTTGATAATTTAAAATTAAAATTAGGTTCTTTATTAACAAATAACTAATTAATAATTTAAGTTATTTAAAAAGTTATTTTTTCAATAATTAATAAATTAGTAATTATTAATTTAATAACTAATAAATTAGTAACTATTAATTTAATAACTCATAAATTAGTAACTATTAATTTAATAACTAATAAATTAGTAACTATTAATTTAATAATTGATAAATAATTTCTATAGCAATTATAAATTTATTTATTAAAAACTTCGTTACAAAAATTTCTTTCAACCACAAATTTTTTGTTCAAGTCGACCACTGTTTGTTCCCGTCTCATTTCCAACCGACTAGGTTTTTACGGAATACATCGACTAAAGATTGACAACTGATAATGTCTGCAAAGCAGGTAAAGTACCAACAAAATTATAGAGTGACCGCCAGCGACCGACTGCGTCCCGTTTGGTTTTTTGGCAGCGCAGTTTCTTCGAAAACCATCGACGCTGGCGTCAAATACGAAGAAAAACAACGAAAACCACAAAAGAGAATAAACAACTACGGAGCGTCTGTGAAGCGAGCGAGTATCCGGATTGCGGCTGTTAGTCTTTAAGATGTTTCACCTTTAATTTTTCTTTTTAATTTGATTTCTTTCATGTGTCAGCAACTCATATTTATACTTAATGTATTGTACCTGTTCTTCTAACTGTCACCAAAAGGTAATATGAAATGCACCAATAAGTACCTGTGATTAGTGCATAGTTACCTGTGAGCATAGTTACGGTGTGAAGCGCTTTCAGGTAGTTACAGAGCATGAAAATGGCGCATAAATTTGAACGAATTACCTAATTGTCGATGTATTCTATAAAAACGGGAAAACACAAATTTCCGACAACTTCCGAAATATAAATTATATGTAACGCAACAGGGTATTATTGTAGCTAATTAAATATATAAAATTTAGAGCCGTGTCAAGCGGTGTCAAAAACTTACAGACCTAGAAAATTACAAACAAAAAGGTTTTTTTTTTCTTTTTTAACATGTTTTTAAAACTACCCCTTGCAGAACATAAACTATGTAGATTGTTAAGAACATTAATTCCATGAGATATGATGTATTTTGTATTGAGCTTAGGCCCCCAAAATATTTTATATATTAGTACCCGTTAAGGAAAAAACAAAAAAACTAGTACTGACTAGACTGTATACATTCGAAACCGGCTCTAATATGAGCACTCGGTCTCCGGACAATATTAATAATTAACTAGTAAAGGTGTTTTCTACAGCCGGGCTGTAGCCGAAATACCCTACACCTTAAAGCTGCATATATACTCGTATATATAAGATATATAAGATAAACTATAATTATAGCTGCTTAACTATTTCTGTGCGTTACAAACACCGGTACTAAGTGCGTTTACTCTCAAAATTTAGGTGTAGGGTATAAAAATATATTGCAATACTGGGCGGATTGGGAAAAAGGAGGCGTGCCCTGCCCATTTTTTCGCAACAGAATATTATTGGTTCACAAACTAC
Organism: Thecophora atra; assembly: GCA_937620795.1. Taxonomy (NCBI): domain Eukaryota; kingdom Metazoa; phylum Arthropoda; class Insecta; order Diptera; family Conopidae; genus Thecophora; species Thecophora atra. The sequence continues at coordinate 28,422,295 of OW569398.1, read as the reverse complement.
AATATTATGTACACCATTATTCAGGAAATACTTTTCAATACAATCCATGTAAAACCCTTCATTACCTATGTAAACTAAAAGTGGGCGGATCACGCCCATATTTGGCATATTAACTGGAAGCATTAGTCTAAACCTACATATAAAATTTTCTTGTCTTCTCTCAAAAAGTGATGCTGATATGGCTTTTTTTAATAGGCAAAACAGAGGTACCTGCACTCTCGATATAAAAAGTAGGCGTAGTCCTTGGGCGATTTTGCCCATTTTCAATACAAAACACCCCAACATAGCAACGAATATTTTTGCCAAATTTCATTTTGAAATCTTAATCCGTTCTCCTGTGATCGTGATTTCAACGGACAGACAGACAGACAGACAGACGGACAGACATCGTTATTTCAATTTTGGTGGTGATGCTGATCAAGAATATATATACTTTTCCATACCTATCTTGTCTAGTTCTATGCGTTACACACTCCGGTAGAAAGTGAATATACCCTCAACCTTAAGGTGTAGGGTATAATAAAAATAAGAATATATTAATATGGTTAAAATCATACAAGCACGACGCACAGTGAACTAGAATTGCAATTTTCGACTTAGTGGCGGTCAAAATTCTGTAACTTTTAATCAGATTAAGGTATTATATTACGGGTTTTGCAAAAAAAAGAATAAAAATGTATATTTCCGCTAATCTAAGTAACAAATATTGCGGTATTTTTTTATATTTTGAAAAAATTACTAAACTTCAATCGCGTTCAATCAAATTCTCGTCAAAAAAATAACCGTTTTATCTTATTTGTGTTAATATTATTAAGTATTATTCATGCAATATTAGCCTTTTGTGTTAGTATAACAATTTCGACGCAAAAATTTAGTCTACGCAATATTTAGTCGTCGATGGCGATGGGTTTTTCAACAAATTCTCCGATAGTTTTAACACATTTACTGAAGATGTGGATGGCTTGTCGATTATTGCAGGAGAAGTGTCGTATAATCGCAAAGGTACAAGAGAGATCAATGTGTTGCTTGTACTTTGTACTACTTTGTCCAGATGCTCTATCACAATCCCATTGAGATAGCATCACTATTTTTCCGCTGCACTGCTTAACAATAACTTTTGAAAGGTTTTCCAAAATACGCTCTGAAGTGTGATCCAACAGTGCTTGTAATTTGACTTCTGCTGATATTGTTATTATGCTGCCTTCATTTAGTTGTCGTATACATCGCTTCTTCGCAGTAAGAATATGTTCGTAAGCTGGATAGCATTTTACTCCAATTTCCATAGCAATGGTCCTTATTAATTTATATTAGTGTTTAGGAATTTTTGCGCCTATATAAATAGCCAACGCTGAATCCGGGGAGAATGGATTAGCTTCTTTGTTATCATCCTGCACTTGGGCCAGTATGTGAAGCTTTTTTGACTATGGAAGCTTCCACATATTTCTTTTCTCCTCTGAGTTGCTGAAGACATGCTCTTGATACTATGTCCGCTCCAAAAGTTGTGCTTATTTCCTTTATTTTCCTTCTCTTCATCCGAACGGAAGAGTCTTCAAATGATGCTTCTGGTTTGCCGATTTTATTTGTTTTCGCCTGTTCATCGTCACTGTATGTAATACCACTCCTGGTATTTATTATTCATGTTGCTTCTGGAGTAGGCGCAATTTCTATAATAACCTTTCAGGTTCTTTAGAATTGTCTGTATAGTATTTCGTAATTTCTCCATAATGTTGCTGCTTAAAATCTTGTCTCCAGTTATTTCTCCAAATATGTCGTCCACATATAATTTTTTTTTCGAGTGGAGATCAGCAAGAAAAGAGTAACTAACAGATATAAGGTTCATAATTTTTTTTTTTTTTTTTTTTGCTTTCAATAATGATTCATGCAAACAGAACACATACCTATTATATAACTTTTTTATTCGTCCTCATACCTGAATGATGAATTCGTTGAAGTTATGACTTATTTCAAACGTAAATAATAAAACACGATTATTACATTAGCAACTTCACTATAATAAAATTAAAAAATTAGGATGAGGAAATCAACCCTATTCCGTGAAAAAAGAGATCAAACAGGTCGGAAAATACACCCCTCCCTAAAATCGCAGGTACTTAGGAACATCCACAAAACGAGTAGGTAAAAGTTTCAAACGAAAAAAAACATTCCGGCGTGTCCGGTCGGGTCAACTATGTTTGACGTGTTTGTTTATAACACTTCATAGTTTTAAAAGCAAAAAAATTCAGTATAAGCATTTATAAGCGCTGCGACTTATAATCTCCCAAAGTTAATATATATATGAAAATTATCCATTTCTTCAAAAACAAGCGAAAAATACTTAGATTCAAGGCATGGAGTTGTCGTTATATTTTTCCTATAAATAATTAAACTTGCTTTCAGAAAATACTGAATCGGTTCAGTTATGTTGATTAGTTTTTTAGATATAGTCATTTGAATTTTTGTAAAAAAATTCACATTTGATCGCCCACCAAGAGTATGTGCTCGTCTAGAATAAGCTATTTGGACAAAAAAATTTTTTGGTTTTTTGTATTGGTTAGGTTGAGCCCAAAAAAAAAAAATAATTGTATTGAAAGTGGAGTCGCTTTTCCCGGTTTTGGCAGGAGGGATGAATTTACAACAAATAAATTACTTTAACAGACAAAACGAAAACGCGTCATTAGAAAGCTGAAATTCCATTATATCACAGCCTTTTTTTTTAATATTTTATCTAACTTCTTTTTGGAAACTCTCGAAGCAATACCTATTAGGAACCTATCAGTGGCAATACGTGAGAATTTTCTGGTGTTATGTTCCCGGCAATCTACGGCAATCTTTGCTTCTAGCTTCCTGTGCTTCTTCCGATAGGTGTCCAATTGGAACGAGAACAAATTTGACAACATCTGTGCTATGGACCAATATTTTGTGTACAGCAGCAGGCATGTAGTACCACGAAAAGAGACTGATTATAACCGTCTGGTGTCAGCGCAAAATTTTCGAATTCAACCAAATTTATGCAGAACCAGACGACAATGTTTTCAATAAAATATTAATCTTCCTAATTAGTGTCACATCCAGTTCTGTGATCTGAGCATTTATCCCAGGGTTCCTCAAAAAACGCCGAACAGTGTTACCGTCATTAGTTGAGCCATATACTGGCTTTGGTTTTTCTACTATAAGACACATTTCTTGCTTGAATTTTGACCGAATATTGTTTGATCGGTTTTTCACACACTTTTTATCATTACTCGTTCTAGCCTGCCATTTTTTTGTATGCAGCTTATAAATAATTTGTAAAAGACAATCAAAACAACGTATCCATGCATGAAGTGTACTAAAACCAAAGGCAAAGTTATCAACATTTCTGTTGAAATTCCTTGTTTTCTCATTTACAATTACAGTTGTTGCACCACAAATAACGCAATGTTGTACAGAAGTTGCAGTCAATGCATTACATACTTTTGCGCCAGACAATATCAGTCAAAAGTTCATCCTTCACAAAAATAGAAAAATCACCAAGGCTACAATTTGATAGTGATAAATTTGTTTCAAAATTTTGTCTGTCTCTTTTGTCGGTAAGGAAGTGGTTTCCTTGCTAAAAATGAACTTTATCGGTCGGCAAAACATTGTAGATAACGGCCGGAGAATTTGCCTAATGATCCTCGCCTTGTTCGACGTCTCTCAATGAGAGCACATTACCACTTTGCCAAAAGTTTACTCTATTTACGCTTATAGCTGCGGCTGTGAGCGTAAAGCTTCAAAGATCTGCTAAAGCTCTTTTTGTGACTGAAAAATTTTGGTGCCGTTTTTTTGTTCTGAGTGGCACATCTTTGTATTCTATAATCTTTGCTCTTCCTCTTGCAGAGAGCATATTTACAAAGCTTTAAGTGCAGACATGAACCAGTCGAAAGCACAGATTCTAGCACCACCCCTCGTCAAACTGATCAAAGCTTACGAAAGCCCTACCAAAGCTTACGAGTGCTTTATCAAAGCTTTGCCTTATATGCTCTTTTATTGACGTATAGAGGGAGCAGTGTCTTTAAAGAACTTCCAAGAAAAGGTTAGCTAGACTGGGTCAATGAACGACCCTAAGTGTTAACAAGCGATAACCTTTGATATGTTGCAAAGTGTTGCGCAGGATCACAATTCCCACTGTTGACGCAGATAAATTTATTAACAAAAAGGCCACAAAGGCCACAAAATATAAAGTTGATATTATTCACCTATGTATTACGAAACACTAGCAATTTTTTTCTCACTATTCGTTACACTTTTGCACACACTTTAGTTCAATAATATATCGTCTATGTCGATTTTCCACTTGAAAAGAGCTTAACTTTTACAGAGTCGATTAAGAACGCGACCACTTACTTCAAACTTTTTCCAGAGACTCCGTGCTTGCAAGTGTGGACGAATTCATTTGTGTGAAACTTCGGCGAAACAAACTCCATTAGAACAACGGTGAACGGTGCATTGCGGCTCTCTACAAGGCCACTCATATCTCACTACCAGACCAAGTGCTGGGTAGCACTAACGATACTAACATAGTTAAGCTAACTAGTTCACCTAGGGTAGGAAAAAGAATTAACTATATTAAGTACTACATGTAACCTCGGACATAACTATCTGATCTTATGTAAATATAAACCAATAATAAAGAGAAAAAGTAAAACTAAGCACTTGAGTTTTATTTGTTGAGTCACGAACCATGGATAGACTGGGTATATCCCGGCAACACAAGGAAAACTTCGTCAAAATGTCATCAGCAACTCCGAGGAGAAAAGAAATATGTGGAAGCCTCCATAGTCGAAAGAGCTTCACATACTGGCCCAAGTGCAGGATGATAACAAAGAAGCTAATCGATTCTCCCCGGATTCAGCGTTGCTTATCTATATAGACGCAAAAGAAACAAAATGCCAATATAAATTAATAAGGACCAATGCTATAGAAATTAGAGTGAAATGCTATCCAGCTTACGAACATATTTTTACTGCGAAGGAGCGATGTATACCACATCTAAATGAAGGCACCATAACAATAATATCAGCAGAAGTAAAATTACAAGCATTGTTGAATCACACTGCAGAGCGTATTTTGGAGACCCTTTCAAAAGATATTATTAAGCACTGCAGCGGAAAACTAGTGATGCTGTCTAAATGGGATTGTGATGGAGCATCTGGACAAAGCAACACATTGATGAAGGTATTACTGACGCTGATATTTTTATGGTCTCTCTTGTACTTTTGCGATTATACGACACTTCTCCTGCAATAATCGACAAACCATCCACATCTGCAGTAAATGTGTTAAAACTATCGGAGAATTTGTGAAAAACCCATCGCCATCGACGACTGAATATATCGTCGACTAAATTTTTGCGTCGAAATTGAGTATACCAAACCTTTACATTTTTATACTGAAAAAATAAGCTAATATTGCATGAATAATACTTAATAATAATAACACAAATATAATAAAACGGTTATTTTTTTGACGCGACCTTTGATTGAATGCGATTGAAGTTTGGTAATTTTTACAAAATATAAAAATATACCGAAATATTTGTTACTTAGATTAGCGGAAATATAATTTATTTATTTTATTTATTGTATGATTTAACCCATATTAATATATTATTATTGGGGGACTAAGCTTAATACAAAATACATCATATCTCATGGCATTAATGTTCTTAACAATCTACATAGTTTATGTTCATAAATTTTCTAGTTGTATGGCAGGTATCAAATATCACAGCTTTCTGTATAGCATCAATGATATTCTGTCTGAGTCCCATTAGTTTAGTATCTCCCCTTAGTTTCATGTGGACTAATCCCTCTGCGCTAATAACTTCAATGATTATTCAAACTTTATTTAGGTTCCAGTTCCGTTTTATTTCCACTGCAAGTTCCACATATTTGAATCAATGATGGTATTGCCCAGACGATTATGAAGCCTCGTGTGCTCAGTGTACATTGTGCGGTCATAATAGATTAGAATAGTGCCATTTTCAACTACTGGATTTCTTAATTCTTAATTCTTAATTCTTATGGATTATCTTAACGAGGTTGTTATGCCTCGTTGCATATTCAATTTGAGCTATACTCGTCGAGCCTGATATGATGTGCTCTATCGTCTCAGGTTGGTTTCCGCATCGACGGCACGAGTAATCTGCTTTGGTCCTTTAACACATGCTTTGTATAGTTTTTCATCGGAATTACTCTATCATGGGTTCCAAAAATAAACGCTTCAGTTTCAGCGTACAGTCATTTATTAGCCATTTGTGTGACATTAGTTTGTCAACATCTTCACTGTTGAGGGTTCTGTAGTATTGGCCATGTAATGGTTTTATCGCCCAATTACTCACTCTCGCATTCTTGTCGATTGCCAATCTCTCAAAGATTGTAAATAAGTTTGCTTTTATGCTGGGAAATTTATAATTTCGGAAATCTACAGTAAATACATAAATCTTTATTTATTTAATCATATACGAGTATGTCCTATCAGCTAAAATAATTATTAGACGATGACGATTGGCGGCCGAGGACCTATGCTCTTTAATATATGCGTGTCTCTTGGTCTCAGGTTGGTTTTCGTATTCATTAGGCAATGCGATCGAGTATTTGGGCGCAAACGTTGCTCTTTAAGTGTTCGTCGATGATAGCGAGTAGTTTTACTTCGTTTTGAGTAAGCGTCGATGCGTACTTTACGCCCTTTGAGTAGGCGTCGGTGAATGGTTCACGCTCCTTGAGTAAGCGTCGTTGTGTAGTTTACGCTCTTTGAGTAATATTTGGTATGTGCTTGTTTCCGGAAAGATGTCGAATAAGGCAAGCAACGCGACGTAGATAGCGATTAATGATGAATTGATTTGCTGTATACTCATTGAACACCATTTCTATGTTACGTGTGTCGTGCATAATGAACAATCGTACGAATAGCATGACGTACACTCCACAGTTAGATGTGTTTTGTTGCTGTGGGTCTTGTAGGTTTATTTGTGGCAGGCTTTTCTCGTCGATGAAAGCCTGGTGTATCCGACACAAGGATGGCACCTTCGGAGGATTGCTCCTGGCAATGAAATGGCTGCTTTTGGATTTGTCACGATGATGAGGTGCCAATGACGGTTGTCGTTGACTAGGAGGTTGATATATTTATTTTCAAATAAATCAACATTCGTGCAAGCGAATAACGCAATTACTTCTTACTTTCTTCGTTTGAATTCATACTGTACAGTTTCTCTTGTTAATGTTGGGTTTTTTTCGTTGTTTTTTGCTTTTTTTCCCCCTCTACTTTTTTAGATATATACACCTTGTTTAGCTAATTTTTTGATTTTTGACTTTACTACTTGTCACGATGATAGTTGACCGATGACTGATTTCTAATGTTCGATTTTACCCTGCACCATTAGTTTTCAGTGCCACAAGACTTTGAGCGTAGCACCTAAATTTTGATTCTGCGAAATTTTTAGTGCGATTTTCGGGAAATATTGGCTGCAGAATTTTTTCAATTAGCAATTGTCTAATAGATTCTCTGGTTATAAGGTTCTTAAGACTGTGCTTCTCTGTGTACTGAAATGATATTTTTGCGGTTTGTAAACATTTTACTATGCATGCATATGCGGATGATATTCAGATATACATATCTGAAGACTCAAGTGTATCTGTAGATCTGTTCGCTAATTTAAATGATGATTTAGCTTCCATCACCCATTGGGCAGTTTTAAATGGACTCCAATTGAATGTTTCAAAATCGTTCGTACTACCTATTCATAAGAACAGGTCTCCTCCTGCACTTTCCAGAATCTTGTTGGATGGCAGTGATCTGAGAGTAGTCAATAAAATAATGAATGTGGGTTTTTGTATAAACTCCTCCCTTTCATGCGTTGATCACATAAATAGTCTTGTTAGGAAAATTTACAGTCTTTTACGCAATCTCATGAAAACTGCAAGTGCTACTCCACCAAGGATTCGTAGTCTGGTTGCTCTACAACTATTTATGCCCATTATAATTATTCCAACATTGTTTATGCTGTGTTAGACTCCTCTTCGCAGTTGAAACTGTCCGTTGCATTTAATTATATTACGAGATATGTTCTCGGGCTGCGTAAGTTTGGCCACTTATCCGTGTATCGCTCTGCGTTACTTGGCTGTGATTTAGTTAGTTACCACAAAGCCAAGGTCTGCATATTTCTGATCAAATTGCTGGCTACTAGGACTCCGGGATATTTGTTTGACAAGTTACAATTTTGTAGATCGTGACAGATCTTTGGTCTCTTCAAGGCTATTTTTCGTTGCTGCTATTAGGTTATGGAATGCGTTGCCACGATGTGTAAGGGAGACACCTGTTGTGGGTAGGTTTAGGCAATTGGTAGTTCGCTTCCTTTCGATGTTGTAAGTCTATTCTCTTCTCTCTTTCTGCTTATTCTTTTTTTTTCTTTTCTTTTTTCTCTGTTCTGTACTTCTAACCTCTTTACACCAACCTTCTATCTAATTAATTTAATTTAGTTTGAATTTTTTTTCGCAACCAAAATTTTGAATAAGTCATAATGTAAACCATTAATGTTAAAATAAAAGACGCTTGTCTTGGTGCATGAGTTTGTTTAATAAATATTAATAATATTTTCCACTGTATGGAACTACAAATGTACCAGTAATCTCTTTTTTTTTGTTTGATTTGAGCAGCGCTTTTTAGCAGATGCGTCTTTTCGCACTAATGTAATAGAATTTTGCATTAACAGTTACGCTTTTATCTGTGTTTTGGATTTTTGAGTGTGTTCTTATGTCACTATGTAGTGGGTATCGCTGTTTTGACTAGAGGTAACCAGGGGTAAATCTTTCAGTACAGTCTCGGCGATAACTCGACCAATTGTAAAGAACTTTGGCCGAGATATCCTCAGCAGGTGCCAGTGTTCGTGTACAAGACTAGAGACAGTAAAGTACACAAGATTCTTGTTTTCCTTTACGTTTTATTAATCTAAGATGTACTATATGATATATATTTATAAAATAAAGGCTTACGTAATAAACTTATGTCGATGCAGTGTTTGATTTTGTACTTTCTCCGGAACTACGTTAGTCTACGTTCTACTTGTTTCTCGGCGATTCTGCTTTCTCAAAAGGACAGTGGACACGTTATTGCGTTGTGTGTACTCTGGTGGGCTTACGCATCCACACAATAGGGTGAATTCGTGAGATGCCGGGTTTACGCAACCGTGCATCGCCAATTTAAATGATCTTGCGTCGTTTGGCACACTGGTGAGCTTACGCTATCACACAGTAGGGCGAATTCGTGAGATGCCGGGCTTACGCAATCGTGCATTCACAATTTGAATAGTCCTAAGTCGTTTGAGTGAGCCTACGCTATTACTCAGTAGGGTGTAAGCTGCGAGTTGACGGGCGTACGCAACCGCTCAACTGCTCTCATAAAGGATCTTCGTCGCATATCGTCCTTGCTTGACTGTAGTCCCTTCCTTGCTCGGTTCTTACTCTTCGATGTCATTCTTACTAAGGCACTTTGGACTTCTCTTCACTGGCACTTTTCACGACTGCACTATTTTTCACAAACTCACTTGCACGACTGCCTTTGTACGACTAAATCCCTCTTGCACGTTTCTTCTTGCTTTTATATTCTTTGGTTGATGCTTTTAATGTTCGTAGCGTCGTCCTATTGTTTACTAGTTCGTTTAACAAGTTCCCATTTTCTCCGCTATGTTCGAACGTTTTGCTAGGAAACAAGTTCCCGTTTTCTATGTTCTGCTCTGCCGATTGACCTTGCTTGGCCGATGCCCTCAATCATGCGTTCTTCCGCTGTTTCTTTTGTGCGTTAAACTTCTTGTCTTCATTAGCAAATCCCAAAACGGTAACTCGTTCTGTTATTTGCCTCGTCTCTTGTCCTTGACTAGTGCAAGTAGGTCAACGTTAGCTTGCTAAATTCGTTGTGCGTTAATTTTAAATACTTATTAAAATTATCGTCACACTCCCTCCTTACCTCGGAGACTGCATCCTTGCATCACTTCGCTAGGTATCCTCTTTGCACTTCATCTTACGCAAGTCCAACAGTGACTATACCTCCTTAATTATAATGTTTTCTAGCTTAAACTTACATATTTTTTTCCTTTTATATATTATTTTTTTATAGTGACTGTATTCTCTTAGGATATTTTTTTAACATTCTAACGAAGTTCGGGTTTTCCAAGATGTCCTCAGCGGGTGTCCGGGTTCAATTTACAAGACCTAGGTTCTTTTACGCAATGATTTATTTTATTTAGACTTGTATTTGCTTTTCTTAAAATATACTATATATATACTATATTGATTCTTAAAATGAACAATTAGTGTTTTCCTTATGATGATAATGTCTTCGTTGTCGTTCGGGTCCCGCTGGTGGACGTGCGCAACAGACGCAACGGAGTTCGGTCGTTAGTTGATGACAGTGACTTCTTGAAGGGCTTACGCACACAAATTAATAAGTCTGTCACTCGCTGATAGGTTTACGCACAACGGATGCAGCGAAGTTCTGTTCTGTTGTTTGAAGCAACTTCTTGGAGGGCTTACGCACGCAAGTCAATAAGTCTTCTATGTCGGTCGCTGATGGTCTTACGCACAACGGATGCAGCGAATGTCGATTGTAGGTTATTCGAAGCAACTTATTGAAGGGCTTACGCACACAAGTCAATAAAACTTCTTTATGTACTGTAAATGTTCACTGTAACTGTATTCTATAAGAGTTCACCGTTCCCTGTTCACTGTTGAATATTCACTGCTAGATATTCACTGTTAAATGTTCACTGTTAAAATATACTGAGGTTCTCTGCTTGACCGTATTTGATGGAGTCTTGACTCAAACTGAATTCAAACTGAACTGCCTTCTGACTGACCTCCTGCTACTTGATTGCTCACTCTTTTATATCTGTTTCCCTTGCTGCCGTTGTTCACTTTCCTCTATGATCTCCCGTTGTCTCTTTTTGCTCGAAAACAAGTTGCCGTTCTCCGCTATGTTCGATCATTTAGTTCGTCAACACATTTATGCTGTTCCTGTTTTCCCGTGCTTTCGTATGACCTCGCTCGGTTGACGACCTGTAATGATCCATAGGCTTTGGTTCGCATCGGCCTTCCTGTGTGGTTCACCTTTTCTGTCACGTCTTGTTTCTTCTGCTTCGACCTTGTTTTGTGTCACTCAACTTTGCGCTCACCGTTGCTTATTCGGCTCGAACATTTATTTCTTTGTTAGACCGTTATGTTAATTGTTATCGAACTATTCAGTATTTATTTATTTATCTATTAATTTTATTTATTTATTCTTTCAAGACATTACACTTTAAGACTAGGAGGTCTTATTAATTGTGTAATTCAGTGTGCAACAAATTATAAATAAATAGCTGTAATACTAATAATAATAATATAATGCGAGAAGTAGGTGATATCGAAAAAGGATACAGAGTTTTTAAGATACAGAGGCTAGTAGGTTGAAGAAAGGATAAAGATAGAAAACAATAATGAATGTGGGAGACAAGAACCGACGCAGACCAACTACAAGTTTATTGTGAAGCGGATATAAAATGTTATAACAATTTCCGCTTGAAGTGTACTGGTGATTCTCTGTATCTGAGTTGGTAAGGAGTTCCACCGCCTGGTTGCGAATATATAGAAATGACGCTCAGAAATCAAATAATGGTGCTTGATTAGAATTAAGACGTTATTGCGGTTAGATCTGGAAAAATTTAATCTACGTAATAGGTATTAGGGCTCCTTGAGATCAATTACCTTTTGCAGGCAAATCAAAACCCTAAGAACCAATAAGGAGTCAAAAGATATGCCATACACCAGATAACGATACATCAAAATGTGATCGACTTCAAACTCCAAATATATCGCACAATATTATTATATGCAGAAGTCAATTTCCCCTTACTTGCGCAATCACAGTTGCAATACAGCTCACTTCCATACAAGAGGCAAGGCATAAAATACGTCTTAGCAAGCAAAAGTCGGATTTAAACGGAGTAACAAATTTAGTGCACCACAGAGCTCGAAGTTTAGCATAAGTAATCCCTACAACATGGTTGATGTGGTCATTCCACGATAAGGACCCATTTATAATGACTCCAAGATTTTTTGCTTTGTAAACATATTCAATTATGTTTGCATTTAATTTTATTTTAGGCAGACTAACATTACTTATTTTCTTTATACTGATAACTAAGCATTTAGACTTTAATGGATTAAGACAAAGTCCATTTCTAAGTGCCCACTGATTAAGTCTTTCAAGGTCATTATTTAAGTCACGAACACATAATGCAATGTCATGATGCATGCAAGAGGAATAGACCTGCACGTCGTCAGCGTACATATGGATTTTGCTGTGTACTAGAACATCAGGTAAGTCATTAATGTACAAAGAAAAACATAAGGGACCCAGTATGGAGCCTTGGGTTACACCACGCTTTAAAGAAGCGGCCTGGAAGACAGATCCATTATGCCATACTACCTGTGTTTTATTAGCAAGATAAGACCGAATTAAATTCACTGCAGACGACGAGAACCCAAACATGCATGATAACTTTGTGAGTAAAATATCATGGTTGACTGAATCGAAGGCTTTGGAGTGATCCAGTAGTACAAGAAAGGTGACTTTATTCTCCTCAATATTCAAACGCACATCCTCAACGACATCAATTAAAGTGGTGATGCAGCTGCGTCCGTTTCTAAAGCCAGACTGTTTTTCCCAGATAAGGCTATATTCAGCGCACATTGCAGATACTTCGTTAAAAGCTATTTTTTCGAAAATTTTGGATAAGAAAGGGAGAATAGATATTGGACGAAAATCATTATCGGATTTCGGAATTGGAATAACCTTAGCCACCTTCCAGGCATCTGGAAATGATGAGGACGTAAAGATCCTATCAACAGTGTATGGTATAACGGGAAGTAAATCAGTAGTTAGTAGTCTGATGAAGGATGGATAAATGCCATCTAGTCCAACTGCATTGGATTTAAGACTTATTAGGCTTCCTAGAACTTCTTTTCCATCAACGCATCTGAAACAAAATGATAATTAATAATAATTAAATTAATAATAATAATAATTTAATAATTCCTAATTAAAGGAACATTAAGATATAGAAATTTGTTGTTAAGTACATCACAGTTTACGTCATCCTGATACGAGCATCTAGAATCTTTAATGAGACCAAGATTACGGATTTGGTTCCAAGTACGCTTAGAATTAATTGCAGACGAAAATTTGGTGCTAAAATATGCACGCTTGGCCTTTTTGACAGCTTTGGTTACAGATCTTTTAGCATGAATAAACTTTAAATACAGAGCCGGTAGTCTAAACCGTTTCCATCGCTTGAACGCTAAATCACGCTGTGAAATCAATTCTTTAATTGTATTCGAAAACCAGGGCTTGTCAGCGCATTTTGAATCCTTTCTTTCGATGGGAACGAACTTAACAAAAGCTTTCGTGATTTGCATATTAATAAAATTAATTTTATCATTGACAGATAACATAGTGTGAGTGGCGTTTCAGTTAACAAGTGCAATATTTATACCCTACACCTTAAGGTTGAGGGTATATTCACTCTCTACCGGAGTGTGTAACGCATAGAACTAGACAAGATAGGTATGGAAAAGTATATATATTCTTAATCAGCGTCACCACCGAAATTGAAATAACGATGTCTGTCCGTCTGTCTGTCTGTCTGTCCGTTGAAATCACGATCACAGGAGAACGGATTAAGATTTCAAAATATTTAAATATTTATTTAAATACTCAACCTACACCTTAAGGTTGAGGGTATATTCACTTTCTACCGGAGTGTGTAACGCATAGAACTAGACAAGATAGGTATGGAAAAGTATATATATTCTTAATCAGCGTCACCACCGAAATTGAAATAACGATGTCTGTCCGTCTGTCTGTCTGTCTGTCTGTCCGTTCAAATCACGATCACAGAAGAACGGATTAAGATTTCAAAATGAAATTTGGCAAAAATATTCGTTGCTATGTTGGGGTGTTTCGTATTGAAAATGGGCAAAATCGCCCAAGGACCACGCCTACTTTTTATATCGACAGTGCCGGTATCTCTGTTTTGCCTATTAAAAAAGGCCATATCAGCATCACTTTTTGAGAGAAGACAAGATAATTTTATATGTAGGTTTAGACTAATGCTTCAAGTTAATATGCCAAATATGGGCGTGATCCGCCCACTTTTGAAAAAATTTTTTTTTGTTTTTATTATTATTATTATGTATATATTGTATATCTATTATTAGATATATAATATATATATTGTATATATATAAGAGTATATTATATCGCACCACTTCTAAATATATATACGAGTATATATGCAGCTTTAAGGTGTAGGGTATTTTGGCTACAGTCCGGCTGTAGACAACACCTTTACTAGTTTTTATTTATTATTTTTGTTCATAAATATTACATTCTGTTATTAAAAAACAAGTGATGAATGTAACTGCCAAGATGACAACACAGTGAATTACTTAAAGATATAATTAGAGTAATAGTGGTCTAAATAAAGTATACAAGATCCAAAGATTACTAAACAACACATTAAAACAAAGAAAATACAAACATTTTAATTTGAATTGAATCTCCAAATTTATATATAATCCCAAATACTTGAAAGATTTTACGCATTCAATGGCGAAGCACTTAGCAGAGCAAACCTCAGGATTCTTATAGGTTATTTTGCTGAAAGAAGAATTGCAGAAAAATTTGCTAACGAAGAATTTCATACAGTTGGCGCTATGATAGATAAAGCTATCAAAGATGCGATCCATACCTGCAACACTAAAAAGCATCAATTTCGTCTTGCCACTAAGGATTAGCTTGTGAGATGAAAACCAATGACGTAGCAATTGAAAATCATAATTAATATCTGCTGCAAGATTAAAGGCAGACACACACGATTATGTGCAAGCCATGTCATCAACAAAAGCTATAATATTGCTTATAAAAGGTTGATTAAGAATAGAATTAATATAGATTAGAAAAAGAATAGGACCAAGCACTGAGTCCTGAAGAACACCAATATCTATATTAACAGAGTGACTATACGTCTCATTAACTTTCATTCGTTGCTCCCTATTACATAAGTAAGAGCGAAGCCAAGCATGAAAGAACCCTCGAAAACCGCATTTAGACAACTTAGCCAAAAGTATCGAATGGTCAACTAGCGTAGATGTTAGAGCAGAAATGTAAGAGAGCATCTTCAATTGAGAAGCCTTTTCTAAAACCAAACTGAGAATTGCTAAAAAATGCAGTTCTGTTTAAGAATTTTAGCATACGAGTCTTAACAGCCTTTTCAAAAACTCTCGAAAAAAAAGATAATAAAGAAATAGGTCTATAATTGTTAGGAAGGTTACAATCACCCTTTTTGAAAAGGGGTATAACTATTGCTCTTTTAAGTGCATCAGGCAAACTCTCAGCCAAATGCTTTGGTTATAAATGTCGCAAAGAACATCTACAATATTTAACGCAATCCTTTTTAAAAAGAAATTAGAAAAATAACTATCCGAACAGGATTTGGAATTCTTGAGGCACATAATAATCTGGAAGATTTCACTAGAGGAAAAGGGCTCAAACAAAAAGCTTGCTTTTAGCTAGGAATATTAATATCTCTAAAGTTTCGAAAGGTAAATGAGACAGGAATGTAATTAATTGATATAAAATATAATTGATATCAATTAATTTTATAATAGATTATAAAATCGGATTTTATTACTATCGGACACAAAGATGACATCGATTAGGGTCTCACTACTACATGTGTAGTGAGTAGGAACGTACACATCAATCGGGTATAGGGCGAGGCTACACATGCGGTCTGTTAAGATATAATCAGCAAGCAAGTTACAATTAAAGTCCCCAACAATAATAATGTTCTGATAACAGGGCACTAAGTTTTGAATAATATCGAAAAACTCATCCATGCTTACACGACAATTGGGCCTGTAAACAGAACCCAGTAGCAACTTGTCAACTTCAGACTGACTTCTGTAAACAGAACCCAGTAGCTACTTGTCAACTTATTCTTTGCACAGTAATGTATACAGAGTGATTAACATTGTATTTTTTTTATAAAAATACTCTTCAACTCCATATATATACATATGTGTAATATAGTAATAATATCGATATGTGTGGTAAGTATGATTAACATTGGGCGATGTGCGGTAATTTCTGGTGCTCCAAAAATTATCGTCACAACATATATTTTAAGATCTTAATATTTATTCATAACGGTATCGTGTAATGTTTCAAATCTTCATTAGTTAGAATTTCTTTAATGTAGTTCAATTCTTGTATTTGTAATTTGCTTTGCTTACTGTACAACAGACTGCCAATTTACCATATCTATTCTCTAAACTGTAATATTTTATAATTCAACACTTATCCTATTTCTTATATATATAAATTTTTTTCATATAAAATTTTTCTAATTATTCATAACATAAATTCTTCTAATTCTAATTTCACACCAACAGAACAGATCTTGTGTAAACTCGTTCACATGTGTATATATTTCTTTGCTTTTGCGATTTCTTCTTATTTCAACTATGTATGTAGGTCAAGAACTTGTTTAAAGTTCAAGGTTCCTCTCCTTCTCTCTGTAATTGTTTGTGAACTCGCAACTGATATGTGTTCACGGAATTGTTATATTTTCTCTTTCTTCTTCTTTCCCAAACATCAGCAGTTAATTTTTTTCTTTCCAATTATTTATTTTCATTTTCTATCTTATCTTCTTTCTAATTTTCTATCTTATCTAAGCGACTACAAGTAACCCTCGGAAGTTTCACTCCTTGTTCATCTCGTCGAGCAGCGCGGTTCCGTTTCTGCGTACACTTATACGATCCATCGTCCATCCTTCTCTCTGACTAGACTCCTCATTTGCCCGGGTATGTGGGTTTGCCACACCTCCTCCATCATCTCATCCCACATTCTCTCGCAGTGACCGTTCTGCCCCTTTGGGCCCTCTGGGTCCTCGGCGTGACCGTTCTGCCCCCGGTTTCTCGGGGTTTCGATACATTTGTGCATCGTGTTTCCACCGTTCTCTCTTTCTGACACTCTTTTCTCCCTTGGCGTACGCGCAGCTCTCGTCCCATCGCTTCTTCCAACGCCTCGATCTTCTTTGTTTGTTCCCGCTGCTCATCTTCTGCCTACTCGCTGGTGACTGGTCGTCTGCTGTAAACTCGTTGTTATTTGCAGCTTGTCGAGTTCAGCTTTTTTTAATTCCACCCGCTGACGCTTCTTCTGCAGGTCTTTCTTCAGCTTGTCAATCCTCTCCTTCCCCTTCGGAATCGCTTCCTCACCATTCTGTACTGTTTCCTCGTCCCGCTTCACTTTCATCTCTAAAGCTCGCACTTCTTCCGTTAAGCTCGCTTCTTGGAGCGTTAGCTGCTCGTTCCGCTGCCTTATCTCTGCTATCGATTTATCCATTTCCTATAACGCTTGATTTTGTTCGGCCTGCTCTTGCGAAATCTCCCGCCGTCTCGTCTCCAGTTGTTCTATTTTTAGCTCGTGTTGCTCCTGCAACACTTGCTCCGCCATCAACTGTTGTTGCCTCTGCTCCAACAACGTCTTGTATGCCTGCAGCTGCTCTTCTTCATCCTCTTCTTGCGGTTGGTTGTACTTGGTGTGCACATACATGAACTGCGTGACCGTCAGTATCCTATCCTGCAGCTGGACCACATCTTTGAAGGTAATTAACTCCTTCTGCTCCGCTCGGCGTTCTGTTGGAACAGCTCCACTAAATCGACATTGTCAAAGTCGTTCTCAGGGTGCGCGCCTTTCGGATTTTCACTTGTTTCCAGATCGTTAACGGTGCCAAGGTTGTCCATATTGTTGCCGGGGTTGTCGTTGAAGGGTCCATGTGCATTGCTTCCAACTTCCTGATCGGGTGAGTCGTATATATCATTGTTGCCTTCGTGGTGCTGGTCGTCTTCGGAGTCGCTAATCACGATTGTCGGGAAATCACTTTGAAATTCGCGCTTAAAGTGATTGCCATGATCGATTTCTTTCTGCGAGACACCACCCGCGTTTTCACTACCCGTCTTTATGCTCATTTCGTCCTTATGTATTTTCTAGTTGTCGTAAGTTCGTTCTATTTTATTTAAATACCTCCTCATTTCCATCTCTCTGCGACCATGTATTGTTTGTGCAGACAAGTCGTCTTTCCATTTTCACTAAATTGCTTACTTGACGTATAGTGGAATCTGCTGCCAGGTGAGTTTCTTGTTTATTGTTGGTCGTAGAAATGCCATTATTATTATAAATCTTATGAAATTAATAACAAAAGTCGTAAATAGTTGTCTACTTCAGCTTCTCGGGATTTAATTCTGTTTTGTCGTAAACGTTTGAGTTTCGTTTTTTTTTTTGTACTTTGTTTTCACCCTCGTACGTTATAACTTCCAATATAACTGCGAGTAACTTGCAAGAATTTAAAGTTAACAATGATGCATGAATCATAGCTTCGTGTTCGGTAACCTTTTACAATTTTTGTCATACGTTTTCGTGTGCTGGGATCATCTTTCGTTGATGTTATATACTCGCGATCACGTATTTTCATTATGCTCTTGTATTACTTTGTCGTCTTCAATCTTGATGAAACTCTATGAGTTCGGTGATATGGGCATTACGCGTGCGTGACTCACCATTCCCGTTTTAATTTTACTATGACTGGTGACATGAAATCGATGACGTAATACGGTCCTTCGAACTTAGGTGCTAATTTTGCCGCGAAGTTGTTGACAGCTTTTGATAAGTGATGTTGTTTCAGTAGAACCAGTTGTCCGATTGAGGGTTCCCATTGGCGTCGATGAAGGTTATAGTGGTGAGCTTGGTCGTCAGCCGTTCATTGCATATTCTGTTGTGCTATCTGGTATAATTCCCTGAGCTTAGCCGCTTTCTCCTCTGCTACGCTTTGTTCGTGGCCAGTGCCATTCGTTAACTCGTCATATAGCATATTCAACAACCGCAACTCTCTTTCTTGCTTCAAAAATGCTGGACTGTTCTCTGTGCTTTCAGATACGCTACTGTTGATAGCCAGAGGTATTTCTGGCAACATTTCATCTCTCTTCAGGTGTTGGTTGTCAGCCAGTTGCGCGATCATTGTTTTTAGGGTTCTATTAACCCTTTCTGTCGGATTTTCCTGTGGAGTGTATGGTGTTTTGAAGTGGCGTATTCCCATTTCCTTTAAGAAGTTTCTGACGCTTCGGCTTGTAAACTGTGCCCCGTTGTCTGACAGTAGGACTATCGCTATTCCAAAGCGTGCTAAGATCCGCTCTCAAAATGCTCATTTCAGAGGATGTAACGAACTTCGTGTTGGCCAAGATGTCCTCAGCGGGCGTCCGGGTTCAATTTACAAGACCTGAGTTTTTTTTGCACAATGATTTATTTTATTTAGACTTGTATTTGCTTTTCTTAAAATATACTATATATATATTGACTCTTAAAATTAACAATTAGTGTTTTCCTGCTAACAATGGTAAGAATCTTATGATGATAATATCTTCGTGGTCGTTCGGGTACCGCTGGTGGGCGTACGCACAACAGACGCAGCGGAGTTCGACCGTTGGTTGAAGACAGTGACTTCTTGTAGGGCTTACGCACGCAAATTAATAAGTCTGTCGTTCGCTGATAGGCTTACGCAGAACGGATGCAGCGAAGTTCAGTTCTTGGTTGTTTGAAGCAACTTTCTGAAGGGCTTATGCACGCAAGTCAATAAGTCTTCTATGTCGGTCGCTGATGGGCTTACGCACAACGGATGCAGCGAATGTCGATTGTAGGTTGTTCGAAGCAACTTATTGAAGGGCTTACGCACACAAGTCAATAAGACTTCTATGTGTACTATAACTGTATCCTATGAGAGTAAACCGTTCCCTGTTCACTGTTAAATATTCACTGCTTGATATTCACTGTTAAATGTTCACTGTTAAAATGTACTGAGGTTCTCTGCTTGACCGTATTTGACGAAGTCTTGACTCAAACTGAATTCAAACTGCCTTCTGACTAACCTCCTCCTACTTGATTGCTCACTCGTTTATATATTTTTCCCTTGCTGTCGTTGCCCACTTTTCGCTATGTTCGATCATTTAGTTCGTCAACACATTTATGCTGTTCCTGTTTTCCCGTGCTTTCGTATGACCTCGCTCGGTTGACGACCTCTAATGATCCGTTGGCTTTCGTTCGCATCGGCCTTCTTGTGTTGTTCACCTTTTCTGTCACGTCTTGTTTCTTCTGCTTCGACCTTGTTTCGTGTCACTCAACTTTGCGCTCACCGTTGCTTATTCGGCTCGAACATTTATTTCTTTGTTAGACCGTTATGTTAATTGTTATCGAACTATTCTTTGCACAGTAATTTATACAGGGTGATTAAAATTGTATTTTCTTATAAAAGTACTCTTCAACGCTGTTAGTTATTTGAACTTATTCCAGATATATACATATGTGTAATATACTAATAATATCGATATGTGTGGTAAGTATGATCTGGGATGCCAAATTGTTTGGGTGCCATCGACGGAAAGCACATCGCTATTTTGCGCCCGAAGAAAAGTGGGTCGCTGTATTGCGAAGTATTTTTGGACAAAAAATACTTAACGGTACGCTCGCTGTTTCGCAGTACCGGCTGCTGTCAGGCTCATCAGAAACTTACCCGCATTACTTTGTGGCCGGTAGTGCTTCTCCTTTGCGACCGAATAACACGCGGCCCTTTCCCGGACATAATTCGTCGCCAGACAGAGAGCTCTTCAACAAAGCGCTATCCAGAGCACGAGTGCATAATGAGAATGCATTTGGCATTTTGTCCAGTCGTTGGCAAGTGCTCCGCTCGCCCATACACACAAGCCCCGAAAACGTCGACAAGATCGTGCTAGCTACGGTTGCATTCCATAATTTTTTGATGCTGAAACACGACAGCTACTACGACAACCAAGAAGGCGAAGAGGTTACGTTTGTCCTGCGCTCAGTTCATTTACCCCTGTCCAACCGTTTATCATCCAAAGCTATTATTTTGCGGAATACTCTCAAAGATTATCTCTTTGAAAACTTTTGAAACAAACAACGTAAAGCAACAGTGTAAAACACTTTACCACCAAATACAATAATATACATTATTTAGTATTTTTCATTTAGAATATTCATTACTTTATGAGTAATCCTTATCAAAAAATACAAACAATAATTTTAATTCAAACAACATAATCAATAAATTTCAATAATATCATTAATTTTCTGAAGCAATAATTAAGCGTAAGCGAAATTAATTGCTTTTATTTTTGCGTGAGACTTTACAAAAATAGAGTTACATTTTTTTAGCTCTTAGTTTAACAGATAACAATGGCGTTGACGGCGACGGCAACGGCAGAGCAGTTGTTATCGATGCCGATGGCGACGGCAGTGGTAATGGCGTTGACGGCGATGGCGACGGCGAAGGCAGAGCAGTTGCTATCGATGCCCATAGCGACGACAGTGGTAATGGTGGAGCGGATGTCACAGACGCTAAAACTGTATGGCATGCAAGGGGAGGAGAATCGCAGCTTCCTCCAGCTCCACCATATTCGTTGTGGTTCTGTGAAAAGAGTAACAGAAATTTTATTAGCCGATCATTATACTTAAATTTAGAACTTACTTTCTGTAGGACTGCACTCCGTTCAAAGACCCCATTGCTGTGTGGTGGCTCCAAAAACCGCTTGCACGTTGGCGCCGCACTGCCAGTCGTCAGCAGATTGGACCGCTTATTTCGGCGGTGCCTGTCCCTCAGCGTCTTCCAACGTTTTTTACACGTAGCTCCTACAACGGCCCAAATTTTCTCCTTGATAACTACATTTTTATATCCTGCCGAGGAAAGGTTAAAGTGGCACTCATTGGTCTTCACTTCCTCAATGAGCGCTTCATCTATATCCATTTTGCTGTGGAAATAAATTTAAATAAACAATTTTATCTAAAAAAATCGAAATGCTCACCTTATTTTGTTCCCGCTTCAATTTTAACTGATTTGGCTGTCAAAACTCAGACAAATCTTGGAAACAAAGAGAACAGAAGAACAAGAAAAGTCGGCTGCCAGAGAAAAATTAGGAATAGAGCGACAGCTGGCAGTCGGCGGCGTGGCAGTAGCGTGGCGTAAACTGGAAATGTTACTTTTTTCCCGACCTCCATAAGAGCCAATGTAAAAGTGACACATATTTGCAAATTCGTCTTCTTCTCATTATTCCTAGTACTGTTTTGTTTGTGTTTTTTGTTTGATTCTTTATGGAGCAAATGAAGAGTGTGTGCCGAAGGAATATATGTGAATACATATTGATAACTTTGTGCTTTGTGATTTCTGGATATTATTTTGTGTGTATTTTATTAATTATGGGCTTCGTATGGATTTGTATGTTTGTACATTTGTTTTTGCTTTCTTGTGCTTGCCCCTAGTGCTGCAATTTTACATTAGAAATTCGATGAAGGAGGTTTGGACGACCTTCTGGATCAGTACAATTCTAGAAAACTGAAATTTTTGCAATTTTTAGTAATTAGCAGTTTAAATAACTGCGGAAAAGCTGAAAGCTTTAGAAATTATTTTCGGAAATCTTAAAACACAAATATTTACGAGTTTAAAATGAAGAAAATGATAATTAATCATATTAAATCTGAACTGTGTTCATAATTAGCATAGTTGCTAGTTTGTAGAAATGATATATATTCATTATAGTGCTCCTGCAAATATTTGTACCCAGCATACCGACTCATATGAATCAATCGTCATCGCAAACAAAAACCAGAAAAGCATCAAAAACTTCAGAAATGCTAAAAAATGTTGATGCTTAAAAATTAGTCACACACACAACCAAACGAAACAGTTTCCGGCATGCTAAAAAATGTGCGAATGATAAAAAAGAAATATTAGCTGTATGCTTGAGTAAATTTACTGAAATTGCTAGTCTCTGCTTGAGGACATGCATTTCGCACTCATTTCGTTTCTTCGTATCCCTTGCGGACCGCCCGCTTCCATTTGGCGTTCGAGCAAATTTCGCTGATTCGGCCTCTTGTTATTCTTTCGCTATGGTTTAACCTATAATATTGTTAGAAACACTCATTGTACACATATTAAGCAACTCAAAATGGAGTTAGCCCAAATGGACTGGAACGCCCGACAATGCTCTAGAGCTGCGTTCGTTTATTCTGAATACACCCGAAAACTAATCATCCTTTTTTATTATTAACATTATTATATTATATTAATTGTTTAAAAAGCCACTTTATATTGTCAATTGCGGAAAGGAACGAAACAAGCTATTTTTTTAGTTTCTTTCAGTGCTGAAAACAAACTCATCCGCACACATGCTTGATAGTATAAGATTGCCCGTCACTGCTCTAAAGCCACGTCTAACATGGGAAGAGGTCAAGAAAAAGCTTATAAGGAATTTCGGAGTTAGAAAGAGCTACCAAGATCTGTCTTACCAGGCAATATATTTTAGGAAACCTAATGCAAGTGATTTTTTTTACCAATTAAAGCAAATACTAGCTTAATTGCAAATGTAGTTTCGACAAATTAAAACCATTAGAGTTTTCTCCTGAAATAAATGAGTCAATCATTTTGAAAACATTTTTCAGTTACCTTTTTAAGTCCACATTTAACTAGTATTATTCATAGTAGAAATATTAAGACTTTAAGAGAAGCTTTTTATTTATTAGAGGAGACAGGAATGTTTAGGAATAAACGGCAAACAAATTCTTATTATAGACAAAACTCCTCAAATAGAGAAAATCTCAACAATATTAATCATAATAATTATAAGCATTACAATAACCAGAATCATAATAGTAGCCATGAAAATAATATCAACAACAAAATAGCAGACTTTCTGGACAATATAAACAAAATAACAATCAAAGAGTATATATTCATAAAGAGATTTCACGTGAACGGGATGTTTTTTTAGTACAAAATTAGATGTATAGCTATCATGACGCAACAAATACAAGTTCGAAATATGCTTCAAGACCGAAAACCTACAAGTTTGAAGTTGTTTCTTCTGGTGAGTAATATGAAAATTGAAGTCTGTACGCCGAGAAACGAAGTACGTGAGGAAGCTGAAACTTTGTGGTTTTATGATTATTAGCGTGTTGTTGTTGTCTTGCACAACTGACGAAATCGTCCACACCATGATCGATTTGTGGATTTCAGCGGGTGCTGAGAGGCAATGAAGCAATTTCGCCTCTTCTTGTTCTTGTATGTCGGAATGATGGTCCAGGTAGTAACGACGCCTAACGTTGTATCATAGATATTTGGCCCGGTTTGCTAACGCTTAACTTTAGTAACACATATTTTTGGGCATGAATTTCCACTGGCAGTTTGGTGTCTTTAATTGAAAAGCCCGCTTGCACAATTTTAGGCCGTACTTTAAAGTTACGGAAGTCAAAGCGACTAAGCGAAGACTAAGCTTCGTTCGTGACATCAATCTGGCCAAGGAAATCAAAGCTTCATATGACACCAATAAGACAATGGTGGAATGCTTAACAAAGAGCTGACGCGGAAGAACGAAGTTAGCACTTCTGTGCAATGCAGCTTCCAAAATTATTATGTTAATAATTTTCGAGATAGTTGCATAATTCCTACTAAGCAACATTTCCGACTTTCAAAGTAGATATAAGGAAGAACATTTTTAGATTGAAGGGAAGTCTTGAATTATTAGTTAACGCGGGAAGTCTTGTATTATTAGTTAACGCGAGAAGTCTATAATTATTAGTTAACGCGAGAGATCTTCGATTAACAGTTAACGCGAGAAGTCTTGGATCATTCGTTAACGTAGTCTCGTGTCAAAAGTCTTACGTTTAAACGAACATAGAGAGCCTAGTTTTTAAGTGCCGGTGAACAGAGATATTATATTGTTACTATATTAAATAGTGAACTATCGTAGTAATCGATCAAAAAGTTATTTTGAGTAACATTGTGTTTGTCTAATAAATATATCGACAAAACCTTAAGAGTATTAACGCGAGCTAAGTGTGAATCGTTTAAAGCTAGTTAGGCCTTAACTTTAGTAATCGGTGAACAATAAAAGAGAGCAATAAATAAAGTTTGGAACTAAATAAACTTGTGTTTAATTCAACTATTGAGTGCGGAATATTTCCCAATTGGAGAGTGACTAAGCAGGACGTAGGATAAACACAGCAACTTCTAATCGTCGTGGTACATTTTGGCGCAGCCGGTTTTCGGACCAACAATCGTTCAGATGAGTGAAAGTAGAAATTATAAATAAATATTTGCACAATTTAAGAGACAACAACAATTTGTTGGAAAGAAACTTTGAAATAAGTTTGAATAAATTTGCACATTTTAAGAGCAAATGAAGTTAATACTAAATAAAATAAAACATAAAATTGTGTTTTAATTTATGCTGAGTGCGAGACCATACGTGAACTGATGTCATTAAAGTGACATTATGACTACGGTCTACCAAGGTAAGTTGGCTATAGCATTAAGAACAGAAGTGGATAGGGCAGTAATGAGGACATTCAAGCTGGGCTTACAGGACAGTGCGCTGCGGCTTTATTTGGTAGGTATAGAGAAGTCAACATGAGCCTTAGAGATGGAGTAATACCAACATTGCTAAAGAAGTCTGTTGATAGACCAGCATTTAAGAGTGGGTGTAAATCTGAATGCGAAAACTATCGGCCTATATCTATTCTGCCAGTGATAGAAAAAGTTTTAGAGGAGATCGTGGCTCGAAGATTGAAGAGTTTCATGCAGAAAAACAAAATAATACACGCAAACCAGTTTGGCTTTCAGAGCGGAAAAAACATAAATAAGCTATTAGGCCATTTTGCAAATGCGCTGAATGATGCATTGAGCAGGGGACACCATAGCTTAGCCTTATTTGTTGATTTTAGAAAGGCATTTGACACGTTATCTCATAGCAAACTTTTGGAAAAATTGCAGCGTGTGGGTGTTCGTGCCGATTGCATTAAATGGTTTAAAAACTATCTGAGTGTAAGGAGTTACTTTGTTAAAGTTGACGATAAGAAGAGCCAGGATATAAGGATATCTTATGGGGTACCGCAAGGCTCGAAACTAGGTCCTTTACTCTACATAATCTATGCGAACGAAATGCTTAAAGCTCTCAAGAATAGTTCATGCTTTGCGTATGCTGACGATACAGCGATAGTAGTATCGAGTCCAGAGTTGAGTGTAGCGATTGAAAAGATGCAAAAAGACTTCGATGTAATAATAAGATGGTCTCACGATAATGGTCTATCACTCAATGCATCAAAGTCGAAGGTAATGCATATTAAGCCGCCTCGCTTTCTCTACAGCGAAATACGGATTAAATATCATGACGTCAATTGTATACACATTAATCGTGACACTAGACCAATCCTCGGGACTGATTCCTGTGATACGTATATTGACATAGTAGATACAAACAAATAACTTGGAGTAGTGGTAGATCAAGCTCTGAGCTGGAAACCGGATGTGGAATCGTTGCAAAAAAGTTTCGGAAAACGGCGTATTTTATGTACCATCTCAGCAACTTTACTAACTACAGTGTATTAAAACAGGCATACTTAGCGTTATGTGAATCAAACTTACGGCATGGAATAACTGCGTTGGGCTCATCGATACATTGCAGAAGCCTGCAAAATAGCCAGAATCGCATATTCAAAATAGTGGCAAAATCCCGAAGGCAACAAAACGATAACCTGCTAAATATCAGCATATTCAAATATAGTGTACTAACGGAATTCTATGATGACAGTCGATTTAGAGTCAGTCTAGATCATCCTAAGGAAACGAGGCGAAAAGCTGAAGGAAGGTACAAGGTGCCACATTTTCACAACAACTATGGAAAAAACACAATAAATGTTCTCGTGCCAACCTTATTGAATGAGTTACCGCCGAGCTTAACTAGGCTAACAAATGTAGAAAGAAGGAAGAAGCTCATCAAAGTGCAACTCATACAGAGACAAAATTCATCTTGCTGTGGCATTGCACGAAGATAAAAACGTCCTAATAACATTTAAATTTTCATTAAATACTAAAATCAGTAATAATTCAAATCATGTATAAATAGGCAGTATATTCAGCAAAAATTTGTGAACATAATTTGTGTACTGATTAATATAACGTTCATATTTGTGAAATATTGTATATATTGGAGATATGATTCAGCAACCAAATTAACTGAAATTTTATGAATTGATGTACATTTATGTAATCCTGCAGAAAAGCTCGCTGGAGCTTTGCGGGGAGTTAATGTTAATCTATGTGTAACTCAACTGAATTGAATTTAATAAATAAATAAATAAATAAATAAATATACGACAAGCAGAGACGATCCGAAGTAGGCACTTCGTCGGGGTGGTCGAAAACCCGTTTCGTGATTATTCCAATCAGACACAACAATTCCTTAGTCCGCGCAATAGAAAGGACGAAGTTTCAGCAGAAGTCAAAGGCAAATGGAATAAGCCGGTGCAAAAGAGCAATCAACCTAAACCATCAACAAAAGGGCCGCATGAAGATAAAAAGAATACGGACAGTGCATGCCATTGGTGTAATAGACCAGGACACTGGGTACGAGATTGCCAAGCCAAGAAGAACTGGGAATCGTGTTAAGGAAACTACCGAGGGCCCAGGCAAGGCCAGTAACCTGGGAACCCAGAAAAAATAGTAACTTTGGTCCAGACAGATTCGGGGAGATGGTTTTTACGTCCATGGAGACAGTTATCCAATCTACGAGTCTGAATGAAATACGTCAAATTAACACGCAACAGAAAATGAAAAAGAATCATGGGGAATTTCATGGGGACAGTGAAAACTTACAATGTAATAATAAAGTAAAAGGTGCAACAAAAACAGACAAAACGGAGTCTAATGAAGCTAAAATCATAGAATACGAAAAACCTTACGACACTAAGTGCAGTTACAGCATTGAGGTGGAAGATAATGTGTTCAATGAGTTCCCTGTCGCAAAAAGAAAGCAATGAAAAACTTATCTTGCAGCTAAATAACGAGACTGATATGGTCGTGGATAAAATAATTGATGAGGAAAATATAAAAGAAGAGAAAAAGCTTAAAAAAGGGAATCAAAAAGAGTTCGTTACGGTGAATTGAAAAAGAAAAGAGAAAAGCCTTTCGAACGAAACTGAAAGAAATTGTAAGACCAATATTAATAAGTGCAGCTACGGAGATAACACAGCGGATGACGTGTTCATTGAATTTCCTTGCGAGGAGGCGATTAATGGAAAACTTGTCTAGCTGGTAGATACGGGAGCGGACACGTGTTTAATAAAAAAGGGGTCATAAAAAATGGTTGATAATTCGAATACAAGATTTTTAAACGGAGCTTTTGGAGGATGTGCTATAACAAAAGGAACTGTCAATGTGACACATGACAATTGGCAAAACCTTCGTTTAACGTTACACGAAGTAGTACTTGAACAAGGTTTGCTAGGTGATGGTATACTTGGCAGGGACAATTTATGTAATAGGTCCATTGTAGACACAATAAATAAAAAGGTAATTTTTTATGATGAAAATGAAAGGTTCTTAGCGAGCTTGCTATGGGTTGCATCAAAGAAAGGCAGAAAATGAAGGGAATATTATAAAAGTGAATACAAGGTGTATTCAGATAATACCCTTGAAGATAAAGTCTGAAGGTAAGACAATAATAATTCATAAAAAAGAACTAGCACATGGGAGAAACACTGGTAAATGTATATAAAAAAAAAGTATACGTTCCAATTTTAAATTCTGCGGAACAGGATTTTGTTTTCGACGACAACTTCGAAATGAATTATAGCGATTTTGACAATAATGAAACAGTAAGCAAACGCGTGAATATTAATAAAGTAGTAAGTTCTGATATAAACAAAAGACTCCAAATTTTAATGAATGAACTAGATTTAGACAAAAATTTAAACAGTGAGGAAAAAAAAACGAAATGAGATATTTGTGCGGCTTACAACGATATTTTCTTGTTAGAGGGAGACCCACTGACATATGCGGATGTAATGACTCATAAAAACACCCTTCGCCTACCTCATTCGCACAGGAATGAAGTTAATAAACAAATTCAAAAAATGGTAGGTGAAAAAAATATAGCTCCTAGCGATCTTAGTACCGAAGAAATGTGGTAAGGATGGAGAAAAGAAATGGCGAATAGTTATAGACTATAGCAAATTAAACGACGCCACAGTTAAACAAGTATTTCCTATTTCAAGGATAGATGAGATATCAGTTCAGCTAGGGTGCAGTAGATATTTTTCTACGTTAGATTTGGCTATTGGCTATCATCAGGTTCTCATGGACGAAACAGACAAGGAAAAAACAGCATTTAGTTTAGCGTTAGCGCATTTCGAGTTTAATAGGATGCCTTTCGGTTTAACAGGAGCACCAGCGACTTTCCAAAGGATAATGAATCATATCCTGACGGGATTGCAAGGAATAGACTGTTTCGTTTGTCTTCACGACATAGTAGTATATGGAAGCAATCTTGAGCAACATGGTAAACGATTAGTAAAATTGTTCGAAGCACTGAGGGATAATTATTTAAAGCTTAATGTCGGAAAGTGTCAGTTTCTAAGACGCGAGGTTGTATATTTAGGACATAAGTGTTCAAAGAGAGGAGCTCTTCCCGATCCAAGTAAAATAGAGTGCGTAAAAAATATTCAACCTCCGAAGAGTAGGAAGGAGGTACAAGCTTTTCTAGGACTGACTAACTATTATAGGAAGTTCATACCCGGAACGTCAAAAATAGCTCTCCCAATCAATTAGCTGTTACGTAAGGAGTCTTAAGTTCAGATGGAGGGATGACTGTCAGAAAGCGTTTGAGCTATTAAAAGCAGCAGTAATGACACCACCACTTTTAGCATATCCTGATTTGAGCAAGGAAGCTCAGGGCAAAATAGGAGCGGATAGACCAATCGCGTTTGCAAGAAGAGCGCTCAATGACGCAGAAAAGCGTTACTCCACAATTGAGAGAGAGTTTTTATCGATAGTTTGGGCCACAAAGTACTATAGAGCGTACTTATAAGCAAAACCGTTTAAGATAGTGACAGATCACCATACTTTCAGACTGGCACGATTCAGGCATAAATTGCCGAATATGATTTCGAGATTATCTACAAGCCACAAGCAAGAATTTGAATGCGGATGCATTAAGTAGAATACTTCAAAATGAAAACAGGGTGGTAGCAGTTCAGGCATATGCCCAAACGGAGGTGAAGAGATTACAGAATGCCAACAACCCCAATCTCGATAATTTCAATGGATCTAGTGTAAAACCAGACAGCACAGATACACCTAGAAATACAGTGATATTATTGTCAGATCCTGCTGAAATCGAAACAGTTCTGAAGGACTTCCACAATTCACTGTTGGGAGGACATCAGAAGGCTGTGAAAACGTATTTAAGGATAAGAAATCAGTACAGATGTCCAGGCATGCAGAAACAAATACAGGATTTTGTCAGGAACTGTTCAAAATGTCAAACCAATAAATGCAGCAGATTGACGAAAATGGCTCTGGTTTTGACAGCAACTCTAAACAAACCATTTAATAAGGTCTATATGGACATGGTAGTTTATCGGAAACATCTTCCGGAAGCAAATATATTTTTACGTTTCAGGATGATTTTTTAAGTTTATGGCCTCTACAGCAATGCCAGATGCGGAGGCAACTACAGTTGCCAGGGCATTCTTTGATGAGATTCTGACCCGCCACAGCATTCCAAAAGTACTCGTAACCGACAACGGTTCAAATTTCATTTCCAAAGTTTTTTCCGATGTGTGTAAATTATTAGGAATTAAGAAACTCCATATTACACCATATCATCCTCAGGCGAATTTTTCCTTAGAACGGAGTCAGAGGCCACAGGCAGAATACCTCCGCAGTTTAGTTAAGGAGGATGGCTGAAATTGGGATAAGTGGCTTACAACAGCCATTCACGTACATAATAACACACCACATATTTCTACAAACCATACACCTTTTCGCACGTTATATGGCTTCAATGCGGAATTTCCAACGAACTTGAAACGGAAATGCAGTCTGTGTACAACGTGGATGATCTCAAAAAAGTTTTAAAATATCAAATTCAACGAGCTCATGATGAACCTCAGGCGAATGGTTCCTTAGAACGGAGTCAGAGGCCACTGGCAGAATACCTCCGCAGTTTAGTTAAGGAGGATGGCTGAAATTGGGATAAGTGGCTTACAACAGCCATTCACGTACATAATAACACACCACATATTTCTACAAACCATACACCTTTTCGCACGTTATATGGCTTCAATGCGGAATTTCCAACGAACTTGAAACGGAAATGCAGTCTGTGTACAACGTGGATGATCTCAAAAAAGTTTTAAAATATCAAATTCAACGAGCTCATGATTTAGTAAAGAAAAATCAGGAAAAGGCAGAGGAGGTAGCTAAGAAACAGTATGATAGTAAGTTTAATATAGTCAAATTCAATATAGGGGATATGGCATTACTAAGAAACCAGGAAGGAAGAATAAATTTTCACCAATATGGGTAGGACCATATGTGGTCACACAAGTAAACAGCCCAGTAACAACGACGCTGAAGGTGAAAGGAAAGGAAAAACCGTTTCACAATAACTTGCTCAAACCGTATAACAGCAAATAATTCATAGCGGTTTCCGCGATATGTACATAAAGTATAAAATAAATATTTTTACAATATGTGTTAAAATATGTGTTAAATTTAAAAGTAACTGAGCAAGAAAAGCAATCGTACTTTTGATTAACGGAGTTTGCCATCGATAAAATTTATAGAAATATATTCAAGAGAAAGAATTGGACAAATAAGAAGTCAATTATAATTTCGAAATTATTTTATTACAAGTGCTTCAAGCAATTATACAAAAGATTAATTTTATTTAAACACGGGCCCAGGGCGGCAGACAAAGGAAGTTAGCTCCGGGATAATCTGCAGCGACACGTAGTAATCCCAGCATTGTGTGCAATTTTTCTGGCGTCGGCATCCTTAAATAGTCCTGCAGGAGATTGTGTAGGGCAGCCGAAAGAGGATCCAAATCCCAGCACCTTTCCTCAAGTTCATCTATGCAGTGGTCAATGAAGGCGACCACGCAAACGCTGGAGAACGGAGTTAGGTTACTCATTATGCAAGGTTTGTAGAGAAGCCCGGCAAAATCCAAAAACTTTACTGATTTATTGTTTTCCAAAATGCACCTTTTATACAAAAGTAACAGCTCAAAGTTTGTAGAATAACATACGAATAAACGAACTATGCATTTTAGCAACTAGAACAGAGTTAATTTTTTTTGTGGTATTGTGTTTATTTATGTTTGCTCTCCCGGAAGATATGTGGAGTAGTTAATTAGGTAAGTAGAATTTTTCTGTAAAAAATAAAGAAAAATAAAAGGGAGAACGAAAACAAAGAACGAAAAGACAGAAAAATTTTGCCATTATTCGATCAAAAAGAAGAAAATGAAATTCAGCAAAACTGACGACACACTTAAATTAAATTAAATTCTAAAGCTAGGGTCGTTATGCGCAGCCCTATGGGCGGGGCAAATAAATGGGTCAGCCAACTTCCAAGGAGGACCCTGAGCTGGCTAACAGCAATGGTGACTGGTCACGGTAACTTCAGATGCCATCTCAAAAAGATAGGTCTTTCTGAAGATGGGATCTGTAGACTGTGTCAGGAAGAAGATGAGACAGCGGTGCATGTACTGTGCCAGTGTCCAGCAGTGGCAAGCAGAAGGTTGACTATACTGGGTCGACACTTTATTAATGATGACGGTGTTAGTGGTGTCATCCTTCGCGACTTGCTTCTAATGTCACAGGACCTGGTCATGAGAACGGAGCTGGATAGATTCCACACATGGTTGGATAGCGGTAGGACGAAAAAGGACCCGAATCAGGTGGTCTACTTCGACAATCCCACTTCTATCACAAGAGGAGTTTAGGTTTTAGTACGTAGGCGCACCCGTTGGTGTGAATCGTGCATGCCAGTTACTGGTATCTTTGGAAGATCACCCCTCCTCTTCCAAAAAAAAAAAAAAAGCGCACGATTTGTGTGTTAAAAGAAAATTTAGTGTAGGAAAATTACAAAAACATTGACTCTAGGCTTAGGAGGTATTAATTATGTAAATATATGTTTGCTACAAATTTGTAAAATTATTGATGAGTTTGATACATATAAAGTAGTGGGATTATTCGGTTACTAATAAGAAATAATACTAGTAGATAAAAACAACATAAACATTTACAGATGTGTACGAACATACATTTATGCACAACGAAAGTAACTTAAGTATCTACACATTGTGAGGTGTGGCGGGGCTCACGCTCTGTGTCGGAGCGCAGAGCGTAAGCAAACGGAGAGCCGCTCTTTCCAGCCCGTGTCTGCAATGCAGATATCGGCATCTCCTCTTTCCATCATGCGACGGACTGATGAGTCCCGTATGATGGCGTGGTGGAAGTTCCGAGAAAACAAGTTTTTTTCTATGAACTTCACATCACGCCATCCTACGGGACTAGCAATTAACGCTGACGCCGATAAGAGAGAGCGAGATGTCCATATTTGCAGAGCGGTCACGACTGGAATGAGCAGAGCAAACCAGTTTTCGCTCTGCAGCTTCGACACAGATCGTGTGCTGATAGACAGAGTCGGGAAGAAATAATAGAAACGCAAACAAGTGAGGAGTCGGAGTTGAGTGAAAAAGGTTGTTTTTATGACAAGAATTTTTGAGCTTCGCGAGCAAAATCAAGAACAATATTTTCACAACGACAGTAAAATTTAATGTAGTATTTTAAAAACTATTAGCAATTAAACTTAAATTGTTGCGATATGAATCGAAGTTGAGATCCGGCGGCCGGTTGAATGAGACGGAGATAACGGATTCACTGTGAACGTGTGTGGAGAACGCTTGGCGCCATCCATTGGCAATAGCAAAATGCAAATGCCGACTTTTTTTATTTCAATTTAACAAAAGCAAAAATACATTAACATTGAAATATTTGTGTGCTTAAATGAGAGAACAAAAAGCAAATGAATGAATGTGGCCCATGTTAATTGAAAGTGTATAAAACTGTTTAATCAGAGGTGTTAAAATAAAGTGATAACTCGGTGGAAAGGGGCAACAGCAGTTAGCTCACAACAACAACTAAATTAATAAAGTGTATATTGGCATTTCGAGGCTCAATTTGAATTAAATGTGATTTCTATGAAGTAATGAAGAAATCTGACGACTGAAAGTAAGGCTTTTATCTTTGCCACAGAGAAATTCTAATTAATTCTTCAGTTTTAAGAAAGAAGCAGCCTATAAGTTTTCTGCTGCGAAAATTGGAAAAAAAATCATCACGTAATAAAAACACCAACAACAACAAGAATAAAAACAAAATTAAGCACACAATTAGGAGAAATGCAGGAGCACGAAAATTAAAACAAGCCAAAATGAAACAATATTAAAAATCAATTGAAGAAAAAGTGTTCAATACAAAGTAGAAATTAATTTAAACGACTTCAAGTGAAGAAAGAGAAAAACCACAACAATAGCAACAACAACAACTGCAATAATATAAAGAAACGTAACGAAAAATGAGGAATCAATTCGCGAAAGCAACAAATGGCGAAATGGTGAAAATGGCGAAAAATCCAACGCAGCCAGTTAAAAATACATATAAATTAAATAGCTTAATAGTAATTATTATTAAATAGTTTAATATAACCTCAAACAATTTCTTTTGCCTTATTATTATTAATAAAGTTTAAGATAAACATTTGCGATATATACTAGTCGATAATCTCATACATATGCACGCAGCTGTAAGTTCTTTGTATGCGTTCTTATAAATTTTGGGTTTTTTTTTTTTTTTTGTAAAAATTTGCAAATGATTACAAGCGTTTCCCTTACTGACGTCATTATTATTTAATTTACATATTAAGCCAAGTAAAAATTATAATTTTTTTTTCTTTCCTCTTTTCGCATTATTTAACATGACCACCCGTATGAATAATTATATTTAACTGTCTTTGGTATTGTTAAAACTTATAAAAGTCTTTATAATAAATGAATTAATATGTATTGAAAATTAATTATCTTTTTGCTAGGTAATGAATTGAACATTTACTTAGGTTAACAGGTGAGTTAGCGGTTTCACTCCGCGCAGCCAGGCGACACACGATAAGGGGTTGGCGCAACAAATGCCGAAATTAGAGGGAAATAATACCTACTCCTCCCCCCTCTCCTCTCATCTATCTCTCCCTCGTGATTCCACCAAACCTCCGCGTACTAATTTTTTTTGTTGCTGTACGTTTGCTTAGCCGCTCCCAACCTTGTGTCGATCACGAGTGGACTTCGTCGTGTCAATTTTCGGTTATCGGTCTTGTCTTTGGCCGTAAAGCCAATGTAAGCCTCAGCTCCGATCTGTTCTTTTGTAACTGGGGTATAAAGACACTGTCGGGGTTGTTGAAGAACCAACAACCGTCGGTCTGACTCGGGGAGGAGTTTGGGTTCCCACTAATCTGCCCACTGTATTTGAGTTTTTTTTGTCGGTCAGTTTGCTTTTGTGTCTCCATGCAGTGGTGGCCAAACTTTTCGTAGCAACAGTAAATTTTTTCTTGAATACTTCAAATTTTAAATTAATTTTTTTTTTTTTATCGGTTTTCTGTTGTTTTCTTGTTGGATTTACGCAACTGGTTTTGTCTGACCCCCGCGGTCCACAGAATCAACCCTTCGTGCGATTGGTTGGCTTCGGTCATTCCGCCGAAGAAGAAGATATTACGATTTTAGTTTTTTTTTTTGCAAATTTTTAATTTTCTGCCGCTGATACAAAGGAACAAAAACTTCTTTTTTGGTGTTGTTTCATTCTGAAGACTCTCTTGGCTTGAGATTTTGTGTTAATGGATTTAATGGCTGTTCACAACTCGTCAAGAACTCGGAAGATATTTTGTGCTGTTTACGCTCGAGGAATTTATTGGCTCGAGATTTTACGTGAATGGATTTAATGGCTGTTCGTAACTCGTCAATATTTCCCGAGCAGATATTGGTTTAGTATTAGAATTGTAGGTTAGATAGTCGTGGTGAAGTTGGCTTGAGACTTTGTACCGGGTACTTGTTTAGGTAACGGGCAACTCGTTGAACGGATCCCGACTAAATTATGTTTTTCCTTTTGTAAAATTTAATTTCATCTAAGTTCCTTTGCGTCACCGAATTAGAGTGAGGCCTCGTTCAATTAGAGACTTCATCTGAATGATTTCATCCGAATCATTGGTGACTCGTTGGATGACGCCCACTGCCAGAAATTTTTTTTTGTAGTTTAGCCCATGTTTTCTATTGATTATCTCTAGTGGTTGCTATCAAAAACCACTCGTGATCGATACATTGGCTGGCTTGATCATTGGATGACGGGAGAGGATAGATGAGAGAGGTTTGTGTCGTCTGGTGCGGTGAAGCCGATACTCGACCTTTTTTTTTTTGTAGCATGTAAGTTTCTTTCATGAGTTTAAGTTTGGTAGGTTACATTTTTTTTATTTTGTTTTTTTTTTTTGTTGGTTATTGTTGACTTCTTTGTTTCTTTTTCTTTTTTCCTTATTTTCAGTTTATAATTTTTTTTTATTATTATTTCCATTTTTTTTTGATTACCGATATATTTTTGATTTTCGATTATCGTATTCTTTTATTTTAGTTAATGGTGTTTATTTATAGTTTGCTTAAATTCATAAATTATTCGGTTCATTTAATTTTTTTTTTGCCTCGTTAAAATTTTGCTATTAATTTCTCTTTCTCGTTTTGATTTAGTATGGAATTAAGGTGCTTTAAATGGCTCTCTTAAATTTAGTTTAACTCCAACCATAAATTTGTTTTTATGATTTTTTTTAAATTTTAATTTATATTCTTTTACCTTAAAACTTATTTCGATTTTAATTGTTCTGTTATTTACCTTTTTAAATTTTTAAATTTTTTTTTCTAGTTTGATTAAATTTACCGTTAAATTCAGATTTTATTGTAATAATAGTGTTTTTATTATTTCCGCGTTATTTTTCTTATTCTCTATTTTGATTTAAAAGATATGTTGACTCAGGCCGTGGGTTCGAGTCCCATTGTTAAATTTTGGCTTTTGTTTTTTTTTTGCTTAGAGCTTGCCACCTTTTCCAGCTGTTGATCTGGCCACCGGTGACTGATCACCACCTGTTTTGTGAGGTGTGGCAGGGCTCACGCTCTGTGTCGGAGCGCAGAGCGTAAGCAAACGGAGAGCCGCTCTTTCCAGCCCGTGTCTGCAATGCAGATATCGGCATCTCCTCTTTCCATCATGCGACGGACTGATGAGTCCCGTATGATGGCGTGGTGGAAGTTTCGAGAAAACAAGTTTTTTTTCTATGAACTTCACATCACGCCATCCTACGGGACTAGCAATTAACGCTGACGCCGATAAGAGAGAGCGAGATGTCCATATTTGCAGAGCGGTCACGACTGGAATGAGCAGAGCAAACCAGTTTTCGCTCTGCAGCTTCGACACAGATCGTGTGCTGATACACAGAGTCGGGAAGAAATAATAGAAACGCAAACAAGTGAGGAGTCGGAGTTGAGTGAAGAAGGTTGTTTTTATGACAAGAATTTTTGAGCTTCGCGAGCAAAATCAAGAACAATATTTTCACAACGACAGTAAAATTTAATGTAGTATTTTAAAAACTATTAGCAATTAAACTTAAATTGTTGCGATATGAATCGAAGTTGAGATCCGGCGGCCGGTTGAATGAGACGGAGATAACGGATTCACTGTGAACGTGTGTGGAGAACGATTGGCGCCATCCATTGGCAATAGCAAAATGCAAATGCCGACTTTGTTTATTTCAATTTAACAAAAGCTCACAACAACAACTAAATTAATAAAGTGTATATTGGCATTTCGAGGCTCAATTTGAATTAAATGTGATTTCTATGAAGTAATGAAGAAATCTGACGACTGAAAGTAATGCTTCTATGGTTGCCACAGAGAAATTCTAATTAATTCTTCAGTTTTAAGAAAGAAGCAGCCTATGAGTTTTCTGCTGCGAAAATTGGAAAAAAAAATCATCCCGTAATAAAAACACCAACAACAACAAGAATAAAAACAAAATTAAGCACACAATTAGGAGAAATGCAGTAGCACGAAAATTAAAACAGAATTAAAAACAAGCCAAAATGAAACAACATTAAAAATCAATTGAAGAAAAAGTGTTCAATACAAAGTAGAAATTAATTTAAACGACTTCAAGTGAAGAAAGAGAAAAACCACAACAATAGCAACAACAACAACTGCAATAATATAAAGAAACGTAACGAAAAATGAGGAATCAATTCGCGAAAGCAACAACAATAAATTAAGTAAAAGTCAACTGCAAAGTGAAAATGGCGAAAAATCCAACGCAGCCAGTTAAAAATACATATAAATTAAATAGCTTAATAGTAATTATTATTAAATAGTTTAATAGAACCTCAAACAATTTCTTTTGCCTTATTATTATTAATAAACTTTAAGATAAACAATTGCGATATATACTAGTCGATAATCTCATACATATGCACGCAGCTGTAAGTTCTTTGTATGCGTTCTTATAAATTTTGGGGTTTTTTTTTTTGTAAACATTTGCAAATGATTACAAGCGTTTCCCTTACTGACGTCATTATTATTTAATTTACATATTAAACCAAGTAAAAATTATATTTTTTTTTTTCTTTCCTCTTTTCGCATTATTTAATATGACCACCCGTATGAATAATTATATTTAACTGTCTTTTACCCTGTTTACATAAAAATATTTAATCCGATTAAGCTGTTCGAAAACTGATGAGCTTTCTGAGTGTTTCCATACATAATCCGGTCAAGCAAAGTAGGTGTTTTGTTATTGCTTTGTTTTGTTTGGTGTAGTTGAGCTTTTACCATGTGTGTGGACATATGTGCTAATAGTTTGTCGCCTGTAATCGTCCCTTTCTAACACATTGGCACTAGACAAGGAGAAGCATAAGTTCCTATAATTCCGAACTTCGAATCTGAGTTGCAAACTAAAATGTGAAGCTAAAACCCAAAAGCATTTCGGTTTAGCGCTGGAATTGCAACAACAATTTCAATGGTATTTAAAAAGTTTACGAGTGGTTTTAGGTCCTAAAGAGTTTTACTTTCAATTTCTGGAAAAACCATTTTATGTAAACGCGGTATTTGGTATTGTTAAAACTTATAAAAGTCTTTATAATAAATGAATTAATATGTTTTGAAAATTAATTATCTTTTTGCTAGGTAATGAATTGAACATTTACTTAGGTTAACAGATGAGTTAGCGGTTTCACTCCGCGCAGCCAGGCGAAACACGATAAGGGGTTGGCGCAACAAATGCCGACGCGCCAACCATGGTAGGGTGGGTATAGAAAGGGGGAGGGAAATAACACCTACTCCTTCCCCCTCCTCCTCTCATAATATATATATATATATATATATATATATATATATATACTTATTTCGCAGATCATAACAAAACGACACAAATCATATTCAATCTTATTATATTGGCGGCAGTATGTAAAGTTGATCCTCGACCCCTAATAATAACAGAAGTGCCCATCACGCCCATTTACTTTGAGAAAATGGAGGAAACCTTATTCTACAGTAACGAATGGACGATTTTCACCATTTATAAGCCTTATGACTACGATGGATTGATTTACAAATTAGAAATGCACATAGACACATTTAAAAGTATGTTCAACAAAATTAATGAACAACTGATATTAACAAAATATGCTAGATAATATGCAAGATAAATATTACAAGATGATGAAAAAGCAGGTGTCTGTATTATCATCAAGTTACGAAGCGCTGTCTATGCCAATAGCATTGGCAGTAGAGAGAATAAACTCATTACAGGATGGTCTGAATGCAACTCTACATCAACAGAACAATATAAATGATTTCATGATAAGAGAGTTTAAACATATAGAAGCGGCATTTCACATGGTGCAAGTTCAAACGGCGGTGGAAGCTAGTATGATCGATATACAAGGGTAACAGGCGTTGGACATGGCAATAATTGATGACTTGATGGCAGGAAGGTTACATCCGGCTATATTAAGCGAGGAGCAACTCGTGTAGGCGTCCAAAGAATCTAAATTACCCGTAAGGACGTCGTGCATGTTGGAATATAATTACGACGTGTGGAAAAGAGCAAGTGTAAGGCCGTTTAAAGATAAGGACGTGTTATTGGTAGTAGTAAATAATTAAGACAGCGACAACAAAAAACTGATAAAAACTACACAAGGTATATTTTAATCTAATAGCTCAGCCATGCACTTCTATTGTACAAAGTAGTAAAATTTAGTCCGAATTTCACAAAAGGGAATAAATTCCACTCCAAAGCTACCACTGTACACTTTTACTGTGTTGGTGCGACAAAACTTTTGTCT
The DNA here is from genome assembly GCA_937620795.1 of Thecophora atra. Taxonomy (NCBI): domain Eukaryota; kingdom Metazoa; phylum Arthropoda; class Insecta; order Diptera; family Conopidae; genus Thecophora; species Thecophora atra. The sequence continues at coordinate 28,381,862 of OW569398.1, read as the reverse complement.
CTTTGTCTCACGGAATGCCGTGAGGCAAAAATTAACCAAAGACACAAATTCATCCGCTTGTTCTTCTTACAATTTTATTAGCAAAACAAGAACAAAATTTTGTCTCTTTGTCTCTGTCTCATTGGTGTGAAAACCGCCTAAGAAACATAAAAGTATAAAAAGTATTAAAAGTAACTCATCATAAAAATATATTATAAATTAATAAAAACAAAAGCATATTGCCATTAAATATTTGCTAAGTGAAATATAGTAATAAGTAAAATTTACGGATATCATGAAAACATGAATCATTATGTTGTAATGAGTATATTTATCAAATAGTTTACAAAGTCTAAGTTTACAACGTCTAGTTTACACTAATATTAAACATGTTCATAAATAAAATTCAATAATTACGTTAAGATGATTATTAAGATTAATGTAATTGTTAACATATGTAAGAACAAAAAAAAACAAGTTTTGAAAAGAGGGCAAAAGAGAGAAATGAAAACGAGAAAAAAATATGCAAGAAAAAAAAATAAAAAAAAGTAAAATAAAGCAAATACGTCTTCAACAAGCAAAAGAACACGAAAAAAGAAGAAAACAAAGAATTAATAGCCCCACAAAAAAAATTTAAATTTCAAATACTAGCTACACACACACACACCAAAAAAAAAAAAAAAATTAAATAGATTTTGTACTATCAACGGCAGCGAAAATAGCAGTCGATGATCCAAAAATTCATCGCCGGTACGATATCAACTAAACAGCGGTGGAGGATAACAGAGGTGAGGAAAATAATATGGAAGTAGGACGATAACACAGATAGAGGTTGAGCATCTACGAGAAATGAAGACGGCGAGTTAGCAGTGTTTTACATGCTGCGTAAAAAGAGAATACTACAGGATCAGATCTACGACCAGTACATCCAGGCTGTGTCGGTTCGAGTAAATGCAGACAGAAAGTACACACGTATACAACATGTACAAAATGAAGCTCGTACTACCGCACTACCGCTGGTTGGTCAAACAGTAACGAAGAACACAAGTACGTTGCGTAGCTAATTTGAGTGATCCACAACAGATTGTATAAATGATATAATGATACAATCACCAAGAGAAGGATCTCGTCTATGTTTTAAAAAACTGCAGCAGCACATTTAGCTAATCCAGTTTACGTCACATAAGTTAAAAATTTAGAGCCACTGCCTTCCGTAACTGTCACCGTAAAAGGACTACAAGTAACCGTGCACCAAATGCCGGCCAGAGCTGTCACCGTCCATCAACCATACTCCAACACTTTCAACATAGCTATTCAACAGAACGTTGAAAAACAACCGGAAGGAAGCAGTATCATAGCAGCGACATAGTAAGCAGATCACCGAAGTCGGCAGAATTATTTTCCCATAAATACATTTGTAAAAATTATATAAAATTTTTATTATAATTATGTTGTAATGAAATTAAGCACATGTACTATTGTAATTTAAGAGTGCTCATAGATTATCTAGAGTAAATGATAAAACTGGAAGTTTTAGTTTTTTTAAAGTAGAAATATTTTAAATTTTAAAATTAAGAAAAAATTATTCTCTTTTAGATAATAATTTTTTCTTGTCGGAAGGGCGTAGGAATGTTGTGTCGGAATGATGGTCCAGGTAATAACGACGCCTAAAGTTGTTATTATCATAGATATTTGGAACGGTTTGCTAACGCTGAACGTTAGTAACACATATTTTTGGGCCTGAATTTCCACTGGCAGTTTGGTGTCTTTAATTGAAAAACTCGCTTGCATAATTTTAGGCCGTACTTTAAAGTTACAAAAGTCAAAGCGACTACGGGAAGACTAAGCTTCGTTCGTGACATCAATCTGGTCAAGGAAATCAAAGCTTGATCATGACATCAATAAGACTATTGGTGGAATGCTTAACAAAGAGCTGACGCGGAAGAACGAAGTCAGCACTTCTGTGCAATGCAGCCTCCAAAATTATTTTGTTAATAATTTTCGAGATAGTTGCATAATTCCGACTAAGCAACATTTCCGACTTACAAAGTAGATATAAGGAAGAACATTTTTAGATTGAAGGGAAGTCTTGAATTATTAGTTAACGCGGGAAATCTTGAATTATTAGTTAAAGCTGGAAGTCTTGAATTATTAGTTAACGCGAGAAGTCTTGAATTATTAGTTAACGCGAGAAGTCTGTAATTATTAGTTAACGCGAGAGATCTTCTTAAATAGTGAACTATCGTAGTAATCGATCAAAATGTTATTTTGAGTAACATTGTGTTTGTCTAATAAATATATCGACAAAACCTTAAGAGTATTAACGCGAACTAAGTGTGAAACGTTTAAAGCTAGTTAGGCCTTAACTTTAGTAATCGGTGAACAATAAAAGAGAGCAATAAATAAAGTTTGGAACTAAATATACTTGTGTTTAATTCAACTATTGAGTGCGGAATATTTCCCAATTGGAGAGTGACTAAGCAGGACGTAGGATAAACACAGCAACTTCTAATCGTCGTGGTACATTTTGGCGCAGCCAGTTTTCGGACCAACAATCGTTCAGATGAGTGAAAGTAGAAATTATAAATAAATATTTGCACATTTTAAGAGACAACAACATTTTGTTGGACAGAAACTTTGAAATAAGTTTGAATAAATTTGCACATTTTAAGAGCAAATGAAGTTAATACTAAATAAAATAAAACATAAAATTGTGTTTTAATTTATGCTGAGTGCGAGACCATACGTGAAAAATTAATTGAATAAGTGTGAAAAAAAATCAAACTTTAAAATTTATAAGGGAATGATAAAAAAATAAAGAGGGGAAAAAAAAATTAAATTTGTTTCATTTATGGTTGTAACGACATAATTTATTTGATAAATTTTGCTGTTTATATGCTCAAAGAAATATAAAGAAATAAACATATACAGGCGTTTTACTCCAAATCTAGGTACTGTATCAGGCAGAAACGACGAACGACTCACATAGAAGAAACGACAACAACCGAAAAACGAGTTCTTTCCAACACACGGAAACACAACCAGCCGCCATGTGCAACTGCGAACAAAGCAAGAACAAGAATTACCCCAAAAGGGGTATAAAAGGAGGCCACTTGCGAGGAAAGAGTCAGTCTCGTCCGGACCTCCGAAGCGATCACGTCAGAGAGGAGGACGTCAACGGAACGTACGACGTCGGCAGAGCAGAGGACGACAGCAGAGAGGAGAACGTCAACAGAACGTACGACGTCGGCAGAGCAGAGGGCGCCGACAGAACGTAAGACGCTGGCAGAGCAGAGGACGACAGCATAGCGGGGGACGTCAACAGCACGTACGACGTCGACAGAGCAGAGAACGTCGACGACACAGAGAACGTCGAACAGGATCATCCGCCGAAGTGGGTTTTCACTCCACGGCCAACGCTAAGATCATCTGCCGAAGTGGGTTTTCACTCCACGGCCAACGCTAGGATCATCTGCCAAAGTGGGTTTTCACTCCACGGCCAACGCTAGGATCATCTGCCGAAGTGGGTTTTCACTCCACGGCCGACGCTAGGATCATCATAATACTAATACTACCTTTCTTTCCCTCCTATTTTCATTAACCTAAACTCAGAAATATACCAGTAAAGTATATCTACTGCGGTTAGTATATAATAAAGATCAAGAAAACCAAATAAAAGTGTGTGCTCAGTTCAAAACAAATAACTGTGCGAACCCTGGACGCGTCTGAGACATATCCAGGCCGGAAAGTTACGTCGCAGTGGCGCCCGAACAGGGACTTGAGCACACTTTCATTATATTTGCGGACAGGGCCGTACGGAATGCTTAAGACCTCTTGGATATACTTCCTGCGCAAAGAGGAACTCCAGACATACGCCAAAGAATTCCGTGTCGACGCAACCGGAACGGTTGAGGAACTTCGGAAAAGATTTGCCACCTTCATCCAAGCAGTCAGAGAAGAGTCGGAGCTCCGCCGGTTACAAGAGCTTGAAGCTCTTCATTCGGCGGCACGCGAAAAGGCCCCACAAAAATTTGTCGACACAGGGGGAATGGATCAAGCCCCACTTGTCATAACAACACCGCAGCCATCACCTGTCCCACCAGTAAGCCCAAACTGTGGGCAGCAGAGTGTTAACCTTATGAGTACCCCGCAACCATGCGCGCCGCCCATGGATCAGGCCGCTATAATAGACAAAATAAGGAAATGGAAAATCAAGTATGACGGTGGCCGCGAACCACTGTCATTCATAGAACGAGTGGAAGAGCTAACTAGGGTATACAACTTACCCGTAGACAGCCTCCCAACTATGATGCCCGAGTTACTACGAGATAGGGCATTGACTTGTTTACGGAACTCCCGTCGGGAGTGGGCCAGCTGGAACGATTTTAAGCAGTCGTTTCTAAAGTTCTTCCTCTCGGCGCGCTATTTCGAATAGCTAGAGGACGCAATCCCGGCACGAGTGCAGCGAAATGGGGAAAAATTTAAAGACTATGTCCTGGAGATATGTGATTTAATGCGGCACGCCGGCTTCGCCGAACAGCGTAAATTAGAACGGGTTTTCCGAAATTGTCGCCAGGAGTACCAGCTATACATCAAGAGAAGAGACTTTACGGACCTCGACGGCTTAGTATCCCTTGCAGAGGACTTGGAAGGGATACACGGAAGAAAAGACGACATAGGCGTTGTAAATCCTCGAGGAAAAGAAGAGCGACATCGGGAGGTAACACAACTTCCAATTGGCCCAATAAACGTTGCGACAGCATGCCGTCGATGCGGGCAGGATGGACACGTGAGACGATTTTGCCAAAATACCCCAGTGTTATTCTGCTGGACATGCGGTAGACGTGGCAATCGGACAGTAGACTGCTGCAGCCGGCAACCAGTACCGACTTCGGGAAACGGGGAAGGCCCCCGCCAACAGCGAGGACAGGCGGAACGCGGGCAGACCCCTCGATACCAACACTAGAGACGTTGCGTTTCCACAACGGGCACTTCCTGGACCGCGTTGAAATCAATGGACGTACACAGGAAGCTATGATTGATACAGGGGCAACGCGCAGTTTTGCCAACCAACGATTTATATACCAGACGGGAAAAAGAGAGAAGAAGCTGAACTCTCCAATCAGCATACGTATGGCGGACGGCTCACAGAAGGTGATAACCTTCTACGTCAAGATGGACATTCGAATAGGAAGAGCGTTAGCAAATATTGACTTACTAATCCTTCCCGAAGCTATAGATGATGTCCTGTTAGGCACCGACTTCTTGGTGAAAATCGGCACCCGCTTTTCCTGCGGCTGGCACACCGTTGAACTACGTTCTGGGACACACGACGCAATGCCCGAAACCACCACTTGTATGAGGACCTCGGAAGAGGGAGACATGGTAGAACGGTCGCCGGAACCTTTAGCGGAAATCCAAACTGATAGAATCCAGGCATTCCTACAGGAAGAACTCAAGGCATTCGAAAATCTTCAAGGCCCGTCAACCATCACGAAACATCGCATCAATATGATCGACGACCGCCCTATTAAGCAGCGGTACATACCACGTAACCCAGCTCTGCAGGAGATTATCAACCGTGAGGTAGACGAACTGTTGAATAAAGGTTTTATCGAACCCTCCCACAGCGCTTTTAGCGCCCCTATCGTGCTGGTCAGGAAAAAAACCGGAATGTGGCGGCTTTGCGTCGACTACAGGCTACTTAACGCTCGGTCAACACCCGACGCGTACCCGCTTCCCCGAATCCACCACATACTAGACCGTCTACGGAACGCCAGATACATCAGTAGTCTAGACTTAAAGAACGGGTATTGGCAAATACCCGTGGAAGAGGCAAGTAAATCCTTCACGGCATTCACAGTCCCAGGACGTGGACTCTATCAGTGGCGCGTTATGCCCTTTGGCTTGCATTCGGCACCAGCAACGTTCCAAAGAGCACTCGATAGCGTAATAGGACCCGAATTGGAACCGCACGCGTTCGCCTATTTGGACGACATAATTGTCACCAGCGCCACAAAAGAAGAGCACATGGCTCACCTAGGAGAGGTGTTCCGAAGACTAAGAGCGGCAAATTTAAGGCTCAACGTGGAAAAATGTAACTTCTTCCAAACAGAAACAAAATATCTAGGGCATGTAGTCAACGAATACGGTATTCAGACGGACCCAGCAAAGATCTCAGCGATACAAGCCCTGGATCCGCCGAAGAACCTACGAGAACTCCGCCGTTACCTTGGAATCGCATCCTGGTATCGGCGTTTTGTCCCAGAATTTGCAACTATTGCTCACCCAATGACCAGTCTACTTAAAAAGGGGAAACACTGGAAGTGGCAAGCAGAACAGCAGGCAGCGTTCGAAAAACTGAAAGCTATGCTTACGCAAAGCCCAATTCTTAGTTGCCCAGATTTCACGAAGCAGTTTACATTGCAGACCGATGCTAGCGACGTTGGATTAGGCGCAGTACTAACGCAAGAACACGACGGCGTAGAGAAAGTAATAGCCTATGCTAGTAGACATCTAAACCAAGCCGAACGTAACTACTCAGCCACGGAAAAGGAGTGTCTTGCCATCATCTGGGGCATCCGCAAGATGCGCTGCTATGTAGAAGGGTATCGCTTCACAGTAATCACGGATCACCTTTCCCTTAAATGGCTCAACTCGATCGAGAGCCCGTCCGGCCGAATAGCGAGGTGGGCACTTGAACTACAGCAGTATAATTTTGAGATAAAGTACCGAAAAGGAAAACTAAACGTGGTAGCGGACGCCCTGTCGCGCCAACCGGTGGAGGCAGTAGTTCGAATTATTACAGATTCCAACCCACAACTAAAATGCCCATGGCTAGCAGGTCGAATCCGGGAAATGGCTCAACGCCCGGATAAGTTTCCTGACTACATAATAGAGGGAGAACAACTATATAGGCACATCCAAACGACGACTGGAGACGACGACAACACGCCTTGGAAGCTCTGTGTACCAGACTACGAAAAGGTCCCGTTAGCATAAAAGAACAAACAGCAGAGGGATTAACTAGAACATTTCTTGCAAATTAGAATCAGTGAGTTTAAAATAGTGCCAGTGGAAAGGTCGACAGGGAAAAAAAAAATGCCAAAAAAATAAACGGATGGCGCATCAGCCGACGCAACTGTTTATGACTGTTCTGCGACAAGCAACGTCAACGCAACAACCAAAGCTAACAAAGCCGTCACACACAGCGGCACTTCCCTCAGTAGAGCCGCACGGGAAACACGTACCACAGCAACTTCAGCACAAAGCTCCTGGACACTTAACCCAACCGCAGGCGGTTCCGATTACACCGCAGCCGAAACAACAGCGCTGCCACGAACATCAGCAACAACAATCACTTGGCACGCGTCCAACAGCAAAGGCGCAGCAGGCAAAAGTATTGGAGCACAAAGTGGGGATACAGAAGTGGGGACCAACTGCACAAACGCTGCTAACTACTGACAAACCCACATTGCGAGCAGAACAGCCGCACAAACCATTACCAACGACCACTGACTGCAGTAAAGTGACGCCGGGCAGCCACCAACAACAGAACACGCTGCCTGAGCCAGACCAACCACAGTCACCGCTAATTGCCAACGAGAAATTATGCGACGCCGCAGCAAGCGCCAGGAGGATACAGGACGAGAACAACAGCGGCGGCTATGAATCACCGCTGATGATAGCCTCAGTCGGCGCAGCCAGTTTTCCCATATTCGCAGAAGACTACGCGAGGATATTCCACGATCGCCTGATCAATGATACTATCATTGATGTGTACCTGCAGGTATTACTACAGCAACAACCAGAGGAAGTGCAAGCTAAAACGCACCTTTTTAGAGCACAATTCTTCGCACAGTTAGCATCAGTACACACTACTGATGACTACCGACACTTAAGAAGGCGTACACAGGTCCGCAACTTAATGGAAAAATCGTATCTCCTAATGCCGATGTATGAAAGAGGCCATTGGTTCCTCACCGTCGTTAGACTCAACCAACCAAAGGCAGCTCGACAAAAGGGAAATATTTTAATGTTCGACTCATACTCTGGCAACGGAAAACCCAACGTCGCTGTAATACTACGCGCTTATTTAAATGACGAAGACAGCGCCCAATACAAGGGCAGGCAAGAACCGACGTTTACGGCAGCCACGCTACCATTGTCAGCAGTAAGAGCACCACGCCAAAGGAATATGGTAGACTGCGTATGGTAGGTGCGTTCACCATCCACTACGCTAAGTTATTCCTTCAGAATCCGGACTTGGATTACGCACACGGGGACTTCACTAAGGGGTTTTCCCCAGCCACGGCAGAGAATGGTAGGCAAGAAATTGCAGAGGCATTCCAACGCCTGCTAGGAACGGAAAAGATCGCGGGCCTCCCGCCGCTGTACTTACCCAATAAAATACGGGACGCCTCTGAGCGAACTGAGACAACATTCAAACAGCAGAAAGATATCCAGTCGTCCGACAACGGTATGGGTATCACCGAACGGAAATCCAATGAGAGTGCCAAACGAAGCAGCATCGGTAACAGTAAAAAGCGCAGAAGCAGCAGCAGCAGTAGCAGCAGCAGCAGCAGTAGCAGCAGCAGCAGCAAAAGCAGCAGCAGCAGCAGCAGCGGCAGCAGTAACAGCACCAGCAGCAGCAGTAGCACAAGTAGCAGCAGTTGCAGTAGCAACAGCACTGGCAGCAACAGCAGCACTGCTAACCGTATGACGAACAGCAATACTGATCAGCGCAATATTAGCGACGCCAACAACCACGGAGTTAATACCGGCAACGGCGAGGCCACTATTACAAAAACACCACCCACCGTAGCAACTCCACGGAAAACACATCATAGTGAAGAGCCGCAGCAATCGCCGTACGCAGCATCTTTAGGAGGCGGTTCAACAATAAGCGGCTTGACATCGTCGATTGACACAGCCCCGGAAGATCGTGAGGGCCACAAAAGCCACAGCCAACGATCGCTGCCAAAGCAAGGCGCGTAGCAGAGGATGACACCCTAAAACGAACGGCCGGAAGAAATCGACGACGGGTAAGAGTAACGCGGGTCGTAGATGGTCACAGAGCTAGAGTGACAGTGCAACGCGATGGCAGTACATACTTGACGTTCCGACCCCACTAACGGAGGGGTTGATGTAACGACATAATTTATATGATAAATTTTGGTGTACATATGCTCAAAGAAATATAAAGAAATAAACATATACAGGCGTTTTACTCCAAATCTAGGTACTGTATCAGACAGAAACGACGAACGACTCACATAGAAGAAACGACAACAACCGAAAAACGAGTTCTTTCCAACACACGGAAACACAACCAGCCGCCATGTGCAACTGCGAACAAAGCAAGAACGAGAATTACCCCAAAAGGGGTATAAAAGGAGGCCACTTGCGAGGAAAGAGTCAGTCTCGTCCGGACTTCCGAAGCGATCACCACACAAGCAACAAGCTCCAAGGCAGCAAGGACAACGCAAGCAGCACAGCACGAACAGCGAAGTCAACGTCGGCAGAGCAGAGAACGCCGGCAGAGCAGAGGACGACAGCAGAGAGGAGGACGTCAACGGAACGTACGACGTCGGCAGAGCAGAGGACGACAGCAGAGAGGAGAACGTCAACAGAACGTACGACGTCGGCAGAGCAGAGGGCGCCGACAGAACGTAAGACGCTGGCAGAGCAGAGGACGACAGCATAGCGGGGTACGTCAACAGCACGTACGACGTCGGCAGAGCAGAGAACGTCGAACAGGATCATCCGCCGAAGTGGGTTTTCACTCCACGGCCAACGCTTGGATCATCTGCCGAAGTGGGTTTTCACTCCACGGCCAACGCTAGGATCATCTGCCGAAGTGGGTTTTCACTCCACGGCCGACGCTAGGATCATCATAATACTAATACTACCTTTCTTTCCCTCCTATTTTCATTAACCTAAACTCAGAAATATACCAGTAAAGTATATCTACTGCGGTTAGTATATAATAAAGATCAAGAAAACCAAATAAAAGTGTGTGCTCAGTTCAAAACAAATAACTGTGCGAACCCCGGACGCGTCTGAGACATATCCAGGCCGGAAAGTTACGTCGCATGGTAGTTAAGAAAAATCCATTATGCCTCAAAAATAAGGTGTGTTTATTGTAAAACAAAAAAGAACGACAAGCAAAAAATTGGTGAGTTGATCTTTATGTGTGAAAACGTAAGTAATTAAAAACAATTATCGAAACACGAATTAAAAATCATTAAAATTGAGTGCTTGCTTTAATCGATTCAGCGAAATCATAGTTTTATTAACACGAAGTTCCGTTTGTAAAGCTACGAAAAAATTGAAAAAAAAACTTATAAAAGCGTTGACACATATTTTATAAGCAAGAAAATAAACTTGAAACTTGAACTTGGACTCGAGTTTATAGAATAAAAAGCGTTGTTTGCATTTTTGCGAGTGCAAGTGTCTTCACATGGTATGAAATTTAAGATCCGCGACAAAATACAGAAAACAACTTGACACAGAAAACGATTTGTTGGGGAAACAGATTGCGATTTTAAGAAGAAACGAACAGCACCGCGAAGAGCCACGCAAAGAGAGGGAAAATACTGCAACAGAGGCAACCACATCAAATACTCAAAAAAGGGATCAGACAGATTTAAACAAAATGGGCATTGAAGAAATAGCGAAGACAGTGAATAGGTTAGTACCTTTATTTTCGGTGCACCATCTGTTGACCTCAGAAATTAGGTATATAAGTTTATTGAAGGATGCTATCCAGCCCACAGAAACATCAAAGAGACAGAGATCCAAGAATTCATAGCATGCATAAAACAGCGCCTGCATGGAAATGCATACAGCCTTCTGCGTTCAAAAAAGTTTGAGAGCCTAGAAGAGTTAAATAATGCAATAAAAAGACATTAAATCGAATGAAAAAGCCAAAAATGCTCAGAAGCTGAAAATGTAAAAATTTGATCAAAAATCTCTTCTCTCGGGCCTAAAGTTTGAGAGCCTAGAAGAGTTAAATAATGCAATAAAAAGACATTAGATCGAATGAAAAAGCCAAAAATGCTCAGAAGCTGAAAATGTAAAAATTTGATCAAAAATCTCTTCTCTCGGTATCTTTTCTTCGTCTCTTCTCTCCGTCCTCTGAAATGTAATCACAGTGGCAAATTCTCAACAATCGAAGAAAAAATAACAACAAACAGTATTATTTCAAAAGTCAAAAAATCCGAAATTGAAAAACTCTGCTTTCTGCCTGAGCGGACGATTGGAAATTCAGTTATTGTAAAACAAGGTAAATAGAATATTCTATATATTCTACTATATATATATATATATAGAAAACAGAAACCTGAAACCTTCACTCATTAAGTGAGAATACAATTATGCTTTGCTGTGATCGTCGTTTTGTACCTACACACGAACACATTCATAGTTTCTGCCATAAGTTCCTTTTCGACTTTGTTATTTTATTATATAAATATTGGTACTTTATTAATTGAATGTAATAACCAGGAACTTAATAATATTGAAGGCAGAGCTGTTCATTTTCGTACTCAGTACCAGTAGCAGTCCTTCCAGTACTCAAGTGCCAGTCCTTTTTCACGTACAAAGGACTTGAAAAGTACTTGAAAGAATGTACCTCAGTACCAAAAGTACTGAATACATTACAGCTCTGATTGAAGGTTACATAAAAGTTCTCATTTGTCCTTTAAACTTATTTAAATTATTTGAATAGTTAGATATAATAAGAACAACTTTACAACAAATTCTCAAAACGACCTTGCGAGACAACAACAATACGCTATAATTTTCATATTATTCACCAGAAGAAACAACTTGAAACTTGTATGTTTTCGGTCTTGAAGCGTCTTGATAGCTTATGGTTTGCTTAGCTATAAAAATGGGTAAGTATTGTTATACTTGGTATATGTCTGTGCTATATTTTCTTTTTTTTGTTATCGATAAAATTATATTTTCGCATTATAGTTTTGTGGCTTTACTACAAAAAATTTATTTTCTTGTTATAGGTTAGTGTAAATGCTAATGTTATTCTGATTAAGTAAATTTAATTTTTTTGTAGCATTCTTTTGAGTTTATTTTGTAGATTTTTATACACGTAGATTTCTATTTCTTTTGTGCAATAATATCATTTAGGTGTATTTCGTAGCTAGAATATCAATGCTCGTTAAGTATTTCGATTGGCAGCACTCTTTTTGCTGGTTTTAGAAGACCCAAGTGATAAAATTGTTAGTTGTTCAAGATAAAATAAAATTTAAACCGCGTGTGTTTGGTTTTCTTTTCGAATAATGTTACCAATTTATATAATTGTCTTTTATTTAGGGTAGCAAGCACTAGGTAAAGAGCTAAGCTAGGAGTTTCTTGTAGATGGCGTAATCGTGGGTGTTTTCCTTTTTGACCGAGTACAGCATTTTCCAATTGTGTTGCAGTTGCTTGTATGTATTTTAACTGCTAAAGAATTCCTATCGTGGATGTTTTTCTTGTTGGCCTGACTTCAAGTTTTGGCTTATTGTCTTCTAATTTTGTTTGCGTGCATTTTAACTGCTAACGAATTCCTATGGCAAGATCGTGGGCGTTTTCCTTTTTTGAATGAGTACAGTATTTTTCAATTGTGTTGCAGTTCATCCAGTTTGTGTGTGTATTTTATATGTTGACGAATTCCTTTGGTGCGATCGTGGATGTTTTTCTTGTTGGCCTGAGTTCAGGTTTTTGCTTATTTTCTTGGAGTTGTTGTTGTTGTTTTGTGTATTTTAACTGCGATCATCCCTTAAAATTAAGGTGCACTAAGTGTGGCAGCAATCGCAATTCACATGATCGCCGTAGTAAAATTAGAGCTTATCAAACCGTAAATTACAAAAGGAAAAATTTCATTGATTTTTATGGGTTTTTTCAAGAATTTTCCATTTTAAGAGCAAAAATATTTATATCGAAAGGCAATGAATTAGGAAAAGGTGTACAAATAAACATGATTCGGAGTGGAATCATACAATGAAATAAATGTAAACTAAATGGTGTCGGTAAATTCAATTCACATGATGCTTATCCTCAATTATGTGCGTTTTAACTATTCGCGGATACCCATGGCTTGATCAAGGATTTTCCTTTTGGTGTGTCTAAAGTAGATGCTTCATCTTGCTTGTTGTTTGTTTTTTATTTTAACTGCTAACGAATTTCTATGGCGCGTTGGTGTTTTTCTTGTCGTTCTAACGTCAAGTTTTCCTTATTATCCTGTAGTTGTTGTTGTTGTTGTTTGTTTGCATTTTAAGTGCGATCATCTCTTGAAAGTGTTTGTGCAGGTGTATAAGTATACGTGATTCATATTGCAATCATTTCTTAAACCAATTATCGCTTATCTAATAAATCCGATTAGAGGATAATCGTTTGTGTGAATTTCATGATGTTTTTGGAGGAATTTTTTCAAATGAAGAGAAGAAGAAGACGAAGAAGAAGAAGACAATATGTAACAAAATTTCGGACAAGAGTTCAGTTTCTACTATCACTCAGTCATCATGCTTTTTCTTGACCATAAAATTATATTTTCGCATCGTAGGTTTGTAGCTTTACTATAAAATATAGTTACAGGTTGGTGTAATTATATAAATTATAATCTAATTATATTCTGTTTTAGTGAATTTTTTTTTTTTTTTTGAGCGCATTTTTTTAAACAATGGTTGATATATTTATTTTGGTTATTGTCCACGATATTTTGTAGATTTTTATACATGGATTTGTATCTCTTTTGTGCAATAATATCACTTAGGTGTATGTTGTAGCTAGAATATTAATACGCGTTAAGTATTTCCATTCGGCAACACTCTTTTTGCTGGTTTTAGGCGACAGATGTGATGAAATTATTAGTTGTCTAAGATAAAATTATTCTTATATCGCGTGTGTTTGGTTTTGTTGGAGAATAGTGTTACCAATTTATATAATTGTCTTTAATTTAGGATAGTAAGGACTAGATAGAGAGCTTAGCTATGAGTTTGTTGTAGATGGCGTGATCGCGGGCGTTTTCCTTTTTGACTGAGTACAGTATTTTCCAAATGTGCGTATTTTAACTGCTAACGAATTCCTATGGCGCGCTCGTAAATGTTTTTCTTGTTGGTCTGAGTTTTTCCTTTTTGCCTTATAGTTGTTATTTGTGTGTATTTTACCTACTAATGACTTCGTATGGCACGATCGTAGGCGTTTTCCTTTTTGAATGAGTACAATATTTTCCAATTGTGTTGTACTTCATATAGTTTGTATGCATTTTATCTACTCACGAACGTCTATGGCGCGATCATGAATTTTCCTGTTGGCCTGAACCCAGCGTATCGCTTATTGTCTTGCAGTTGTTGTTGTTTGTGCGTATTTTAATTGCGATCATCCCTTAAAATTAAGGTGCACTAAGTGAGGCACTAAACGTAATTCACATGATCCTTATCCTCAATTATGCGCGTTTTAACTGTTAGGGAATACCTATGGTACGATCAAGGATTTTTCTTTTGGTGTGTCTAAAGTATTTGCTTCGTGTTGCGTCTTTGTTGTTTGTGTGTATTTTAACAGCTGACGAATTACAATGGCACGAGTAGGGATTTTTCTTTTGGTCTGGTTACAGTATTTGCTTCGTATTTTGTAGTTGTTGTTTGTTTGTATTTTAACTGTTGACGAATTTCTATGGCGCGATGGTGATTTTCTTGTCGTTCTGCGGTCAGGTTTTTCTTATTATCTTGTATTTGTTGTTGCTTGCATGCATTTTAAGTGCCTTAAAATGAATGTGCACTAAGTGCGCGGTGGTAAAATTTCGCATCCTCGTCCTCAAATATGAGTGTTTTAACTGCTAACGAATTCCTATGGCGCGATCAAGAATTTTCCTTTTGATGTGTCTACAGCATTTGCTTTTTGTGTTGTATTTGTTGTTTGTTTGTATTTTAACTGCTGACGAATTCCTATGGCGCGTTAATGTTTTTCTTGTCATTATGAGGTCAGGGTTTCCTTGTCTTGTAGTTGTTGTTGCTTGTATGCATTTTAAGTGCGATAATTCCTTAAAATTCATTTACACTAAGTGTGGCGGTAACCGGAATACACATGATCATGAATTCACAATTATTTCTTAAAATATGGTGCACTAAGTGTGTACAAAATTGTCTATGTTTTATTGTCGTTGTTGTAATTTAATTCTTTGGAATGTACGGAGTTTCGTCGTTGGATTTTTTGTCGATCCCTTAACCAACCTGATAAGAATCTATATGGAGGAGTACCGACAAAATACCTCCGAATATCTTCTACGCCTGGCAATTGGATATTGAAGGAAACGTAGAAAGAGGCAAAAAACTTTATTGGGAAGGTGTGGAGTTTACTTCACCTGAAGAAGATATACATACATCTTTTTTAAGAGGCATGAAGGAATACGTTCCCTAAAAATAATTTTATATTACATTTATTTTATTTTATATTTTATTTTGGATTTCATTTTGTATTTTAGTTTGTATTTTATTATTATTTTATTTGCTTAATTTTTGCATACATTTAAATAATATAATAACAAGAATATAATTAAAGTAATGGAATTGCGGTTTTTTTGAATCTTGTCGATGAAGATTATGAGCACGCGGCTAAAGTTTGGCAAACATTCCAATGTCAAAACCTTAAAGACTACATTCTTCTCTATCTCAAAACAGATGTTCTTATTTTAACAGATATATTTGAAAATTTCAGAAAAGTATGTCAAAATATTTATGAGTTGGATAAGGATAAGGATCAATACTACACCACACCAGGCTCATCCTTTGATGCAATGCTAAAGACCACTAAAATAGAACTAAAACTCTTTACAGGCGTAGGTATGTATCTGTTTATCCAGACGAGTAGAAGGTATTGTCCAATGCAGTAAGATGTATGCACGGGCAAACAACATATATATGGTGGATTACGATTGTAATGAGCCATCAGAATATTTAATGTATCTGAATGCTAATAATGTGTATGGTTGGGCAATCTCTCAATATCTTCCTTACGGAGGTTTCGAGTGGGTTAAAGATGTTTATAAGTTCGAGGTTCGCAAAATTGCAGAAAACTCATCTTTCGGCTATATACTTGAAGTATATCTAGAATAGCGGGAATCTTCATGAAATACATAGCGACTTACTGATCTCACTAACAACATTTCCTATACAATACTTTATAAGAATCTTCAACAATGCCTAAAGAATGGTTTACATCTAAAACAATAAATAGATTTTTAAAGTATAAGCAATTTTGTTGGTTAAAACAGTATAGTACATTGTTTTGAATAATCACCGCAGAACCTTAGCTAAAACACTTTTGAAAAAATTTTTAAATTACTTAATAATGCGGCATATGGAAAGACTATGGAAAATGTAGAAAAAGAAAGGATGTAAAAATTGTTACTGAATGGGAAAGCAAAGTAAGACATTTAGGAGCACGAGCTCTAATAGCGAAACCAAATTACCACAGCATGTCTTATTTTACACATGAAATTGTTGCTGTGCAAATGAGTAGAGTTCGCTCGATCTATAATAAACCAATTTACTTGGGATTTGTTGTTTTGGAATTGTCCAAAAGGAAAATGTATGATTTCCACTATGATTACATGAAGCCTAAATTTACAAGGCTCAGCTTAAATTACATGGATACTGATTTCGTTATTTATTCTATCTGTAGTGGCAGACCGTGTCCACATATCTCCAAAACCAGAGGAGCAATTTTATTAATAATAAGCTTTGTGTTTAGTGTTAGTAGATGTTACTGTTTTGTTTAATTGTTGCGTGTGCCATATGTTTGTTTTGTAGAGAATAAACTAAAGATTTCCCCTCACAGAAAGACCCTAAGTCTCCTGGTTGAATGATTTGTATGGAAAGGTGATTGTAGAAGGTGTGAATGGAAGTGTGATTGAACAGGGAATTAGGGAAAGTGGGAATTGTAAATGGAAGGGGGAATTATTGGAAAGGATTGGAAGGATGGGAATCCGAACGGGAGGAGGAAGAGAGAAGAAAAAAAAAAAGGTTAATGGTGGATAGTTTATGTGTAGAAAGGTTGTGATCTTAAAAATAAATTAAAGAATTGAAAGCAATGCAAAAAGATATAAATAAATGTGTGTTAAAGAACATAAAATGCCATCATAAAAGTTGGCCAAACTAAACCAAAGTGAACATTCTAATGATGCAAATATAAAAAAAACATAGCATCAAGATTTGGGCCATAGAACATAAAAGGCGGGAAAGTTTCTGGATGGTTACGCCAACATTTCTCCTGGCAAGAAAAGTACAATTTGATTAAAAACACATTTTTTTTATATATACAAATACATTAAATGTACAACAAGAGCTATTATTCGCCAAAAATTTTATACATGAATCAACAAAACCACCCACAACCAAACACAGAGTGAACAAAAATTTGCAACAACCACAACAGTAGCATCAATTACTTTCAATAACAGTGACATTGCACTTAACATAAAATCTCGAGGCAGTCACAAAAACAACAAACAAACATATAGAACACATAATAAAAGAAACATCGAGTATGGAAAGAAGATTAATATTCACTATAACAACAACAACATTAAAACATAGGAACAAACAACTACAACACCACATAAGACAACAATATTAAATTAAGACAGCAGCAAGGAACCTAGAGTTGCCGTCAAGTTTTTTTTTCAGCTTTAGATGAATAAAGGTTCCTTATAAATAAAAATTTGCCATATTGATGGCTACTGCTTATAACTATTTTTTTTTTTATTGTGATATTTTATATTTTTATATTATAATATCATTCTATATATCTATTATATTAGATAATTTACAAAAAAAAAAATCAAAATATTAGAAATACATAAAGTACACTCGTTACAGGTCCTGAGCTACAAGGTGGCGCCATCATCAGCTGGATCCAAGTAAGCCTTAATAAAAATAAGGTGCAAATTTCACTACAATTTATGCACATATAAATACATATAAAAAAAAAAAAAAAAAAAAAAAATTAGAAAATATTAGTGAAAAGGTAGCATAGCTAGATGAGATAATAAGAATTTATATATGTAGATATATAAAAATAAGAGAATTAAAGAATAAAAGTACTAGAGGAAAAAAAATAATATTTGTAATTAAACAAGGAAAACAGAAAGAAATAAAGTAACGGAAATTGATTTATACATATCTAGAACATTATAAAGAATAAAGAATAAGTTAATAGTAATAACAAGGAAAGTTTGTATGAATAAGAGAAAAAAAAAAATAAAAGTATATAAAAGTATATATATAAAAAAAAAAAATAAAAAATAAAAATAAAAGATTTTGAAATAAATGAATAAATAAATAAAAAATTAAAGTGAGGATATTTGTTTCTCTTAATTATTTTTAAAGGAATTAAATATTTTAGTTGTATTTGTAACCATACGATGTGTTGTTAAGCACTATTATTTAGGCTGATGTGCTGGTGGACCTAAGGGGAGGTCATCTTATTTGAAGGCATGGCAAACTGACAGACATCACGAACGTTATGGAATAGACAAACGGACTAACAGAGACTTGGACAGAATAAAGAAATAAGGGAACAGTGCACTTTGAGCCAAGTGCGGTTCATGACTGTAGCTCGTAAGAGTTACAGACGGGGTGGGCGGCTCACAGACAGACGATGACTTAGGTTGTGTTGTGCTAGGATGTATGAGATTCCTGGTGGGTTATAGTTTGAAAGTATTTTGTTTGTTTAGGTGAATAGTGGTGGGTGAGACTGTGTGTTCGTATGATAGGTTATATGTTTAGGTGGTTGTGAGAGTTAAAGGATTAGCTTGGGATGACCCATTAGGAATCATAGGTGTTTGTGACATGTGTCATGTTTTGTCTTCACACCTTTCCAATCCTTTTCTCTTTCCGCTCCTCTTCTATTATAAAAAAAAAAAATGGCACGATATTGTTTTTCTGTTGTGGGTAGGGTGGCAAGAAACCACCCCATATTGCCGGCGAGCCTAGCCGTAGCCACCGTGCCACGCCACCCTAACTTAGCTCACAACAGAAATGGCGCCCAACGAACTTTATTTCCAACATCTTTTCTAGTCTATATTTTCTACTTTAATTTTCTATTCTCTGATTGCTTTCTAATTTTTTTTTTCTTTTAACTTCACTACTTCTATTCTTTTTGTACATTGAATTATATATGTTATAGTTTTTTTCTTTCATTATTATTTCATATTTATTTCCATATTTCATATTTAATTTATTTTATTATTTCATATTTAAAATTATTATTTTTTTTTTCTTTTATATTTTTATTTTTTTTGTTATTTTTTTATTATTACTTTTACTTTTAAATTTTAGTTTTTTTTTCAGTAACTAATTTGAATTGCATTTTTTATTTGCTTTTTATTTTTATTTTTTAAATATTTTTTGAATTTTTTAGGTGCTTGTTGTGGTTGGAGTTTTGTATAGTTTTTTTTTTTATATATACTCTCTTTCCGGTTGCCGTCCAATTTTGTTTTATTAGTTTCCCCTTAGTGTGAGTTTTGTGACTGCGTGTGAGTACGAGTGTCAGATTGAGTGAGTGTTTTGAGTGTTTGTATTTGGTGTATGGAACGCGAGAGAGAGTCTGAGCCAAGGAGACCTATTACTAGAAGCGTTAGTAGGGCTCTAGAAAATGAAATAGTAGGTTCAGTACTCGACCAGATAGATACTGGGATAGAAAGAAGAGTTGATTTTGTCCCAGTAGACTATTTAAGCAAGTGCGTTAGCTTGATGTTTGGACGACCTCCAAATAGTAGCTTGACCGTCAGCGTTAGTAGCTTCTCGGCCAAGCTAGAAAAAATAATAGAGATGTCGGAGCAAGAGGGGCAGGGTGTGGAACCACAGCGTGGGGTTGCAGGGCCGAGTGGCTTAACATTGTCTGCCGACAGATGATGGCAGGTTGCGCAGAAGCCATGCAGCAACTTCGTGGTGGTTTCACAGACCTGGGCAGAAGAGTGGCTGCAATGGAGGCGTCAGGTATTACACCAAACCCCCATCCAAGAGACGCCTCTACTCCGACAAGGCAGGGGTCTGCTGATGCTGTCGGCGATGCAGTATCGGGAGTTGCGACGCGGCAAGGGATGGGTCACACCTCGTTCCAGGGCCCGACAATATCCCCGAGTAGCGGTGAGGTGTCAAGGCGGAAGAGCATTGACCTTAACAAGTGGCATGTTAAGTTTGACGGCTATTGTAAGGAATTGACAGTGGAGAGCTTCATATTCCGCATCGAAAAGATGCGGAAACAATATGAAATTTCTTCTGAGCAGCTCTTCACCGATTTCCACTGCCTGGTCACCGGAGCTGTTGCGAAGTGGTATTGGCGGGTATTGGAAGATCATGAGAGTTACCCAGACTTTGGCTATGAAGATTTAAGAAGAGAGCTGCTGAGCAACTTCCGATCTGTAGACTCCGACTACGACATAATAAGGGAGATTATGAATCGGAAACAACAAGTAGGTGAATCCTTTGAGGAGTTTTATGCTGAGATCCATAATCTCACCTTCAGGCTGCGGAAGAAGATTCCTGAGGAGGAATTAATTACAATTATTAGATCCAATTTAAGGGCAAACCTTGCTAGCCTGACCTTTGCCTGTAAAGTAAGCTCGTTAAAAGAATTTTGCACAGAATGCAGAAGGGCTGAAAAGCTAATAAAAGAAAGTCGAGCGAAGGCCAGGTAGGTTAGCGAGTTGGGGTTGCCGCTTGAGGAGGGAGAACCTTCAACTAGTGTGGAGGCTCTGGCTCCTCAGCGGCCCAATTTAAATGTACCTCAAAGAAGGGATTTTGTAAGACCTCCTCAGAGATCGGGTCCTTCAGGTCCACGTCCGTTTACGTCTGTGTCTCGTCCATTTAGTAGTAACCAAGTCTTTTGTCAGTCTCCGTTTCATGTTAATTTATGTTTTAGTTGCGGAATGCCTAGGGACCACTTCAAGAAAAACCAACTTGACGCGAAGTGTAACTCGGCATTCCACAACATGACGTGCTTTGTTTGTCATAGTGATATTTCGTATTGTGAGTTTCGTCCGGGAAACGTGAATCCTGCAGGGAATCCGGGGATCTCTGCACTAAAGGAGGAGTCCCCGGCCAACCTGTAAGGAAGGATCCAGTGATCCGCAGCCATAGCCCGATAGGTCGTCCAATTAAAACGTTACACCAGCGCAAGGTCGAGTACGAAGCTGTGAGGGAAAAAATCTTTTTAAGCGAGGTTGTACTCGGCAGAAAAAAACGGAACTTCGATAAGATAGCGAAGATGAGGACGAAGAGACAAATTATGAAGAAAATTGAGAAATTGTTTTAGTAGCTGCCATTGTGACGCTGGAAGGCGATAATAGATTTTTCGCTAACACTAAGGTGGACGGTGAAGATGTGGTTGCATTGTTGGATTCAGGTGCTTCTGCTAACTGTATCGGAAATGGTGCTTTAGAATTTATTAAATCACGAAACAGACAAGTTATTCCGATACAGGGGCAGAAAGTCAGGACTGCAAACGGAGGTGAAACCGCTGTGATAGGTGCCATTTTACTGCCGGTTGTCTGGGAGGGTTTGACAAGGGATATGGAGCTTCTCATAGTTCCCGCTTTACAACAAGAATTTTATTTTGGGGTTGACTTCTGGCAAACCTTTGGGTTGTCAGTAATTAGTAAGTGTACACGTGTAGGGGTTGACGCAACCAGCTCAGCGTCTGTAAGTGAACTTAAACAGACGTCTTCAGACCTGACCTTCGATACGGACCTACACATTCTTACCAAAGAGCAAGAAGTAGCACTGGAGAGAGTTAAAGCACGATTCCCGTCCTGTGCTATACTGGGTCTCGGACGAACGGACATGGAAGAGCACGTGACAGAAGTGGTAGATGAGCATCTTCCAGTAAAACAACGCCACTACCCCATTTCACCTGTGATTCAGCAGCTGATCTTTGCAGAGCTTGACCGAATGCTGAGTCTCGGTGTGATCGAGGTCAGCAACAGTAGCTGGAGGTTTCCAGTGTTTTTGGTAAGAAAAGGAACGAAAAACTGACTATGCCTTGATGCTAGGAAACTGAACGAACGAACGATTAAAGACGCATACCCGTTACCTCACATTGAGGGCATCCTTGCCAGACTTCAGGACACTCGCTTTATCAGCGCGATCGATTTGAAGGATGCGTTCTGGCAGATACCATTGGAAGAGAAGTCGAGAGGTAAGACGGCATTCACAGTTCCAGGACGGCCATTATATCAGTTTACTTCAATGCCGTTCGGACTGTGTAATGACGCGCAGCGTATGTGTAGGCTGATGGACAAAGTCATACCCGCTGAACTTAGGGAACGTGTCTTTGTCTACCTCGATGATCTTCTGGTGTGTTCTGCCAGTTTCGAGTCACATCTTGCGCTGCTGAATCGGGTGGCTGAATGTCTGCGGGATGCCAAACTGACCATAAATGTAGAGAAGAGCAAATTTTGCTATAAAGAAGTGAGGTATTTGGGTTAGGTTGTCGGGGACGGGAGCATCAGGACAGATAGCAAGAAGGTGGCTGCGATTGACGAGTTTCCGGAACATAGAACACCAAAACAGTTGAGACGGTTTCTAGGGATGTCAGGCTGGTACCGCAGATTCATTAGGGACTATTCGACCATAGCAGCTTGCATGACTGTCTCAAGAAAGGCAAAATGAAGAAATTTGCGCTAACTGACGAAGCTAAGCACGCCTTTGAAGAGATGAAGCGCAGTCTTTCTTCGGCACCAGTGCTTAGTAATCCGGACTTCAACAGACATTTTTATATCCAATGTGACGCATCTACGTAAGGGGTGGGAGGAGTTCTCTTTCAGATGGATGATGAAGAGAATGAGCGTCCGATAGCATTTATGTCAGCGAAACTCAATAAGGCTCAGAAAAATTATAGTGTCACTGAGCTTGAGTGTTACGCTGCGGTATTAAGCGTGAAGAAGTTCCGTCCTTATGTGGAAGGTTTACCTTTTACCATAATTACGGATCACGCGAGCTTTTAAGTGGTTGATGAACCAAAAAGACTTATCTGGAAGATTAGCCAGATGGAGTTTAAAACTTCAAGCTTACAATTTTAATATTGAACACCGAAAAGGTTCCCCAAATGTGGTGCCGGATGCTCTTTCTCGCATGTATCTGGAAGAGATAGGACCGGTAGACAGATCACTTGATGTTGACCTTAATTCCCCAGCTTTTTCGTCGGAAGAATATGAGGAATTGAGGAAGACAGTGACTAAAAACAAAGACGAACTACCAGATTTAGTAATTTCGGACGGGTTTGTGTACAGACGTACGGGTTTTATGACGGGTGATGTCATTCAAGAGGATCACGCTTGGCAGCTCTGGGTGCCGTCTGAACTGCGTTCTAGGTTACTGGAGGCTTGTCATAGCTCACAAGACGCTGGCTCGGTTAAGACAGAAATATTATTGGCCGGGAATGGTTAGCGACGTGCAATATAGTGTTAAGAACTGTGAAGTATGCAAGGGCAGCAAAAGGTCCACAGCAATGCACTGATGGGCAAACAATACATAACCGAACGACCATTTCAGCGTCTATACATCGATTTTATGGGCCCCTACCCAAGGTTAAAGAACGGTAATTCCTTCATCTACGTATGTCTGGACCACTTTTCGAAGTTCGTTTTCCTTCAACCAATGCGAAGTGCCACCTCTGCTAATGTAGTAAGGTTTTTAGAAAGTAGTGTGTTTCATGTTTTTGGTGTCCCTGAATTCGTCCATTCTGACAATGGGAAACAGTTCGTTTCTGGCATGTTTAAGGAGTTTGTAGAAAAGTATGGAGTTAAACATGTCAGAACAGGTTTTTACTCTCCTCAAGCGAACGCAGCTGAAAGGGTAAACCGTTCAGTTTTGCAAATTGTGCGTTCGTTTGTAGGAGAGAACCAACGAAACTGGGACCTGCATATAAGTGACGCAGCATTTGCACTGAGAAGCGTTGTCCACCGTTCTATCGGTTTAGCACCCTACTACGCCGTGTTTAGGGCTCAGATGATGCAACACGCAAGCTCATATGAGATAATGCGTCGTGTGAGCTCCGTAAAAGGAGAAGATTTGGCAGTCATGAGTCAAGCGGACAAACTGAGTTTGATCCGCAGCAAAATTTCAGAAGCTTTACAGGTGGCACACCAGAAAAGCGCCAAGGCATATAACACGCGTAGTAGGGATGTCAATTTTAAAGTTGGACAAGTGGTATACCGCTGAAACTTCAAGCAAAGTAACCTTGTTGACGGTTACAACGCCAAGCTGGGGCCAGCCAATATTAAATGTACAATTTTAAAAAAATTTGGCAACTCTTTGTACGAGCTCGGCACACTTGGTGGTAAAAAGTTAGGGGTATACCACGCTAAAGATTTGTTTGTGTCGTAAGGTATGTTTTGTGTAGTGGCCGTTGTAGATTTTAGATTGGACAATTATTTCTTTATTATAGGCTAGTAGTTATTTTTCCGTTTATTTTGCTTAAGTTTTAAGTCCATTTGACTCGGTTTTGTATATTTTCGACTTGACTTTTATTATTTATTTATTTAATTTCCTTTCTGTGATATTTTCTTTTACTATTAGTTGTAGTTAGTAGTGCAATAGTAGATATTACTTAACGCAATATTAGTTTAAGTTTAGTGATAACAAGTGTGATATTTACTGTGTAATTATAATTTTAGAGTAGTGTAGTACAATATAGATTAAGTAATCCGGACAAACTCCTTTGATTACGCGTTTAATTAAGGCCCGGCAATCTCAGATTCGTAGAGCATGAGAAGTGGGTCGAAGCCACACGTTGAGTGGAGACAAGTGGACACGGCCTACTTTTTTTTTTTTACGAACACGTTCCATGCTGTAAACAGCATCGACGGTTTCGAGCCTGTAGTGGCAGACCGTGTCCACATATCTCCAAAACCAGAGGAGCAATTTTATTAATAGTAAGCTTTGTGTTTAGTGTTAGTAGATGTTACTGTTTTTTTTAATTGTTGCGTGTGTCATATGTTTGTTTTGTAGAGAATAAACTAAAGATTACCCCTCACAGAAAGACCCTAAGTCTCCTGGTTGAATGATCTGTGTGGAAAGGTGATTGTAGAAGGTGTGAATGGAAGTGTGATTGAACAGGGAATTAGGGAAAGTGGGAATTGTAAATGGAAGGGGGAATTATTGGAAAGGATTGGAAGGATGGGAATCCGAACGGGAGGAGGAAGAGAGAAGAAAAAAAAGGTTAATGGTGGATAGTTTATGTGTAGAAAGGTTGTGATCTTAAAAATAAATTAAAGAAGGGAAAACAATGCAAAAAGATATAAATAAATGTGTGTTAAAGAACAAAAAATGCCATCATAAAAGTTGGCCAAACTAAACCAAAGTGAACATTCTAATGGAGCAAATATAAAAAAAAAACATAGCATCAAAGATTTGGGCCATAGAACATAAAAGGCGGGAAAGTTTCTGGATGGTTACGCCAAAATTTCTCCTGGCAAGAAAAGTACAATTTGATTAAAAACACATTTTTTTTATATATACAAATACATTAAATTTACAACAAGAGCTATTATTCGCCAAAAATTTTATACATGAATCAACAAAACCATCCAAAACCAAACACAGAGTGAACAAAAATTTGCAACAACCACAACAGTAGCATCAATTACTTTCAATAACAGTGACATTGCACTTAACATAAAATCTCGAGGCAGTCACAAAAACAACAAACAAACATATAGAACACATAATAAAAGAAACATCGAGTATGGAAAGAAGATTAATATTCACTATAACAACAACAACATTAAAACATAGGAACAAATAACTACAACACCACATAAGACAACAATATTAAATTAAGACAGCAGAAAGGAACCTAGATTTGCCGTCAAGTTTTTTTTTCAGCTTTAGATGAATAAAGGTTCCTTATAAATAAAAATTTGCCATATTGATGGTTACTGCTTATAACTATTTTTTTTTTTTATTGTGATATTTTATATTTTTATATTATAATATCATTCTATATATCTATTATATTAGATAATTTACAAAAAAAAAAAATCAAAATATTAGAAATACATAAAGTACACTCGTTACAGGTCCTGAGCTACAAGGTGGCGCCATCATCAGCTGGATCCAAGTAAGCCTTAATAAAAATAAGGTGCAAATTTCACTACAATTTATGCACATATAAATACATATAAAAAAAAAAAAAAAAAAAAAAATTAGAAAATATTAGTGAAAAGGTAGCATAGCTAGATGAGATAATAAGAATTTATATATGTAGATATATAAAAATAAGAGAATTAAAGAATAAAAGTACTAGAGGAAAAAAAATAATATTTGTAATTAAACAAGGAAAACAGAAAGAAATAAAGTAACGGAAATTGATTTATACATATCTAGAACATTATAAAGAATAAAGAATAAGTTAATAGTAATAACAAGGAAAGTTTGTATGAATAAGAGAAAAAAAAAATAAAAGTATATAAAAGTATATATATAAAAAAAAAATAAAAAATAAAAATAAAAGATTTTGAAATAAATGAATAAATAAATAAAAAATTAAAGTGAGGATATTTGTTTCTCTTAATTATTTTTAAAGGAATTAAATATTTTAGTTGTATTTGTAACCATACGATGTGTTGTTAAGCACTATTATTTAGGCTGATGTGCTGGTGGACCTAAGGGGAGGTCATCTTATTTGAAGGCATGGCAAACTGACAGACATCACGAACGTTATGGAATAGACAAACGGACTAACAGAGACTTGGACAGAATAAAGAAATAAGGGAACAGTGCACTTTGAGCCAAGTGCGGTTCATGACTGTAGCTCGTAAGAGTTACAGACGGGGTGGGCGGCTCACAGACAGACGATGACTTAGGTTGTGTTGTGCTAGGATGTATGAGATTCCTGGTGGGTTATAGTTTAAAGGAATTTTGTTTGTTTAGGTGAATAGTGGTGGGTGAGACTGTGTGTTCGTATGATAGGTTTTATATTTAGGTGGTTGTGAGAGTTAAAGGATTAGCTTGGGATGACCCATTAGGAATCATAGGTGTTTGTGACATGTGTCATGTTTTGTCTTCACACCTTTCCAATCCTTTTCTCTTTCCGCTCCTCTTCTATTATAAAAAAAAGAAATGGCACGATATTGTTTTTCTGTTGTGGGTAGGGTGGCAAGAAACCACCCCATATTGCCGGCGAGCCTATCCGTAGCCACCGTGCCACGCCACCCTAACTTAGCTCACAACAGAAATGGCGCCCAACGAACTTTATTTCCAACATCTTTTCTAGTCTATATTTTCTACTTTAATTTTCTATTCTCTGATTGCTTTCTAATTTTTTTTTTCTTTTAACTTCACTACTTCTATTCTTTTTGTACATTGAATTATATATGTTATAGTTTTTTTCTTTCATTATTATTTCATATTTATTTCCATATTTCATATTTCATTTATTTTATTATTTCATATTTAAAATTATTATTTTTTTTTTCTATTATATTTTTATTTTTTTTGTTATTTTTTTATTATTACTTTTACTTTTAAATTTTAGTTTTTTTTTCAGTAACTAATTTGAATTGCATTTTTTATTTGCTTTTTATTTTTATTTTTTAAATATTTTTTGAATTTTTTAGGTGCTTGGTGTGGTTGGAGTTTTGTATAGTTTTTTTTTTATATATACTCTCTTTCCGGTTGCCGTCCAATTTTGTTTTATTAGTTTCCCCTTAGTGTGAGTTTTGTGACTGCGTGTGAGTACGAGTGTCAGATTGAGTGAGTGTTTTGAGTGTTTGTATTTGGTGTATGGAACGCGAGAGAGAGTCTGAGCCAAGGAGACCTATTACTAGAAGCGTTAGTAGGGCTCTAGAAAATGAAATAGTAGGTTCAGTACTCGACCAGATAGATACTGGGATAGAAAGAAGAGTTGATTTTGTCCCAGTAGACTATTTAAGCAAGTGCGTTAGCTTGATGTTTGGACGACCTCCAAATAGTGAAGGGGCTAGGTCGGAGTCTAGTAGCTTGACCGTCAGCGTTAGTAGCTTTTCGGCCAAGCTAGAAAAAATAATAGAGATGTCGGAGCAAGAGGGGCAGGGTGTGGAACCACAGCGTGGGGTTGCAGGGCCGAGTGGCTTAACATTGTCTGCCGACAGATGATGGCAGGTTGCGCAGAAGCCATGCAGCAACTTCGTGGTGGTTTCACAGACCTGGGCAGAAGAGTGGCTGCAATGGAGGCGTCAGGTATTACACCAAACCCCCATCCAAGAGACGCCTCTACTCCGACAAGGCAGGGGTCTGCTGATGCTGTCGGCGATGCAGTATCGGGAGTTGCGACGCGGCAAGGGATGGGTCACACCTCGTTCCAGGGCCCGACAATATCCCCGAGTAGCGGTGAGGTGTCAAGGCGGAAGAGCATTGACCTTAACAAGTGGCATGTTAAGTTTGACGGCTATTGTAAGGAATTGACAGTGGAGAGCTTCATATTCCGCATCGAAAAGATGCGGAAACAATATGAAATTTCTTTTGAGCAGCTCTTCACCGATTTCCACTGCCTGGTCACCGGAGCCGCTGCGAAGTGGTATTGGCGGGTATTGAAAGATCATGAGAGTTACCCAGACTTTGGCTATGAAGATTTAAAAAGAGAGCTGCTGAGCAACTTCCGATCTGTAGACTCCGACTACGACATAATAAGGGAGATTATGAATCGGAAACAACAAGTAGGTGAATCCTTTGAGGAGTTTTATGCTGAGATCCATAATCTCACCTTCAGGCTGCGGAAGAAGATTCCTGAGGAGGAATTAATTACAATTATTAGATCCAATTTAAGGGCAAACCTTGCTAGCCTGACCTTTGCCTGTAAAGTAAGCTCGTTAAAAGAATTTTGCACAGAATGCAGAAGGGCTGAAAAGCTAATAAAAGAAAGTCGAGCGAAGGCCAGGCAGGTTAGCGAGTTGGGGTTGCCGCTTGAGGAGGGAGAACCTTCAACTAGTGTGGAGGCTCTGGCTCCTCAGCGGCCCAATTTAAATGTACCTCAAAGAAGGGATTTTGTAAGACCTCCTCAGGGATCGGGTCCTTCAGGTCCACGTCCGTTTACGTCTGTGTCTCGTCCATTTAGTAGTAACCAAGTCTTTTGTCAGTCTCCGTTTCATGTTAATTTATGTTTTAGTTGAGGAATGCCTAGGGACCACTTCAAGAAAAACCAACTTGACGCGAAGTGTAACTCGGCATTCCACAACATGACGTGCTTTGTTTGTCATAGTGATATTTTGTATTGTGAGTTTCGTCCGGGAAACGTGAATCCTGCAGGGAATCCGGGGATCTCTGCACTAAAGGAGGAGTCCCCGGCCAACCTGTAAGGAAGGATCCAGTGATCCGCAGCCATAGCCCGATAGGTCGTCCAATTAAAACGTTACACCAGCGCAAGGTCGAGTACGAAGCTGTGAGGGAAAAAATCTTTTTAAGCGAGGTTGTACTCGGCAGAAAAAAACGGAACTTCGATAAGATAGCGAAGATGAGGACGAAGAGACAAATTATGAAGAAAATTGAGAAATTGTTTTAGTAGCTGCCATTGTGACGCTGGAAGGCGATAATAGATTTTTCGCTAACACTAAGGTGGACGGTGAAGATGTGGTTGCATTGTTGGATTCAGGTGCTTCTGCTAACTGTATCGGAAATGGTGCTTTAGAATTTATTAAATCACGAAACAGACAAGTTATTCCGATACAGGGGCAGAAAGTCAGGACTGCAAACGGAGGTGAAACCGCTGTGATAGGTGCCATTTTACTTCCGGTTGTCTGGGAGGGTTTGACAAGGGATATGGAGCTTCTCATAGTTCCCGCTTTACAACAAGAATTTTATTTTGGGGTTGACTTCTGGCAAACCTTTGGGTTGTCAGTAATTAGTAAGTGTACACGTGTAGAGGTTGACGCAACCAGCTCAGCGTCTGTAAGTGAACTTAAACAGACGTCTTCAGACCTGACCTTCGATACGGACCTACACATTCTTACCAAAGAGCAAGAAGTAGCATTGGAGAGAGTTAAAGCACGATTCCCGTCCTGTGCTATACTGGGTCTCGGACGAACGGACATGGAAGAGCACGTGACAGAAGTGGTAGATGAGCATCTTCCAGTAAAACAACGCCACTACCCCATTTCACCTGTGATTCAGCAGCTGATCTTTGCAGAGCTTGACCGAATGCTGAGTCTCGGTGTGATCGAGGTCAGCAACAGCAGCTGGAGGTTTCCAGTGTTTTTGGTAAGAAAAGGAACGAAAAACTGACTATGCCTTGATGCTAGGAAACTGAACGAACGAACGATTAAAGACGCATACCCGTTACCTCACATTGAGGGCATCCTTGCCAGACTTCAGGACACTCGCTTTATCAGCGCGATCGATTTGAAGGATGCGTTCTGGCAGATACCATTGGAAGAGAAGTCGAGAGGTAAGACGGCATTCACAGTTCCAGGACGGCCATTATATCAGTTTACTTCAATGCCGTTCGGACTGTGTAATGACGCGCAGCGTATGTGTAGGCTGATGGACAAAGTCATACCCGCTGAACTTAGGAAACGTGTCTTTGTCTACCTCGATGATCTTCTGGTGTGTTCTGCCAGTTTCGAGTCACATCTTGCGCTGCTGAATCGGGTGGCTGAATGTCTGCGGGATGCCAAACTGACCATAAATGTAGAGAAGAGCAAATTTTGCTATAAAGAAGTGAGGTATTTGGGTTAGGTTGTCGGGGACGGGAGCATCAGGACAGATAGCAAGAAGGTGGCTGCGATTGACGAGTTTCCGGAACATATTACACCAAAACAGTTGAGACGGTTTCTAGGGATGTCAGGCTGGTACCGCAGATTCATTAGGGACTATTCGACCATAGCAGCTTGCATGACTGTCTCAAGAAAGGCAAAATGAAGAAATTTGCGCTAACTGACGAAGCTAAGCACGCCTTTGAAGAGATGAAGCGCAGTCTTTCTTCGGCACCAGTGCTTAGTAATCCGGACTTCAACAGACATTTTTATATCCAATGTGACGCATCTACGTATGGGGTGGGAGGAGTTCTCTTTCAGATGGATGATGAAGAGAATGAGCGTCCGATAGCATTTATGTCAGCGAAACTCAATAAGGCTCAGAAAAATTATAGTGTCACTGAGCTTGAGTGTTACGCTGCGGTATTAAGCGTGAAGAAGTTCCGTCCTTATGTGGAAGGTTTACCTTTTACCATAATTACGGATCACGCGAGCTTGAAGTGGTTGATGAACCAAAAAGACTTATCTGGAAGATTAGCCAGATGGAGTTTAAAACTTCAAGCTTACAATTTTAATATTGAACACCGAAAAGGTTCCCAAAATGTGGTGCCGGATGCTCTTTCTCGCATGTATCTGGAAGAGATAGGACCGGTAGACAGATCACTTGATGTTGACCTTAATTCCCCAGCTTTTTCGTCGGAAGAATATGAGGAATTGAGGAAGACAGTGACTAAAAACAAAGACGAACTACCAGATTTAGTAATTTCGGACGGGTTTGTGTACAGACGTACGGGTTTTATGACGGTTGATGTCATTCAAGAGGATCACGCTTGGCAGCTCTGGGTGCCGTCTGAACTGCGTTCTAGGTTACTGGAGGCTTGTCATAGCTCACAAGACGCTGGCTCGGTTAAGACAGAAATATTATTGGCCGGGAATGGTTAGCGACGTGCAATATAGTGTTAAGAACTGTGAAGTATGCAAGGGCAGCAAAAGGTCCAAAGCAATGCACCGTCCACTGATGGGCAAACAATACATAACCGAACGACCCTTCCAGCGTCTATACATCGATTTTATGGGCCCCTACCCAAGGTTAAAGAACGGTAATTCCTTCATCTACGTATGTCTGCATAGCTAGATGAGATAATAAGAATTTATATATGTAGATATATAAAAAGAAGAGAATTAAAGAATAAAAGTACTAGAGGAAAAAAAATAATATTTGTAATTAAACAAGGAAAACAGAAAGAAATAAAGTAACGGAAATTGATTTATACATATCTAGAAAATTATAAAGAATAAAGAATAAGTTAATAGTAATAACAAGGAAAGTTTGTATGAATAAGAAAAAAAAAAAAATAAAAGTAATGAAGTGGAAATTAAAGTGAGGATATTTGTTTCTCTTAATTATTTTTAAAGGAATTAAATATTTTAGTTGTATTTGTACCATAATGTATACTCTGTTCCATAATGTATACAACGCAAGTTGTTGGCTGCGGGAAAATTAAAAAGGCCAAAGGTGTCAAGGCCACAGCTTTAGATAAGTTAAGTTTAAGTGATTACAAAGATTGTTAAGTTAATAAGAGAATTATATATGGAGACATGTTTAATTTTAGATCCAAGCTCCACAACATATATACAGAACAAGTACATAAAGTAGCTTTAAGTCCATTAGATTATAAACGTAAAATTAGAGAAGATAATATTCACACCTACGCGTGTAATCATTATAAGATAGATATAGAACTAAGCTTAGATAGTGATCAAGATATGTTAGAAGCATAAGATATTAACTGTAACTTTTATATAATAAATAAGAAGAACTTTGTAAATATATAAGTAAAATTTTTTTATTCATATTAATAAAGCTGTAAATTTTACATTTAAAAAAAGAAACAATTAGAAACTTTTATTTGTTATTGATGAAATACATATCTGTTTGCGATTTCATTCTCCAGCACACAGTGTCAATCATGGGAATGACACATCCTTTGTAGTAAGTAAGGGATGTGTCAATAATTTATATGGGTTGGCAATGTCTCAATGTTTACCTTACGGAGGTTTCGAGTGTATTAAAGATGTTGAAAAGTTTAATGTTTTAGAAATTGCGGGAAAATCATTTTTCGGCTATGTATTGGAAGTTGATCTAGAATATCCAAGAAATTTTCACGATTCTCATAACGACTTACCATTTTAACGAACCTTTAATGCATGTTCGTAATCTTCGTCGGAACAAGATTTATTTATCAAACGACTGAAGAATTCGTAATGAGAAGGGAAAGAAGTTTCCTTCAGACGATCGAATGAATTAATATATTCGTATGGGAATACACCTTTTCTTGTTAGTAGTGTAAACTCATCATCATTTGAATACACATGGCGAACAGTTTTGAAATCTGTGAATATCCTTCATTTCTGTGAGACTTCTTTTTATGCTCATGTAACTGGTAATTGCACTCAAATCTCTCGTCACACTCTTGGCATTTTAAAAATTTATGTTCATGTTTTGCCTTTGTGTGCCGTGGTAAGTTACGTTTTGATGCATAAGCAGCGTTGTATAAGCACACACTATAAACAATTTAATTTGTTGTTAAAAACTATTATATATAAATATTACTACGATTTTTTTTTTTTTTTTTTTTTACTACGATATTGTTTATTAAACTCCAGTACTGATTTTAAGTACTGTATTTAAATTTCCACACAAAACTATTTGTTTATAAATTAAATTAATTTTTTTGTGTGATGTTTAGTTTTGTATTTCACTTGTTTAGGACGTTCTTAACATACGGAGGAATGATGAAACACTGTTTGTCTAATACAATTCCGCGAGGTCTTATGGCATATGTGTTCTCTTTGCTATACATTTAAATTCAAAGCTGTTACCCGAAGCAAGCAGACCCGAAGCATAAGAATAGACCCGAAGCATAAATCCGAAGCTTACAGGGCTTACACGAAGCACTCATTATGAA
Source organism: Thecophora atra (assembly GCA_937620795.1). Taxonomy (NCBI): domain Eukaryota; kingdom Metazoa; phylum Arthropoda; class Insecta; order Diptera; family Conopidae; genus Thecophora; species Thecophora atra. The sequence goes on along the minus strand of OW569398.1, from coordinate 28,348,187 downwards.
TGAGTATACAGAATTGCCTACAAACACTTCATGCCAATGTCCATACTGCGTCTTATCCATGAGAATAGACATTACACACATATACTTATAGTTATACACATTTGCATACATACGTACATATATATTAAAATACGAACATATGAAAAGTAAACTTCAAAACAGAACAGCATCGTCATGCTCTTCATTTGTACCGAAGCAAAATCAACCCTATGTATGTATATACGTATAATGAAATAGGATGATCCACAATTGTAGCAATCAAAAACTAAACTCTTCTGTTTACTAAAAATAAAAGAAACATAAAAGATGAATGTTCTTGAAATGTCATTGATCGTAAGAACGGAATTCCTTACCGATACCAATAAAACAACAACATATTGCTACACAATAAGAACATAATTGCTTAAAAAGAAGAACAGCAGCATCGTCAAATAAATCAGTTTTAATTTAACCAGAACAATAACGATCACGAACTTTGTCTACAACATATCAGTGATTCACGCTTAAATAATATTAACCACCATATAAACTACAATTCTACGGCATAAGTAATTAAAGAATCACCGAAATTTTATTACACTAACTCCATGGGAGCCATAATCTTATGTAAGAAAACAGCACAAACACACAAACACAAATACTAGAAGGCCTATAGCAAAATGACCTACATTTGTAAGAAAAAAAAGAAAAGCCTTCGCCCTATGTTCAATGAACTGAAATTATCCCTCATCCCTCCCGTCCATCGGACAGATAACACGTAAAGCATAGCGCCATGGCGTACAGTTGTGCCAGAACAGACCTTTCCATACTACCTGCTGCTGATATCTTGAGAAGTGCGTGTCGCTTAAAAAATTTTTCATTTGTGTTTTTCTTGTTTTTGTTTTTCTTAACATTAAAAAACGTTTGAAACTTTAAATAAAATACATGAATAAATATTTTGGATAGATATTTGTACCGAATCAATAAATTAGTTATTTTATCAGTCGATAGCCCCTATTGCTAGTACTGCTTTTTTTCTGTGTACAATTATCTATTACTACGTAAATAATAGTAATAATTATTTCATATGCAGATACTACATTTGAATCATACTGTAAAAAGTTTTTTATGCAAGACTTGTGATAATAATCTTATTTTATCTTATATTTGCATAATTTAAAAGAATTCATAAATTATTGATGTAATAATTAGCCAACAATGAGCTTCATACAAGAAATCGAAAAAACATTTTAAATATTAGAAATTTAATAATAAATATTAGAAAAAAGACTAGCAACAGAATGCCGAATGGACCTGGTAAGCAAAGTGATGATTTTGTATGTGTTCTAAGGCAAAAACAAAGCAGGTATTAGGGCGAAATGAATGGATTCACACAATCCAATAACACACAAGAAAAAACGAGAGGTCCGAATGTCAGCTTTGTGTACATTAGATACACAACAGAAAAAGAGTAAGGTTGATTGTACTTAGCGGGACTCTTATGGGGTCATTATCTATCTTTTAAACCAAATGTTCGTTACCCTTCTCGGCGAACCTTTTCGTTCTCAAATTTCTATTCACATTCATTCCCCTTAATTTTCGTTGAGCGAACTCGCTATCGTTCAACTTTCCAGCCTACTTCCCTTGCCGAAACCATGGCTGTGGATACATATTTTACACACATGCATGGTACACACATTGTTCGTTTTTTTCCTCTTACAGTTTTATCGACCAACAATTTGCTTGCGACACCAGCTGTGCTGCTCTGATGCATGCATAAAATTATGAAGTTTCTGTTCCTATTTATCTGAGTCAGAAAAAATGCGACCGGTCGGTCTTCAATTCTATTTTGCTTTCAAATCTATAATTATTAATTAATTAATAATAATAGTATTATTTGACAAATTCAATTAATAAAGCTTTAAAATATATGTATACAAATATATATCGCAAAGAAATAAATGTTCTAATAATAAAATAAATTATATAAATTGTATTTACAATTTAAAGCATATCAGAAATCTTTGATTTACACAAAATAAATATACAGATATTTGCAATAAGTTATAGTAGATCATCTTTTTAATATAAATATCACATAAACTCGATGCATAATGGAAGAATGGCAACCACTTGATTTGTATGCAAGCGTTTACCGTTTTCTGTACGTTCCATTTATTGAAAAAAACAGCGATCGTTTCATTCCCAAAAGATCAAGAATACAACTTTTCTGGAAACATAAAAAATACTGCGGAAAGTGTTGTAAATTTGGAAATATACCCCGTTCACGTTGCCTTATGTAAACTTTTCGTTTCCTCATTCTGTGTTTGTTCGGCAACGAAAACTAGCACGTTTCTCAAAAAGCACGAAGCATTGCGTAAGACAACGTTGTCGTTGAAAGCATAGATTATTATATGTGACACTCGCTATTCGCCGCTTCAAAAAATCGGTTTGACATTTGACTGTTTGGTATGTTGCACTCACGTATACAATACGTGAGAAGTACCACATTGTTGTTCTTGTTTCTTTATCAATCAATGTGTAAGATTTCTTAACAGTGCAACCGTAGGTGCTAAAGGGTTTTAAAACTCCAAGTAGGCCAATAACGTATAATTTCCAACTATTTTGTAACAATTTGTATTCAGTTTCATTTATACTATTCTGCTAAAATCGTTCTAAAATATTTTCGCAATTAGGCGCATAATTGTGTATTTATAACAAAAAAGTTTTGATTACCGACTGCATTTATAGGAAATATAATTAAGCGAATTAGGAAATGCTGGGTAAAATGTGATAGAATATATTTATTAACATTAAAACTATGTTTTATACATGTTTTTCACGAATAAAATACATAATATGTATAATTACTTATTTTGACGCTACGATAAACAAACCCATTGAAATTAATTTTCCATCAGTGTTTGCTACAAAATTTTTGCGGCATTATTTTACAGCGAGGCTACACTTTTTTTTGCAGCGATTCAAAGTTTTCTTTCATTGTATCAGTGCAATTCTAGCAAAAATGCATTAGTGTATTAGGGACATTTTCGAGTGTCTCATCTACTAATCTATGGTTGAAAGAAAGAGAATGACCCCATTAAATCTTTTTTAATATGGAATTAACGCTAATTCTAAAGGCCTAATTATACTCACTCAACGCAAGCCCCTCCAACTTAAGATCTGTCAAATCCCTATCCTTTTATATTGGTGTGTGTTTGCTGGAAAGCGTAGCCGACACCAGAGATAACGAAATAGCTGACTTATTCCAGCGATTGTTCGGCTTCCCATTCGGGTTCCAGAAGTTTGTTGGTGTTCGTGAAAAACATGGAATTTTGTATAGAAGTGTTCGTGAAAAATTGGAAATCTGATGAAGAAGTCCCCACCAGAGACCCTACTCACCTCTTGACGCCCCGTTGATGAGGGGTCGGAGACGACAAGATTTTGCCTTTGTTTACAATATTTTATGTATGCCTTAACACTTTGTTTTGAGATTTCAACTCAATTGTAAACTTGTAAAAATAAAATAAATTATTTCGATTGAACGCATAGTGATTTTATCTATGATTATTACTTTACATTAAGCATATATATATATATATATATATATATATATATATATATAGTGATGGTATTAAATGTTCGCAGAACAAAAAATTTGAGTGAATATTTTAATACGTCTTGTATTTACAGGAAATTTAATACACGTTTTTATTATGCGTATAATACTCAACTACATATTTGGGTTCCGTTTACAAAGTAAAATGATTGCTTATATTTCAAGACTTTTATTTTTGGCATAAAAAATACATTTCAGATCTTTTTACAGCTTTCTAATTATTAACATTATAGAACCTTTTATTTCGTTAATGATTGTAGTTCATATCGAGGACTTCAAAGTATTTCGTTGGCTGCATTTTAACTTTAACTTAATCTAGTCCTCATAAAACACTTCAATAATATTTTACTTATTTATGTTAATACAAAAAGTATATTATACATCTTCTCTAAAAATAATTTATAAATTGAGGTTATGAATTAATAGAAAGAAAACAGCATCAATGTAGTATTGGCATATCTACATTTTCATTGCCACCCTACTAGTGAAATTTATTACCCGTTTGCAAACTGCGTATGTTTCCGCGTACTTTTGCATGTACTATGGTACTTAAGTAGTGTTACTATATTACTACTTTTTGAGAAAAACATGTTTCCGCTACATTAAAATTACACTAATGTGTTTGAAATTCTTTTTTGAGTTTTTTTTAAAATATCTGATGTGGCCAACACATGACTTCCTTGTATGACGGCAATTGTATGGTTTTATTTCAAGAGCGGTTGATATATTTTATATATATTTTAAAATTGAAGTTTTAAAAATTTTAAATATTTTTACTTCCATAATGAAAAAAATTTCATAGGCTTCTCTTAATTTAAATAATTTAAATAGTAGTAAGTAAAAACAAGGAAGTACAAATTAGTTTCCACACAGCTTTAACTATCAATCGTACTAATTTTGATTTCCCTGTTTAGTTCTGTAAGGGTACAACCAATTTTTGTAAAAGATATAGCAGCATAACATTAATTTATCATTATCATTTATGTAATTCGGATAATGCATGCTTCGTGTTCCTTTGGCGAAGAGTCCTTTTGGTGCGAACCATCATTAAAATTGGAGCTACAAAATTGTGTCTTATGTAAGGCGCAATAGTATATACTTTCTAGGAGTGTTTGTTTTTGAGTAATGTATGAAATTTGAAAAAAAGTATATGAGAAGTGTCCTTTTCGCGCAACCGATTGCATCCAAAAAGGGAGGTGCACAACTAGGTCTTATAAGAGTCTCAAATACCAAATTTCAAGTTTCTACGATTCTCCGTTTTTAAGTTATTGAGGATACGTACATACGTACAGACGTACAGACGTACAGACGTACAGACGTACATACGTACATACGTACATACGTACATACGTACACACGTCACGACCAAACTAGTCAAAATGGACTCCGCGATGGTCAAAATGTGTGTTACCATCAAAATCTCAATATCGAAATTTTTCATGATTACAATACTTTCTCGTATTTACTACGTATACAAGGAAGTAAAAACGAACAATATTAAAGTACAATTTTAGTACCATACATTTTTGGCAATTTCGTACTGTAAAAATTTCATGAACTTCCTTATCTTTTCACCTCAAAGAAGAAGAAGTAGCATTTCATAATTTTATTTATAATATAATAACATAAAAACATGAATTATTAATGCTCTCATGTAATTTAACTATTGAACAATATTATCAAATACATATTGACACATATAAATACAGCAGAATTCGTTTTTGAAGAGTGCAACAGCAGCAACATCAGCATAGTTCAAAAAGCCAATCAGATGTGAATTCGCGTGGTGAATAACACGTACAGTGTACGTGAAGAGATCGAAAAAACGAAGTCACAAATCTTCGGAAACCCGAGAGAGTCAGCCATCTCGTTATCTCTGGCCGACACTCAAGTGTTTTACTCAACGCAAATATCAAAATCGATTTGATAGTATACTTCAGTTAAGTAATTTAACAGTTAAAATTGTGATGCCATATTGACTGTGTTTACATAAAGCAGCCAAGTCTTGTTAGGTTCATATTTTGCCGGCTGAAAAATATGGTATATCATATTAGCCGGTTGAAATATCCCGGCGTTATGATTGTGGGTTGACTTTAGAAAATGCAACCAAATGATGATTCAGTTGAGATTGTTGTGAAAAATGTTTAACTTACCAGCTGTTGGATAAGATTACATCATATCGACTCGACTATATTCCCTATTTCGAAGAGCAAATTCCTATTATAATTTTAACAGTTGTGAATTGTTTTCAGTAAGTGGATATGTTATTCAATCTGTCATTTTGTAAAACTCATTCATTTTGCAAAACGTAAACAAAGCAATTTGGAAATCTTTTTCTTGAATAACTTCTGACCAAACGTAGTTAGGACAATAATTTTTTCACTGAAAATTGCAGAAAAATATGCCCGTTATGAAAAACCATGCCCCAATGATGCAGCATGATCACAACATGCCAGCCACGGTAGTTGAACATTTTGCTCAATACAAAGTGGAATCTCGAATATCTCCTGACCCAACGTAGGTAAGAAGAAAATTTTTGCACTCAAAATTTCAGAAAAATATGCCATTTATGAATAATCCTGCCTCAATAACACAGCATTATCACAACAGTATACAGCATGATTTTGAGTACGATTGTTCCACTCCAGCCACGAGTTCCACATTACGATAAGCTTCGTGTACGTTTCACTTTTTCCAAGAAACGCACGTGCTCTCTACAAAACGTAAACAAAAGATTTTTAGGTACAGATTTTAATTTTTCTCAGCTATTTTTAAGGCTACAGACTTCGATGAACTATCAAAATTTTTAGAAATTATACCTTTTCGCGATTATCAAGTTGTCATTTTCTAAAAATGGTCAGAAATGCCTTGCATCGAGCGATAACGGAATTAGTAGCTCTGTTGCTCTAAAATCTGGAATATGTATCGTCATAATGTAGCTAGAGTGATAATTTTGGACTTAAAATAAGGAACGAAATTCTCTTCAAAAATATATGAGTGTAAATAATGCAGCATGATCGGAACATGACTATAATGCCGTCTAAATATACCGAAAATATTGGTGTATGCATTGTTAGGAAGTACAGAGGAAGACCCTCACATACTCCAACGGTCTCACACACTTTATACATTTTATACTTACTATTTTTATTATTCATTATCTTCAACAAATAAATAAATAAAATTACAAACTAAGAAAGATCTTTCCGCTACACTAATGTTCGGCTCTACCAGCATACATACACGTTAATTCTTTTATTATTGCGATGTACACACATTCCTTTTAATAGCAAATATATTTTCACGCATGTATGTATGTAGTACACTAAAGTGATTGTAATGAAGCCAGTAAACGAGTTATGAGTAGTGGTAAGCGAGACAGGTACGTAACACACTGCAAACCGGTTCACGCTCTGCAAATGAACAAACACACACACACACACACACACACACACACACCAAAAGCAAACGAAGCAGCATTCATGTAAGCAAAAGCAGTACAGACATAGTAACATCGAACACCATACGACGAAGCTCCATACCTTGCGCCATAATATAAAAGACGGAGCACTCACAAAGTTTTCATTGAGTTAGCAGACGTGACAGCGATAACATCTTGGTAAGTTATAGCGTGGTACAACAGCCTCTCTCCAATCCCTCTCCCAATCCTCAGCCTCTCTCCAAAATACTCAGCCTCCCCCACAACACCTGCTGCGTCTACAGCCGGCACCGGTGACCGTCGAATCGGCGTCATACGTGTCGAATGTAAATTGCGATTTCTGTCGAGTAGGTGACTATGGACTCATACTCGGCTGCGACAAGGCAGCCTCTCCCAACAACAGCCTCTCCTAAGTATACTCAGCCTCTCCCAAACACCTGCTGCGTCTACAGCCGGCACCAGTGATCGTCGAATCGGCGTCATACGTGTCGAATGTAGATTGCGATTGCTGTCGAGTAGGTGATCATGGTCTCATACTCGGCTGCGACAAGACAGCCTATCTCAACAACAGCCTCTCCCAAGTATGTTCAGCCTCTCTCAAACACCTGCTGCGTCTACAGCCGGCACCGGTGACTGTCGAATCGACGTCATACGTGTCGAATGCAGATTGCGATTGCCGTCGAGTAGATGACCGTGGTCTCATACTCGACTGCGACAAGGCAGCCTCTCCCAACAACACCTAGCCGCTTCCTAGTATATTCAGCCTCTCTCAAACACCTGCTGCGTCTACAGCCGGCACTGGTGACCGTCGAATCGGCGTCATACGTGTCGAATGTAGATTGCGATTGCCGTCGAGTAGGTGACCATGGTCTCATACACGGCTGCGACAAGGCAGCCTGCCCCAACAACACCCACCCTCTCACAAGTATATTCAGTCTCTCTCAAACACCTGCTGCGTCTACAGCCGGCACCGGTGACCGTCGAATCGACATCATACGTGTCGAATGCAGATTGCGATTGCCGTCGAGTAGATGACCGTGGTCTCATACTCGACTGCGACAAGGCAGCCTCTCCCAACAACACCTAGCCGCTCCTTAGTATATTCAGCCTCTCTCAAACACCTGCTGCGTCTACAGCCAGCACTGGTGACCGTCGAATCGGCGTCATACGTGTCGAATGTAGATTGCGATTGCCGTCGAGTAGATGACCATGGTCTCATACTCCGCTGTGACAACGCAGCCTCTCTCAACAACACCCAGCCTCTCCCAAGAATATTCAGCCTCTCTCAAACACCTGCTGCGTCTATATCTGGCACCGGTGACCGTCGAATCGGCCTCATACGTATCGAATGGAGATTGCGATTGCCGTCGAGTAGGTGATCATGGTCTCATACCCAGCTGTGACAAGGCAGCCTGCCCCAACAACACCCACCCTCTCACAAGTATATTCAGTCTCTCTCAAACACCTGCTGCGTCTACAGCCGGCACCGGTGACCGTCGAATCGACATCATACGTGTCGAATGCAGATTGCGATTGCCGTCGAGTAGATGACCGTGGTCTCATACTCGACTGCGACAAGGCAGCCTCTCCCAACAACACCTAGCCGCTCCTTAGTATATTCAGCCTCTCTCAAACACCTGCTGCGTCTACAGCCAGCACTGGTGACCGTCGAATCGGCGTCATACGTGTCGAATGTAGATTGCGATTGCCGTCGAGTAGATGACCATGGTCTCATACTCCGCTGTGACAACGCAGCCTTTCTCAACAACACCCAGCCTCTCCCAAGAATATTCGGCCTCTCTCAAACACCTGCTGCGTCTATATCTGGCACCGGTGACCGTCGAATCGGCCTCATACGTGTCGAATGGAGATTGCGATTGCCGTCGAGTAGGTGATCATGGTCTCATACCCGGTTGTGACAAGGCAGCCTCTCCCCACAACATCTAGCCGCTCCCTAGTATATTCAGCCTCTCTCAAGCACCTGCTGCGTCTACAGCCGGCACCGGTGACCGTTGAATCGGCCTCATACGTATCGAATGGAGATTGCGATTGCCGTCGAGTAGGTGATCATGGTCTCATACCCGGCTGTGACAAGGCAGCCTCTCTCAACAACACACAGACCCTTCCGAGTATATTCAGCCTCTCTCAATCACCTGCTGCGTCTACAGCCGGCACCGGTGACCTTCGAATCGGCGTCATACGTGTCGAATGGAGATTTCGATTGCCGTCCAGTAGATGACCGTGGTCTCATACTCGACTGCGACAAGGCAGCCTCTCCCAACAACACCTAGCCGCTCCCTAGTATATTCAACCTCTATCAAACACCTGCTGCGTCTACAGCCGGCACTGGTGACCGTCGAATCGGCGTCATACGTGTCGAATGTAGATTGCGATCGCTGTCGAGTAGGTGACCGCGGTCTTATACTGTCGAATCGGCATCATACGTGTCGAATGGAGATTGCGATTGCCGTCGACTAGATGACCATGGTCTCATACTCGGCTGCGACAACGCAGCCTCTCTTAACAACACCCAGCCTCTCCCAAGAATATTCAGCCTCTCTCAAACACCTGCTGCGTCTACATCTGGCACCGGTGACCGTCGAATCGGCCTCATACGTGTCGAATTGAGATTGCGATTGCCGTCGATTAGGTGATCATGGTCTCATACCCGGCTGTAACAAGGCAGCCTCTCCCAACAACACCTAGCCGCTTCGTAGTACATTCAGCCTCTCTCAAACACCTGCTGCGTCTACATCTGGCACCGGTGACCGTCGAATCGGCCTCATACGTATCGAATGGAGATTGCGATTGCCGTCGAGTAGGTGATCATGGTCTCATACCCAGCTGTGACAAGGCAGCCTCTCTCAACAACACCCAGGCTCTCCCGAGTATATATTCAAGCACCTGCTGCGTCTACAGCCGCACCGGTGACCTTCGAATCGGCGTCATACGTGTCGAATGGAGATTTCGATTGCCGTCGAGTAGGTGACCATGGTCTCATACCCGGCTGCGACAACGCAGCCTCTCTCAACAACACCCAGCCTCTCCCAAGAATATTCAGCCTCTCTCAAACACCTGCTGCGTCTACATCTGGCACCGGTGACCGTCGAATCGGCCTCATACGTGTCGAATTGAGATTGCGATTGCCGTCGATTAGGTGATCATGGTCTCATACCCGGCTGTAACAAGGCAGCCTCTCCCAACAACACCTAGCCGCTTCGTAGTACATTCAGCCTCTCTCAAACACCTGCTGCGTCTACAGCCGGCACCGGTGACCGTCGAATCGGCGTCATACGTGTCGAATGTAGATTGGGAGTGCCGTCGAGTAGGTGACCATGGTCTCATACCCGGCTGCAACAAGGCAGCCTGCCCCAACAACACCTACCCTCTCCCAAGTATATTCAGCCTTTCTCAAACACCTGCTGCATCTACAGCCGGCACCGGTGACCCTCGAATCGGCGTCATACGTGTCGAATGTAGATTGCGATTGCTGTCGAGTAGGTGACTGCGGTCTCATGCTCGACTGCGACAAGGCAGCCTCTCCCAACAACAGCCTCTCCCCAAACAACACCCAGCCTCTCCCATATATTTAGCCTCTCTCAAGCACCTGCTGCGTCTACAGCCGGCACCGGTGACCTTCGAATCGGCGTCATACGTGTCGAATGGAGATTTCGATTGCCGTCCAGTAGGTGACCATGGTCTCATACCCGGCTGCGACAACGCAGCCTCTCTCAACAACACCCAGCCTCTCCCAAGTATATTCAGCCTCTCTCAAACACCTGCTGCGTCTACATCTGGCACCGGTGACCGTCGAATCGACGTCATACGTGTCGAATGCAGATTGCGATTGCCGTCGAGTAGATGACCGTGGTCTCATACTCGACTGCGACAAGGCAGCCTCTCCCAACAACACCTAGCCGCTCCCTAGTATATTCAACCTCTCTCAAACACCTGCTGCGTCTACAGCCGGCACCGGTGACCTTCGAATCGGCGTCATACGTGTCGAATGGAGATTTCGATTGCCGTCCAGTAGATGACCGTGGTCTCATACTCGACTGCGACAAGGCAGCCTCTCCCAACAACACCTAGCCGCTCCCTAGTATATTCAACCTCTATCAAACACCTGCTGCGTCTACAGCCGGCACTGGTGACCGTCGAATCGGCGTCATACGTGTCGAATGTAGATTGCGATTGCTGTCGAGTAGGTGACCGCGGTCTTATACTGTCGAATCGGCATCATACGTGTCGAATGGAGATACGTGTCGAATGGAGATTGCGATTGCCGTCGAGTAGATGACCATGGTCTCATACTCGGCTGCGACAACGCAGCCTCTCTCAACAACACCCAGCCTCCCCCAAGAATATTCAGCCTCTCTCAAACACCTGCTGCGTCTACATCTGGCACCGGTGACCGTCGAATCGGCGTCATACGTGTCGAATGGAGATTTCGATTGCCGTCGAGTAGGTGACCATGGTCTCATACTCGGCTGCGACAAGGCAGCCTCTCCCAACAACACCTAGCCGCTCCCTAGTATATTCAACCTCTATCAAACACCTGCTGCGTCTACAGCCGGCACTGGTGACCGTCGAATCGGCGTCATACGTGTCGAATGTAGATTGCGATTGCTGTCGAGTAGGTGACCGCGGTCTTATACTGTCGAATCGGCATCATACGTGTCGAATGGAGATACGTGTCGAATGGAGATTGCGATTGCCGTCGACTAGATGACCATGGTCTCATACTCGGCTGCGACAACGCAGCCTCTCTTAACAACACCCAGCCTCTCCCAAGAATATTCAGCCTCTCTCAAACACCTGCTGCGTCTACATCTGGCACCGGTGACCGTCGAATCGGCCTCATACGTGTCGAATTGAGATTGCGATTGCCGTCGATTAGGTGATCATGGTCTCATACCCGGCTGTAACAAGGCAGCCTCTCCCAACAACACCTAGCCGCTTCGTAGTACATTCAGCCTCTCTCAAACACCTGCTGCGTCTACATCTGGCACCGGTGACCGTCGAATCGGCCTCATACGTATCGAATGGAGATTGCGATTGCCGTCGAGTAGGTGATCATGGTCTCATACCCAGCTGTGACAAGGCAGCCTCTCTCAACAACACCCAGGCTCTCCCGAGTATATATTCAAGCACCTGCTGCGTCTACAGCCGCACCGGTGACCTTCGAATCGGCGTCATACGTGTCGAATGGAGATTTCGATTGCCGTCGAGTAGGTGACCATGGTCTCATACCCGGCTGCGACAACGCAGCCTCTCTCAACAACACCCAGCCTCTCCCAAGAATATTCAGCCTCTCTCAAACACCTGCTGCGTCTACATCTGGCACCGGTGACCGTCGAATCGGCCTCATACGTGTCGAATTGAGATTGCGATTGCCGTCGATTAGGTGATCATGGTCTCATACCCGGCTGTAACAAGGCAGCCTCTCCCAACAACACCTAGCCGCTTCGTAGTACATTCAGCCTCTCTCAAACACCTGCTGCGTCTACAGCCGGCACCGGTGACCGTCGAATCGGCGTCATACGTGTCGAATGTAGATTGGGAGTGCCGTCGAGTAGGTGACCATGGTCTCATACCCGGCTGCAACAAGGCAGCCTGCCCCAACAACACCTACCCTCTCCCAAGTATATTCAGCCTTTCTCAAACACCTGCTGCATCTACAGCCGGCACCGGTGACCCTCGAATCGGCGTCATACGTGTCGAATGTAGATTGCGATTGCTGTCGAGTAGGTGACTGCGGTCTCATGCTCGACTGCGACAAGGCAGCCTCTCCCAACAACAGCCTCTCCCCAAACAACACCCAGCCTCTCCCATATATTTAGCCTCTCTCAAGCACCTGCTGCGTCTACAGCCGGCACCGGTGACCTTCGAATCGGCGTCATACGTGTCGAATGGAGATTTCGATTGCCGTCCAGTAGGTGACCATGGTCTCATACCCGGCTGCGACAACGCAGCCTCTCTCAACAACACCCAGCCTCTCCCAAGTATATTCAGCCTCTCTCAAACACCTGCTGCGTCTACATCTGGCACCGGTGACCGTCGAATCGACGTCATACGTGTCGAATGCAGATTGCGATTGCCGTCGAGTAGATGACCGTGGTCTCATACTCGACTGCGACAAGGCAGCCTCTCCCAACAACACCTAGCCGCTCCCTAGTATATTCAACCTCTCTCAAACACCTGCTGCGTCTACAGCCGGCACCGGTGACCTTCGAATCGGCGTCATACGTGTCGAATGGAGATTTCGATTGCCGTCCAGTAGATGACCGTGGTCTCATACTCGACTGCGACAAGGCAGCCTCTCCCAACAACACCTAGCCGCTCCCTAGTATATTCAACCTCTATCAAACACCTGCTGCGTCTACAGCCGGCACTGGTGACCGTCGAATCGGCGTCATACGTGTCGAATGTAGATTGCGATTGCTGTCGAGTAGGTGACCGCGGTCTTATACTGTCGAATCGGCATCATACGTGTCGAATGGAGATACGTGTCGAATGGAGATTGCGATTGCCGTCGAGTAGATGACCATGGTCTCATACTCGGCTGCGACAACGCAGCCTCTCTCAACAACACCCAGCCTCCCCCAAGAATATTCAGCCTCTCTCAAACACCTGCTGCGTCTACATCTGGCACCGGTGACCGTCGAATCGGCGTCATACGTGTCGAATGGAGATTTCGATTGCCGTCGAGTAGGTGACCATGGTCTCATACTCGGCTGCGACAACGCAGCCTCTCTCAACAACACCCAGCCTCTCCCAAGAATATTCAGCCTCTCTCAAACACCTGCTGCGTCTACATCTGGCACCGGTGACCGTCGAATCGGCCTCATACGTGTCGAATGGAGATTGCGATTGCCGTCGAGTAGGTGATCATGGTCTCATACACGGCTGTGACAAGGCAGCCTCTCTCAACAACACCCAGCCTCTCCCAAGTATATTCAGCATCTCTCAAGCACCTGCTGTGTCTACAGTCGGCAGCAGTGACCGTCGAATCGGCGTCATACGTGTCGAATGGAGATTTCGATTGCGTTCGAGTTGGTGACCATGGTCTCATATCCGGCTGCGACAAGGCAGCCTCTCCCCAACAATACCCAGCATCTCCCAAGTATTTTTAGCCTCTCTCAAACACCTGCTGCGTCTACATCCGGCACCGGTGACCGTCGAATCGGCGTCATACGTGTCGAATGGAGATTGCGATTGCCGTCGAGTAGGTGACCATGGTCTCATACCCGTCTGCGACAAGGCAGGCTCTCCCAACAACACCTAGCCGCTCCCTAGTATATTTAGCCTCTCTCAAACACCTGCTGCGTCTACAGCCGGCACCGGTGACCGTCGAATCGGCCTCATACGTGTCGAATGGAGATTGCGATTGCCGTCGAGTAGGTGATCATGGTCTCATACCCGGCTGTGACAAGGCAGCCTCTCCTAACAACACCTAGCCGCTCCCTAGAATATTCAGCCTCTCTGGAACACCTGCTGCGTCTACAGCCGGCACCGGTGACCGTCGAATCGGCCTCATAAGTGTCGAATGGAGATTGCGATTGCCGTCGAGTAGGTGATCATGGTCTCATACCCGCCTGTGACAAGGCAGCCTCTCCCAACAACACCTAGCCGCTTCCTAGTATATTCAGCCTCTCTCAAACACCTGCTGCGTCTACAGCCGGCACTGGTGACCGTCGAATCGGCGTCATACGTGTCGAATGTAGATTGCGATTGCCGTCGAGTAGGTGACCATGGTCTCATACACGGCTGCCCCAACAACACCCACCCTCTCACAAGTATATTCAGTCTCTCTCAAACACCTGCTGCGTCTACAGCCGGCACCGGTGACCGTCGAATCGACGTCATACGTGTCGAATGGAGATTGCGATTGCCGTCGAGTAGGTGATAATGGTCTCATACCCGGCTGTGACAAGGCAGCCTCTCTCAACAACACGCAGCCTCTCCCGAGTAAATTCAGCCTCTCTCAAGCACCTGCTGCGTCTACAGCCGCACCGGTGACCTTCGAATCGGCGTCATACGTGTCGAATGGAGATTTCGATTGCCGTCGAGTAGGTGACCATGGTCTCATACTCGGCTGCGACAACGCAGCCTCTCTCAACAACACCCAGCCTCTCCCAAGAATATTCAGCCTCTCTCAAACACTTGCTGCGTCTACATCTGGCACCGGTGACCGTCGAATCGGCCTCATACGTGTCGAATGGAGATTGCGATTGCCGTCGATTAGGTGATCATGGTCTCATACCCGGCTGTGACAAGGCAGCCTCTCCCAACAATACCTAGCCGCTCTCTAGTATATTCAGCCTCTCTCAAACACCTGCTGCGTCTACAGCCGGCACCGGTGACCCTCGAATCGGCGTCATACGTGTAGATTGCGATTGCTGTCGAGTAGGTGACCGCGGTCTCATGCTCGGCTGCGACAAGACAGCCTCTCTCAACAACACCCAGCCTCTCCCAACTATATTCAGCCTCTCTCAAACACCTGCTGCGTCTACATCTGCCGTCGAGTAGATGACCGTGGTCTTTTACGCGGCTGTGACAAGGCAGCCTCTCCCAACAATACCTAGCCGCTCCCTAGTATATTCAGCCTCTCTCAAACACCTGCTGCGTCTACAGCCGGCACCGGTGACCGTCGAATCGACGTCATACGTGTCGAATGCAGATTGCGATTGCCGTCGAGTAGATGACCGTGCTCTCATACTCAACTGCGACAAGGCAGCCTCTTCCAACAACACCTAGCCGCTTCGTAGTACATTCAGCCTCTCTCAAACACCTGCTGCGTCTACAGCCGGCACCGGTGACCGTCGAATCGGCGTCATACTTGTCGAATGCAGTTTGCGATTGCCTTCGAGTAGATGATCGTGGTCTTATACTCGCCTGCGACAAGGAAGCCTCTCCCAACAACACCTAGCCGCTCCCTAGTATATTCAGCCTCTCTCAAACACCTGCTGCGTCTACAGCCGGCACCGGTGACCCTCGAATCGGCGTCATACGTGTCGAATGTAGATTGCGATTGCTGTCGAGTAGGTGACCGCGGTCTCATGCTCGGCTGCGAAAAGACAGTCTCTCTCAACAACACCCAGCCTCTCCCAAGTATATTCAGCCTCTCTCAAACACCTGCTGCGTCTACATCTGGCACCGGTGACCGTCGAATCGGCATCATACGTATCGAATGCAGATTGCGATTGCCGTCGAGTAGATGACCGTGGTCTTTTACTCGGCTGTGACAAGGCAGCCTCTCCCAACAACACTTAGCCGCTCCCTAGTATATTCAGCCTCCCTCAAACACCTGCTGCGTCTACAGCGGGCACCGGTGACCGTCGAATCGGCGTCATACGTGTCGAATGGAGATTGCGATTGCCGTCGAGTAGGTGACCATGGTGTCATACACGTCTGCGACAAGGCAGCCTCTCCCAACAACATCTAGCCGCTCCCTAGTATATTCAGCCTCTCTCAAACACCTGCTGCGTCTAGAGCCGGCACCGGTGACCGTCGAATCGGCGTCATACGTGTCGAATGCAGATTGCGATTGCCGTCGAGTAGATGACCGTGCTCTCATACTCGACTGCGACAAGGCAGCCTCTTCCAACAACACCTAGCCGCTTCGTAGTACATTCAGCCTCTCTCAAACACCTGCTGCGTCTACAGCCGGCACCGGTGACCGTCGAATCGGCGTCATACTTGTCGAATGCAGTTTGCGATTGCCGTCGAGTAGATGATCGTGGTCTTATACTCGCCTGCGACAAGGAAGCCTCTCCCAACAACACCTAGCCGCTCCCTAGTATATTCAGCCTCTCTCAAACACCTGCTGCGTCTACAGCCGGCACCGGTGACCCTCGAATCGGCGTCATACGTGTCGAATGTAGATTGCGATTGCTATCGAGTAGGTGACCGCGGTCTCATGCTCGGCTGCGAAAAGACAGTCTCTCTCAACAACACCCAGCCTCTCCCAAGTAGATTCAGCCTCTCTCAAACACCTGCTGCGTCTACATCTGGCACCGGTGACCGTCGAATCGGCATCATACGTGTCGAATGCAGATTGCGATTGCCGTCGAGTAGATGACCGTGGTCTTTTACTCGGCTGTGACAAGGCAGCCTCTCCCAACAACACTTAGCCGCTCCCTAGTATATTCAGCCTCCCTCAAACACCTGCTGCGTCTACAGCCGGCACCGGTGACCGTCGAATCGGCGTCATACGTGTCGAATGGAGATTGCGATTGCCGTCGAGTAGGTGACCATTGTGTCATACACGTCTGCGACAAGGCAGCCTCTCCCAACAACACCTAGCCGCTCCCTAGTATATTCAGCCTCTCTCAAACACCTGCTGCGTCTACAGCCGGCACCGGTGACCCTCGAATCGGCGTCATACGTGTCGAATGTAGATTGCGATTGCTGTCGAGTAGGTGACCGCGGTCTCATGCTCGGCTGCGAAAAGACAGTCTCTCTCAACAACACCCAGCCTCTCCCAAGTATATTCAGCCTCTCTCAAACACCTGCTGCGTCTACATCTGGCACCGGTGACCGTCGAATCGGCATCATACGTGTCGAATGAAGATTGCGATTGCCGTCGAGTAGATGACCGTGGTCTCATACTCGACTGCGACAAGACAGCCTCTCCCAACAACACCTAGCCGCTCCCTAGTATATTCAGCCTCTCTCAAATTCCTGCTGCGTCTACAGCCGGCACCGGTGACCGTCGAATCGGCGTCATACGTGTCGAATGTAGATTGCGATTGCCGTCGAGTAGGTGACCATGGTCTCATACCCGGCTGCGACAAGGCAGCCTGCCCCAACAACACCCACCCTCTCCCAAGTATATTCAGCCTCTCTCAAACACCTGCTGCGTCTACATCTGGCACCGGTGACCGTCGAATCGGCATCATACGTGTCGAATGTAGATTGCCATTGCTGTCGAGTAGGTGAGAGGCTGTCTCATGCTCGGCTGCGATAAGACAGCCTCTCTCAACCACACCCAGCCTCTCCCAAGTATATTCAGCCTCTCTGAAACACCTGCTGCGTCTACAGCCGGCACCGGTGACCCTCGAATCGGCGTCATACGTGTCGAATGTAGATTGCCATTGCTGTCGAGTAGGTGACCGCGGTCTCATGCTCGGCTGCGATAAGACAGCCTCTCTCAACCACACCCAGCCTCTCCCAAGTATATTCAGCCTCTCTCAAACACCTGCTGCGTCTACATCTGGCACCGGTGACCGTCGAATCGGCATCATACGTGTCGAATGCAGATTGCGATTGCCGTCGAGTAGATGACCGTGGTCTTTTACTCGGCTGTGACAAGGCAGCCTCTGCCAACAACACCTAGCCGCTCCCTAGTATATTCAGCCTCCCTCAAACACCTGCTGCGTCTACAGCCGGCACCGGTGACCGTCGAATCGGCGTCATACGTGTCGAATGGAGATTGCGATTGCCGTCGAGTAGGTGACCATGGTCTCATACACGTCTGCGACAAGGCAGCCTCTCCCAAGAACACCTAGCCGCTCCCTAGTATATTCAGCCTCTCTCAGACAGCTGCTGCGTCTACAGCCGGCACCGGTGACCGTCGAATCGGCCTCATACGTGTCGAATGGAGATTGCGATTGCCGTCGAGTAGGTGATCATGGTCTCATACCCGGCTGTGACAAGGCAGCCTCTCTCAACAACACCCAGCCTCTCCCAAGTATATTCAGCCTCTCTCAAGCACCTGCTGCGTCTACAGCCGGCACCGGTGACCTTCGAATCGGCGTCATACGTGTTTAGGCGCAGTACTTGCAGGAGCGTATTTGTTTAAGGCGAAAAACACACCCCACTTCTTTCAGTCATATCTCGAGTTCTAGCTAACCCATCGCGCCAAGCCATATACCATATGAAAGGTCTTTAAATGAGGAACAATCGCGCTATATAACATTTTCGTATCACTTCTATAGTTTAGGCGCAGTACTTGAAGGAGCGTATTTGTTTAAGGCGAAAAACACACCCCACTTCTTTCAGTCATATCTCGAGTTCTAGCCAACCTATCGCGATAAGCCATATACCATATGAAAGGTCTTTAAATGAGGAACATATTTTCATTCACCCCGCAAGTGGTCGTAAGCGTGGCCGCCGACACACGTCAGCGTCTTCAGCTCGCCGTCGCTGCAAGTGTGGTACGTCTCGCAGGAGAACTCGTCGGCGAAGTAGAGGTTGTCCCGTGTGGACAGGCACAACGGATATGGCTCCGTTTGGCGCGCAGTGCAGCTGTAGTTCTCCTCGTAGACGCAGGCTGCGTTCTCCGCATCGAACACCAAACCACGGGGGCAATTCGAGTGGAATTCCTCGCCGTTGCGGCAGTAAATGTAGACGCTGCAATTATTCGGATTGCTCAGGAATTCGCCGTCGTGGCCCTCACAGCGGCTCTTCGATTGCCTCTCATAGGGACACTTAACAGCCTCGGCAGGTTCGCATCTTTCGGTGTCCTTGTTGAAGTACAGACCCAAGAGGCAGGAGCCTTCTTCGTAGCTCGCCTCGACGCTGTTTTCGTCGTTACGGGGACACATTATCCAATTGGTGCACGATCCTGGCTGCAGGAGCTTCGTGCCGGGCTTCATAACGGCACAAAAACCCATCACCGTCTGTCATACAATATCGATCGTTGTGCTCATTTTGAATCCTCAGAGGGACTCTCTACCAATCAGTGTCACAATTATGCACACTGCAGCTTTCAATTTGTTGATAACAATATGGAATTTATGCTAAGTATTTATAGAGGTAGTCAAGTATCTTTTGCCGAGCCATGGATTTGCAAAGAGAGTCACAGCCATGTAGATTTCATGATGTACATTATTATTCGACTATTATAATAAATAGGTTATAAGAAAACATGCGAGTCTCTCAAATATTAAATAGAGACTATTAATGGAGATTGCGATTGCCGTCGAGTAGGTCACCATGGTCTCATACCCGTCTGCGACAAGGCAGCCTCTGCCAACAACACCTAGCCGCTCCCTAGTATATTCAGCCTCCCTCAAACACCTGCTGCGTCTACAGCCGGCACCGGTGACCGTCGAATCGGCGTCATACGTGTCGAATGGAGATTGCGATTGCCGTCGAGTAGGTGACCATGGTCTCATACACGTCTGCGACAAGGCAGCCTCTCCCAAGAACACCTAGCCGCTCCCTAGTATATTCAGCCTCTCTCAGACAGCTGCTGCGTCTACAGCCGGCACCGGTGACCGTCGAATCGGCCTCATACGTGTCGAATGAAGATTGCGATTGCCGTCGAGTAGGTGATCATGGTCTCATACCCCGCTGTGACAAGGCAGCCTCTCTCAACAACACCCAGCCTCTCCCAAGAATATTCAGCCTCTCTCAAGCACCTGCTGCGTCTACAGTCGGCACCGGTGACCGTCGAATCGGCCTCATACGTGTCGAATGGAGATTGCGATTGCCGTCGAGTAGGTGATCATGGTCTCATACCCGGCTGTGACAAGCCAGCCTCTCTCAACAACACCCAGCCTCTCCCAAGTATATTCAGCCTTTCTCAAGCACCTGCTGCGTCTACAGCCGGCACCGGTGACCTTCGAATCGGCGTCATACCTGTCGAATGGAGATTGCGATTGCCGTCGAGTAGGTGATCATGGTCTCATACCCAGCTGTGACAAGGCAGCCTCTCTCAACAACACCCAGCCTCTCCCGAGTAAATTCAGCCTCTCTCAAGCACCTGCTGCGTCTACAGCCGGCACCGGTGACCTTCGAATCGGCGTCATACCTGTCGAATGGAGATTGCGATTGCCGTCAAGTAGATGACCATGGTCTCATACCCGGCTGCGTCAACGCAGCCTCTCTCAACAACACCCAGCCTCTCCCGAGTAAATTCAGCCTCTCTCAAGCACCTGCTGCGTCTACAGCCGGCACCGGTGACCTTCGAATCGGCGTCATACCTGTCGAATGGAGATTGCGATTGCCGTCGAGTAGATGACCATGGTCTCATACCCGGCTGCGACAACGCAGCCTCTCTCAACAACACCCAGCCTCTCCCAAGTATATTCAGCCTCTCTCAAGCACCTGCTGCGTCTACAGCCGGCACCGGTGACCTTCGAATCGGCGTCATACCTGTCGAATGGAGATTGCGATTGCCGTCGAGTAGGTGATCATGGTCTCATACCCGGCTGTGACAAGGCAGCCTCTCTCAACAACACCCAGCCTCTCCCAAGTATATTCAGCCTCTCTCAAGCATCTGCTGCGTCTACAGCCGGCACCGGTGACCTTCGAATCGGCCTCATACGTGTCGAATGGAGATTGCGATTGCCGTCGAGTAGGTGACCATGGTCTCATACTCGGCTGCGACAACGCAGCCTCTCTCAACAACACCCAGCCTCTCCCAAGAATATTCAGCCTCTCTCAAACACCTGCTGCGTCTACATCTGGCACCGGTGACCGTCGAATCGGCCTCAGACGTGTCGAATGGAGATTGCGATTGCCGTCGAGTAGGTGTTCATGGTCTCATACCCGGCTGTGACAAGGCAGCCTCTCCCAACAACACCTAGCCGCTCCCTAGTATATTCAGCCTCTCTCAAGCACCGGCTGCGTCTACAGCCGGCACCGGTGACCTTTGAATCGGCCTCATACGTGTCGAATGGAGATTGCGATTGCCGTCGAGTAGGTGATCATGGTCTCATACCCGGCTGTGACAAGGCAGCCTCTCTCAACAACACCCAGCCTCTCCCAAGTATATTCAGCCTCTCTCAAGCACCTGCTGAGTCTACAGCCGGCACCGGTGACCTTCGAATCGGCGTCATACCTGTCGAATGGAGATTGCGATTGCCGTCGAGTAGATGACCATTGTCTCATACCCGGCTGCGACAACGCAGCCTCTCTCAACAACACCCAGCCTCTCCCAAGAATATTCAGCCTCTCTCAAGCACCTGCTGCGTCTACAGCCGCACCGGTGACCTTCGAATCGGCCTCATACGTGTCGAATGGAGATTGCGATTGCCGTCGAGTAGGTGACCATGGTCTCATACTCGGCTGCGACAACGCAGCCTCTCTCAACAACACCCAGCCTCTCCCAAGAATATTCAGCCTCTCTCAAACACCTGCTGCGTCTACATCTGGCACCCGTGACCGTCGAATCGGCCTCAGACGTGTCGAATGGAGATTGCGATTGCCGTCGAGTAGGTGATCATGGTCTCATACCCAGCTGTGACAAGGCAGCCTCTCTCAACAACACCCAGCCTCTCCCGAGTAAATTCAGCCTCTCTCAAGCACCTGCTGCGTCTACAGCCGCACCGGTGACCTTCGAATCGGCCTCATACGTGTCGAATGGAGATTGCGATTGCCGTCGAGTAGGTGACCATGGTCTCATACTCGGCTGCGACAACGCAGCCTCTCTCAACAACACCCAGCCTCTCCCAAGAATATTCAGCCTCTCTCAAACACCTGCTGCGTCTACATCTGGCACCGGTGACCGTCGAATCGGCCTCAGACGTGTCGAATGGAGATTGCGATTGCCGTCGAGTAGGTGATCATGGTCTCATACCCGGCTGTGACAAGGCAGCCTCTCCCAACAATGCCTAGCCGCTCCCTAGTATATTCAGCCTCTCTCAAACACCTGCTGCGTCTACAGCCGGCACCGGTGACCGTCGAATCGACGTCATACGTGTCGAATGAAGATTGCGATTGCCGTCGAGTAGATGACCGTGGTCTCATACTCGACTGCGACAAGGCAGCCTCTCCCAACAACACCTAGCCGCTCCCTAGTATATTCAGCCTCTCTCAAATTCCTGCTGCGTCTACAGCCGGCACCGGTGACCGTTGAATCGACCTCATACGTGTCGAATGGAGATTGCGATTGCCGTCGAGTAGGTGATCATGGTCTCATACCCGGCTGTGACAAGGCAGCCTCTCCCAACAATGCCTAGCCGCTCCCTAGTATATTCAGCCTCTCTCAAACACCTGCTGCGTCTACAGCCGGCACCGGTGACCGTCGAATCGACGTCATACGTGTTGAATGAAGATTGCGATTGCCGTCGAGTAGATGACCGTGGTCTCATACTCGACTGCGACAAGGCAGCCTCTCCCAACAACACCTAGCCGCTCCCTAGTATATTCAGCCTCTCTCAAATTCCTGCTGCGTCTACAGCCGGCACCGGTGACCGTCGAATCGGCCTCATACGTGTCGAATGGAGATTGCGATTGCCGTCGAGTAGGTGACCATGGTCTCATACTCGGCTGCGACAACGCAGCCTCTCTCAACAACACCTAGCCGCTCCCTAGTATATTCAGCCTCTCTCAGACAGCTGCTGCGTCTACAGCCGGCACCGGTGACCGTCGAATCGGCCTCATACGTGTCGAATGGAGATTGCGATTGCCGTCGAGTAGGTGATCATGGTCTCATACCCGGCTGTGACAAGGCAGCCTCTCTCAACAACACCCAGCCTCTCCCGAGTAAATTCAGCCTCTCTCAAGCACCTGCTGCGTCTACAGCCGGCACCGGTGACCGTCGAATCGGCCTCATACGTGTCGAATGGAGATTGCGATTGCCGTCGAGTAGGTGATCATGGTCTCATACTCGGCTGTGACAAGGCAGCCTCTCTCAACAACACCCAGCCTCTCCCAAGTATATTCAGCCTCTCTCAAGCACCTGCTGCGTCTACAGCCGGCACCGGTGACCTTCGAATCGGCGTCATACCTGTCGAATGGAGATTGCGATTGCCGTCGAGTAGATGACCATGGTCTCATACCCGGCTGTGACAACGCAGCTTCTCTCAACAACACCCAGCCTCTCCCAAGAATATTCAGCCTCTCTCAAACACCTGCTGCGTCTACATCTGGCACCGGTGACCGTCGAATCGGCCTTATACGTGTCGAATGGAGATTGCGATTCCCGTCGAGTAGGTGATCATGGTCTCATACCCGGCTGTGACAAGGCAGCCTCTCCCAACAACACCTAGCCGCTCCCTAGTATATTTAGCCTCTCTCAAGCACCTGCTGCGTCTACAGCCGGCACCGGTGACCGTCGAATCGGCCTCATACGTATCGAATGGAGATTGCGATTGCCGTCGAGTAGGTGATCATGGTCTCATACCCGGCTGTGACCAGGCATCCTCTCCCAACAACACCTAGCCGCTCCCTAGTATATTCAGCCTCTCTCAAACACCTGCTGCGTCTACAGCCGGCACCGGTGACCCTCGAATCGGCGTCATACGTGTCGAATGTAGATTGCGATTGCTGTCGAGTAGGTGACCGCGGTCTCATGCTCGGCTGCGAAAAGACAGTCTCTCTCAACAACACCCAGCCTCTCCCAAGTATATTCAGCCTCTCTCAAACACCTGCTGCGTCTACATCTGGCACCGGTGACCGTCGAATCGGCATCATACGTGTCGAATGCAGATTGCGATTGCCGTCAAGTAGATGACCGTGGTCTTTTACTCGGCTGTGACGAGGCAGCCTCTCCCAACAACACTTAGCCGCTCCCTAGTATATTCAGCCTCCCTCAAACACCTGTTGCGTCTACAGCCGGCACCGGTGACCGTCGAATCGGCGTCATACGTGTCGAATGGAGATTGCGATTGCCGTCGAGTAGGTGATCATGGTCTCATACCCAGCTGTGACAAGGCAGCCTCTCTCAACCACACCCAGCCTCTCCCAAGTATATTCAGCCTCTCTCAAGCACCTGCTGCGTCTACAGCCGGCACCGGTGACCTTCGAATCGGCCTCATACGTCTCGAATGGAGATTGCGATTGCCGTCGAGTAGGTGACCATGGTCTCATAAACGTCTGCGACAAGGCAGCCTCTCCCAACAACACCTAGCCGCTCCATAGTATATTCAGCCTCTCTCAAACACCTGCTGCGTCTACATCTGGCACCGGTGACCATCGAATCGGCCTCATACGTGTCGAATGGAGATTGCGATTGCCGTCGAGTAGGTGATCATGGTCTCATACCCGGCTGTGACAAGGCAGCCTCTCTCAACAACACCCAGCCTCTCCCAAGAATATTCAGCCTCTCTCAAGCACCTGCTGCGTCTACAGCCGGCACCGGTGACCGTCGAATCGGCCTCATACGTGTCGAATGGAGATTGCGATTGCCGTCGAGTAGGTGATCATGGTCTCATACCCGGCTGTGACAAGGCAGCCTCTCTCAACAACACCCAGCCTCTCCCAAGTATATTCAGCCTCTCTCAAGCACCTGCTGCGTCTACAGCCGGCACCGGTGACCTTCGAATCGGCCTCATACGTGTCGAATGGAGATTGCGATTGCCGTCGAGTAGGTGACCATGGTCTCATACCCGTCTGCGACAAGGCAGCCTCTCCCAACAACACCTAGCCGCTCCCTAGTATATTCAGCCTCTCTCAAGCACCTGCTGCGTCTACATCTGGCACCGGTGACCGTCGAATCGGCCTCATACGTGTCGAATGGAGATTGCGATTGCCGTCGAGTAGGTGATCATGGTCTCATACCCGGCTGTGACAAGGCAGCCTCTCTCAACAACACCCAGCCTCTCCCAAGTATATTCAGCCTCTCTCAAACACCTGCTGCGTCTACATCTGGCACCGGTGACCGTCGAATCGGCCTCATACGTGTCGAATGGAGGTTGCGATTTCCGTCGAGTAGGTGACCGCGGTCTCATGCTCGGCTGCGATAAGACAGCCTCTCTCAACCACACCCAGCCTCTCCCAAGTATATTCAGCCTCTCTCAAACACCTGCTGCGTCTACATCTGGCACCGGTGACCGTCGAATCGGCCTCATACGTATCGAATGGAGATTGCGATTGCCGTCGAGTAGGTGATCATGGTCTCATACCCGGCTGTGACCAGGCATCCTCTCCCAACAACACCTAGCCGCTCCCTAGTATATTCAGCCTCTCTCAAACACCTGCTGCGTCTACAGCCGGCACCGGTGACCCTCGAATCGGCGTCATACGTGTCGAATGTAGATTGCGATTGCCGTCGAGTAGGTGATCATGGTCTCATACCCCGCTGTGACAAGGCAGCCTCTCTCAACAACACCCAGCCTCTCCCAAGTATATTCAGCCTCTCTCAAGCACCTGCTGCGTCTACAGCCGGCACCGGTGACCTTCGAATCGGCGTCATACCTGTCGAATGGAGATTGCGATTGCCGTCGAGTAGATGACCATGGTCTCATACCCGGCTGCGACAACGCAGCTTCTCTCAACAACACCCAGCCTCTCCCAAGAATATTCAGCCTCTCTCAAACACCTGCTGCGACTACATCTGGCACCGGTGACCGTCGAATCGGCGTCATACGTGTCGAATGGAGATTGCGATTGCCGTCGAGTAGGTGACCATGGTGTCATACACGTCTGCGACAAGGCAGCCTCTCCCAACAACACCTAGCCGCTCCCTAGTATATTCAGCCTCTCTCAAACACCTGCTGCGTCTACAGCCGGCACCGGTGACCGTCGAATCGGCGTCATACGTGTCGAATGCAGATTGCGATTGCCGTCGAGTAGATGACCGTGCTCTCATACTCGACTGCGACAAGGCAGCCTCTTCCAACAACACCTAGCCGCTTCGTAGTACATTCAGCCTCTCTCAAACACCTGCTGCGTCTACAGCCGGCACCGGTGACCGTCGAATCGGCGTCATACTTGTCGAATGCAGTTTGCGATTGCCGTCGAGTAGATGATCGTGGTCTTATACTCGCCTGCGACAAGGAAGCCTCTCCCAACAACACCTAGCCGCTCCCTAGTATATTCAGCCTCTCTCAAACACCTGCTGCGTCTACAGCCGGCACCGGTGACCCTCGAATCGGCGTCATACGTGTCGAATGTAGATTGCGATTGCTGTCGAGTAGGTGACCGTGGTCTTTTACTCGGCTGTGACAAGGCAGCCTCTCCCAACAACACTTAGCCGCTCCCTAGTATATTCAGCCTCTCTCAAGCACCGGCTGCGTCTACAGCCGGCACCGGTGACCGTCGAATCGGCCTCATACGTATCGAATGGAGATTGCGATTGCCGTCGAGTAGGTGACCATGGTGTCATACACGTCTGCGACAAGGCAGCCTCTCCCAACAACACCTAGCCGCTCCCTAGTATTTTCAGCCTCTCTCAAACACCTGCTGCGTCTACAGCCGGCACCGGTGACCCTCGAATCGGCGTCATACGTGTCGAATGTAGATTGCGATTGCTGTCGAGTAGGTGACCGCGGTCTCATGCTCGGCTGCGAAAAGACAGTCTCTCTCAACAACACCCAGCCTCTCCCAAGTATATTCAGCCTCTCTCAAACACCTGCTGCGTCTACATCTGGCACCGGTGACCGTCGAATCGGCATCATACGTGTCGAATGAAGATTGCGATTGCCGTCGAGTAGATGACCGTGGTCTCATACTCGACTGCGACAAGACAGCCTCTCCCAACAACACCTAGCCGCTCCCTAGTATATTCAGCCTCTCTCAAATTCCTGCTGCGTCTACAGCCGGCACCGGTGACCGTCGAATCGGCGTCATACGTGTCGAATGTAGATTGCGATTGCCGTCGAGTAGGTGACCATGGTCTCATACCCGGCTGCGACAAGGCAGCCTGCCCCAACAACACCCACCCTCTCCCAAGTATATTCAGCCTCTCTCAAACACCTGCTGCGTCTACATCTGGCACCGGTGACCGTCGAATCGGCATCATACGTGTCGAATGTAGATTGCCATTGCTGTCGAGTAGGTGAGAGGCGGTCTCATGCTCGGCTGCGATAAGACAGCCTCTCTCAACCACACCCAGCCTCTCCCAAGTATATTCAGCCTCTCTGAAACACCTGCTGCGTCTACAGCCGGCACCGGTGACCCTCGAATCGGCGTCATACGTGTCGAATGTAGATTGCCATTGCTGTCGAGTAGGTGACCGCGGTCTCATGCTCGGCTGCGATAAGACAGCCTCTCTCAACCACACCCAGCCTCTCCCAAGTATATTCAGCCTCTCTCAAACACCTGCTGCGTCTACATCTGGCACCGGTGACCGTCGAATCGGCATCATACGTGTCGAATGCAGATTGCGATTGCCGTCGAGTAGATGACCGTGGTCTTTTACTCGGCTGTGACAAGGCAGCCTCTGCCAACAACACCTAGCCGCTCCCTAGTATATTCAGCCTCCCTCAAACACCTGCTGCGTCTACAGCCGGCACCGGTGACCGTCGAATCGGCGTCATACGTGTCGAATGGAGATTGCGATTGCCGTCGAGTAGGTGACCATGGTCTCATACACGTCTGCGACAAGGCAGCCTCTCCCAAGAACACCTAGCCGCTCCCTAGTATATTCAGCCTCTCTCAGACAGCTGCTGCGTTTACAGCCGGCACCGGTGACCGTCGAATCGGCCTCATACGTGTCGAATGGAGATTGCGATTGCCGTCGAGTAGGTGATCATGGTCTCATACCCGGCTGTGACAAGGCAGCCTCTCTCAACAACACCCAGCCTCTCCCAAGTATATTCAGCCTCTCTCAAGCACCTGCTGCGTCTACAGCCGGCACCGGTGACCTTCGAATCGGCCTCATACGTGTCGAATGGAGATTGCGATTGCCGTCGAGTAGGTCACCATGGTCTCATACCCGTCTGCGACAAGGCAGCCTCTCCCAACAACACCTAGCCGCTCCCTATTATATTCAGCTTCTCTCAAACACCTGCTGCGTCTACATCTGGCACCGGTGACCGTCGAATCGACCTCATACGTGTCGAATGAAGATTGCGATTGCCGTCGAGTAGGTGATCATGGTCTCATACCCCGTTGTGACAACGCAGCCTCTCTCAACAACACCCAGCCTCTCCCGAGTAAATTCAGCCTCCCTCAAGCACCTGCTGCGTCTACAGCCGGCACCGGTGACCTTCGAATCGGCGTCATACCTGTCGAATGGAGATTGCGATTGCCGTCGAGTAGATGACCATGGTCTCATACCCGGCTGCGACAACGCAGCCTCTCTCAACAACACCCAGCCTCTCCCAAGTATATTCAGCCTCTCTCAAGCACCTGCTGCGTCTACAGCCGGCACCGGTGACCTTCGAATCGGCGTCATACCTGTCGAATGGAGATTGCGATTGCCGTCGAGTAGGTGATCATGGTCTCATACCCGGCTGTGACAAGGCAGCCTCTCCCAACAACACCTAGCCGCTCCCTAGTATATTCAGCCTCTCTCAAGCACCGGCTGCGTCTACAGCCGGCACCGGTGACCTTCGAATCGGCCTCATACGTGTCGAATGGAGATTGCGATTGCCGTCGAGTAGGTGACCATGGTCTCATACTCGGCTGCGACAACGCAGCCTCTCTCAACAACACCCAGCCTCTCCCAAGAATATTCAGCCTCTCTCAAACACCTGCTGCGTCTACATCTGGCACCGGTGACCGTCGAATCGGCCTCAGACGTGTCGAATGGAGATTGCGATTGCCGTCGAGTAGGTGATCATGGTCTCATACCCGGCTGTGACAAGGCAGCCTCTCCCAACAACACCTAGCCGCTCCCTAGTATATTCAGCCTCTCTCAAGCACCGGCTGCGTCTACAGCCGGCACCGGTGACCTTCGAATCGGCCTCATACGTGTCGAATGGAGATTGCGATTGCCGTCGAGTAGGTGATCATGGTCTCATACGCGGCTGTGACAAGGCAGCCTCTCTCAACAACACCCAGCCTCTCCCAAGTATATTCAGCCTCTCTCAAGCACCTGCTGCGTCTACAGCCGGCACCGGTGACCTTCGAATCGGCGTCATACCTGTGGAATGGAGATTGCGATTGCCGTCGAGTAGATGACCATGGTCTCATACCCGGCTGCGACAACGCAGCCTCTCTCAACAACACCAGCCACCCAGCCTCTCCCAAGAATATTCAGCCTCTCTCAAGCACCTGCTGCGTCTACAGCCGCACCGGTGACCTTCGAATCGGCCTCATACGTGTCGAATGGAGATTGCGATTGCCGTCGAGTAGGTGATCATGGTCTCATACCCGGCTGTGACAAGGCAGCCTCTCTCAACAACACCCAGCCTCTCCCAAGTATATTCAGCCTCTCTCAAGCACCTGCTGCGTCTGCAGCCGGCACCGGTGACCTTCGAATCGGCCTCATACGTGTCGAATGGAGATTGCGATTGCCGTCGAGTAGGTGACCATGGTCTCATACTCGGCTGCGACAACGCAGCCTCTCTCAACAACACCCAGCCTCTCCCAAGAATATTCAGCCTCTCTCAAACACCTGCTGCGTCTACATCTGGCACCGGTGACCGTCGAATCGGCCTCAGACGTGTCGAATGGAGATTGCGATTGCCGTCGAGTAGGTGATCATGGTCTCATACCCGGCTGTGACAAGGCAGCCTCTCCCAACAACACCTAGCCGCTCCCTAGTATATTCAGCCTCTCTCAAGCACCGGCTGCGTCTACAGCCGGCACCGGTGACCGTCGAATCGGCCTCATACGTATCGAATGGAGATTGCGATTGCCGTCGAGTAGGTGATCATGGTCTCATACCCAGCTGTGACAAGGCAGCCTCTCTCAACAACACCCAGCCTCTCCCGAGTAAATTCAGCCTCTCTCAAGCATCTGCTGCGTCTACAGCCGCACCGGTGACCTTCGAATCGGCCTCATACGTGTCGAATGGAGATTGCGATTGCCGTCGAGTAGGTGACCATGGTCTCATACTCGGCTGCGACAACGCAGCCTCTCTCAACAACACCCAGCCTCTCCCAAGAATATTCAGCCTCTCTCAAACACCTGCTGCGTCTACATCTGGCACCGGTGACCGTCGAATCGGCCTCAGACGTGTCGAATGGAGATTGCGATTGCCGTCGAGTAGGTGATCATGGTCTCATACCCGGCTGTGACAAGGCAGCCTCTCCCAACAATGCCTAGCCGCTCCCTAGTATATTCAGCCTCTCTCAAACACCTGCTGCGTCTACAGCCGGCACCGGTGACCGTCGAATCGACGTCATACGTGTCGAATGAAGATTGCGATTGCCGTCGAGTAGATGACCGTGGTCTCATACTCGACTGCGACAAGGCAGCCTCTCCCAACAACACCTAGCCGCTCCCTAGTATATTCAGCCTCTCTCAAATTCCTGCTGCGTCTACAGCCGGCACCAGTGACCGTTGAATCGACCTCATACGTGTCGAATGGAGATTGCGATTGCCGTCGAGTAGGTGATCATGGTCTCATACCCGGCTGTGACAAGGCAGCCTCTCCCAACAACACCTAGCCGCTCCCTAGTATATTCAGCCTCTCTCAAGCACCGGCTGCGTCTACAGCCGGCACCGGTGACCTTCGAATCGGCCTCATACGTGTCGAATGGAGATTGCGATTGCCGTCGAGTAGGTGATCATGGTCTCATACCCGGCTGTGACAAGGCAGCCTCTCTCAACAACACCCAGCCTCTCCCAAGTATATTCAGCCTCTCTCAAGCACCTGCTGCGTCTACAGCCGGCACCGGTGACCTTCGAATCGGCGTCATACCTGTGGAATGGAGATTGCGATTGCCGTCGAGTAGATGACCATGGTCTCATACCCGGCTGCGACAACGCAGCCTCTCTCAACAACACCCAGCCTCTCCCAAGAATATTCAGCCTCTCTCAAGCACCTGCTGCGTCTACAGCCGCACCGGTGACCTTCGAATCGGCCTCATACGTGTCGAATGGAGATTGCGATTGCCGTCGAGTAGGTGATCATGGTCTCATACCCGGCTGTGACAAGGCAGCCTCTCTCAACAACACCCAGCCTCTCCCAAGTATATTCAGCCTCTCTCAAGCACCTGCTGCGTCTGCAGCCGGCACCGGTGACCTTCGAATCGGCCTCATACGTGTCGAATGGAGATTGCGATTGCCGTCGAGTAGGTGACCATGGTCTCATACTCGGCTGCGACAACGCAGCCTCTCTCAACAACACCCAGCCTCTCCCAAGAATATTCAGCCTCTCTCAAACACCTGCTGCGTCTACATCTGGCACCGGTGAGCGTCGAATCGGCCTCAGACGTGTCGAATGGAGATTGCGATTGCCGTCGAGTAGGTGATCATGGTCTCATACCCGGCTGTGACAAGGCAGCCTCTCCCAACAACACCTAGCCGCTCCCTAGTATATTCAGCCTCTCTCAAGCACCGGCTGCGTCTACAGCCGGCACCGGTGACCGTCGAATCGGCCTCATACGTATCGAATGGAGATTGCGATTGCCGTCGAGTAGGTGATCATGGTCTCATACCCAGCTGTGACAAGGCAGCCTCTCTCAACAACACCCAGCCTCTCCCGAGTAAATTCAGCCTCTCTCAAGCATCTGCTGCGTCTACAGCCGCACCGGTGACCTTCGAATCGGCCTCATACGTGTCGAATGGAGATTGCGATTGCCGTCGAGTAGGTGACCATGGTCTCATACTCGGCTGCGACAACGCAGCCTCTCTCAACAACACCCAGCCTCTCCCAAGAATATTCAGCCTCTCTCAAACACCTGCTGCGTCTACATCTGGCACCGGTGACCGTCGAATCGGCCTCAGACGTGTCGAATGGAGATTGCGATTGCCGTCGAGTAGGTGATCATGGTCTCATACCCGGCTGTGACAAGGCAGCCTCTCCCAACAATGCCTAGCCGCTCCCTAGTATATTCAGCCTCTCTCAAACACCTGCTGCGTCTACAGCCGGCACCGGTGACCGTCGAATCGACGTCATACGTGTCGAATGAAGATTGCGATTGCCGTCGAGTAGATGACCGTGGTCTCATACTCGACTGCGACAAGGCAGCCTCTCCCAACAACACCTAGCCGCTCCCTAGTATATTCAGCCTCTCTCAAATTCCTGCTGCGTCTACAGCCGGCACCGGTGACCGTTGAATCGACCTCATACGTGTCGAATGGAGATTGCGATTGCCGTCGAGTAGGTGATCATGGTCTCATACCCCGCTGTGACAAGGCAGCCTCTCTCAACAACACCCAGCCTCTCCCAAGAATATTCAGCCTCTCTCAAGCACCTGCTGCGTCTACAGCCGGCACCGGTGACCGTCGAATCGGCCTCATACGTGTCGAATGGAGATTGCGATTGCCGTCGAGTAGGTGACCATGGTCTCATACTCGGCTGCGACAACGCAGCCTCTCTCAACAACACCTAGCCGCTCCCTAGTATATTCAGCCTCTCTCAGACAGCTGCTGCGTCTACAGCCGGCACCGGTGACCGTCGAATCGGCCTCATACGTGTCGAATGGAGATTGCGATTGCCGTCGAGTAGGTGATCATGGTCTCATACCCGGCTGTGACAAGGCAGCCTCTCTCAACAACACCCAGCCTCTCCCGCGTAAATTCAGCCTCTCTCAAGCACCTGCTGCGTCTACAGCCGGCACCGGTGACCGTCGAATCGGCCTCATACGTGTCGAATGGAGATTGCGATTGCCGTCGAGTAGGTGATCATGGTCTCATACTTGGCTGTGACAAGGCAGCCTCTCTCAACAACACCCAGCCTCTCCCAAGTATATTCAGCCTCTCTCAAGCACCTGCTGCGTCTACAGCCGGCACCGGTGACCTTCGAATCGGCGTCATACCTGTCGAATGGAGATTGCGATTGCCGTCGAGTAGATGACCATGGTCTCATACCCGGCTGCGACAACGCAGCTTCTCTCAACAACACCCAGCCTCTCCCAAGAATATTCAGCCTCTCTCAAACACCTGCTGCGTCTACATCTGGCACCGGTGACCGTCGAATCGGCCTCATACGTGTCGAATGGAGATTGCGATTCCCGTCGAGTAGGTGATCATGGTCTCATACCCGGCTGTGACAAGGCAGCCTCTCCCAACAACACCTAGCCGCTCCCTAGTATATTCAGCCTCTCTCAAGCACCTGCTGCGTCTACAGCCGGCACCGGTGACCGTCGAATCGGCCTCATACGTATCGAATGGAGATTGCGATTGCCGTCGAGTAGGTGATCATGGTCTCATACCCGGCTGTGACCAGGCATCCTCTCCCAACAACACCTAGCCGCTCCCTAGTATATTCAGCCTCTCTCAAACACCTGCTGCGTCTACAGCCGGCACCGGTGACCCTCGAATCGGCGTCATACGTGTCGAATGTAGATTGCGATTGCTGTCGAGTAGGTGACCGCGGTTTCATGCCCGGCTGCGAAAAGACAGTCTCTCTCAACAACACCCAGCCTCTCCCAAGTATATTCAGCCTCTCTCAAACACCTGCTGCGTCTACATCTGGCACCGGTGACCGTCGAATCGGCATCATACGTGTCGAATGCAGATTGCGATTGCCGTCAAGTAGATGACCGTGGTCTTTTACTCGGCTGTGACGAGGCAGCCTCTCCCAACAACACTTAGCCGCTCCCTAGTATATTCAGCCTCCCTCAAACACCTGTTGCGTCTACAGCCGGCACCGGTGACCGTCGAATCGGCGTCATACGTGTCGAATGGAGATTGCGATTGCCGTCGAGTAGGTGATCATGGTCTCATACCCAGCTGTGACAAGGCAGCCTCTCTCAACCACACCCAGCCTCTCCCAAGTATATTCAGCCTCTCTCAAGCACCTGCTGCGTCTACAGCCGGCACCGGTGACCTTCGAATCGGCCTCATACGTCTCGAATGGAGATTGCGATTGCCGTCGAGTAGGTGACCATGGTCTCATACCCGTCTGCGACAAGGCAGCCTCTCCCAACAACACCTAGCCGCTCCCTAGTATATTCAGCCTCTCTCAAACACCTGCTGCGTCTACATCTGGCACCGGTGACCATCGAATCGGCCTCATACGTGTCGAATGGAGATTGCGATTGCCGTCGAGTAGGTGATCATGGTCTCATACCCGGCTGTGACAAGGCAGCCTCTCTCAACAACACCCAGCCTCTCCCAAGAATATTCAGCCTCTCTCAAGCACCTGCTGCGTCTACAGCCGGCACCGGTGACCGTCGAATCGGCCTCATACGTGTCAAATGGAGATTGCGATTGCCGTCGAGTAGGTGATCATGGTCTCATACCCGGCTGTGACAAGGCAGCCTCTCTCAACAACACCCAGCCTCTCCCAAGTATATTCAGCCTCTCTCAACAACACCCAGCCTCTCCCAAGTATATTCAGCCTCTCTCAAGCACCTGCTGCGTCTACAGCCGGCACCGGTGACCGTCGAATCGGCCTCATACGTGTCGAATGGAGATTGCGATTGCCGTCGAGTAGGTGATCATGGTCTCATACCCGGCTGTGACAAGGCAGCCTCTCTCAACAACACCCAGCCTCTCCCAAGTATATTCAGCCTCTCTCAAACACCTGCTGCGTCTACATCTGGCACCGGTGACCGTCGAATCGGCCTCATACGTGTCGAATGGAGATTGCGATTCCCGTCGAGTAGGTGACCGCGGTCTCATGCTCGGCTGCGATAAGACAGCCTCTCCCAACAACACCTAGCCTCTCCCAAGTATATTCAGCCTCTCTCAAACACCTGCTGCGTCTACATCTGGCACCGGTGACCGTCGAATCGGCCTCATACGTGTCGAATGTAGATTTCCATTGCTGTCAAGTAGGTGACCGCGGTGTCATGCTCGGCTGCGATAAGACAGCCTCTCTCAACCACACCCAGCCTCTCCCAAGTATATTCAGCCTCTCTCAAACACCTGCTGCGTCTACATCTGGCACCGGTGACCGTCGAATCGGCCTCATACGTGTCGAATGGAGATTGCGATTCCCGTCGAGTAGGTGACCGCGGTCTCATGCTCGGCTGCGATAAGACAGCCTCTCTCAACCACACCCAGCCTCTCCCAAGTATATTCAGCCTCTCTCAAACACCTGCTGCGTCTACAGCCGGCACCGGTGACCGTCGAATCGGCCTCATACGTATCGAATGGAGATTGCGATTGCCGTCGAGTAGGTGATCATGGTCTCATACCCGGCTGTGACCAGGCATCCTCTCCCAACAACACCTAGCCGCTCCCTAGTATATTCAGCCTCTCTCAAACACCTGCTGCGTCTACAGCCGGCACCGGTGACCCTCGAATCGGCGTCATACGTGTCGAATGTAGATTGCGATTGCCGTCGAGTAGGTGATCATGGTCTCATACCCCGCTGTGACAAGGCAGCCTCTCCCAACAACACCTAGCCGCTCCCTAGTATATTCAGCTTCTCTCAAGCACCGGCTACGTCTACAGCCGGCACCGGTGACCGTCGAATCGGCCTCATACGTGTCGAATGGAGATTGCGATTGCCGTCGAGTAGGTGATCATGGTCTCATACCCGGCTGTGACAAGGCAGCCTCTCTCAAACACACACAGCCTCTCCCAAGTATATTCAGCCTCTCTCAAGCACCTGCTGCGTCTACAGCCGGCACCGGTGACCGGCGAATCGGCCTCATACGTGTCGAATGGAGATTGCGATTGGCGTCGAGTAAGTGA
The DNA here is from genome assembly GCA_937620795.1 of Thecophora atra. Lineage (NCBI taxonomy): Eukaryota > Metazoa > Arthropoda > Insecta > Diptera > Conopidae > Thecophora > Thecophora atra. Next base: position 28,311,831 of record OW569398.1, on the reverse strand, counting down.
TCATGGTCTCATACCCCGCTGTGACAAGGCAGCCTCTCTCAACAACACCCAGCCTCTCCCAAGAATATTCAGCCTCTCTCAAGCACCTGCTGCGTCTACAGCCGGCACCGGTGACCGTCGAATCGGCCTCATACGTGTCGAATGGAGATTGCGATTGCCGTCGAGTAGGTGATCATGGTCTCATACCCGGCTGTGACAAGGCAGCCTCTCCCAACAACACCCAGCCTCTCCCAAGTATATTCAGCCTCTCTCAAGCACCTGCTGCGTCTACAGCCGGCACCGGTGACCTTCGAATCGGCCTCATACGTGTCGAATGGAGATTGCGATTGCCGTCGAGTAGGTGACCATGGTCTCATACTCGGCTGCGACAACGCAGCCTCTCTCAACAACACCCAGCCTCTCCCAAGAATATTCAGCCTCTCTCAAACACCTGCTGCGTCTACATCTGGCACCGGTGACCGTCGAATCGGCCTCTGACGTGTCGAATGGAGATTGCGATTGCCGTCGAGTAGGTGATCATGGTCTCATACCCGGCTGTGACAAGGCAGCCTCTCCCAACAACACCTAGCCGCTCCCTAGTATATTCAGCCTCTCTCAAGCACCGGCTGCGTCTACAGCCGGCACCGGTGACCGTCGAATCGGCCTCATACGTATCGAATGGAGATTGCGATTGCCGTCGAGTAGGTGATCATGGTCTCATACCCAGCTGTGACAAGGCAGCCTCTCTCAACAACACCCAGCCTCTCCCGAGTAAATTCAGCCTCTCTCAAGCACCTGCTGCGTCTACAGCCGCACCGGTGACCTTCGAATCGGCCTCATACGTGTCGAATGGAGATTGCGATTGCCGTCGAGTAGGTGATCATGGTCTCATACCCGGCTGTGACAAGGCAGCCTCTCTCAACAACACCCAGCCTCTCCCAAGTATATTCAGCCTCTCTCAAGCACCTGCTGCGTCTACAGCCGGCACCGGTGACCTTCGAATCGGCGTCATACCTGTCGAATGGAGATTGCGATTGCCGTCGAGTAGATGACCATGGTCTCATACCCGGCTGCGACAACGCAGCCTCTCTCAACAACACCCAGCCTCTCCCAAGAATATTCAGCCTCTCTCAAGCACCTGCTGCGTCTACAGCCGCACCGGTGACCTTCGAATCGGCCTCATACGTGTCGAATGGAGATTGCGATTGCCGTCGAGTAGGTGATCATGATCTCATACCCGGCTGTGACAAGGCAGCCTCTCTCAACAACACCCAGCCTCTCCCAAGTATATTCAGCCTCTCTCAAGCACCTGCTGCGTCTACAGCCGGCACCGGTGACCTTCGAATCGGCCTCATACGTGTCGAATGGAGATTGCGATTGCCGTCGAGTAGGTGACCATGGTCTCATACTCGGCTGCGACAACGCAGCCTCTCTCAACAACACCCAGCCTCTCCCAAGAATATTCAGCCTCTCTCAAACACCTGCTGCGTCTACATCTGGCACCGGTGACCGTCGAATCGGCCTCAGACGTGTCGAATGGAGATTGCGATTGCCGTCGAGTAGGTGATCATGGTCTCATACCCGGCTGTGACAAGGCAGCCTCTCCCAACAACACCTAGCCGCTCCCTAGTATATTCAGCCTCTCTCAAGCACCGGCTGCGTCTACAGCCGGCACCGGTGACCGTCGAATCGGCCTCATACGTATCGAATGGAGATTGCGATTGCCGTCGAGTAGGTGATCATGGTCTCATACCCAGCTGTGACAAGGCAGCCTCTCTCAACAACACCCAGCCTCTCCCGAGTAAATTCATCCTCTCTCAAGCACCTGCTGCGTCTACAGCCGCACCGGTGACCTTCGAATCGGCCTCATACGTGTCGAATGGAGATTGCGATTGCCGTCGAGTAGGTGACCATGGTCTCATACTCGGCTGCGACAACGCAGCCTCTCCCAAGAATATTCAGCCTCTCTCAAACACCTGCTGCGTCTACATCTGGCACCGGTGACCGTCGAATCGGCCTCAGACGTGTCGAATGGAGATTGCGATTGCCGTCGAGTAGGTGATCATGGTCTCATACCCGGCTGTGACAAGGCAGCCTCTCCCAACAATGCCTAGCCGCTCCCTAGTATATTCAGCCTCTCTCAAACACCTGCTGCGTCTACAGCCGGCACCGGTGACCGTCGAATCGACGTCATACGTGTCGAATGAAGATTGCGATTGCCGTCGAGTAGATGACCGTGGTCTCATACTCGACTGCGACAAGGCAGCCTCTCCCAACAACACCTAGCCGCTCCCTAGTATATTCAGCCTCTCTCAAATTCCTGCTGCGTCTACAGCCGGCACCGGTGACCGTCGAATCGGCGTCATACGTGTCGAATGTAGATTGCGATTGCCGTCGAGTAGGTGACCATGGTCTCATACCCGGCTGCGACAAGGCAGCCTGCCCCAACAACACCCACCTTCTCCCAAGTATATTCAGCCTCTCTCAAACACCTGCTGCGTCTACATCTGGCACCGGTGACCGTCGAATCGGCATCATACGTGTCGAATGTAGATTGCCATTGCTGTCGAGTAGGTGAGAGGCGGTCTCATGCTCGGCTGCGATAAGACAGCCTCTCTCAACCACACCCAGCCTCTCCCAAGTATATTCAGCCTCTCTGAAACACCTGCTGCGTCTACAGCCGGCACCGGTGACCCTCGAATCGGCGTCATACGTGTCGAATGTAGATTGCCATTGCTGTCGAGTAGGTGACCGCGGTCTCATGCTCGGCTGCGATAAGACAGCCTCTCTCAACCACACCCAGCCTCTCCCAAGTATATTCAGCCTCTCTCAAACACCTGCTGCGTCTACATCTGGCACCGGTGACCGTCGAATCGGCATCATACGTGTCGAATGCAGATTGCGATTGCCGTCGAGTAGATGACCGTGGTCTTTTACTCGGCTGTGACAAGGCAGCCTCTCCCAACAACACCTAGCCGCTCCCTAGTATATTCAGCCTCCCTCAAACAACTGCTGCGTCTACAGCCGGCACCGGTGACCGTCGAATCGGCGTCATACGTGTCGAATGGAGATTGCGATTGCCGTCGAGTAGGTGACCATGGTCTCATACACGTCTGCGACAAGGCAGCCTCTCCCAAGCACACCTAGCCGCTCCCTAGTATATTCAGCCTCTCTCAGACAGCTGCTGCGTCTACAGCCGGCACCGGTGACCGTCGAATCGGCCTCATACGTGTCGAATGGAGATTGCGATTGCCGTCGAGTAGGTGATCATGGTCTCATACCCGGCTGTGACAAGGCAGCCTCTCTCAACAACACCCAGCCTCTCCCAAGTATATTCAGCCTCTCTCAAGCACCTGCTGCGTCTACAGCCGGCACCGGTGACCTTCGAATCGGCCTCATACGTGTCGAATGGAGATTGCGATTGCCGTCGAGTAGGTGACCATGGTCTCATACTCGGCTGCGACAACGCAGCCTCTCTCAACAACACCTAGCCGCTCCCTAGTATATTCAGCCTCTCTCGGACAGCTGCTGCGTCTACAGCCGGCACCGGTGACCGTCGAATCGGCCTCATACGTGTCGAATGGAGATTGCGATTGCCGTCGAGTAGGTGATCATGGTCTCTTACCCGGCTGTGACAAGGCAGCCTCTCTCAACAACACCCAGCCTCTCTCAAGCACCTGCTGCGTCTACAGCCGGCACCGGTGACCGTCGAATCGGCCTCATACGTGTCGAATGGAGATTGCGATTGCCGTCGAGTAGGTGATCATGGTCTCATACCCGGCTGTGACAAGGCAGCCTCTCTCAACAACACCCAGCATCTCCCAAGTATATTCAGCCTCTCTCAAGCACCTGCTGCGTCTACAGCCGGCACCGGTGACCTTCGAATGGAGATTGCGATTGCCGTCGAGTAGGTCACCATGGTCTCATACCCGTCTGCGACAAGGCAGCCTCTCCCAACAACACCTAGCCGCTCCCTAGTATATTTAGCCTCTCTCAAACACCTGCTGCGTCTACATCTGGCACCGGTGACCGTCGAATCGACCTCATACGTGTCGAATGGAGATTGCGATTGCCGTCGAGTAGGTGATCATGGTCTCATACCCCGCTGTGACAAGGCAGCCTCTCTCAACAACACCCAGCCTCTCCCAAGAATATTCAGCCTCTCTCAAGCACCTGCTGCGTCTACAGCCGGCACCGGTGACCGTCGAATCGGCCTCATACGTGTCGAATGGAGATTGCGATTGCCGTCGAGTAGGTGATCATGGTCTCATACCCGGCTGTGACAAGGCAGCCTCTCTCAACAACACCCAGCCTCTCCCAAGTATATTCAGCCTCTCTCAAGCACCTGCTGCGTCTACAGCCGGCACCGGTGACCTTCGAATCGGCCTCATACGTGTCGAATGGAGATTGCGATTGCCGTCGAGTAGGTGACCATGGTCTCATACTCGGCTGCGACAACGCAGCCTCTCTCAACAACACCTAGCCGCTCCCTAGTATATTCAGCCTCTCTCGGACAGCTGCTGCGTCTACAGCCGGCACCGGTGACCGTCGAATCGGCCTCATACGTGTCGAATGGAGATTGCGATTGCCGTCGAGTAGGTGATCATGGTCTCTTACCCGGCTGTGACAAGGCAGCCTCTCTCAACAACACCCAGCCTCTCTCAAGCACCTGCTGCGTCTACAGCCGGCACCGGTGACCGTCGAATCGGCCTCATACGTGTCGAATGGAGATTGCGATTGCCGTCGAGTAGGTGATCATGGTCTCATACCCGGCTGTGACAAGGCAGCCTCTCTCAACAACACCCAGCCTCTCCCAAGTATATTCAGCCTCTCTCAAGCACCTGCTGCGTCTACAGCCGGCACCGGTGACCTTCGAATCGGCCTCATACGTGTCGAATGGAGATTGCGATTGCCGTCGAGTAGGTGACCATGGTCTCATACCCGTCTGCGACAAGGCAGCCTCTCCCAACAACACCTAGCCGCTCCCTAGTATATTCAGCCTCTCTCAAGCACCTGCTGCGTCTACATCTGGCACCGGTGACCGTCGAATCGGCCTCATACGTGTCGAATGGAGATTGCGATTGCCGTCGAGTAGGTGATCATGGTCTCATACCCGGCTGTGACAAGGCAGCCTCTCTCAACAACACCCACCCTCTCTCAAGTATATTCAGCGTCCCTCAAACACCTGCTGCGTCTACATCTGGCACCGGTGACCGTCGAATCGGCATCATACGTGTCGAATGTAGATTGCCATTGCTGTCGAGTAGGTGACCGCGGTGTCATGCTCGGCTGCGATAAGACAGCCTCTCTCAACCACACCCAGCCTCTCCCAAGTATATTCAGCCTCTCTCAAACACCTGCTGCGTCTACATCTGGCACCGGTGACCGTCGAATCGGCCTCATACGTGTCGAATGGAGATTGCGATTCCCGTCGAGTAGGTGACCGCGGTCTCATGCTCGGCTGCGATAAGACAGCCTCTCTCAACCACACCCAGCCTCTCCCAAGTATATTCAGCCTCTCTCAAACACCTGCTGCATCTACATCTGGCACCGGTGACCGTCGAATCGGCCTCATACGTATCGAATGGAGATTGCGATTGCCGTCGAGTAGGTGATCATGGTCTCATACCCGGCTGTTACCAGGCATCCTCTCCCAACAACACCTAGCCGCTCCCTAGTATATTCAGCCTCTCTCAAACACCTGCTGCGTCTACAGCCGGCACCGGTGACCCTCGAATCGGCGTCATACGTGTCGAATGTAGATTGCGATTGCTGTCGAGTAGGTGACCGCGGTCTCATGCTCGGCTGCGAAAAGACAGTCTCTCTCAACAACACCCAGCCTCTCCCAAGTATATTCAGCCTCTCTCAAACACCTGCTGCGTCTACATCTGGCACCGGTGACCGTCGAATCGGCATCATACGTGTCGAATGCAGATTGCGATTGCCGTCAAGTAGATGACCGTGGTCTTTTACTCGGCTGTGACGAGGCAGCATCTCCCAACAACACTTAGCCGCTCCCTAGTATATTCAGCCCTCCTCAAACACCTGCTGCGTCTACAGCCGGCACCGGTGACATTCGAATCGGCCTCATACGTGTCGAATGGAGATTGCGATTGCCGTCGAGTAGGTGATCATGGTCTCATACCCGGCTGCGACAACGCAGCCTCTCTCAACAACACCCAGCCTCTCCCAAGAATATTCAGCCTCTCTCAAACACCTGCTGCGTCTACATCTGGCACCGGTGACCGTCGAATCGGCCTCATACGTGTCGAATGGAGATTGCGATTCCCGTCGAGTAGGTGATCGTGGTCTCATACCCGGCTGTGACAAGGCAGCCTCTCCCAACAACACCTAGCCGCTCCCTAGTATATTCAGCCTCCCTCAAACACCTGCTGCGTCTACAGCCGGCACCGGTGACCGTCGAATCGGCGTCATACGTATCGAATGGAGATTGCGATTGCCGTCGAGTAGGTGATCATGGTCTCATACCCGGCTGTGACCAGGCAGCCTCTCCCAAGAACACCTAGCCGCTTCCTAGTATATTCAGCCTCTCTCAGACAGCTGCTGCGTCTACAGCCGGCACCGGTGACATTCGAATCGGCCTCATACGTGTCGAATGGAGATTGCGATTGCCGTCGAGTAGGTGATCATGGTCTCATACCCGGCTGTGACAAGGCAGCCTCTCCCAACAACACCTAGCCGCTCCCTAGTATATTTAGCCTCTCTCAAACACCTGTTGCGTCTACAGCCAGCACCGGTGACTGTCGAATCGGCGTCATACCTGTCGAATGGAGATTGCGATTGCCGTCGAGTAGATGACCATGGTCTCATACCCGGCTGCGACAACGCAGCCTCTCTCAACAACACCCAGCCTCTCCCAAGAATATTCAGCCTCTCTCAAACACCTGCTGCGTCTACATCTGGCACCGGTTACTGTCGAATCGGCCTCATACGTGTCGAATGGAGATTGCGATTCCCGTCGAGTAGGTGATCATGGTCTCATACCCTGCTGTGACAAGGCAGCCTCTCCCAACAACACCTAGCCGCTCCCTAGTATATTCAGCCTCTCTCAAGCACCTGCTGCGTCTACAGCCGGCACCGGTGACCGTCGAATCGGCCTCATACGTATCGAATGGAGATTGCGATTGCCGTCGAGTAGGTGATCATGGTCTCATACCCGGCTGTGACCAGGCATCCTCTCCCAACAACAACTAGCCGCTCCCTAGTATATTCAGCCTCTCTCAAACACCTGCTGCGTCTACAGCCGGCACCGGTGACCCTCGAATCGGCGTCATACGTGTCGAATGTAGATTGCGATTGCTGTCGAGCAGGTGACCGCGGTCTCATGCTCGGCTGCGAAAAGACAGTCTCTCTCAACAACACCCAGCCTCTCCCAAGTATATTCAGCCTCTCTCAAACACCTGCTGCGTCTACATCTGGCACCGGTGACCGTCGAATCGGCATCATACGTGTCGAATGCAGATTGCGATTGCCGTCAAGTAGATGACCGTGGTCTTTTACTCGGCTGTGACGAGGCAGCCTCTCCCAACAACACTTAGCCGCTCCCTAGTATATTCAGCCTCCCTCAAACACCTGCTGCATCTACAGCCGGCACCGGTGACCTTCGAATCGGCCTCATACGTGTCGAATGGAGATTGCGATTGCCGTCGAGTAGGTGATCATGGTCTCATACCCGGCTGCGACAACGCAGCCTCTCTCAACAACACTCAGCCTCTCCCAAGAATATTAAGCCTCTCTCAAACACCTGCTGCGTCTACATCTGGCACCGGTGACCGTCGAATCGGCCTCATACGTGTCGAATGGAGATTGCGATTGCTGTCGAGTAGGTGACCGCGGTCTCATGCTCGGCTGCGAAAAGACAGTCTCTCTCAACAACACCCAGCCTCTCCCAAGTATATTCAGCCTCTCTCAAACACCTGCTGCGTCTACATCTGGCACCGGTGACCGTCGAATCGGCATCATACGCGTCGAATGCAGATTGCGATTGCCGTCAAGTAGATGACCGTGGTCTTTTACTCGGCTGTGACGAGGCAGCCTCTCCCAACAACACTTAGCCGCTCCCTAGTATATTCAGCCCTCCTCAAACACCTGCTGCGTCTACAGCCGGCACCGGTGACCTTCGAATCGGCCTCATACGTGTCGAATGGAGATTGCGATTGCCGTCGAGTAGGTGATCATGGTCTCATACCCGGCTGCGACAACGCAGCCTCTCTCAACAACACCCAGCCTCTCCCAAGTATATTCAGCCTCTCTCAAGCACCTGCTGCGTCTACAGCCGGCACCGGTGACCCTCGAATCGGCGTCATACGTGTCGAATGTAGATTGCGATTGCTGTCGAGTAGGTGATCATGGTCTCATACCCGGCTGCGACAACGCAGCCTCTCTCAACAACACCCAGCCTCTCCCAAGAATATTCAGCCTCTCTCAAACACCTGCTGCGTCTACATCTGGCACCGGTTACTGTCGAATCGGCCTCATACGTGTCGAATGGAGATTGCGATTCCCGTCGAGTAGGTGATCATGGTCTCATACCCGGGTGTGACCAGGCAGCCTCTCCCAAGAACACCTAGCCGCTTCCTAGTATATTCAGCCTCTCTCAGACAGCTGCTGCGTCTACAGCCGGCACCGGTGACCGTCGAATCGACCTCATACGTGTCGAATGGACATTGCGATTGCCGTCGAGTAGGTGATCATGGTCTCATACCCGGCTGCGACAACGCAGCCTCTCTCAACAACACCCAGCCTCTCCCAAGAATATTCAGCCTCTCTCAAACACCTGCTGCGTCTACATCTGGCACCGGTGACCGTCGAATCGGCCTCATACGTGTCGAATGGAGATTGCGATTCCCGTCGAGTAGGTGATCGTGGTCTCATACCCGGCTGTGACAAGGCAGCCTCTCCCAACAACACCTAGCCGCTCCCTAGTATATTCAGCCTCCCTCAAACACCTGCTGCGTCTACATCTGGCACCGGTGACCGTCGAATCGGCCTCATACGTGTCGAATGGAGATTGCGATTGCCGTCGAGTAGGTGATCATGGTCTCATACCCGGCTGTGACAAGGCAGCCTCTCCCAACAACACCTAGCCGCTCCCTAGTATATTTAGCCTCTCTCAAACACCTGCTGCGTCTACAGCCAGCACCGGTGACTGTCGAATCGGCGTCATATCTGTCGAATGGAGATTGCGATTGCCGTCGAGTAGATGACCATGGTCTCATACCCGGCTGCGACAACGCAGCCTCTCTCAACAACACCCAGCCTCTCCCAAGAATATTCAGCCTCTCTCAAACACCTGCTGCGTCTACATCTGGCACCGGTTACTGTCGAATCGGCCTCATACGTGTCGAATGGAGATTGCGATTCCCGTCGAGTAGGTGATCATGGTCTCATACCCTGCTGTGACAAGGCAGCCTCTCCCAACAACACCTAGCCGCTCCCTAGTATATTCAGCCTCTCTCAAGCACCTGCTGCGTCTACAGCCGGCACCGGTGACCGTCGAATCGGCCTCATACGTATCGAATGGAGATTGCGATTGCCGTCGAGTAGGTGATCATGGTCTCATACCCGGCTGTGACCAGGCATCCTCTCCCAACAACAACTAGCCGCTCCCAAGTATATTCAGCCTCTCTCAAACACCTGCTGCGTCTACAGCCGGCACCGGTGACCCTCGAATCGGCGTCATACGTGTCGAATGTAGATTGCGATTGCTGTCGAGTAGGTGACCGCGGTCTCATGCTCGGCTGCGAAAAGACAGTCTCTCTCAACAACACCCAGCCTCTCCCAAGTATATTCAGCCTCTCTCAAACACCTGCTGCGTCTACATCTGGCACCGGTGACCGTCGAATCGGCATCATACGTGTCGAATGCAGATTGCGATTGCCGTCAAGTAGATGACCGTGGTCTTTTACTCGGCTGTGACGAGGCAGCCTCTCCCAACAACACTTAGCCGCTCCCTAGTATATTCAGCCTCCCTCAAACACCTGCTGCATCTACAGCCGGCACCGGTGACCTTCGAATCGGCGTCATACGTGTCGAATGGAGATTGCGATTGCCGTCGAGTAGGTGATCATGGTCTCATACCCGGCTGCGACAACGCAGCCTCTCTCAACAACACCCAGCCTCTCCCAAGAATATTAAGCCTCTCTCAAACACCTGCTGCGTCTACATCTGGCACCGGTGACCGTCGAATCGGCCTCATACGTGTAGAATGGAGATTGCGATTGCTGTCGAGTAGGTGACCGCGGTCTCATGCTCGGCTGCGAAAAGACAGTCTCTCTCAACAACACCCAGCCTCTCCCAAGTATATTCAGCCTCTCTCAAACACCTGCTGCGTCTACATCTGGCACCGGTGACCGTCGAATCGGCATCATACGTGTCGAATGCAGATTGCGATTGCCGTCAAGTAGATGACCGTGGTCTTTTACTCGGCTGTGACGAGGCAGCCTCTCCCAACAACACTTAGCCGCTCCCTAGTATATTCAGCCCTCCTCAAACACCTGCTGCGTCTACAGCCGGCACCGGTGACCTTCGAATCGGCCTCATACGTGTCGAATGGAGATTGCGATTGCCGTCGAGTAGGTGATCATGGTCTCATACCCGGCTGCGACAACGCAGCCTCTCTCAACAACACCCAGCCTCTCCCAAGTATATTCAGCCTCTCTCAAGCACCTGCTGCGTCTACATCTGGCACCGGTGACCGTCGAATCGGCATCATACGTGTCGAATGCAGATTGCGATTGCCGTCAAGAAGATGACCGTGGTCTTTTACTCGGCTGTGACGAGGCAGCCTCTCCCAACAACACTTAGCCGCTCCCTAGTATATTCAGCCCTCCTCAAACACCTGCTGCGTCTACAGCCGGCACCGGTGACCGTCGAATCGGCGTCATACGTATCGAATGGAGATTGCGATTGCCGTCGAGTAGGTGATCATGGTCTCATACCCGGCTGTGACCAGGCAGCCTCTCCCAAGAACACCTAGCCGCTTCCTAGTATATTCAGCCTCTCTCAGACAGCTGCTGCGTCTACAGCCGGCACCGGTGACCGTCGAATCGACCTCATACGTGTCGAATGGACATTGCGATTGCCGTCGAGTAGGTGATCATGGTCTCATACCCGGCTGCGACAACGCAGCCTCTCTCAACAACACCCAGCCTCTCCCAAGAATATTCAGCCTCTCTCAAACACCTGCTGCGTCTACATCTGGCACCGGTGACCGTCGAATCGGCCTCATACGTGTCGAATGGAGATTGCGATTCCCGTCGAGTAGGTGATCGTGGTCTCATACCCGGCTGTGACAAGGCAGCCTCTCCCAACAACACCTAGCCGCTCCCTAGTATATTCAGCCTCCCTCAAACACCTGCTGCGTCTACATCTGGCACCGGTGACCGTCGAATCGGCCTCATACGTGTCGAATGGAGATTGCGATTGCCGTCGAGTAGGTGATCATGGTCTCATACCCGGCTGTGACAAGGCAGCCTCTCCCAACAACACCTAGCCGCTCCCTAGTATATTTAGCCTCTCTCAAACACCTGCTGCGTCTACAGCCAGCACCGGTGACTGTCGAATCGGCGTCATACCTGTCGAATGGAGATTGCGATTGCCGTCGAATAGATGACCATGGTCTCATACCCGGCTGCGACAACGCAGCCTCTCTCAACAACACCCAGCCTCTCCCAAGAATATTCAGCCTCTCTCAAACACCTGCTGCGTCTACATCTGGCACCGGTTACTGTCGAATCGGCCTCATACGTGTCGAATGGAGATTGCGATTCCCGTCGAGTAGGTGATCATGGTCTCATACCCTGCTGTGACAAGGCAGCCTCTCCCAACAACACCTAGCCGCTCCCTAGTATATTCAGCCTCTCTCAAGCACCTGCTGTGTCTACAGCCGGCACCGGTGACCGTCGAATCGGCCTCATACGTATCGAATGGAGATTGCGATTGCCGTCGAGTAGGTGATCATGGTCTCATACCCGGCTGTGACCAGGCATCCTCTCCCAACAACAACTAGCCGCTCCCTAGTATATTCAGCCTCTCTCAAACACCTGCTGCGTCTACAGCCGGCACCGGTGACCCTCGAATCGGCGTCATACGTGTCGAATGTAGATTGCGATTGCTGTCGAGTAGGTGACCGCGGTCTCATGCTCGGCTGCGAAAAGACAGTCTCTCTCAACAACACCCAGCCTCTCCCAAGTATATTCAGCCTCTCTCAAACACCTGCTGCGTCTATATCTGGCACCGGTGACCGTCGAATCGGCATCATACGTGTCGAATGCAGATTGCGATTGCCGTCAAGTAGATGACCGTGGTCTTTTACTCGGCTGTGACGAGGCAGCCTCTCCCAACAACACTTAGCCGCTCCCTAGTATATTCAGCCTCCCTCAAACACCTGCTGCATCTACAGCCGGCACCGGTGACCTTCGAATCGGCCTCATACGTGTCGAATGGAGATTGCGATTGCCGTCGAGTAGGTGATCATGGTCTCATACCCGGCTGCGACAACGCAGCCTCTCTCAACAACACCCAGCCTCTCCCAAGAATATTAAGCCTCTCTCAAACACCTGCTGCGTCTACATCTGGCACCGGTGACCGTCGAATCGGCCTCATACGTGTCGAATGGAGATTGCGATTGCTGTCGAGTAGGTGACCGCGGTCTCATGCTCGGCTGCGAAAAGACAGTCTCTCTCAACAACACCCAGCCTCTCCCAAGTATATTCAGCCTCTCTCAAACACCTGCTGCGTCTACATCTGGCACCGGTGACCGTCGAATCGGCATCATACGTGTCGAATGCAGATTGCGATTGCCGTCAAGTAGATGACCGTGGTCTTTTACTCGGCTGTGACGAGGCAGCCTCTCCCAACAACACTTAGCCGCTCCCTAGTATATTCAGCCCTCCTCAAACACCTGCTGCGTCTACAGCCGGCACCGGTGACCTTCGAATCGGCCTCATACGTGTCGAATGGAGATTGCGATTGCCGTCGAGTAGGTGATCATGGTCTCATACCCGGCTGCGACAACGCAGCCTCTCTCAACAACACCCAGCCTCTCCCAAGTATATTCAGCCTCTCTCAAGCACCTGCTGCGTCTACAGCCGGCACCGGTGACCCTCAAATCGGCGTCATACGTGTCGAATGTAGATTGCGATTGCTGTCGAGTAGGTGACCGCGGTCTCATGCTCGGCTGCGAAAAGACAGTCTCTCTCAACAACACCCAGCCTCTCCCAAGTATAATCAGCCTCTCTCAAACACCTGCTGCGTCTACATCTGGCACCGGTGACCGTCGAATCGGCATCATACGTGTCGAATGCAGATTGCGATTGCAGTCAAGTAGATGACCGTGGTCTTTTACTCGGCTGTGACGAGGCAGCCTCTCCCAACAACACTTAGCCGCTCCCTAGTATATTCAGCCCTCCTCAAACACCTGCTGCGTCTACAGCCGGCACCGGTGACCTTCGAATCGGCCTCATACGTGTCGAATGGAGAGTGCGATTGCCGTCGAGTAGGTGGTCATGGTCTCATACCCGGCTGCGACAACGCAGCCTCTCTCAACAACACCCAGCCTCTCCCAAGAATATTCAGCCTCTCTCAAACACCTGCTGCGTCTACATCTGGCACCGGTGACCGTCGAATCGGCCTCATACGTGTCGAATGGAGATTGCGATTCCCGTCGAGTAGGTGATCGTGGTCTCATACCCGGCTGTGACAAGGCAGCCTCTCCCAACAACACCTAGCCGCTCCCTAGTATATTCAGCCTACCTCAAACACCTGCTGCGTCTACAGCCGGCACCGGTGACCGTCGAATCGGCGTCATACGTATCGAATGGAGATTGCGATTGCCGTCGAGTAGGTGATCATGGTCTCATACCCGGCTGTGACCAGGCAGCCTCTCCCAAGAACACCTAGCCGCTTCCTAGTATATTCAGCCTCTCTCAGACAGCTGCTGCGTCTACAGCCGGCACCGGTGACCGTCGAATCGACCTCATACGTGTCGAATGGACATTGCGATTGCCGTCGAGTAGGTGATCATGGTCTCATACCCGGCTGCGACAACGCAGCCTCTCTCAACAACACCCAGCCTCTCCCAAGAATATTCAGCCTCTCTCAAACACCTGCTGCGTCTACATCTGGCACCGGTGACCGTCGAATCGGCCTCATACGTGTCGAATGGAGATTGCGATTCCCGTCGAGTAGGTGATCGTGGTCTCATACCCGGCTGTGACAAGGCAGCCTCTCCCAACAACACCTAGCCGCTCCCTAGTATATTCAGCCTCCCTCAAACACCTGCTGCGTCTACATCTGGCACCGGTGACCGTCGAATCGGCCTCATACGTGTCGAATGGAGATTGCGATTGCCGTCGAGTAGGTGATCATGGTCTCATACCCGGCTGTGACAAGGCAGCCTCTCCCAACAACACCTAGCCGCTCCCTAGTATATTTAGCCTCTCTCAAACACCTGCTGCGTCTACAGCCAGCACCGGTGACTGTCGAATCGGCGTCATACCTGTCGAATGGAGATTGCGATTGCCGTCGAGTAGATGACCATGGTCTCATACCCGGCTGCGACAACGCAGCCTCTCTCAACAACACCCAGCCTCTCCCAAGAATATTCAGCCTCTCTCAAACACCTGCTGCGTCTACATCTGGCACCGGTTACTGTCGAATCGGCCTCATACGTGTCGAATGGAGATTGCGATTCCCGTCGAGTAGGTGATCATGGTCTCATACCCGGCTGTGACAAGGCAGCCTCTCCCAACAACACCTAGCCGCTCCCTAGTATATTCAGCCTCTCTCAAGCACCTGCTGCGTCTACAGCCGGCACCGGTGACCGTCGAATCGGCCTCATACGTATCGAATGGAGATTGCGATTGCCGTCGAGTAGGTGATCATGGTCTCATACCCGGCTGTGACCAGGCATCCTCTCCCAACAACAACTAGCCGCTCCCTAGTATATTCAGCCTCTCTCAAACACCTGCTGCGTCTACAGCCGGCACCGGTGACCCTCGAATCGGCGTCATACGTGTCGAATGTAGATTGCGATTGCTGTCGAGTAGGTGACCGCGGTCTCATGCTCGGCTGCGAAAAGACAGTCTCTCTCAACAACACCCAGCCTCTCCCAAGTATATTCAGCCTCTCTCAAACACCTGCTGCGTCTGCATCTGGCACCGGTGACCGTCGAATCGGCATCATACGTGTCGAATGGAGATTGCGATTGCCGTCGAGTAGGTGATCATGGTCTCATACCCAGCTGTGACAAGGCATCCTCTCCCAACAACAACTAGCCGCTCCCTAGTATATTCAGCCTCTCTCAAACACCTGCTGCGTCTACAGCCGGCACCGGTGACCCTCGAATCGGCGTCATACGTGTCGAATGTAGATTGCGATTGCTGTCGAGTAGGTGACCGCGGTCTCATGCTCGGCTGCGAAAAGACAGTCTCTCTCAACAACACCCAGCCTCTCCCAAGTATATTCAGCCTCTCTCAAACACCTGCTGCGTCTGCATCTGGCACCGGTGACCGTCGAATCGGCATCATACGTGTCGAATGCAGATTGCGATTGCCGTCAAGTAGATGACCGTGGTCTTTTACTCGGCTGTGACGAGGCAGCCTCTCCCAACAACACTTAGCCGCTCCCTAGTATATTCAGCCTCCCTCAAACACCTGCTGCATCTACAGCCGGCACCGGTGACCTTCGAATCGGCCTCATACGTGTCGAATGGAGATTGCGATTGCCGTCGAGTAGGTGATCATGGTCTCATACCCGGCTGCGACAACGCAGCCTCTCTCAACAACACCCAGCCTCTCCCAAGAATATTAAGCCTCTCTCAAACACCTGCTGCGTCTACATCTGGCACCGGTGACCGTCGAATCGGCCTCATACGTGTCGAATGGAGATTGCGATTGCTGTCGAGTAGGTGACCGCGGTCTCATGCTCGGCTGCGAAAAGACAGTCTCTCTCAACAACACCCAGCCTCTCCCAAGTATATTCAGCCTCTCTCAAACACCTGCTGCGTCTGCATCTGGCACCGGTGACCGTCGAATCGGCCTCATACGTATCGAATGGAGATTGCGATTGCCGTCGAGTAGGTGATCATGGTCTCATACCCGGCTGTGACCAGGCATCCTCTCCCAACAACAACTAGCCGCTCCCTAGTATATTCAGCCTCTCTCAAACACCTGCTGCGTCTACAGCCGGCACCGGTGACCCTCGAATCGGCGTCATACGTGTCGAATGTAGATTGCGATTGCTGTCGAGTAGGTGACCGCGGTCTCATGCTCGGCTGCGAAAAGACAGTCTCTCTCAACAACACCCAGCCTCTCCCAAGTATATTCAGCCTCTCTCAAACACCTGCTGCGTCTGCATCTGGCACCGGTGACCGTCGAATCGGCATCATACGTGTCGAATGCAGATTGCGATTGCCGTCAAGTAGATGACCGTGGTCTTTTACTCGGCTGTGACGAGGCAGCCTCTCCCAACAACACTTAGCCGCTCCCTAGTATATTCAGCCTCCCTCAAACACCTGCTGCATCTACAGCCGGCACCGGTGACCTTCGAATCGGCCTCATACGTGTCGAATGGAGATTGCGATTGCCGTCGAGTAGGTGATCATGGTCTCATACCCGGCTGCGACAACGCAGCCTCTCTCAACAACACCCAGCCTCTCCCAAGAATATTAAGCCTCTCTCAAACACCTGCTGCGTCTACATCTGGCACCGGTGACCGTCGAATCGGCCTCATACGTGTCGAATGGAGATTGCGATTGCTGTCGAGTAGGTGACCGCGGTCTCATGCTCGGCTGCGAAAAGACAGTCTCTCTCAACAACACCCAGCCTCTCCCAAGTATATTCAGCCTCTCTCAAACACCTGCTGCGTCTACATCTGGCACCGGTGACCGTCGAATCGGCATCATACGTGTCGAATGCAGATTGCGATTGCCGTCAAGTAGATGACCGTGGTCTTTTACTCGGCTGTGACGAGGCAGCCTCTCCCAACAACACTTAGCCGCTCCCTAGTATATTCAGCCCTCCTCAAACACCTGCTGCGTCTACAGCCGGCACCGGTGACCTTCGAATCGGCCTCATACGTGTCGAATGGAGATTGCGATTGCCGTCGAGTAGGTGATCATGGTCTCATACCCGGCTGCGACAACGCAGCCTCTCTCAACAACACCCAGCCTCTCCCAAGTATATTCAGCCTCTCTCAAGCACCTGCTGCGTCTACAGCCGGCACCGGTGACCCTCAAATCGGCGTCATACGTGTCGAATGTAGATTGCGATTGCTGTCGAGTAGGTGACCGCGGTCTCATGCTCGGCTGCGAAAAGACAGTCTCTCTCAACAACACCCAGCCTCTCCCAAGTATAATCAGCCTCTCTCAAACACCTGCTGCGTCTACATCTGGCACCGGTGACCGTCGAATCGGCATCATACGTGTCGAATGCAGATTGCGATTGCAGTCAAGTAGATGACCGTGGTCTTTTACTCGGCTGTGACGAGGCAGCCTCTCCCAACAACACTTAGCCGCTCCCTAGTATATTCAGCCCTCCTCAAACACCTGCTGCGTCTACAGCCGGCACCGGTGACCTTCGAATCGGCCTCATACGTGTCGAATGGAGAGTGCGATTGCCGTCGAGTAGGTGGTCATGGTCTCATACCCGGCTGCGACAACGCAGCCTCTCTCAACAACACCCAGCCTCTCCCAAGAATATTCAGCCTCTCTCAAACACCTGCTGCGTCTACATCTGGCACCGGTGACCGTCGAATCGGCCTCATACGTGTCGAATGGAGATTGCGATTCCCGTCGAGTAGGTGATCGTGGTCTCATACCCGGCTGTGACAAGGCAGCCTCTCCCAACAACACCTAGCCGCTCCCTAGTATATTCAGCCTACCTCAAACACCTGCTGCGTCTACAGCCGGCACCGGTGACCGTCGAATCGGCGTCATACGTATCGAATGGAGATTGCGATTGCCGTCGAGTAGGTGATCATGGTCTCATACCCGGCTGTGACCAGGCAGCCTCTCCCAAGAACACCTAGCCGCTTCCTAGTATATTCAGCCTCTCTCAGACAGCTGCTGCGTCTACAGCCGGCACCGGTGACCGTCGAATCGACCTCATACGTGTCGAATGGACATTGCGATTGCCGTCGAGTAGGTGATCATGGTCTCATACCCGGCTGCGACAACGCAGCCTCTCTCAACAACACCCAGCCTCTCCCAAGAATATTCAGCCTCTCTCAAACACCTGCTGCGTCTACATCTGGCACCGGTGACCGTCGAATCGGCCTCATACGTGTCGAATGGAGATTGCGATTCCCGTCGAGTAGGTGATCGTGGTCTCATACCCGGCTGTGACAAGGCAGCCTCTCCCAACAACACCTAGCCGCTCCCTAGTATATTCAGCCTCCCTCAAACACCTGCTGCGTCTACATCTGGCACCGGTGACCGTCGAATCGGCCTCATACGTGTCGAATGGAGATTGCGATTGCCGTCGAGTAGGTGATCATGGTCTCATACCCGGCTGTGACAAGGCAGCCTCTCCCAACAACACCTAGCCGCTCCCTAGTATATTTAGCCTCTCTCAAACACCTGCTGCGTCTACAGCCAGCACCGGTGACTGTCGAATCGGCGTCATACCTGTCGAATGGAGATTGCGATTGCCGTCGAGTAGATGACCATGGTCTCATACCCGGCTGCGACAACGCAGCCTCTCTCAACAACACCCAGCCTCTCCCAAGAATATTCAGCCTCTCTCAAACACCTGCTGCGTCTACATCTGGCACCGGTTACTGTCGAATCGGCCTCATACGTGTCGAATGGAGATTGCGATTCCCGTCGAGTAGGTGATCATGGTCTCATACCCGGCTGTGACAAGGCAGCCTCTCCCAACAACACCTAGCCGCTCCCTAGTATATTCAGCCTCTCTCAAGCACCTGCTGCGTCTACAGCCGGCACCGGTGACCGTCGAATCGGCCTCATACGTATCGAATGGAGATTGCGATTGCCGTCGAGTAGGTGATCATGGTCTCATACCCGGCTGTGACCAGGCATCCTCTCCCAACAACAACTAGCCGCTCCCTAGTATATTCAGCCTCTCTCAAACACCTGCTGCGTCTACAGCCGGCACCGGTGACCCTCGAATCGGCGTCATACGTGTCGAATGTAGATTGCGATTGCTGTCGAGTAGGTGACCGCGGTCTCATGCTCGGCTGCGAAAAGACAGTCTCTCTCAACAACACCCAGCCTCTCCCAAGTATATTCAGCCTCTCTCAAACACCTGCTGCGTCTGCATCTGGCACCGGTGACCGTCGAATCGGCATCATACGTGTCGAATGGAGATTGCGATTGCCGTCGAGTAGGTGATCATGGTCTCATACCCAGCTGTGACAAGGCAGCCTCTCTCAACAACACCCAGCCTCTCCCGAGTATATTCAGCCTCTCTCAAGCACCTGCTGCGTCTACAGCCGGCTCCGGTGACCGTCGAATCGGCGTCATACGTGTCGAATGGAGATTGCGATTGCCGTCGAGTAGGTGATAATGGTCTCATAATCGGCTGTGACAAGGCAGCCTCTCTCAACCACACCCAGCCTCTCCCAAGTATATTCAGCCTCTCTAAAGCACCTGCTGCGTCTACAGCCAGCACCGGTGACTGTCGAATCGGCGCCATACGTGTCGAATGAAGATTGCGATTGCCGTCGAGTAGATGACCATGATCTCATACCCGGCTGCGACAAGGCAGCCTGCCCCAACAACACCCACCCTCTCCCAAGTATATTCAGCCTCTCTCAAACACCTGCTGCGTCTACATCTGGCACCGGTGACCGTCGAATCGGCATCATACGTGTCGAATGTAGTTTGCCATTGCTGTCGAGTAGGTGACCGCGGTCTCATGCTCGGCTGCGATAAGACAGCCTCTCTCAACCACACCCAGCCTCTCCCAAGTATATTCAGCCTCTCTGAAAAACCTACTGCGTCTACAGCCGGCACCGGTGACCTTCGAATCGGCGTCATACGTGTCGAATGTAGATTGCCATTGCTGTCGAGTAGGTGACCGCGGTCTCATGCTCGGCTACGATAAGACAGCCTCTCTCAACCACACCCAGCCTCTCCAAGTATATTCAGCCTCTCTCAAACACCTGCTGCGTCTACATCTGGCACCGGTGACCGTCGAATCGGCCTCATACGTGTCGAATGAAGATTGCGATTGCCGCCGAGTAGATGACCGTGGTCTTTTACTCGGCTGTGACAACGCAGCCTCTCTCAACAATACCCAGCCTCTCCCAAGAATATTCAGCCTCTCTCAAACACCTGCTGCGTCTACATCTGGCACCGGTGACCGTCGAATTGGCCTCATACGTGTCGAATGGAGATTGCGATTGCCGTCGAGTAGGTGATCATGGTCTCATACCCGGCTGTGACAAGGCAGCCTCTCCCAACAACACCTAGACGCTCCCTAGTATATTCAGCCTCTCTCAAACACCTGCTGCGTCTACAGCCAGCACCGGTGACTGTCGAATCGGCGTCATACCTGTCGAATGGAGATTGCGATTGCCGTCGAAAAGATGACCATGGTCTCATACCCGGCTGCGACAACGCAGCCTCTCTCAACAACACCCAGCCTTTCCCAAGAATATTCAGCCTCTCTCAAGCACCTGCTGCGTCTACAGCCGGCACCGGTGACCTTCGAATCGGCGTCATACGTGTCGAATGGAGATTGCGACTGCCGTCGAGTAGGTGACCATGGTCTCATACCCGTCTGCGACAAGGCAGCCTCTCCCAACAACACCTAGCCGCTCCCTTGTATATTCAGCCTCTCTCAAACACCTGCTGCGTCTACATCTGGCACCGGTGACCGTCGAGTCGGCCTCATACGTGTCGAATGGAGATTGGTGATAGGTGATCATGGTCTCATACCCGGCTGTGACAAGGCAGCCTCTCCTAACAACACCTAGCCGCTCCCTAGTATATTGAGCCTCTCTCAAACACCTGCTGCGTCTACAGCCGGCACCGGTGACCGTCAAATCGGCGTCAAATCGGCGTCATACGTGTCGAATGGAGATTGCGATTGCCGTCGAGTAGGTGACCATGGTCTCATACCCGTCTGCGACAAGGCAGCCTCTCCCAACAACACCTAGCCGCTCCCTAGTATATTCAGCCTCTCTTAAGCACCTGCTGCGTCTACAGCCAGCACCGGTGACTGTCGAATCGGCGCCATACGTGTCGAATGAAGATTGCGATTGCCGTCGAGTAGATGACCATGGTTTCATACCCGGTTGCGACAACGCAGCCTCTTTCAGCAACACCCAGCCTCTCCCAAGAATATTCAGCCTCTCTCAAACACCTGCTGCGTCTACATCTGGCACCGGCGACCGTCGAAACGGCCTCATACGTGTCGAATGGAGATTGCGATTGCCGTCGAGTAGGTGATCATGGTCTCATACCCGGCTCTGACAAGGCAGCCTCTCCCAACAACACCCAGCCTCTCCCGAGTATATTCAGCCTCTCTCAGACAGCTGCTGCGTCTACAGCCGGCACCGGTGACCGTCAAATCGGCGTCAAATCGCCGTCATACGTGTCGAATGGAGATTGCGATTGCCGTCGAGTAGGTGACCATGGTCTCATACCCGTCTGCGACAAGGCAGCCTCTCCCAACAACACCTAGCCGCTCCCTAGTATATTCAGCCTCTCTTAAGCACCTGCTGCGTCTACAGCCAGCACCGGTGACTGTCGAATCGGCGCCATACGTGTCGAATGAAGATTGCGATTGCCGTCGAGTAGATGACCATGGTTTCATACCCGGTTGCGACAACGCAGCCTCTTTCAGCAACACCCAGCCTCTCCCAAGTATATTCAGCCTCTCTCAAACACCTGATGCGTCTACATCTGGCACCGGTGACCGTCGAATCGGCATCATACGTGTCGAATGCAGATTGCGATTGCCGTCGAGTAGATGACCGTGGTCTTTTACTCGGCTGTGACAAGGCAGCCTCTCCCAACAACACCTAGCCGCTCCCTAGTATATTCAGCCTCCCTCAAACACCTGCTGCGTCTATAGCCGGCACCGGTGACCGTCGAATCGGCGTCATACGTGTCGAATGGAGATTGCGATTGCCGTCGAGTAGGTGACCATGGTCTCATACACGTCTGCGACAAGGCAGCCTCTCCCAAGAACACCTAGCCGCTCCCTAGTATATTCAGCCTCTCTCAGACAGCTGCTGCGTCCACAGCCTGCACCGGTGACCATCGCATCGACCTCATACGTGTCGAATGGAGATTGCGATTGCCGTCGAGTAGGTGATCATGGTCTCATACCCGGCTGTGACAAGGCAGCCTCTCTCAACAACACCCAGCCTCTCCCAAGTATATTCAGCCCCTCTCAAGCACCTGCTGCGTCTACAGCCGGCACCGGTGACCTTCGAATCGGCCTCATACGTGTCGAATGGAGATTGCGATTGCCGTCGAGTAGGTGACCATGGTCTCATACCCGGCTGTGACAAGGCAGCCTCTCCCAACAACACCTAGCCGCTCCCTAGTATATTCAGCCTCTCTCAAACACCTGCTGCGTCTACATCTGGCACCGGTGACCGTCGAATCGGCCTCATACGTGTCGAATGAAGATTGCGATTGCCGCCGAGTAGATGACCATGGTTTCATACCCGGTTGCGACAACGCAGCCTCTCTCAACAACACCCAGCCTCTCCCAAGAATATTCAGCCTCTCTCAAACACCTGCTGCGTCTACATCTGGCACCGGTGACCGTCGAATCGGCCTCATACGTGTCGAATGGAGATTGCGATTGCTGTCGAGTAGGTGATCATGGTCTCATACCCGGCTGTGACAAGGCAGCCTCTCCCAACAACACCTAGACGCTCCCTAGTATATTCAGCCTCTCTCAAACACCTGCTGCGTCTACAGCCAGCACCGGTGACTGTCGAATCGGCGTCATACCTGTCGAATGGAGATTGCGATTGCCGTCGAAAAGATGACCATGGTCTCATACCCGGCTGCGACAACGCAGCCTCTCTCAACAACACCCAGCCTCTCCCAAGAATATTCAGCCTCTCTCAAGCACCTGCTGCGTCTACAGCCGGCACCGGTGACCTTCGAATCGGCCTCATACGTGTCGAATGGAGATTGCGATTGCCGTCGAGTAAGTGACCATGGTGTCATACCCGTCTGCGACAAGGCAGCCTCTCCCAACAACACCTAGCCGCTCCCTTGTATATTCAGCCTCTCTCAAACACCTGCTGCGTCTACATCTGGCACCGGTGACCGTCGAATCGGCATCATACGTGTCGAATGGAGATTGGTGATAGGTGATCATGGTCTCATACCCGGCTGTGACAAGGAAGCCTCTCCTAACAACACCTAGCCGCTCCCTAGTATATTGAGCCTCTCTCAAACACCTGCTGCGTCTACAGCCGGCACCGGTGACCGTCAAATCGGCGTCAAATCGGCGTCATACGTGTCGAATGGAGATTGCTATTGCCGTCGAGTAGGTGACCATGGTCTCATACCCGTCTGCGACAAGGCAGCCTCTCCCAACAACACCTAGCCGCTCCCTAGTATATTCAGCCTCTCTTAAGCACCTGCTGCGTCTACAGCCAGCACCGGTGACTGTCGAATCGGCGCCATACGTGTCGAATGAAGATTGCGATTGCCGTCGAGTAGATGACCATGGTTTCATACCCGGTTGCGACAACGCAGCCTCTTTCAGCAACACCCAGCCTCTCCCAAGAATATTCAGCCTCTCTCAAACACCTGCTGCGTCTACAGCCGGCACCGGTGACCGTCGAAACGGCCTCATACGTGTCGAATGGAGATTGCGATTGCCGTCGAGTAGGTGATCATGGTCTCATACCCGGCTGTGACAAGGCAGCCGCTCCCAACAACACCCAGCCTCTCCCGAGTATATTCAGCCTCTCTCAAGCAACTGCTGCGTCTACAGCCGACACCGGTGACCGTCGAATCGGCCTCATATGTGTCGAATGGAGATTGCGATTGCCGTCGAGTAGATGACCGTGGTCTTTTACTCGGCTGTGACAAGACAGCCTCTCTCAACAACACCCAGCCTCTCCCAAGTATATTCAGCCTCTCTCAAACACCTGCTGCGTCTACAGCCGGCACCGGTGACCGTCGAAACGGCCTCATACGTGTCGAATGGAGATTGCGATTGCCGTCGAGTAGATGACCATGGTCTCATACCCGGCTGCGACAAGGCAGCCTGCCCCAACAACACCCACCCTCTCCCAAGTATATTCAGCCTCTCTCAAACACCTGCTGCATCTACAGCCGGCACCGGTGACCCTCGAATCGGCGTCATACGTGTCGAATGTAGATTGCCATTGCTATCGAGTAGGTGACCGCGGTTTCATGCTCGGCTGCGATAAGACAGCCTCTCTCAACCACACCCAGCCTCTCCCAAGTATATTCAGCCTCTCTCAAACACCTGCTGCGTCTACATCTGGCACCGGTGACCGTCGAATCGGCATCATAATTGTCGAATGCAGATTGCGATTGCCGTCGAGTAGATGACCGTGGTCTTTTACTCGGCTGTGACAAGGCAGCCTCTCCCAACAACACCTAGCCGCTCCCTAGTATATTCAGCCTCGCTCAAACACCTGCTGCGTCTACAGCCGGCACCGGTGACCGTCGAATCGGCGTCATACGTGTCGAATGGAGATTGCGATTGCCGTCGAGTAGGTGACCATGGTCTCATACACGTCTGCGACAAGGCAGCCTCTCCCAAGAACACCTAGCCGCTCCCTAGTATATTCAGCCTCTCTCAGACACCTGCTGCGTCTACAGCCGGCACCGGTGACCGTCGAGTCGGCCTCATACGTGTCGGATGGAGATTGCGATTGCCGTCGAGTAGGTGATCATGGTCTCATACCCGGCTGTGACAAGGCAGCCTCTCTCAACAACACCCAGCCTCTCCCAAGTATATTCAGCCTCTCTCAAGCACCTGCTGCGTCTACAGCCGGCACCGGTGACCTTCGAATCGGCCTCATACGTGTCGAATGGAGATTGCGATTGCCGTCGAGTAGGTGACCATGGTCTCATACACGTCTGCGACAAGGCAGCCTCTCCCAAGAACACCTAGCCGCTCCCTAGTATATTCAGCCTCCCTCAAACACCTGCTGCGTCTACAGCCGGCACCGGTGACCGTCGAATCGGCGTCATACGTGTCGAATGGAGATTGCGATTGCCGTCGAGTAGGTGACCATGGCCTCATACACGTCTGCGACAAGGCAGCCTCTCCCAAGAACACCTAGCCGCTCCCTAGTATATTCGGCCTCTCTCAGACACCTGCTGCGTCTACAGCAGGCACCGGTGACCCTCGAATCGGCGTCATACGTGTCGAATGTAGATTGCCATTGCTGTCGAGTAGGTGACCGCGGTCTCATGCTCGGCTGCGATAAGACAGCCTCTCTCAACCACACCCAGCCTCTCCCAAGTATATTCAGCCTCTCTCAAACACCTGCTGCGTCTACATCTGGCACCGGTGACCGTCGAATCGGCATCATACGTGTCGAATGCAGATTGCGATTGCCGTCGAGTAGATGACCGTGGTCTTTTACTCGGCTCTGACAAGGCAGCCTCTCCCAACAACACCTAGCCGCTCCC
Organism: Thecophora atra; assembly: GCA_937620795.1. Taxonomy (NCBI): domain Eukaryota; kingdom Metazoa; phylum Arthropoda; class Insecta; order Diptera; family Conopidae; genus Thecophora; species Thecophora atra. Next base: position 28,286,213 of record OW569398.1, on the reverse strand, counting down.
TAGTATATTCAGCCTCCCTCAAACACCTGCTGCGTCTACAGCCGGCACCGGTGACCGTCGAATCGGCGTCATACGTGTCGAATGGAGATTGCGATTGCCGTCGAGTAGGTGACCATGGTCTCATACACGTCTGCGACAAGGCAGCCTCTCCCAAGAACACCTAGCCGCTCCCTAGTATATTCAGCCTCTCTCAAACACCTGCTGCGTCTACATCTGGCACCGGTGACCGTCGAATCGGCCTCATACGTGGCGAATGGAGATTGCGATTGCCGTCGAGTAGGTGATCATGGTCTCATACCCGGCTGTGACAAGGCAGCCTCTCTCAACAACACCCAGCCTCTCCCAAGTATATTCAGACTCTCCCAAGCACCTGCTGCGTCTACATCTGGCACCGGTGACCGTCGAATCGGCATCATACGTGTCGAATGCAGATTGCGATTTCCGTCGAGTAGATGACCGTGGTCTTTTACTCGGCTGTGACAAGACAGCCTCTCCCAACAATACCTAGCCGCTCCCTAGTATATTCAACCTCTCTCAAACACCTGCTGCGTCTACAGCCGGCACCGGTGACCGTCGAATCGACGCCATACGTGTCGAATGCAGATTGCGATTGCCGTCGAGTAGATGACCGTGGTCTCATACTCGACTGCGACAAGGCAGCCTTTCCCAACAACACCTAGCCGCTCCCTAGTATATTCAGCCTCTCTCAAATTCCTGCTGCGTCTACAGCCGGCACCGGTGACCGTCGAATCGGCGTCATACGTGTCGAATGTAGATTGCGATTGCCGTCGAGTAGGTGACCATGGTCTCATACCCGGCTGCGACAAGGCAGCCTGCCCCAACAACACCCACCCTCTCCCAAGTATATTCAGCCTCTCTCAAACACCTGCTGCATCTACAGCCGGCACCGGTGACCCTCGAATCGGCGTCATACGTGTCGAATGTAGATTGCCATTGCTATCGAGTAGGTGACCGCGGTCTCATGCTCGGCTGCGATAAGACAGCCTCTCTCAACCACACCCAGCCTCTCCCAAGTATATTCAGCCTCTCTCAAACACCTGCTGCGTCTACATCTGGCACCGGTGACCGTCGAATCGGCATCATACGTGTCGAATGCAGATTGCGATTGCCGTCGAGTAGATGACCGTGGTCTTTTACTCGGCTGTGACAAGACAGCCTCTCCCAACAATACCTAGCCGCTCCCTAGTATATTCAGCCTCTCTCAAACACCTGCTGCGTCTACAGCCGGCACCGGTGACCGTCGAATCGACGTCATACGTGTCGAATGCAGATTGCGATTGCCGTCGAGTAGATGACCGTGGTCTCATACTCGACTGCGACAAGGCAGCCTTTCCCAACAACACCTAGCCGCTCCCAAGTATATTCAGCCTCTCTCAAACACCTGATGCATCTACAGCCGGCACCGGTGACCCTCGAATCGGCGTCATACGTGTCGAATGTAGATTGCCATTGCTATCGAGTAGGTGACCGCGGTCTCATGCTCGGCTGCGATAAGACAGCCTCTCTCAACCACACCCAGCCTCTCCCAAGTATATTCAGCCTCTCTCAAACACCTGCTGCGTCTACATCTGGCACCGGTGACCGTCGAATCGGCATCATACGTGTCGAATGCAGATTGCGATTGCCGTCGAGTAGATGACCGTGGTCTTTTACTCGGCTGTGACAAGGCAGCCTCTCCCAACAACACCTAGCCGCTCCCTAGTATATTCAGCCTCGCTCAAACACCTGCTGCGTCTACAGCCGGCACCGGTGACCGTCGAATCGGCGTCATACGTGTCGAATGGAGATTGCGATTGCCGTCGAGTAGGTGACCATGGTCTCATACACGTCTGCGACAAGGCAGCCTCTCCCAAGAACACCTAGCCGCTCCCTAGTATATTCAGCCTCTCTCAGACACCTGCTGCGTCTACAGCCGGCACCGGTGACCGTCGAATCGGCCTCATACGTGTCGGATGGAGATTGCGATTGCCGTCGAGTAGGTGATCATGCTCTCATACCCGGCTGTGACAAGGCAGCCTCTCTCAACAACACCCAGCCTCTCCCAAGTATATTCAGCCTCTCTCAAGCACCTGCTGCGTCTACAGCCGGCACCGGTGACCTTCGAATCGGCCTCATACGTGTCGAATGGAGATTGCGATTGCCGTCGAGTAGGTGACCATGGTCTCATACACGTCTGCGACAAGGCAGCCTCTCCCAACAATACCTAGCCGCTCCCTAGTATATTCAGCCTCTCTCAAACACCTGCTGCGTCTACAGCCGGCACCGGTGACCGTCGAATCGACGTCATACGTGTCGAATGCAGATTGCGATTGCCGTCGAGTAGATGACCGTGGTCTCATACTCGACTGCGACAAGGCAGCCTTTCCCAACAACACCTAGCCGCTCCCAAGTATATTCAGCCTCTCTCAAACACCTGATGCATCTACAGCCGGCACCGGTGACCCTCGAATCGGCGTCATACGTGTCGAATGCAGATTGCGATTGCCGTCGAGTAGATGACCGTGGTCTCATACTCGACTGCGACAAGGCAGCCTTTCCCAACAACACCTAGCCGCTCCCTAGTATATTCAGCCTCTCTCAAATTCCTGCTGCGTCTACAGCCGGCACCGGTGACCGTCGAATCGGCGTCATACGTGTCGAATGTAGATTGCGATTGCCGTCGAGTAGGTGACCATGGTCTCATACCCGGCTGCGACAAGGCAGCCTTTCCCAACAACACCTAGAAGCTCCCAAGTATATTCAGCCTCTCTCAAACACCTGATGCATCTACAGCCGGCACCGGTGACCCTCGAATCGGCGTCATACGTGTCGAATGCAGATTGCGATTGCCGTCGAGTAGATGACCGTGGTCTCATACTCGACTGCGACAAGGCAGCCTTTCCCAACAACACCTAGCCGCTCCCTAGTATATTCAGCCTCTCTCAAATTCCTGCTGCGTCTACAGCCGGCACCGGTGACCGTCGAATCGGCGTCATACGTGTCGAATGTAGATTGCGATTGCCGTCGAGTAGGTGACCATGGTCTCATACCCGGCTGCGACAAGGCAGCCTGCCCCAACAACACCCACCCTCTCCCAAGTATATTCAGCCTCTCTCAAACACCTGCTGCATCTACAGCCGGCACCGGTGACCCTCGAATCGGCGTCATACGTGTCGAATGTAGATTGCCATTGCTATCGAGTAGGTGACCGCGGTCTCATGCTCGGCTGCGATAAGACAGCCTCTCTCAACCACACCCAGCCTCTCCCAAGTATATTCAGCCTCCCTCAAACACCTGCTGCGTCTACATCTGGCACCGGTGACCGTCGAATCGGCATCATACGTGTCGAATGCAGATTGCGATTGCCGTCGAGTAGATGACCGTGGTCTTTTACTCGGCTGTGACAAGACAGCCTCTCCCAACAATACCTAGCCGCTCCCTAGTATATTCAGCCTCTCTCAAACACCTGCTGCGTCTACAGCCGGCACCGGTGACCGTCGAATCGACGTCATACGTGTCGAATGCAGATTGCGATTGCCGTCGAGTAGATGACCGTGGTCTCATACTCGACTGCGACAAGGCAGCCTTTCCCAACAACACCTAGCCGCTCCCAAGTATATTCAGCCTCTCTCAAACACCTGATGCATCTACAGCCGGCACCGGTGACCCTCGAATCGGCGTCATACGTGTCGAATGTAGATTGCCATTGCTATCGAGTAGGTGACCGCGGTCTCATGCTCGGCTGCGATAAGACAGCCTCTCTCAACCACACCCAGCCTCTCCCAAGTATATTCAGCCTCTCTCAAACACCTGCTGCGTCTACATCTGGCACCGGTGACCGTCGAATCGGCATCATACGTATCGAATGCAGATTGCGATTGCCGTCGAGTAGATGACCGTGGTCTTTTACTCGGCTGTGACAAGGCAGCCTCTCCCAACAACACCTAGCCGCTCCCTAGTATATTCAGCCTCGCTCAAACACCTGCTGCGTCTACAGCCGGCACCGGTGACCGTCGAATCGGCGTCATACGTGTCGAATGGAGATTGCGATTGCCGTCGAGTAGGTGACCATGGTCTCATACACGTCTGCGACAAGGCAGCCTCTCCCAAGAACACCTAGCCGCTCCCTAGTATATTCAGCCTCTCTCAGACACCTGCTGCGTCTACAGCCGGCACCGGTGACCGTCGAATCGGCCTCATACGTGTCGGATGGAGATTGCGATTGCCGTCGAGTAGGTGATCATGGTCTCATACCCGGCTGTGACAAGGCAGCCTCTCTCAACAACACCCAGCCTCTCCCAAGTATATTCAGCCTCTCTCAAGCACCTGCTGCGTCTACAGCCGGCACCGGTGACCTTCGAATCGGCCTCATACGTGTCGAATGGAGATTGCGATTGCCGTCGAGTAGGTGACCATGGTCTCATACACGTCTGCGACAAGGCAGCCTCTCCCAACAATACCTAGCCGCTCCCTAGTATATTCAGCCTCTCTCAAACACCTGCTGCGTCTACAGCCGGCACCGGTGACCGTCGAATCGACGTCATACGTGTCGAATGCAGATTGCGATTGCCGTCGAGTAGATGACCGTGGTCTCATACTCGTCTGCGACAAGGCAGCCTTTCCCAACAACACCTAGCCGCTCCCTAGTATATTCAGCCTCTCTCAAATTCCTGCTGCGTCTACAGCCGGCACCGGTGACCGTCGAATCGGCGTCATACGTGTCGAATGTAGATTGCGATTGCCGTCGAGTAGGTGACCATGGTCTCATACCCGGCTGCGACAAGGCAGCCTGCCCCAACAACACCCACCCTCTCCCAAGTATATTCAGCCTCTCTCAAACACCTGCTGCATCTACAGCCGGCACCGGTGACCCTCGAATCGGCGTCATACGTGTCGAATGTAGATTGCGATTGCCGTCGAGAAGGTGATCATGGTCTCATACCCGGCTGTGACAAGGCAGCCTCTCCCAACAACACCTAGCCGCTCCCTAGTATATTCAGCCTCTCTCAAGCACCTGCTGCGTCTACAGCCGGCACCGGTGACCGTCGAATCGGCCTCGTACGTATCGAATGTAGATTGCGATTGCCGTCGAGTAGGTGATCATGGTCTCATACCCGGCTGTGACCAGGCATCCTCTCTCAACAACACCCAGCCTCTTCCAAGTATATTCAGCCTCTCTCAAGCACCTGCTGCGTCTACAGCCGGCACCGGTGACCTTCGAATCGGCCTCATACGTGTCGAATGGAGATTGCGATTGCCGTCGAGTAGGTGACCATGGTCTCATACCCGTCTGCGACAAGGCAGCCTCTCCCAACAACACCTAGCCGCTCCCTAGTATATTCAGCCTCCCTCAAACACCTGCTGCGTCTACAGCCGGCACCGGTGACCTTCGAATCGGCCTCATACGTGTCGAATGGAGATTGGTGATAGGTGATCATTGTCTCATACCCGGCTGTGACAAGGCAGCCTCTCCTAACAACACCTAGCCGCTCCCTAGTATATTTAGCCTCTCTCAAACACCTGCTGCGTCTACAGCCGGCACCGGTGACTGTCAAATCGGCGTCATACGTGTCGAATGGAGATTGCGATTGCCGTCGAGTAGGTGATCATGGTCTCATACCCGGCTGTGACAAGGCAGCCTCTCTCAACAACACCCAGCCTCTCCCAAGTATATTCAGCCTCTCTCAAGCACCTGCTGCGTCTACAGCCGGCACCGGTGACCTTCGAATCGGCCTCATACGTGTCGAATGAAGATTGCGATTGCCGTCGAGTAGGTGATCATGGTCTCATACCCGGCTGTGACAAGGCAGCCTCTCTCAACAACACCCAGCCTCTCCCAAGTATATTCAGCCTCTCTCAGACAGCTGCTGCGTCTACAGCCGGCACCGGTGACCGTCGAATCGGCCTCATGCGTGTCGAATGGAGATTGCGATTGCCGTCGAGTAGGTGATCATGGTCTCATACCCGCCTGTGACAAGGCAGCCTCTCTCAACAACACCCAGCCTCTCCCAAGTATATTCAGCCTCTCTCAAGCACCTGCTGCGTCTACAGCCGGCACCGGTGACCTTCGAATCGGCCTCATACGTGTCGAATGGAGATTGCGATTGCCGTCGAGTAGGTGACCATGGTCTCATACCCGTCTGCGACAAGGCAGCCTCTCCCAACAACACCTAGCCGCTCCCTAGTATATTCAGCCTCTCTCAAACACCTGCTGCGTCTACATCTGGCACCGGTGACCGTCGAATCGGCCTCATACGTGTCGAATGGAGATTGGTGATAGGTGATCATGGTCTCATACCCGGCTGTGACAAGGCAGCCTCTCCTAACAACACCTAGCCGCTCCCTAGTATATTGAGCCTCTCTCAAACACCTGCTGCGTCTACAGCCGGCACCGGTGACCGTCAAATCGGCGTCATACGTGTCGAATGGAGATTGCGATTGCCGTCGAGTAGGTGACCATGGTCTCATACCCGTCTGCGACAAGGCAGCCTCTCCCAACAACACCTAGCCGCTCCCTAGTATATTCAGCCTCTCTTAAGCACCTGCTGCGTCTACAGCCAGCACCGGTGACTGTCGAATCGGCGCCATACGTGTCGAATGAAGATTGCGATTGCCGTCGAGTAGATGACCATGGTTTCATACCCGGTTGCGACAACGCAGCCTCTCTCAACAACACCCAGCCTATCCCAAGTATATTCAGCCTCTCTCAAACACCTGCTGCGTCTACATCTGGCACCGGTGACCGTCGAATCGGCCTCATACGTGTCGAATGGAGATTGCGATTGCCGTCGAGTAGGTGATCATGGTCTCATACCCGGCTGTGACAAGGCAGCCTCTCCCAACAACACCTAGCCGCTCCCTAGTATATTTAGCCTCTCTCAAACACCTGCTGCGTCTACAGCCAGCACCGGTGACTGTCGAATCGGCGTCATACCTGTCGAATGGAGATTGCGATTGCCGTCGAGTAGATGACCTTGGTCTCATACCCGGCTGCGACAACGCAGCCTCTCTCAAAAACACCCAGCCTCTCCCAAGTATATTCAGCCTCTCTCAAACACCTGCTGCGTCTACATCTGGCACCGGTGACCGTCGAATCGGCCTAATACGTGTCGAATGGAGATTGCGATTGCCGTCGAGTAGGTGATCGTGGTCTCATAAACGGCTGTGACAAGGCAGCCTCTTCCAACAACACCTAGCCGCTCCCTAGTATATTCAGCCTCTCTCAAGCACCTGCTGCGTCTACAGCCGGCACCGGTGACCGTCGAATCGGCCTCATACGTATCGAATGGAGATTGCGATTGTCGTCGAGTAGGTGATCATGGTCTCATACCCGGCTTGGACAACGCAGCCCCTCTCAAAAACACCCAGCCTCTCCCAAGTATATTCAGCCTCTCTCAAACACCTGCTGCGTCTACATCTGGCACCGGTGACCGTCGAATCGGCCTCATACGTGTCGAATGGAGATTGGTGATAGGTGATCATGGTCTCATACCCGGCTGTGACAAGGCAGCCTCTCCTAACAACACCTAGCCGCTCCCTAGTATATTGAGCCTCTCTCAAACACATGCTGCGTCTACAGCCGGCACCGGTGACCGTCGAATCGGCCTCATACGTATCGAATGGAGATTGCGATTGCCGTCGAGTAGGTGATCATGGTCTCATACCCGGCTTGGACAACGCAGCCCCTCTCAAAAACACCCAGCCTCTCCCAAGTATATTCAGCCTCTCTCAAACACCTGCTGCGTCTACATCTGGCACCGGTGACCGTCGAATCGGCCTCATACGTGTCGAATGGAGATTGGTGATAGGTGATCATGGTCTCATACCCGGCTGTGACAAGGCAGCCTCTCCTAACAATACCTAGCCGCTCCCTAGTATATTGAGCCTCTCTCAAACACATGCTGCGTCTACAGCCGGCACCGGTGACCGTCAAATCGGCGTCATACGTGTCGAATGGAGATTGCGATTGCCGTCGAGTAGGTGACCATGGTTTCATACCCGGTTGCGACAACGCAGCCTCTCTCAACAACACCCAGCCTCTCCCAAGTATATTCAGCCTCTCTCAAACACCTGCTGCGTCTACATCTGGCTCCGGTGACCTTCGAATCGGCCTCATACGTGTCGAATGGAGATTGCGATTGCCGTCGAGTAGGTGATCATGGTCTCATACCCGGCTGTGACAAGGCAGCCTCTCCCAACAACACCTAGCCGCTCCCTAGTATATTCAGCCTCTCTCAAACACCTGCTGCGTCTACAGCCAGCACCGGTGACTGTCGAATCGGCGTCATACCTGTCGAATGGAGATTGCGATTGCCGTCGAGTAGATGACCATGGTCTCATACCCGGCTGCGACAACGCAGCCTCTCTCGAAAACACCCAGCCTCTCCCAAGTATATGCAGCCTCTCTCAAACACCTGCTGCGTCTACATCTGGCACCGATGACCGTCGAATCGGCCTCATACGTGTCGATTGGAGATTGCGATTGCCGTCGAGTAGGTGATCATGGTCTCATACACGGCTGTGACAAGGCAGCCTCTCCCAACAACACCTAGCCGCTCCCTAGTATATTCAGCCTCTCTCAAGCACCTGCTGCGTCTACAGCCGACATCGGTGACCGTCGAATAGGCCTCATATGTGTCGAATGGAGATTGCGATTGCCGTCGAGTAGGTGATCATGGTCTCATAATCGGCTGTGACAAGGCAGCCTCTCCCAAGAACACCTAGCCGCTCCCTAGTATATTCAGCCTCTCTCAGACACCTGCTGCGTCTACAGCCGGCACCGGTGGCCTTCGAATCAGCCTCATACGTTTCGAATGGAGATTGCGATTGCCGTCGAGTAGGTGACCATGGTTTCATACCCGGTTGCGACAACGCAGCCTCTCTCAACAACACCCAGCCTCTCCCAAGTATATTCAGCCTCTCTCAAACACCTGCTGCGTCTACATCTGGCTCCGGTGACCTTCGAATCGGCCTCATACGTGTCGAATGGAGATTGCGATTGCCGTCGAGTAGGTGATCATGGTCTCATACCCGGCTGTGACAAGGCAGCCTCTCCCAACAACACCTAGCCGCTCCCTAGTATATTCAGCCTCTCTCAAACACCTGCTGCGTCTACAGCCAGCACCGGTGACTGTCGAATCGGCGTCATACCTGTCGAATGGAGATTGCGATTGCCGTCGAGTAGATGACCATGGTCTCATACCCGGCTGCGACAACGCAGCCTCTCTCGAAAACACCCAGCCTCTCCCAAGTATATGCAGCCTCTCTCAAACACCTGCTGCGTCTACATCTGGCACCGATGACCGTCGAATCGGCCTCATACGTGTCGATTGGAGATTGCGATTGCCGTCGAGTAGGTGATCATGGTCTCATACACGGCTGTGACAAGGCAGCCTCTCCCAACAACACCTAGCCGCTCCCTAGTATATTCAGCCTCTCTCAAGCACCTGCTGCGTCTACAGCCGGCAGCAGTGACCGTCGAATCGGCGTCATACGTGTCGAATGGAGATTTCGATTGCCGTCGAGTAGGTGATCATGGTCTCATACCCGGCTGTGACCAGGCATCCTCTCCCAACAACACCTAGCCGCTCCCTAGTATATTCAGCCTCTCTCAAACACCTGCTGCGTCTACAGCCGGCACCGGTGACCCTCGAATCGGCGTCATACGTGTCGAATGTAGATTGCGATTGCTGTCGAGTAGGTGACCGCGGTCTCATGCTCGGCTGCGAAAAGACAGCCTCTCCCAACAACACTTAGCCGCTCCCTAGTATATTCAGCCTCCCTCAAACACCTGCTGCGTCTACAGCCGGCACCGGTGACCGTCGAATCGGCGTCATGCGTGTCGAATGGAGATTGCGATTGCCGTCGAGTAGGTGATCATGGTCTCATACCCAGCTGTGACAAGGCAGCCTCTCTCAACAACACCCAGCCTCTCCCGAGTATATTCAGCCTCTCTCAAGCACCTGCTGCGTCTACAGCCGACATCGGTGACCGTCGAATAGGCCTCATATGTGTCGAATGGAGATTGCGATTGCCGTCGAGTAGGTGATCATGGTCTCATAATCGGCTGTGACAAGGCAGCCTCTCCCAAGAACACCTAGCCGCTCCCTAGTATATTCAGCCTCTCTCAGACACCTGCTGCGTCTACAGCCGGCACCGGTGGCCTTCGAATCAGCCTCATACGTTTCGAATGGAGATTGCGATTGCCGTCGAGTAGGTGACCATGGTCTCATACCCGTCTGCGACAAGGCAGCCTCTCCCAACAACACCTAGCCGCTCCCTAGTATATTCAGCCTCTCTCAAACACCTGCTGCGTCTACATCTGTCACCGATGACCGTCGAATCGGCCTTATACGTGTCGAATGTAGATTGCGATTGCCGTCGAGTAGGTGATCATGGTCTCATACCCGGCTGTGACAAGGCAGCCTCTTCTAACAACACCTAGCCGCTCCCTAGTATATTGAGCCTCTCTCAAACACCTGCTGCGTCTACAGCCGGCACCGGTGACCGTCAAATCGGCGTCATACGTGTCGAATGGAGATTGCGATTGCCGTCGAGTAGGTGACCATGGTCTCATGCTCGGCTGCGATAAGACAGCCTCTCCCAAGAACACCTAGCCGCTCCCTAGTATATTCAGCTTCTCTCAGACACCTGCTGCGTCTACAGCCGGCACCGGTGACCGTCGAATCAGCCTCATACGTGTCGAATGGAGATTGCGATTGCCGTCGAGTAGGTGATCATGGTCTCATACCCGGCTGTGACAAGGCAGCCTCTCTCAACAACACCCAGCCTTTCCCAAGTATATTTAGCCTCTCTGAAACACCTGCTGCGTCTACAGCCGGCACCGGTGACCCTCGAATCGGCGTCATACGTGTCGAATGTAGATTGCCATTGCTATCGAGTAGGTGACCGCGGTCTCATGCTCGGCTGCGATAAGACAGCCTCTCTCAACCACACCCAGCCTCTCCCTAGTATATTCAGCCTCTCTCAAACACCTGCTGCGTCTACAGCCGGCACCGGTGACCGTCGAATCGACGTCATACGTGTCGAATGCAGATTGCGATTGCCGTCGAGTAGATGACCGTGGTCTCATACTCGACTGCGACAAGGCAGCCTGCCCCAACAACACCCACCCTCTCCCAAGTATATTCAGCCTCTCTCAAACACCTGCTGCATCTACAGCCGGCACCGGTGACCCTCGAATCGGCGTCATACGTGTCGAATGTAGATTGCCATTGCTATCGAATAGGTGACCGCGGTCTCATGCTCGGCTGCGACAAGGCAGCCTGCCCCAACAACACCCACCCTCTCCCAAGTATATTCAGCCTCTCTCAAACACCTGCTGCATCTACAGCCGGCACCGGTGACCCTCGAATCGGCGTCATACGTGTCGAATGTAGATTGCCATTGCTATCGAGTAGGTGACCGCGGTCTCATGCTCGGCTGCGATAAGACAGCCTCTCTCAACCACACCCAGCCTCTCCCAAGTATATTCAGCCTCTCTCAAACACCTGCTGCGTCTACATCTGGCACCGGTGACCGTCGAATCGGCATAATACGTGTCGAATGCAGATTGCGATTGCCATCGAGTAGATGACCGTGGTCTTTTACTCGGCTGTGACAAGGCAGCCTCTCCCAACAACACCTAGCCGCTTCCTAGTATATTCAGCCTCCCTCAAACACCTGCTGCGTCTACAGCCGGCACCGGTGACCGTCGAATCGGCGTCATACGTGTCGAATGGAGATTGCGATTGCCGTCGAGTAGGTGACCATGGTCTCATACACGTCTGCGACAAGGCAGCCTCTCCCAAGAACACCTAGCCGCTCCCTAGTATATTCAGCCTCTCTCAAACACCTGCTGCATCTACAGCCGGCACCGGTGACCCTCGAATCGGCGTCATACGTGTCGAATGTAGATTGCCATTGCTATCGAGTAGGTGACCGCGGTCTCATGCTCGGCTGCGATAAGACAGCCTCTCTCAACCACACCCAGCCTCTCCCAAGTATATTCAGCCTCTCTCAAACACCTGCTGCGTCTACATCTGGCACCGGTGACCCTCGAATCGGCGTCATACGTGTCGAATGTAGATTGCCATTGCTATCGAGTAGGTGACCGCGGTCTCATGCTCGGCTGCGATAAGACAGCCTCTCTCAACCACACCCAGCCTCTCCCAAGTATATTCAGCCTCTCTCAAACACCTGCTGCGTCTACATCTGGCACCGGTGACCGTCGAATCGGCGTCATACGTGTCGAATGGAGATTGCGATTGCCGTCGAGTAGGTGACCATGGTCTCATACACGTCTGCGACAAGGCAGCCTCTCCCAAGAACACCTAGCCGCTCCCTACTATATTCAGCCTCTCTCAGACACCTGCTGCGTCTACAGCCGGCACCGGTGACCGTCGAATCGGCGTCATACGTGTCGAATGGAGATTGCGATTGCCGTCGAGTAGGTGACCATGGTCTCATACACGTCTGCGACAAGGCAGCCTCTCCCAAGAACACCTAGCCGCTCCCTAGTATATTCAGCCTCTCTCAACCACCTGCTGCATCTACAGCCGGCACCGGTGACCCTCGAATCGGCGTCATACGTGTCGAATGTAGATTGCCATTGCTATCGAGTAGGTGACCGCGGTCTCATGCTCGGCTGCGATAAGACAGCCTCTCTCAACCACACCCAGCCTCTCCCAAGTATATTCAGCCTCTCTCAAACACCTGCTGCGTCTACATCTGGCACCGGTGACCGTCGAATCGGCATCATACGTGTCGAATGCAGATTGCGATTGCCGTCGAGTAGATGACCGTGGTCTTTTACTCGGCTGTGACAAGGCAGCCTCTCCCAACAACACCTAGCCGCTCCCTAGTATATTCAGCCTCCCTCACACACCTGCTGCGTCTACAGCCGGCACCGGTGACCGTCGAATCGGCGTCATACGTGTCGAATGGAGATTGCGATTGCCGTCGAGTAGGTGATCATGGTCTCATACCCGGCTGTGACAAGGCAGCCTCTCTCAACAACACCCAGCCTCTCCCAAGTATATTCAGCCTCTCTCAAGCACCTGCTGCGTCTACAGCCGGCACCGGTAACCGTCGAATCGGCCTCATACGTGTCGAATGGAGATTGCGATTGCCGTCGAGTAGGTGACCATGGTCTCATACACGTCTGCGACAAGGCAGCCTCTCCCAAGAACACCTAGCCGCTCCCTAGTATATTCAGCCTCTCTCAGACACCTGCTGCGTCTACAGCTGGCACCGGTGACCGTCGAATCAGCCTCATACGTGTCGAATGGAGATTGCGATTGCCGTCGAGTAGGTGATCATGGTCTCATACCCGGCTGTGACAAGGCAGCCTCTCCCAAGTATATTCAGCCTCTCTCAAGCACTTGCTGCGTCTACAGCCGGCACCGGTGACCTTCGAATCAGCCTCATACGTGTCGAATGGAGATTACGATTGCCGTCGAGTAGGTGATCATGGTCTCATACCCGTCTGTGACAAGGCAGCCTCTCTCAACAACACCCAGCCTCTCCCAAGTATATTCAGCCTCTTTGAAACACCTGCTGCGTCTACAGCCGGCACCGGTGACCCTCGAATCGGCGTCATACGTGTCGAATGTAGATTGCCATTGCTTTCGAGTAGGTGACCGCGGTCTCATGCTCGGCTGCGATAAGACAGCCTCTCTCAACCACACCCAGCCTCTCTTAAGTATATTCAGCCTCTCTCAAACACCTGCTGCGTCTACATCTGGCACCGGTAACCGGCGAATCGGCATCATACGAGTCGAATGCAGATTGCGATTGCCGTCGAGTAGATGACCGTGATCTTTTACTCGGCTGTGACAAGGCAGCTTCTCCCAACAACACCTAGCCGCTCCCTAGTATATTCAGCCTCCCTCACACACCTGCTGCGTCTACAGCCGGCACCGGTGACCGTCGAATCGGCGTCATACGTGTCGAATGGAGATTGCGATTGCCGTCGAGTAGGTGATCATGGTCTCATACCCGGCTGTGACAAGGCAGCCTCTCTCAACAACACCCAGCCTCTCCTAAGTATATTCAGCCTCTCTCAAGCACCTGCTGCGTCTACAGCCGGCACCGGTAACCGTCGAATCGGCCTCATACGTGTCGAATGGAGATTGCGATTGCCGTCGAGTAGGTGACCATGGTCTCATACACGTCTGCGACAAGGCAGCCTCTCCCAAGAACACCTAGCCGCTCCCTAGTATATTCAGCCTCTCTCAGACACCTGCTGCGTCTACAGCTGGCACCGGTGACCGTCGAATCAGCCTCATACGTGTCGAATGGAGATTGCGATTGCCGTCGAGTAGGTGATCATGGTCTCATACCCGGCTGTGACAAGGCAGCCTCTCCCAAGTATATTCAGCCTCTCTCAAGCACCTGCTGCGTCTACAGCCGGCACCGGTGACCTTCGAATCAGCCTCATACGTGTCGAATGGAGATTACGATTGCCGTCGAGTAGGTGATCATGGTCTCATACCCGTCTGTGACAAGGCAGCCTCTCCCAACAACACTTAGCCGCTCCCTAGTATATTCAGCCTCTCTCAGACACCTGATGCGTCTACAGCCGGCACCGGTGACCGTCGAATCGGCCTCATACGTGTCGAATGGGGATTGCGATTGCCGTCGAGTAGGTGATCATGGTCTCATACCCGGCAGTGACAAGGCAGCCTCTCCCAAGAACACCTAGCCGCTCCCTAGTATATTCAGCCTCTCTCAAACACCTGCTGCGTCTACATCTGTCACCGATGACCGTCGAATCGGCCTTATACGTGTCGAATGTAGATTGCGATTGCCGTCGAGTAGGTGATCATGGTCTCATACCCGGCTGTGACAAGACAGCCTCTTCTAACAACACCTAGCCGCTCCCTAGTATATTGAGCCTCTCTCAAACACCTGCTGCGTCTACAGCCGGCACCGGTGACCGTCTAATCGGCGTCATACGTGTCGAATGGAGATTGCGATTGCCGTCGAGTAGGTGACCATGGTCTCATGCTCGGCTGCGATAAGACAGCTTCTCCCAAGAACACCTAGCCGCTCCCTAGTATATTCAGCTTCTCTCAGACACCTGCTGCGTCTACAGCCGGCACCGGTGACCGTCGAATCAGCCTCATACGTGTCGAATGGAGATTGCGATTGCCGTCGAGTAGGTGATCATGGTCTCATACCCGGCTGTGACAAGGCAGCCTCTCTCAACAACACCCAGCCTTTCCCAAGTATATTCAGCCTCTCTGAAACACCTGCTGCGTCTACAGCCGGCACCGGTGACCCTCGAATCGGCGTCATACGTGTCGAATGTAGATTGCCATTGCTGTCGAGTAGGTGACCGCGGTCTCATGCTCGGCTGCGATAAGACAGCCTCTCTCAACCACACCCAGCCTCTCTTAAGTATATTCAGCCTCTCTCAAACACCTGCTGCGTCTACATTTGGCACCGGTGACCGTCGAATCGGCATCATACGTGTCGAATGCAGATTGCGATTGCCGTCGAGTAGATGACCGTGGTCTTTTACTCGGCTGTGACAAGGCAGCTTCTCCCAACAACACCTAGCCGCTCCCTAGTATATTCAGCCTCTCTCAGACACCTGTTGCGTCTACAGCCGGCACCGGTGACCGTCGAATCGGCCTCATACGTGTCGAATGGAGATTGCGATTGCCGTCGAGTAGGTGATCATGGTCTCATACCCGGCTGTGACAAGGCAGCCTCTCTCAACAACACCCAGCCTCTCCCAAGTATATTCAGCCTCTCTCAAGCACCTGCTGCGTCTACAGCCGGCAGCGGTGGCCTTCGAATCAGCCTCATACGTGTCGAATGGAGATTGCGATTGCCGTCGAGTAGGTGATCGTGGTCTCATACCCGGCTGTGACAAGGCAGCCTCTCCCAACAACACCTAGCCGCTCCGTAGTATATTCAGCCTCTCTCAAACACCTGCTGCGTCTACAGCCAGAACCGGTGACTGTCGAATCGGCGTCATACGTGTCGAATGGAGATTGCGATTGCCGTCGAGTAGATGACCATGGTCTCATACCCGGCTGCGACAACGCAGCCTCTCTCAACCACACCCAGCCTCTCTTAAGTATATTCAGCCTCTCTCAAACACCTGCTGCGTCTACATTTGGCACCGGTGACCGTCGAATCGGCATCATACGTGTCGAATGCAGATTGCGATTGCCGTCGAGTAGATGACCGTGGTCTTTTACTCGGCTGTGACAAGGCAGCTTCTCCCAACAACACCTAGCCGCTCCCTAGTATATTCAGCCTCTCTCAGACACCTGTTGCGTCTACAGCCGGCACCGGTGACCGTCGAATCGGCCTCATACGTGTCGAATGGAGATTGCGATTGCCGTCGAGTAGGTGATCATGGTCTCATACCCGGCTGTGACAAGGCAGCCTCTCCCAACAACACCTAGCCGCTCCCTAGTATATTCAGCCTCTCTCAAGCACCTGCTGCGTCTAAAGCCGGCACCGTTGACCGTCGAATCGGCCTCATACGTATCGAATGGAGATTGCGATTGCCGTCGAGTAGGTGATCATGGTCTCATGCCCGGCTGTGACAAGGCATCCTCTCCCAACAACACCTAGCCGCTCCCTAGTATATTCAGCCTCTCTCAAACACCTGCTGCGTCTTCAGCCGGCACCGGTGACCCTCGAATCGGCGTCATACGTGTCGAATGTAGATTGCGATTGCTGTCGAGTAGGTGACCGCGGTCTCATGCTCGGCTGCGACAAGACAGCCTCTCTCAACAACACCCAGCCTCTCCCAAGTATATTCAGCCTCTCTCAAACACCTGCTGCGTCTACATCTGGCTTCGGTGACCGTCGAATCGGCCTCATACGTGTCGAATGGGGATTGCGATTGCCGTCGAGTAGGTGATCATGGTCTCATACCCGGCAGTGACAAGGCAGCCTCTCCCAAGAACACCTAGCCGCTCCCTAGTATATTCAGCCTCTCTCAGACACCTGCTACGTCTACAGCCGGCACCGGTGGCCTTCGAATCAGCCTCATACGTGTCGAATGGAGATTGCGATTGCCGTCGAGTAGGTGACCATGGTCTCATACCCGTTTGCGACAAGGCAGCCTCTCCCAACAACACCTAGCCGCTCCCTAGTATATTCAGCCTCTCTCAAACACCTGCTGCGTCTACATTTGGCACCGATGACCGTCGAATCGGCCTGATACGTGTCGAATGTAGATTGCGATTGCCGTCGAGTAGGTGATCATGGTCTCATACCCGGCTGTGACAAGGCAGCCTCTTCTAACAACACCTAGCCGCTCCCTAGTATATTGAGCCTCTCTCAAACACCTGCTGCGTCTACAGCCGGCACCGGTGACCGTCAAATCGGCGTCATACGTGTCGAATGGAGATTGCGATTGCCGTCGAGTAGGTGACCATGGTCTCATGCTCGGCTGCGATAAGACAGCCTCTCCCAAGAACACCTAGCCGCTCCCTAGTATATTCAGCCTCTCTCAGACACCTGCTGCGTCTACAGCCGGCACCGGTGACCGTCGAATCAGCCTCATACGTGTCGAATGGAGATTGCGATTGCCGTCGAGTAGGTGATCATGGTCTCATACCCGGCTGTGACAAGGCAGCCTCTCTCAACAACACCCAGCCTTTCCCAAGTATATTCAGCCTCTCTGAAACACCTGCTGCGTCTACAGCCGGCACCGGTGACCCTCGAATCGGCGTCATACGTGTCGAATGTAGATTGCCATTGCTGTCGAGTAGGTGACCGCGGTCTCATGCTCGGCTGCGATAAGACAGCCTCTCTCAACCACACCCAGCCTCTCTTAAGTATATTCAGCCTCTCTCAAACACCTGCTGCGTCTACATTTGGCACCGGTGACCGTCGAATCGGCATCATACGTGTCGAATGCAGATTGCGATTGCCGTCGAGTAGATGACCGTGGTCTTTTACTCGGCTGTGACAAGGCAGCCTCTCCCAACAACACCTAGCCGCTCCCTAGTATATTCAGCCTCTCTCAGACACCTGCTGCGTCTACAGCCGGCACCGGTGACCGTCGAATCGGCCTCATACGTGTCGAATGGAGATTGCGATTGCCGTCGAGTAGGTGATCATGGTCTCATACCCGGCTGTGACAAGGCAGCCTCTCTCAACAACACCCAGCCTCTCCCAAGTATTTTCAGCCTCTCTCAAGCACATGCTGCGTCTACAGCCGGCAGCGGTGGCCTTCGAATCAGCCTCATACGTGTCGAATGGAGATTGCGATTGCCGTCGAGTAGGTGATCGTGGTCTCATACCCGGCTGTGACAAGGCAGCCTCTCCCAACAACACCTAGCCGCTCCGTAGTATATTCAGCCTCTCTCAAACACCTGCTGCGTCTACAGCCAGCACCGGTGACTGTCGAATCGGCGTCATACGTGTCGAATGGAGATTGCGATTGCCGTCGAGTAGATGACCATGGTCTCATACCCGGCTGCGACAACGCAGCCTCTCTCAACAACACCCAGCCTCTCCCAAGAATATTCAGCCTTTCTTAAACACCTGCTGCGTCTACATCTGGCACCGGTGACCGTCGAATCGGCCTCATACGTGTCGAATGGAGATTGCGATTGCCGTCGAGTAGGTGATCATGGTCTCATACCCGGCTGTGACAAGGCAGCCTCTCCCAACAACACCTAGCCGCTCCCTAGTATATTCAGCCTCTCTCAAGCACCTGCTGCGTCTAAAGCCGGCACCGTTGACCGTCGAATCGGCCTCATACGTATCGAATGGAGATTGCGATTGCCGTCGAGTAGGTGATCATGGTCTCATGCCCGGCTGTGACAAGGCATCCTCTCCCAACAACACCTAGCCGCTCCCTAGTATATTCAGCCTCTCTCAAACACCTGCTGCGTCTTCAGCCGGCACCGGTGACCCTCGAATCGGCGTCATACGTGTCGAATGTAGATTGCGATTGCTGTCGAGTAGGTGACCGCGGTCTCATGCTCGGCTGCGACAAGACAGCCTCTCTCAACAACACCCAGCCTCTCCCAAGTATATTCAGCCTCTCTCAAACACCTGCTGCGTCTACATCTGGCTTCGGTGACCGTCGAATCGGCATCATACGTGTCGAATGCAGATTGCGATTGCCGTCGAGTAGATGACCGTGGTCTCATACTCGACTGCGACAAGGCAGCCTCTCCCAACAACACCTAGCCGCTCCCAAGAATATTCAGCCTTTCTTAAACACCTGCTGCGTCTACATCTGGCTTCGGTGACCGTCGAATCGGCATCATACGTGTCGAATGTAGATTGCGATTGCTGTCGAGTAGGTGACCGCGGTCTCATGCTCGGCTGCGACAAGACAGCCTCTCTCAACAACACCCAGCCTCTCCCAAGAATATTCAGCCTTTCTTAAACACCTGCTGCGTCTACATCTGGCACCGGTGACCGTCGAATCGGCCTCATACGTGTCGAATGGAGATTGCGATTGCCGTCGAGTAGGTGATCATGGTCTCATACCCGGCTGTGACAAGGCAGCCTCTCCCAACAACACCTAGCCGCTCCCTAGTATATTCAGCCTCTCTCAAGCACCTGCTGCGTGTAAAGCCGGCACCGTTGACCGTCGAATCGGCCTCATACGTGTCGAATGGAGATTGCGATTGCCGTCGAGTAGGTGATCATAGTCTCATACCCGGCTGTGACAAGGCAGCCTCTCACAATAACACCCAGCCTCTCCAAAGTATATTCAGCCTCTCCCAAGTATATTCAGCCTCTCCCAAGTATATTCAGCCCCTCTCAAGCACCTGCTGTGTCTACAGCCGGCAGCAGTGACCGTCGAATCGGCGTCATACGTGTCGAATGGAGATTTCGATTGCGTTCGAGTTGGTGACCATGGTCTCATATCCCGCTGCGACAAGGCAGCCTCTCACAATAACACCCAGCCTCTCCAAAGTATATTCAGCCTCTCCCAAGTATATTCAGCCTCTCCCAAGTATATTCAGCCTCTCTCAAGCACCTGCTGTGTCTACAGCCGGCAGCAGCGACCGTCGAATCGGCGTCATACGTGTCGAATGGAGATTTCGATTGCGTTCGAGTTGGTGACCATGGTCTCATATCCGGCTGCGACAAGGCAGCCTCTCCCTAACAATACCCAGCATCTCCCAAGTATGTTCAGCCTCTCTCAAACACCTGCTGCGTCTACATCCGGCACCGGTGAACGTCGAATCGGCGTCATACTTGTCGAATGCAGTTTGCGATTGCCGTCGAGTAGATCACCGTGGTCTTATACTCGGTTGCGCCAAGGCAGCGTCTTCCAACAACACCTAGCCGCTCCCTAGTATATTCAGCCTCTTTCAAACACCTGCTGCGTCTACAGCCGGCACCAGTGACCCTCGAATCGGCGTCATACGTGTCGAATGTAGATTGCGATTGCTGTCGAGTAGGTGACCGCGGTCTCATGCTCGGCTGCGAAAAGACAGCCTCTCTCAACAACACCCAGCCTCTCCCAAGTATATTCAGCCTCTCTCAAACACCTGCTGCGTCTACATCTGGCACCGGTGACCGTCGAATCAGCATCATACGTGTCGAATGCAGATTGCGATTGCCGTCGAGTAGGTCACCATGGTCTCATACCCGTCTTCGACAAGGCAGCCTCTCCCAACAACACCTAGCCGCTCCCTAGTATATTCAGCCTCTCTGAAACACCTGCTGCGTCTACAGCCGGCACCGGTGACCCTCGAATCGGCGTCATACGTGTCGAATGGAGATTGCGATTGCCGTCGCGTAGGTGATCATGGTCTCATACCCGGCTGTGACAAGGCATCCCCTCTCAACAACACCCAGCTTCTCCCAAGTATATTCAGCCTCTCTCAAGCACCTGCTGCGTCTAAAGCCGGCACCGGTGACCGTCGAATCGGCCTCATACGTGTCGAATGGAGATTGCGATTGCCGTCGAGTAGGTGACCATGGTCTCATACCCGTCTGCGACAAGGCAGCCTCTCCCAACAACACCTAGCCGCTCCCTAGTATATTCAGCCTCTCTCAAACACCTGCTGCGTCTACATCTGGCACCGGTGACCGTCGAATCGGCCTCATACGTGTCGAATGGAGATTGCGATTGCCGTCGAGTAGGTGATCATCGTCTCATACCCGGCTGTGACAAGGCATCCCCTCTCAACAACACCCAGCCTCTCCCAAGTATATTCAGCCTCTCTCAAGCACCTGCTGCGTCTACAGCCGGCATCGGTGACCGTCGAATCGGCCTCATACGTGTCGAATGAAGATTGCGATTGCCGTCGAGTAGGTGATCATGGTCTCATACTCGTCTGCGACAAGGCAGCCTCCCCCAACAACACCTAGCCGCTCCCTAGTATATTCAGCCTCTCTCAAACACCTGCTGCGTCTACATCTGGCACCGGTGACCGTCGAATCGGCCTCATACGTGTCGAATGGAGATTGCGATTGCCGTCGAGTAGGTGATCATGGTCTCATACCTGGCTGTGACAAGGCAGCCTTTCTCAACAATACCTAGCCGCTTCCTAGTATATTCAGCCTCTCTCAAACACCTGCTGCGTCTACAGCCGGCACCGGTGACCGTCGAATCGGCGTCATACGTGTCGAATGGAGATTTCGATTGCGTTCGAGTTGGTGACCAAGGTCTCATATCCGGCTGCGACAAGGCAGCCTCTCCCCAACAATACCCAGCATCTCCCAAGTATATTTAGCCTCTCTCAAACACCTGCTGCGTCTACAGCCGGCACCGGTGACCGTCGAATCGGCGTCATACGTGTCGAATGGAGATTGCGATTGCCGTCGAGTAGGTGACCATGGTCTCATACCCGTCTGCGACAAGGCAGCCTCTCCCAACAACACCTAGCCGCTCCCTAGTATATTCAGCCTCTCTCAAACACCTGCTGCGTCTACATCTGGCACCGGTGACCGTCGAATCGGCCTCATACGTGTCGAATGGAGATTGCGATTGCCGTCGAGTAGGTGATCATGGTCTCATACCCGGCTGTGACAAGGCAGCCTCTCCTAACAACACCTAGCCGCTCCCTAGTACATTCAGCCTCTCTGAAACACCTGCTGCGTCTACAGCCGGCACCGGTGACCCTCGAATCGGCGTCATACGTGTCGAATGGAGATTGCGATTGCCGTCGCGTAGGTGATCATGGTCTCATACCCGGCTGTGACAAGGCATCCCCTCTCAACAACACCCAGCTTCTCCCAAGTATATTCAGCCTCTCTCAAGCACCTGCTGCGTCTAAAGCCGGCACCGGTGACCGTCGAATCGGCCTCATACGTGTCGAATGGAGATTGCGATTGCCGTCGAGTAGGTGATCATGGTCTCATACCCGTCTGCGACAAGGCAGCCTCTCCCAACAACACCTAGCCGCTCCCTAGTATATTCAGCCTCTCTCAAACACCTGCTGCGTCTACATCTGGCACCGGTGACCGTCGAATCGGCCTCATACGTGTCGAATGGAGATTGCGATTGCCGTCGAGTAGGTGATCATGGTCTCATACCCGGCTGTGACAAGGCAGCCTCTCCTAACAATACCTAGTCGCTCCCTAGTATATTCAGCCTCTCCCAACAACACCTAGCCGCTCCCTAGTGTATTCAGCCTCTCTCAAACACCTGCTGCGCCTACAGCCGGCACCGGTGACCGTCGAATCGGCGTCATACGTGTCGAATGCAGATTGCAATTGCTGTCGAGTAGGTGACCGCGGTCTCATGCTCGTCTGCGACAAGGCAGCCTCTCCCCAACAATACCCAGCATCTCACAAGTATATTCAGCCTCTCTCAAACACCTGCTGCGTCTACAGCCGGCACCGGTGACCGTCGAATCGGCGTCATACGTGTCGAATGTAGATTGCGATTGCCGTCGAGTAGGTGACCGTGGTCTCATACCCGTCTGCGACAAGGCAGCCTCTCCCAACAACACCTAGCCGCTCCCTAGTGTATTCAGCCTCTTTCAAACACCTGCTGCGCCTACAGCCGGCACCGGTGACCGTCGAATCGGCGTCATACGTGTCGAATGTAGATTGCAATTGCTGTCGAGTAGGTGACCGCGGTCTCATGCTCGTCTGCGACAAGGCAGCCTCTCCCCAACAATACCCAGCATCTCCCAAGTATATTCAGCCTCTCTCAAACACCTGCTGCGTCTACAGCCGGCACCGGTGACCGTCGAATCGGCGTCATACGTGTCGAATGTAGATTGCGATTGCCGTCGAGTAGGTGACCGTGGTCTCATACCCGTCTGCGACAAGGCAGCCTCTCCCAACAACACCTAGCCGCTCCCTAGTATATTCAGCCTCTTTCAAACACCTGCTGCGTCTACAGCCGGCACCGGTGACCGTCGAATCGGCGTCATACGTGTCGAATTGAGATTGCGATTGCCGTCGAGTAGGTGACCGTGGTCTCATACCCGTCTGCGACAACGCAGCCTCTCCCAACAACACCTAGCCGCTCCCTAGTATATTCAGCCTCTCTCAAACACCTGATGCGTCTACAGCCGGCACCGGTGACCGTCGAATCGGCGTCATACGTGTCGAATTGAGATTGCGATTGCCGTCGAGTAGGTGACCGTGGTCTCATACTCGTCTGCGACAAGGCAGCCTCTCCCAACAACACCTAGCCGCTCCCTAGTATATTCAGCCTCTCTCAAACACCTGCTGCGTCTACAGCCGGCACCGGTGACCGTCGAATTGGCGTCATACGTGGCGAATTGAGATTGCGATTGCCGTCGAGTAAGTGACCATGGTCTCATACCCGGCTGCGACAAGGAAGCCTCTCCCCAACAATACCCAGCATCTCCCAAGTATATTCAGCCTCTCTGGAACACCTGGTGCGTCTACAGCCGGCACCGGTGACCGTCGAATCGGCCTCATACGTGTCGAATGGAGATTGTGATTGTTGTCGAGTAGGTGATCATGGTCTCATACACGTCTGCGACAAGGCAGCCTCTCCCAACAACACCTAGCCGCTCCCTAGTATATTCAGCCTCTCTCAAACACCTGCTGCGTCTAAAGCCGGCACCGGTGACCGTCGAATCGCCCTCATACGTGTCGAATGGAGATTGCGATTGCCGCGGAGTAGGTGATCATGGTCTCATACCCGGCTGTGACAAAGCAGCCTCTCTCAACGACACCCAGCCTCTCCCAAGTATATTCAGCCTCTCTCAAGCACCTGCTGTGTCTACAGCCGGCAGCAGTGACCGTCGAATCGGCGTCATACGTGTCGAATGGAGATTTCGATTGCGTTCGAGTTGGTGGCCATGGTCTCATATCCGGCTGCGACAAGGCAGCCTCTCCCCAACAATACCCAGCATCTCCCAAGTATATTCAGCCTCTCTCAAACACCTGCTGCGTCTACATCCGGCACCGGTGACCGTCGAATCGGCGTCATACGTGTCGAATGGAGATGGCAATTGCTGTCGAGTAGGTGACCGCGGTCTCATGCTCGTCTGCGACAAGGCAGCCTCTCCCAACAACAGCCTCTACCCAAACAACACCCAGACTCTCCCATATATTTAGCCTCTCTCAAGCACCTGCTGCGTCTACAGCCGGCACCGGTGATCGTCGAATCGGCGTCATACGTGTCGAATGTAGATTGTGATTGCTGTCGAGTAGGTGACCGTGGTCTTATACCCGTCTGCGACAAGGCAGCCTCTCCCAACAACACCTAGCCGCTCCCTAGTATATTCAGCCTCTTTCAAACACCTGCTGCGTCTACAGCCGGCACCGGTGAGCGTCGAATCGGCGTCATACGTGTCGAATTGAGATTGCGATTGCCGTCGAGTAGGTGACCGTGGTCTCATACCCGTCTGCGACAACGCAGCCTCTCCTAACAATACCTAGCCGCTCCCTAGTATATTCAGCCTCTTTCAAACACCTGCTGCGTCTACAGCCGGCACCGGTGACCGTCGAATCGGCGTCATACGTGTCGAATTGAGATTGCGATTGCCGTCGAGTAGGTGACCGTGGTCTCATACCCGTCTGCGACAACGCAGCCTCTCCCAACAACACCTAGCCGCTCCCTAGTATATTCAGCCTCTCTCAAACACCTGCTGCGTCTACATCTGGCACCGGTGACCGTCGAATCGGCCTCATACGTGTCGAATGGAGATTGCGATTGCCGTCGAGTAGGTGATCATGGTCTCATACCCGGCTGTGACAAGGCAGCCTCTCCTAACAATACCTAGTCGCTCCCTAGTATATTCAGCCTCTCCCAACAACACCTAGCCGCTCCCTAGTGTATTCAGCCTCTCTCAAACACCTGCTGCGCCTACAGCCGGCACCGGTGACCGTCGAATCGGCGTCATACGTGTCGAATGCAGATTGCAATTGCTGTCGAGTAGGTGACCGCGGTCTCATGCTCGTCTGCGACAAGGCAGCCTCTCCCCAACAATACCCAGCATCTCCCAAGTATATTCAGCCTCTCTCAAACACCTGCTGCGTATACAGCCGGCACCGGTGACCGTCGAATCGGCGTCATAAGTGTCGAATGGAGATTGCGATTGCCGTCGAGTAGGTGATCATGGTCTCATACCCGTCTGCGACAAGGCAGCCTCTCCCAACAACACCTAGCCGCTCCCTAGTATATTCAGCCTCTCTCAAACACCTGCTGCGTCTACATCTGGCACCGGTGACCGTCGAATCGGCCTCATACGTGTCGAATGGAGATTGCGATTGCCGTCGAGTAGGTGATCATGGTCTCATACCCGGCTGTGACAAGGCAGCCTCTCCTAACAATACCTAGTCGCTCCCTAGTATATTCAGCCTCTCCCAACAACACCTAGCCGCTCCCTAGTGTATTCAGCCTCTCTCAAACACCTGCTGCGCCTACAGCCGGCACCGGTGACCGTCGAATCGGCGTCATACGTGTCGAATGCAGATTGCAATTGCTGTCGAGTAGGTGACCGCGGTCTCATGCTCGTCTGCGACAAGGCAGCCTCTCCCCAACAATACCCAGCATCTCCCAAGTATATTCAGCCTCTCTCAAACACCTGCTGCGTCTACAGCCGGCACCGGTGACCGTCGAATCGGCGTCATACGTGTCGAATGTAGATTGCGATTGCCGTCGAGTAGGTGACCGTGGTCTCATACCCGTCTGCGACAAGGCAGCCTCTCCCAACAACACCTAGCCGCTCCCTAGTGTATTCAGCCTCTCTCAAACACCTGCTGCGCCTACAGCCGGCACCGGTGACCGTCGAATCGGCGTCATACGTGTCGAATGTAGATTGCAATTGCTGTCGAGTAGGTGACCGCGGTCTCATGCTCGTCTGCGACAAGGCAGCCTCTCCCCAACAATACCCAGCATCTCCCAAGTATATTCAGCCTCTCTCAAACACCTGCTGCGTCTACAGCCGGCACCGGTGACCGTCGAATCGGCGTCATACGTGTCGAATGTAGATTGCGATTGCCGTCGAGTAGGTGACCGTGGTCTCATACCCGTCTGCGACAAGGCAGCCTCTCCCAACAACACCTAGCCGCTCCCTAGTATATTCAGCTTCTTTCAAACACCTGCTGCGTCTACAGCCGGCACCGGTGACCGTCGAGTCGGCGTCATACGTGTCGAATTGAGATTGCGATTGCCGTCGAGTAGGTGACCGTGGTCTCATACCCGTCTGCGACAACGCAGCCTCTCCCAACAACACCTAGCCGCTCCCTAGTATATTCAGCCTCTCTCAAACACCTGATGCGTCTACAGCCGGCACCGGTGACCGTCGAATCGGCGTCATACGTGTCGAATGTAGATTGCGATTGCCGTCGAGTAGGTGACCGTGGTCTCATACCCGTCTGCGACAAGGCAGCCTCTCCCAACAACACCTAGCCGCTCCCTAGTATATTCAGCCTCTTTCAAGCACATGCTGCGTCTACAGCCGGCACCGGTGACCGTCGAATCGGCGTCATACGTGTCGAATTGAGATTGCGATTGCCGTCGAGTAGGTGACCGTGGTCTCATACCCGTCTGCGACAAGGCAGCCTTTCCCAACAACACCTAGCCGCTCCCTAGTATATTCAGCCTCTCTCAAACACCTGCTGCGTCTACAGCCGGCACCGGTGACCGTCGAATCGGCGTCATACGTGGCGAATTGAGATTGCGATTGCCGTCGAGTAAGTGACCATGGTCTCATACCCGGCTGCGACAAGGAAGCCTCTCCCCAACAATACCCAGCATCTCCCAAGTATATTCAGCCTCTCTGGAACACCTGCTGCGTCTACAGCCGGCACCGGTGACCGTCCAATCGGCCTCATACGTGTCGAATGGAGATTGTGATTGTTGTCGAGTAGGTGATCATGGTCTCATACACGTCTGCGACAAGGCAGCCTCTCCCAACAACACCTAGCCGCTCCCTAGTATATTCAGCCTCTCTCAAACACCTGCTGCGTCTAAAGCCGGCACCGGTGACCGTCGAATCGCCCTCATACGTGTCGAATGGAGATTGCGATTGCCGCGGAGTAGGTGATCATGGTCTCATACCCGGCTGTGACAAAGCAGCCTCTCTCAACAACACCCAGCCTCTCCCAAGTATATTCAGCCTCTCTCAAGCACCTGCTGTGTCTACAGCCGGCAGCAGTGACCGTCGAATCAGCGTCATACGTGTCGAATGGAGATTTCGATTGCGTTCGAGTTGGTGACCATGGTCTCATATCCGGCTGCGACAAGGCAGCCTCTCCCCAACAATACCCAGCATCTCCCAAGTATAT
The DNA here is from genome assembly GCA_937620795.1 of Thecophora atra. Classification (NCBI taxonomy): domain Eukaryota; kingdom Metazoa; phylum Arthropoda; class Insecta; order Diptera; family Conopidae; genus Thecophora; species Thecophora atra. The sequence goes on along the minus strand of OW569398.1, from coordinate 28,258,538 downwards.
TCAGCCTCTCTGAAACACCTGCTGCGTCTACATCCGGCACCGGTGACCGTCGAATCGGCGTCATACGTGTCGAATGGAGATGGCAATTGCTGTCGAGTAGGTGACCGCGGTCTCATGCTCGTCTGCGACAAGGCAGCCTCTCCTAACAACAGCCTCTACCCAAACAACATCCAGACTCTCCCATATATTTAGCCTCTCTCAAGCACCTGCTGCGTCTACAGCCGGCACCGGTGATCGTCGAATCGGCGTCATACGTGTCGAATGTAGATTGTGATTGCTGTCGAGTAGGTGACCGTGGTCTTATACCCGTCTGCGACAAGGCAGCCTCTCCCAACAACACCTAGCCGCTCCCTAGTATATTCGTCCTCTTTCAAACACCTGCTGCGTCTACAGCCGGCACCGGTGAGCGTCGAATCGGCGTCATACGTGTCGAATTGAGATTGCGATTGCCGTCGAGTAGGTGACCGTGGTCTCATACCCGTCTGCGACAACGCAGCCTCTCCTAACAATACCTAGCCGCTCCCTAGTATATTCAGCCTCTCTCAAACACCTGCTGCGTCTACAGCCGGCACCGGTGACCGTCGAATCGGCCTCATACGTGTCGAATGGAGATTGCGATTACCGTCGAGTAGGTGATCATGGTCTCATACCCGCCTGTGACAAGGCAGCCCCTCTCAACAACACCCAGCATCTCCCAAGTATATTCAGCCTCTCTCAATCACCTGCTGCGTCTACAGCCGGCACCGGTCACCGTCGAATCGGCGTCATACGTGTCGAATGTAGATTGCGATTGCCGTCGAGTAGGTGACCGTGGTCTCATACTCGGCTGCGACAAGGCAGCCTCTCCCAACAACACCTAGCCGCTCCCTAGTATATTCAGCCTCTTTCAAACACCTACTGCGTCTACAGCCGGCACCGGTGGCCGTCGAATCGGCGTCATACGTGTCGAATTGAGATTGCGATTGCCGTCGAGTAGGTGACCATGGTCTCATACCCGGCTGCGACAAGGCAGCCTCTCCCCAACAATACCCAGCATCTCCCAAGTATATTCAGCCTCTCTCAAACACCTGCTGCGTCTACAGCCGGCACCGGTGACCGTCGAATCGGCCTCATACTTGTCGAATGGAGATTGCGATTGCCGTCGAGTAGGTGACCATGGTCTCATACCCGTCTGCGACAAAGCAGCCTCTCCCAACAACACCTAGCCCCTTCCTAGTATATTCAGCCTCTCTCAAACACCTGCTGCGACTACAGCCGGCACCGGTGACCGTCGAATCGCCCTCATACGTGTCGAATGGAGATTGCGATTGCCGCGGAGTAGGTGATCATGGTCTCATACCCGGCTGTGACAAAGCAGCCTCTCTCAACAACACCCAGCCTCTCCCAAGTATATACAGCCTCTCTCAAGCACCTGCTGTGTCTACAGCCGGCAGCAGTGACCGTCGAATCGGCGTCATACGTGTCGAATGTAGATGGCAATTGCTGTCGAGTAGGTGACCGCGGCCTCATGCTCGTATGCGACAAGGCAGCCTCTCCCAACAACAGCCTCTACCCAAACAACACCCAGACTCTCCCATATATTTAGCCTCTCTCAAGCACCTGCTGCGTCTACAGCCGGCACCGGTGATCGTCGAATCGGCGTCATACGTGTCGAATGTAGATTGCGATTGCCGTCGAGTAGGTGACCGTGGTCTCATACCCGTCTGCGACAAGGCATCCCCTCTCAACAACACCCAGCCTCTCCCAAGTATATTCAGCCTCTCTCAAGCACCTGCTGCGTCTACAGCCGGCACCGGTGACCGTCAAATCGGCCTCATACGTGTCGAATGGAGATTGCGATTGCCGTCGAGTAGGTGATCATGGTCTCATACCCGTCTGCGACAAGGCAGCCTCTCCCAACAACACCTAGCCGCTCCCTAGTATATTCAGCCTCTTTCAAACACTTGCTGCGTCTACAGCCGGCACCGGTGGCCGTCGAATCGGCGTCATACGTGTCGAATTGAGATTGCGATTGCCGTCGAGTAGGTGACCGTAGTCTCATACCCGTCTGCGACAAGGCGTTCTCTCCCAACAACACCTAGCCGCTCCCTAGTATATTCAGCCTCTCTCAAACACCTGCTGCGTGTACAGCCGACAACGGTGACTATCGAATCGGCGTCATACGTGTCGAATTGAGATTGCGATTGCCGTCGAGTAGGTGACCATGGTCTCATACCCGGCTGTGACAAGGCAGCCTCTCTCAACAACACCCAGCCTCTCCCAAGTATATTCAGCCTCTCTCAAGCACCTGCTGCGTCTACAGCCGGCACCGGTGATCGTCGAATCGGCCTCAAACGTGTCGAATTGAGATTGCGATTGCCGTCGAGTAGGTGACCGTGGTCTCATACCCGTCTGCGACAACGCAGCCTCTCCCAACAACACCTAGCCGCTCCCTAGTATATTCAGCCTCTCTCAAACACCTGCTGCGTCTACAGCCGGTACCGGTGACCGTCGAATCGGCGTCATACGTGTCGAATGTAGATTGCGATTGCCGTCGAGTAGGTGACCGTGGTCTCATACTCGGCTGCGACAAGGCAGCCTCTCCCAACAACACCTAGCCGCTCCCTAGTATATTCAGCCTCTTTCAAACACCTGCTGCGTCTACAGCCGGCACCGGTGACCGTCGAATCGGCGTCATACTTGTCGAATGGAGAAGGCAGCCTCTCTCAACAACACCCAGCCTCTCCCAAGTATATTCAGCCTCTCTCAAACACCTGCTGCGTATACAGCCGGCACCGGTGACCGTCGAATCGGCCTCATACGTGTCGAATGGAGATTGCGATTGCCGTCGAGTAGGTGATCATGGCCTCATACCCGGCTGTGACAAGGCAGCCTCTCTCAACAACACCCAGCCTCTCCCAAGTATATTCAGCCTCTCTCAAACACCTGCTGCGTCTACACCCGGCACCGGTGACCGTCGAATCGGCCTCATACGTGTTGAATGGAGATTGCGATTGCCGTCGAGTAGGTGATCGTGGTCTCATACCCGTCTGCGACAAGGCAGCCTCTCTCAACAACACCCAGCCTCTCCCAAGTATATTCAGCCTCTCTCAAACACCTGCTGCGTCTACAGCCGGCACCGGTGACCGTCGAATCGGCCTCATACGTGTCGAATGGAGATTGCGATTGCCGTCGAGTAGGTGATCATGGTCTCATACCCGTCTGCGACAAGGCAGCCTCTCCCAACAACACCTAGCCGCTCCCTAGTATATTCAGCCTCTCTCAAACACCTGCTGCGTCTACAGCCGGCACCGGTGACCGTCGAATCGCCCTCATACGTGTCGAATGGAGATTGCGATTGCCGTCGAGTAGGTGATCATGGTCTCATACCCGGCTGTGACAAAGCAGCCTCTCTCAAAAACACCCAGCCTCTCCCAAGTATATTCAGCCTCTCTCAAGCACCTGCTGTGTCTACAGCCGGCAGCAGTGACCGTCGAATCGGCGTCATACGTGTCGAATGGAGATTTCAATTGCGTTCGAGTTGGTGACCATGGTCTCATATCCGGCTGCGACAAGGCAGCCTCTCCCCAACAATACCCAGCATCTCCCAAGTATATTCAGCCTCTCTCAAACACCTGCTGCGTCTACATCCGGCACCGGTGACTGTCGAATCGGCGTCATACGTGTCGAATGTAGATGGCAATTGCTGTCGAGTAGGTGACCGCGGTCTCATGCTCGTCTGCGACAAGGCAGCCTCTCCCAACAACAGCCTCTACCCAAACAACACCCAGACTCTCCCATATATTTAGCCTCTCTCAAGCACCTGCTGCGTCTACAGCCGGTACCGGTGATCGTCGAATCGGCGTCATACGTGTCGAATGTAGATTGCGATTGCCGTCGAGTAGGTGACCGTGGTCTCATACCCGTCTGCGACAAGGCAGCGTCTCCCAACAACACCTAGCCGCTCCCTAGTATATTCAGCCTCTTTCAAACACCTGCTGCGTCTACAGCCGGCACCGGTGACCGTCGAATCGGCGTCATACGTGTCGAATTGAGATTGCGATTGCCGTCGAGTAGGTGACCGTGGTCTCATACCCGTCTGCGACAACGCAGCCTCTCCCAACAACACCTAGCCGCTCCCTAGTATATTCAGCCTCTCTCAAACACCTGCTGCGTCTACAGCCGGTACCGGTGACCGTCGAATCGGCGTCATACGTGTCGAATGTAGATTGCGATTGCCGTCGAGTAGGTGACCGTGGTCTCATACTCGGCTGCGACAAGGCAGCCTCTCCCAACAACACCTAGCCGCTCCCTAGTATATTCAGCCTCTTTCAAACACATGCTGCGTCTACAGCCGGCACCGGTGACCGTCAAATCGGCGTCATACGTGTCGAATTGAGATTGCGATTGCCGTCGAGTAGGTGACCGTGGTCTCATACCCGTCTGCGACAAGGCAGTCTCTCCCAACAACACCTAGCCGCTCCCTAGTATATTCAGCCTCTCTCAAACACCTGCTGCGTCTACAGCCGGCACCAGTGACCGTCGAATCGGCGTCATACGTGGCGAATTGAGATTGCGATTGCCGTCGAGTAAGTGACCATGGTCTCATACCCGGCTGCGACAAGGAAGCCTCTCCCCAACAATACCCAGCATCTCCCAAGTATATTCAGCCTCTCTCAAACACCTGCTGCGTCTACAGCCGGTACCGGTGACCGTCGAATCGGCGTCATACGTGTCGAATGTAGATTGCGATTGCCGTCGAGTAGGTGACCGTGGTCTCATACTCGGCTGCGACAAGGCAGCCTCTCCCAACAACACCTAGCCGCTCCCTAGTATATTCAGCCTCTTTCAAACACATGCTGCGTCTACAGCCGGCACCGGTGACCGTCAAATCGGCGTCATACGTGTCGAATTGAGATTGCGATTGCCGTCGAGTAGGTGACCGTGGTCTCATACCCGTCTGCGACAAGGCAGTCTCTCCCAACAACACCTAGCCGCTCCCTAGTATATTCAGCCTCTTTCAAACACTTGCTGCGTCTACAGCCGGCACCGGTGGCCGTCGAATCGGCGTCATACGTGTCGAATTGAGATTGCGATTGCCGTCGAGTAGGTGACCGTAGTCTCATACCCGTCTGCGACAAGGCGTTCTCTCCCAACAACACCTAGCCGCTCCCTAGTATATTCAGCCTCTCTCAAACACCTGCTGCGTGTACAGCCGACAACGGTGACTATCGAATCGGCGTCATACGTGTCGAATTGAGATTGCGATTGCCGTCGAGTAGGTGACCATGGTCTCATACCCGGCTGTGACAAGGCAGCCTCTCTTAACAACACCCAGCCTCTCCCAAGTATATTCAGCCTCTCTCAAGCACCTGCTGCGTCTACAGCCGGCACCGGTGATCGTCGAATCGGCCTCAAACGTGTCGAATTGAGATTGCGATTGCCGTCGAGTAGGTGACCGTGGTCTCATACCCGTCTGCGACAACGCAGCCTCTCCCAACAACACCTAGCCGCTCCCTAGTATATTCAGCCTCTCTCAAACACCTGCTGCGTCTACAGCCGGTACCGGTGACCGTCGAATCGGCGTCATACGTGTCGAATGTAGATTGCGATTGCCGTCGAGTAGGTGACCGTGGTCTCATACTCGGCTGCGACAAGGCAGCCTCTCCCAACAACACCTAGCCGCTCCCTAGTATATTCAGCCTCTTTCAAACACCTGCTGCGTCTACAGCCGGCACCGGTGACCGTCGAATCGGCGTCATACTTGTCGAATGGAGAAGGCAGCCTCTCTCAACAACACCCAGCCTCTCCCAAGTATATTCAGCCTCTCTCAAACACCTGCTGCGTATACAGCCGGCACCGGTGACCGTCGAATCGGCCTCATACGTGTTGAATGGAGATTGCGATTGCCGTCGAGTAGGTGATCGTGGTCTCATACCCGTCTGCGACAAGGCAGCCTCTCTCAACAACACCCAGCCTCTCCCAAGTATATTCAGCCTCTCTCAAACACCTGCTGCGTCTACAGCCGGCACCGGTGATCGTCGAATCGGCCTCAAACGTGTCGAATTGAGATTGCGATTGCCGTCGAGTAGGTGACCGTGGTCTCATACCCGTCTGCGACAACGCAGCCTCTCCCAACAACACCTAGCCGCTCCCTAGTATATTCAGCCTCTCTCAAACACCTGCTGCGTCTACAGCCGGTACCGGTGACCGTCGAATCGGCCTCATACGTGTCGAATGGAGATTGCGATTGCCGTCGAGTAGGTGATCATGGCCTCATACCCGGCTGTGACAAGGCAGCCTCTCTCAACAACACCCAGCCTCTCCCAAGTATATTCAGCCTCTCTCAAACACCTGCTGCGTCTACACCCGGCACCGGTGACCGTCGAATCGGCCTCATACGTGTTGAATGGAGATTGCGATTGCCGTCGAGTATGTGATCGTGGTCTCATACCCGTCTGCGACAAGGCAGCCTCTCTCAACAACACCCAGCCTCTCCCAAGTATATTCAGCCTCTCTCAAACACCTGCTGCGTCTACAGCCGGCACCGGTGACCGTCGAATCGGCCTCATACGTGTCGAATGGAGATTGCGATTGCCGTCGAGTAGGTGATCATGGTCTCATACCCGTCTGCGACAAGGCAGCCTCTCCCAACAACACCTAGCCGCTCCCTAGTATATTCAGCCTCTCTCAAACACCTGCTGCGTCTACAGCCGGCACCGGTGACCGTCGAATCGCCCTCATACGTGTCGAATGGAGATTGCGATTGCCGTCGAGTAGGTGATCATGGTCTCATACCCGGCTGTGACAAAGCAGCCTCTCTCAACAACACCCAGCCTCTCCCAAGTATATTCAGCCTCTCTCAAGCACCTGCTGTGTCTACAGCCGGCAGCAGTGACCGTCGAATCGGCGTCATACGTGTCGAATGGAGATTTCAATTGCGTTCGAGTTGGTGACCATGGTCTCATATCCGGCTGCGACAAGGCAGCCTCTCCCCAACAATACCCAGCATCTCCCAAGTATATTCAGCCTCTCTCAAACACCTGCTGTGTCTACATCCGGCACCGGTGACTGTCGAATCGGCGTCATACGTGTCAAATGTAGATGGCAATTGCTGTCGAGTAGGTGACCGCGGTCTCATGCTCGTCTGCGACAAGGCAGCCTCTCCCAACAACAGCCTCTACCCAAACAACACCCAGACTCTCCCATATATTTAGCCTCTCTCAAGCACCTGCTGCGTCTACAGCCGGCACCGGTGATCGTCGAATCGGCGTCATACGTGTCGAATGTAGATTGCGATTGCCGTCGAGTAGGTGACCGTGGTCTCATACCCGTCTGCGACAAGGCAGCGTCTCCCAACAACACCTAGCCGCTCCCTAGTATATTCAGCCTCTTTCAAACACCTGCTGCGTCTACAGCCGGCACCGGTGACCGTCGAATCGGCGTCATACGTGTCGAATTGAGATTGCGATTGCCGTCGAGTAGGTGACCGTGGTCTCATACCCGTCTGCGACAACGCAGCCTCTCCCAACAACACCTAGCCGCTCCCTAGTATATTCAGCCTCTCTCAAACACCTGCTGCGTCTACAGCCGGTACCGGTGACCGTCGAATCGGCGTCATACGTGTCGAATGTAGATTGCGATTGCCGTCGAGTAGGTGACCGTGGTCTCATACTCGGCTGCGACAAGGCAGCCTCTCCCAACAACACCTAGCCGCTCCCTAGTATATTCAGCCTCTTTCAAACACATGCTGCGTCTACAGCCGGCACCGGTGACCGTCAAATCGGCGTCATACGTGTCGAATGGAGATTGCGATTGCCGTCGAGTAGGTGATCATGGTCTCATACCCGCCTGTGACAAGGCAGCCCCTCTCAACAACACCCAGCCTCTCCCAAGTATATTCAGCCTCTCTCAAGCACCTGCTACGTCTACAGCCGGCAGCAGTGACCGTCGAATCGGCGTCATACGTGTCGAATGTAGATGGCAATTGCTGTCGAGTAGGTGACCGCGGCCTCATGCTCGTATGCGACAAGGCAGCCTCTCCCAACAACACCCAGCCTCTCCCAAGTATATTCAGCCTCTCTCAAGCACCTGCTGCGTCTACAGCCGGCACCGGTGACCGTCAAATCGGCCTCATACGTGTCGAATGTAGATTGCGATTGCCGTCGAGTAGGTGACCGTGGTCTCATACCCGTCTGCGACAAGGCATCCCCTCTCAACAACACCCAGCCTCTCCCAAGTATATTCAGCCTCTCTCAAGCACCTGCTGCGTCTACAGCCGGCACCGGTGACCGTCAAATCGGCCTCATACGTGTCGAATGGAGATTGCGATTGCCGTCGAGTAGGTGATCATGGTCTCATACCCGTCTGCGACAAGGCAGCCTCTCCCAACAACACCTAGCCGCTCCCTAGTATATTCAGCCTCTTTCAAACACTTGCTGCGTCTACAGCCGGCACCGGTGGCCGTCGAATCGGCGTCATACGTGTCGAATATAGATTGCGATTGCCGTCGAGTAGGTGACCGTAGTCTCATACCCGTCTGCGACAAGGCGTTCTCTCCCAACAACACCTAGCCGCTCCCTAATATATTCAGCCTCTCTCAAACACCTGCTGCGTGTACAGCCGACAACGGTGACTATCGAATCTGCGTCATACGTGTCGAATTGAGATTGCGATTGCCGTCGAGTAGGTGACCATGGTCTCATACCCGGCTGTGACAAGGCAGCCTCTCTCAACAACACCCAGCCTCTCCCAAGTATATTCAGCCTCTCTCAAGCACCTGCTGCGTCTACAGCCGGCACCGGTGATCGTCGAATCGGCCTCAAACGTGTCGAATTGAGATTGCGATTGCCGTCGAGTAGGTGACCGTGGTCTCATACCCGTCTGCGACAACGCAGCCTCTCCCAATAACACCTAGCCGCTCCCTAGTATATTCAGCCTCTCTCAAACACCTGCTGCGTCTACAGCCGGCACCGGTGACCGTCAAATCGGCCTCATACGTGTCGAATGTAGATTGCGATTGCCGTCGAGTAGGTGACCGCGGCCTCATGCTCGTATGCGACAAGGCAGCCTCTCCCAACAACACCCAGCCTCTCCCAAGTATATTCAGCCTCTCTCAAGCACCTGCTGCGTCTACAGCCGGCACCGGTGACCGTCAAATCGGCCTCATACGTGTCGAATGTAGATTGCGATTGCCGTCGAGTAGGTGACCGTGGTCTCATACCCGTCTGCGACAAGGCATCCCCTCTCAACAACACCCAGCCTCTCCCAAGTATATTCAGCCTCTCTCAAGCACCTGCTGCGTCTACAGCCGGCACCGGTGACCGTCAAATCGGCCTCATACGTGTCGAATGGAGATTGCGATTGCCGTCGAGTAGGTGATCATGGTCTCATACCCGTCTGCGACAAGGCAGCCTCTCCCAACAACACCTAGCCGCTCCCTAGTATATTCAGCCTCTTTCAAACACTTGCTGCGTCTACAGCCGGCACCGGTGGCCGTCGAATCGGCGTCATACGTGTCGAATTGAGATTGCGATTGCCGTCGAGTAGGTGACCGTAGTCTCATACCCGTCTGCGACAAGGCGTTCTCTCCCAACAACACCTAGCCGCTCCCTAATATATTCAGCCTCTCTCAAACACCTGCTGCGTGTACAGCCGACAACGGTGACTATCGAATCTGCGTCATACGTGTCGAATTGAGATTGCGATTGCCGTCGAGTAGGTGACCATGGTCTCATACCCGGCTGTGACAAGGCAGCCTCTCTCAACAACACCCAGCCTCTCCCAAGTATATTCAGCCTCTCTCAAGCACCTGCTGCGTCTACAGCCGGCACCGGTGATCGTCGAATCGGCCTCAAACGTGTCGAATTGAGATTGCGATTGCCGTCGAGTAGGTGACCGTGGTCTCATACCCGTCTGCGACAACGCAGCCTCTCCCAATAACACCTAGCCGCTCCCTAGTATATTCAGCCTCTCTCAAACACCTGCTGCGTCTACAGCCGGCACCGGTGACCGTCGAATCGGCCTCATACGTGTCGAATGGAGATTGCGATTGCCGTCGAGTAGGTGATCATGGTCTCATACCCGGCTGTGACAAGGCAGCCTCTCTCAACAACACCCAGCCTCTCCCAAGTATATTCAGCCTCTCTCAAACACCTGCTGCGTCTACACCCGGCACCGGTGACCGTCGAATCGGCCTCATACGTGTTGAATGGAGATTGCGATTGCCGTCGAGTAGGTGATCGTGGTCTCATACCCGTCTGCGACAAGGCAGCCTCTCTCAACAACACCCAGCCTCTCCCAAGTATATTCAGCCTCTCTCAAACACCTGCTGCGTCTACAGCCGGCACCGGTGACCGTCGAATCGGCCTCATACGTGTCGAATGGAGATTGCGATTGCCGTCGAGTAGGTGATCATGGTCTCATACCCGTCTGCGACAAGGCAGCCTCTCCCAACAACACCTAGCCGCTCCCTAGTATATACAGCCTCTCTCAAGCACCTGCTGTGTCTACAGCCGGCAGCAGTGACCGTCGAATCGGCGTCATACGTGTCGAATGTAGATGGCAATTGCTGTCGAGTAGGTGACCGCGGCCTCATGCTCGTATGCGACAAGGCAGCCTCTCCCAACAACAGCCTCTACCCAAACAACACCCAGACTCTCCCATATATTTAGCCTCTCTCAAGCACCTGCTGCGTCTACAGCCGGCACCGGTGATCGTCGAATCGGCGTCATACGTGTCGAATGTAGATTGCGATTGCCGTCGAGTAGGTGACCGTGGTCTCATACCCGTCTGCGACAAGGCATCCCCTCTCAACAACACCCAGCCTCTCCCAAGTATATTCAGCCTCTCTCAAGCACCTGCTGCGTCTACAGCCGGCACCGGTGACCGTCAAATCGGCCTCATACGTGTCGAATGGAGATTGCGATTGCCGTCGAGTAGGTGATCATGGTCTCATACCCGTCTGCGACAAGGCAGCCTCTCCCAACAACACCTAGCCGCTCCCTAGTATATTCAGCCTCTTTCAAACACTTGCTGCGTCTACAGCCGGCACCGGTGGCCGTCGAATCGGCGTCATACGTGTCGAATTGAGATTGCGATTGCCGTCGAGTAGGTGACCGTAGTCTCATACCCGTCTGCGACAAGGCGTTCTCTCCCAACAACACCTAGCCGCTCCCTAGTATATTCAGCCTCTCTCAAACACCTGCTGCGTCTAAAGCCGGCACCGGTGACCGTCGAATCGCCCTCATACGTGTCGAATGGAGATTGCGATTGCCGCGGAGTAGGTGATCATGGTCTCATACCCGGCTGTGACAAAGCAGCCTCTCTCAACAACACCCAGCCTCTCCCAAGTATATACAGCCTCTCTCAAGCACCTGCTGTGTCTACAGCCGGCAGCAGTGACCGTCGAATCGGCGTCATACGTGTCGAATGTAGATGGCAATTGCTGTCGAGTAGGTGACCGCGGCCTCATGCTCGTATGCGACAAGGCAGCCTCTCCCAACAACAGCCTCTACCCAAACAACACCCAGACTCTCCCATATATTTAGCCTCTCTCAAGCACCTGCTGCGTCTACAGCCGGCACCGGTGATCGTCGAATCGGCGTCATACGTGTCGAATGTAGATTGCGATTGCCGTCGAGTAGGTGACCGTGGTCTCATACCCGTCTGCGACAAGGCATCCCCTCTCAACAACACCCAGCCTCTCCCAAGTATATTCAGCCTCTCTCAAGCACCTGCTGCGTCTACAGCCGGCACCGGTGACCGTCAAATCGGCCTCATACGTGTCGAATGGAGATTGCGATTGCCGTCGAGTAGGTGATCATGGTCTCATACCCGTCTGCGACAAGGCAGCCTCTCCCAACAACACCTAGCCGCTCCCTAGTATATTCAGCCTCTTTCAAACACTTGCTGCGTCTACAGCCGGCACCGGTGGCCGTCGAATCGGCGTCATACGTGTCGAATTGAGATTGCGATTGCCGTCGAGTAGGTGACCGTAGTCTCATACCCGTCTGCGACAAGGCGTTCTCTCCCAACAACACCTAGCCGCTCCCTAGTATATTCAGCCTCTCTCAAACACCTGCTGCGTGTACAGCCGACAACGGTGACTATCGAATCGGCGTCATACGTGTCGAATTGAGATTGCGATTGCCGTCGAGTAGGTGACCATGGTCTCATACCCGGCTGTGACAAGGCAGCCTCTCTCAACAACACCCAGCCTCTCCCAAGTATATTCAGCCTCTCTCAAGCACCTGCTGCGTCTACAGCCGGCACCGGTGATCGTCGAATCGGCCTCAAACGTGTCGAATTGAGATTGCGATTGCCGTCGAGTAGGTGACCGTGGTCTCATACCCGTCTGCGACAACGCAGCCTCTCCCAACAACACCTAGCCGCTCCCTAGTATATTCAGCCTCTCTCAAACACCTGCTGCGTCTACAGCCGGCACCGGTGACCGTCGAATCGGCCTCATACGTGTCGAATGGAGATTGCGATTGCCGTCGAGTAGGTGATCATGGTCTCATACCCGTCTGCGACAAGGCAGCCTCTCCCAACAACACCTAGCCGCTCCCTAGTATATTCAGCCTGTCTCAAACACCTGCTGCGTCTACAGCCGGCACCGGTGACCGTCGAATCGCCCTCATACGTGCCGAATGGAGATTGCGATTGCCGTCGAGTAGGTGATCATGGTGTCATACCCGGCTGTGACAAAGCAGCCTCTCTCAACAACACCCAGCCTCTCCCAAGTATATTCAGCCTCTCTCAAGCACCTGCTGTGTCTACAGCCGGCAGCAGTGACCGTCGAATCGGCGTCATACGTGTCGAATGGAGATTTCGATTGCGTTCGAGTTGGTGACCATGGTCTCATATCCGGCTGCGACAAGGCAGCCTCTCCCCAACAATACCCAGCATCTCCCAAGTATATTCAGCCTCTCTCAAACACCTGCTGCGTCTACATCCGGCACCGGTGACTGTCGAATCGGCGTCATACGTGTCGAATGTAGATTGCGATTGCCGTCGAGTAGGTGACCGTGGTCTCATACTCGGCTGCGACAAGGCAGCCTCTCCCATCAACACCTAGCCGCTCCCTAGTAATTTCAGCCTCTTTCAAACACCTGCTGCGTCTACAGCCGGCACCGGTGACCGTCGAATCGGCGTCATACTTGTCGAATGGAGAAGGCAGCCTCTCTCAACAACACCCAGCCTCTCCCAAGTATATTCAGCCTCTCTCAAACACGTGCTGCGTCTACAGCCGGCACCGGTGACCGTCGAATCGGCCTCATACGTGTCGAATGGAGATTGCGATTGCCGTCGAGTAGGTGATCATGGTCTCATACCCGGCTGTGACAAGGCAGCCTCTCTCAACAACACCCAGCCTCTCCCAAGTATATTCAGCCTCTCTCAAACACCTGCTGCGTCTACACCCGGCACCGGTGACCGTCGAATCGGCCTCATACGTGTTGAATGGAGATTGCGATTGCCGTCGAGTAGGTGATCGTGGTCTCATACCCGTCTGCGACAAGGCAGCCTCTCTCAACAACACCCAGCCTCTCCCAAGTATATTCAGCCTCTCTCAAACACCTGCTGCGTCTACAGCCGGCACCGGTGACCGTCGAATCGGCCTCATACGTGTCGAATGGAGATTGCGATTGCCGTCGAGTAGGTGATCATGGTCTCATACCCGTCTGCGACAAGGCAGCCTCTCCCAACAACACCTAGCCGCTCCCTAGTATATTCAGCCTCTCTCAAACACCTGCTGCGTCTACAGCCGGCACCGGTGACTGTCGAATCGGCGTCATACGTGTCGAATTGAGATTGCGATTGCCGTCGAGTAGGTGACCGTGGTCTCATACCCGTCTGCGACAACGCAGCCTCTCCCAACAACACCTAGCCGCTCCCTAGTATATTCAGCCTCTCTCAAACACCTGCTGCGTCTACAGCCGGTACCGGTGACCGTCGAATCGGCGTCATACGTGTCGAATGTAGATTGCGATTGCCGTCGAGTAGGTGACCGTGGTCTCATACTCGGCTGCGACAAGGCAGCCTCTCCCAACAACACCTAGCCGCTCCCTAGTATATTCAGCCTCTTTCAAACACATGCTGCGTCTACAGCCGGCACCGGTGACCGTCGAATCGGCGTCATACGTGTCGAATTGAGATTGCGATTGCCGTCGAGTAGGTGACCGTGGTCTCATACCCGTCTGCGACAACGCAGCCTCTCCCAACAACACCTAGCCTCTCCCAAGTATATTCAGCCTCTCTCAAACACCTGCTGCGTCTACAGCCGGCACCGGTGACCGTCGAATCGGCCTCATACGTGTCGAATGTAGATTGCGATTGCCGTCGAGTAGGTGACCGTGGTCTCATACCCGTCTGCGACAAGGCAGCGTCTCCCAACAACACCTAGCCGCTCCCTAGTATATTCAGCCTCTTTCAAACACCTGCTGCGTCTACAGCCGGCACCGGTGACCGTCGAATCGGCGTCATACGTGTCGAATTGAGATTGCGATTGCCGTCGAGTAGGTGACCGTGGTCTCATACCCGTCTGCGACAACGCAGTCTCTCCCAACAACACCTAGCCGCTCCCTAGTATATTCAGCCTCTCTCAAACACCTGCTGCGTCTACAGCCGGCACCGGTGACCGTCGAATCGGCCTCATACGTGTCGAATGTAGATTGCGATTGCCGTCGAGTAGGTGACCGTGGTCTCATACCCGTCTGCGAAAAGGCAGCCTCTCCCAACAACACCCAGCCTCTCCCAAGTATATTCAGCCTCTCTCAAACACCTGCTGCGTCTACAGCCGGCACCGGTGACCGTCGAATCGGCCTCATACGTGTCGAATGTAGATTGCGATTGCCGTCGAGTAGGTGACCGTGGTCTCATAACCGTCTGCGACAAGGCAGTCTCTCCCAACAACACCTAGCCGCTCCCTAGTATATTCAGCCTCTCTCAAACACCTGCTGCGTCTACAGCCGGCACCGGTGACCGTCGAATCGGCGTCATACGTGGCGAATTGAGATTGCGATTGCCGTCGAGTAAGTGACCATGGTCTCATACCCGGCTGCGACAAGGAAGCCTCTCCCCAACAATACCCAGCATCTCCCAAGTATATTCAGCCTCTCTCAAACACCTGCTGCGTCTACAGCCGGCACCGGTGACCGTCGAATCGGCGTCATACGTGTCGAATGTAGATTGCGATTGCCGTCGAGTAGGTGACCGTGGTCTCATACTCGGCTGCGACAAGGCAGCCTCTCCCAACAACACCTAGCCGCTCCCTAGTATATTCAGCGTCCCTCAAACACCTGCTGCGTCTACAGCCGGCACCGATGATCGTCGAATCGGCGTCATACGTGTCGAATGGAGATTGCGATTGCCGTCGAGTAGGTGACCATGGTGTCATACACGTCTGCGACAAGGCAGCCTCTCCCAACAATACCTAGCCGCTCCCTAGTATATTCAGCCTCTCTCAAACACCTGCTGCGTCTACAGCCGGCACCGGTGACCGTCGAATCGGCGTCATACGTGGCGAATTGAGATTGCGATTGCCGTCGAGTAAGTGACCATGGTCTCATACCCGGCTGCGACAAGGAAGCCTCTCCCCAACAATACCCAGCATCTCCCAAGTATATTCAGCCTCTCTCAAAAACCTGCTGCGTCTACAGCCGGCACCGGTGACCGTCGAATCGGCGTCATACTTGTCGAATGGAGATTGCGATTGCCGTCGAGTAGGTGATCATGGTCTCATACCAGCCTGTGACAAGGCAGCCCCTCTCAACAACACCCAGCCTCTCCCAAGTATATTCAGCCTCTCTCAAGCACCTGCTGCGTCTACAGCCGGCACCGGTGACCGTCGAATCGGCCTCATACGTGTCGAATGGAGATTGCAATTGCCGTTGAGTAGGTGATCATGGTCTCATACCCGGCTGTGACAAGGCAGCCTCTCTCAACAACACCCAGCCTCTCCCAAGTATATTCAGCCTCTCTCAAGCACCTGCTGCGTCTACAGCCGGCACCGGTGATCGTCGAATCGGCCTCATACGTATCGAATGGAGATTGCGATTGCCGTCGAGTAGGTGATCATGGTCTCATACCCGGCTGTGACAAGGCAGCCTCTCCTAACAACACCTAGCCGCTCCCTAGAATATTCAGCCTCTCTGGAACACCTGCTGCGTCTACAGCCGGCACCGGTGACCCTCGAATCGGCGTCATACGTGTCGAATGTAGATTGCCATTGCTGTCGAGTAGGTGACCGCGGTCTCATGCTCGGCTGCGATAAGACAGCCTCTCTCAACCCCACCCAGCCTCTCCCAAGTATATTCAGCCTCTCTCAAACACCTGCTGCGTCTACATCTGGCACCGGTGACCGTCGAATCGGCGTCATACGTGTCGAATGTAGATTGCCATTGCTGTCGAGTAGGTGACCGCGGTCTCATGCTCGGCTGCGATAAGACAGCCTCTCTCAACCCCACCCAGCCTCTCCCTAGTATATTCAGCCTCTCTCAAACACCTGCTGCGTCTACAGCCGGCACCGGTGACCGTCGAATCGGCGTCATACGTGGCGAATTGAGATTGCGATTGCCGTCGAGTAAGTGACCATGGTCTCATACCCGGCTGCGACAAGGAAGCCTCTCCCCAACAATACCCAGCATCTCCCAAGTATATTCAGCCTCTCTCAAAAACCTGCTGCGTCTACAGCCGGCACCGGTGACCGTCGAATCGGCGTCATACTTGTCGAATGGAGATTGCGATTGCCGTCGAGTAGGTGATCATGGTCTCATACCAGCCTGTGACAAGGCAGCCCCTCTCAACAACACCCAGCCTCTCCCTAGTATATTCAGCCTCAATCAAACACCTGCTGCGTCTACAGCCGGCACCGGTGACCGTCGAATCGGCGTCATAGGTGTCGAATGGAGATGGCGATTGCCGTCGAGTAGGTGACCTTGGTCTCATACACGTCTGCGACAAGGCAGCCTCTCCCAAGAACACCTAGCCGCTCCCTAGTATATTCAGCCTCTCTCAGATACCTGCTGCGTCTACAGCCGGCACCGGTGACCGTCGAATCGGCCTCATACGTGTCGAATGGAGATTGCGATTGCCGTCGAGTAGGTGATCATGGTCTCATACCCGCCTGTGACAAGGCAGCCCCTCTCAACAACACCCAGCCTCTCCCAAGTATATTCAGCCTCTCTCAAGCACCTGCTACGTCTACAGCCGGCACCGGTGACCATCGAATCGGCCTCATACGTGTCGAATGGAGATTGCGATTGCCGTCGAGTAGGTGATCATGGTCTCATACCCGTCTGCGACAAGGCCGCCTCTCCCAACAACACCTAGCCGCTCCCTAGTATATTCAGCCTCTCTCAAACACCTGCTGCGTCTACAGCCGCCACCGGTGACCGTCGAATCGGCCTCATACGTGTCGAATGGAGATTGCGATTGCCGTCGAGTAGGTGATCATGGTCTCATACCCGGCTGTGACAAGGCAGCCTCTTCTAACAACACCTAGCCGCTCCCTAGTATATTCAGCCTCTCTCGAACACCTGCGGCGTCTACAGCCGGCACCGGTGACCGTCGAATCGGCGTCATACGTGTCGAATGGAGATTGCGATTGCCGTCGAGTAGGTGACCATGGTCTAATACCCGTCTGCAACAAGGGAGCCTCTCCCAACAACACCTAGCCGCTCCCTAGTACATTCAGCCTCTCGCAAACACCTGCTGCGTCTACAGCCGGCACCGGTGACCGTCGAATCGGCCTCATACGTATCGAATGGAGATTGCGATTGCCGTCGAGTAGGTGATCATGGTCTCATACACGGCTGTGACAAGGCAGCCTCTCTCAACAACACCCAGCCTCTCCCAAGTATATTCAGCATCTCTCAAGCACCTGCTGTGTCTACAGCCGGCAGCAGTGACCGTCGAATCGGCGTCATACGTGTCGAATGGAGATTTCGATTGCGTTCGAGTTGGTGACCATGGTCTCATATCCGGCTGCGACAAGGCAGCCTCTCCCCAACAATACCCAGCATCTCCCAAGTATATTTAGCCTCTCTCAAACACCTGCTGCGTCTACATCCGGCACCGGTGACCGTCGAATCGGCGTCATACGTGTCGAATGGAGATTGCGATTGCCGTCGAGTAGGTGACCATGGTCTCATACCCGTCTGCGACAAGGCAGGCTCTCCCAACAACACCTAGCCGCTCCCTAGTATATTTAGCCTCTCTCAAACACCTGCTGCGCCTACAGCCGGCACCGGTGACCGTCGAATCGGCCTCATACGTGTCGAATGGAGATTGCGATTGCCGTCGAGTAGATGATCATGGTCTCATACCCGTCTGCGACAAGCGCCCTCTCGCAACAATACCTAGCCGCTCCCTAGTATATTTAGCCTGTCTCAAATACCTGCTGCGTCTACAGCCGGCACCGGTGACCGTCGAATCGGCCTCATACGTGTCGAATGGAGATTGCGATTGCCGTCGAGTAGGTGATCATGGTCTCATACCCGGCTGTGACAAGGCAGCCTCTCTCAACAACACCCAGCCTCTCCCAAGTATATTCAGCCTCTCTCAAACACCTGCTGCGTCTACACCCGGCACCGGTGACCGTCGAATCGGCCTCATACGTGTTGAATGGAGATTGCGATTGCCGTCGAGTAGGTGATCGTGGTCTCATACCCGTCTGCGACAAGGCAGCCTCTCCCAACAACACCTAGTCGCTCCCTAGTATATTCAGCCTCTCTCAAACAACTGCTGCGTCTACAGCCGGCACCGGTGACCGTCGAATCGGCCTCATACGTGTCGAATGGAGATTGCGATTGCCGTCGAGTAGGTGATCATGGTCTCATACCCGTCTGCGACAAGGCAGCCTCTCGCAACAATACCTAGCCGCTCCCTAGTATATTTAGCCTCTCTCAAATACCTGCTGCGTCTACAGCCGGCACGGGTGACCGTCGAATCGGCCTCAAACGTGTCGAATGGAGATTGCGATTGCCGTCGAGTAGGTGATCATGGTCTCATACCCGGCTGTGACAAGGCAGGCTCTCTCAACAACACCCAGCCTCTCCCAAGTATATTCAGCCTCTCTCAAACACCTGCTGCGTCTACACCCGGCACCGGTGACCGTCGAATCGGCCTCATACGTGTTGAATGGATATTGCGATTGCCGTCGAGTAGGTGACCATGGTCTCATACCCGTCTGCGACAAGGCAGGCTCTCCCAACAACACCTAGCCGCTCCCTAGTATATTTAACCTCTCTCAAACACCTGCTGCGTCTACAGCCGGCACCGGTGACCGTCGAATCGGCCTCATACGTGTCGAATGGAGATTGCGATTGTCGTCGAGTAGGTGATCATGGTCTCATACCCGTCTGCGACAAGGCAGCCTCTCGCAACAATACCTAGCCGCTCCCTAGTATATTTAGCCTCCCTCAAATACCTGCTGCGTCTACAGCCGGCACCGGTGACCGTCGAATCGGCCTCATACGTGTCGAATGGAGATTGCGATTGCCGTCGAGTAGGTGATCATGGTCTCATACCCGTCTGCGACAAGGCCGCCTCTCCCAACAACACCTAGCCGCTCTCTAGTATATTCAGCCTCTCTCAAACACCTGCTGCGTCTACAGCCGGCACCGGTGACCGTCGAATCGGCCTCATACGTGTCGAATGGAGACTGCGATTGCCGTCGAGTAGGTGATCATGGTCTCATATCCGGCTGTGACAAGGCAGCCTCTTCTAACAACACCTAGCCGCTCCCTAGTATATTCAGCCTCTCTCGAACACCTGCTGCGTCTACAGCCGGCACCGGTGACCGTCGAATCGGCGTCATACGTGTCGAATGGAGATTGCGATTGCCGTCGAGTAGGTGACCATGGTCTAATACCCGTCTGCAACAAGGGAGCCTCTCCCAACAACACCTAGCCGCTCCCTAGTATATTCAGCCTCTCTCAAACACCTGCTGCGTCTACAGCCGGCACCGGTGACCGTCGAATCGGCCTCATACGTGTCGAATGGAGATTGCGATTGCCGTCGAGTAGGTGATCATGGTCTCATACACGGCTGTGACAAGGCAGCCTCTCTCAACAACACCCAGCCTCTCCCAAGTATATTCAGCATCTCTCAAGCACCTGCTGTGTCTACAGCCGGCAGCAGTGACCGTCGAATCGGCGTCATACGTGTCGAATGGAGATTTCGATTGCGTTCGAGTTGGTGACCATGGTCTCATATCCGGCTGCGACAAGGCAGCCTCTCCCCAACAATACCCAGCATCTCCCAAGTATATTTAGCCTTTCTCAAACACCTGCTGCGTCTACATCCGGCACCGGTGACCGTCGAATCGGCGTCATACGTGTCGAATGGAGATTGCGATTGCCGTCGAGTAGGTGACCATGGTCTCATACCCGTCTGCGACAAGGCAGGCTCTCCCAACAACACCTAGCCGCTCCCTAGTATATTTAGCCTCTCTCAAATACCTGCTGCGTCTACAGCCGGCACCGGTGACCGTCGAATCGGCCTCATACGTGTCGAATGGAGATTGCGATTGCCGTCGAGTAGGTGATCATGGTCTCATACCCGGCTGTGACAAGGCAGCCTCTCTCAACATCACCCAGCCTCTCCCAAGTATATTCAGCCTCTCTCAAACACCTGCTGCGTCTACACCCGGCACCGGTGACCGTCGAATCGGCCTCATACGTGTTGAATGGAGATTGCGATTGCCGTCGAGTAGGTGATCGTGGTCTCATACCCGTCTGCGACAAGGCAGCCTCTCCCAACAATACCTAGTCGCTCCCTAGTATATTCAGCCTCTCTCAAACAACTGCTGCGTCTACAGCCGGCACCGGTGACCGTCGAATCGGCCTCATACGTGTCGAATGGAGATTGCGATTGCCGTCGAGTAGGTGATCATGGTCTCATACCCGTCTGCGACAAGGCAGCCTCTCGCAACAATACCTAGCCGCTCCCTAGTATATTTAGCCTCTCTCAAATACCTGCTGCGTCTACAGCCGGCACCGGTGACCGTCGAATCGGCCTCATACGTGTCGAATGGAGATTGCGATTGCCGTCGAGTAGGTGATCATGGTCTCATACCCGGCTGTGACAAGGCAGCCTCTCTCAACAACACCCAGCCTCTCCCAAGTATATTCAGCCTCTCTCAAACACCTGCTGCGTCTACACCCGGCACCGGTGACCGTCGAATCGGCCTCATACGTGTTGAATGGAGATTGCGATTGCCGTCGAGTAGGTGACCATGGTCTCATACCCGTCTGCGACAAGGCAGGCTCTCCCAACAACACCTAGCCGCTCCCTAGTATATTTAACCTCTCTCAAACACCTGCTGCGTCTACAGCCGGCACCGGTGACCGTCGAATCGGCCTCATACGTGTCGAATGGAGATTGCGATTGCCGTCGAGTAGGTGATCATGGTCTCATAACCGTCTGCGACAAGGCAGCCTCTCGCAACAATACCTAGCCGCTCCCTAGTATATTTAGCCTCTCTCAAATACCTGCTGCGTCTACAGCCGGCACCGGTGACCGTCGAATCGGCCTCATACGTGTCGAATGGAGATTGCGATTGCCGTCGAGTAGGTGATCATGGTCTCATACCCGTCTGCGACAAGGCCGCCTCTCCCAACAACACCTAGCCGCTCCCTAGTATATTCAGCCTCTCTCAAACACCTGCTGCGTCTACAGCCGGCACCGGTGACCGTCGAATCGGCGTCATACGTGTCGAATTGAGATTGCGATTGCCGTCGAGTAGGTGACCGTGGTCTCATACCCGTCTGCGACAACGCAGCCTCTCCCAACAACACCTAGCCGCTCCCTAGTATATTCAGCCTCTCTCAAACACCTGCTGCATCTACAGCCGGTACCGGTGACCGTCGAATCGGCGTCATACGTGTCGAATGTAGATTGCGATTGCCGTCGAGTAGGTGACCGTGGTCTCATACTCGGCTGCGACAAGGCAGCCTCTCCCAACAACACCTAGCCACTCCCTAGTATATTCAGCCTCTTTCAAACACATGCTGCGTCTACAGCCGGCACCGGTGACCGTCGAATCGGCGTCATACGTGGCGAATTGAGATTACGATTGCCGTCGAGTAAGTGACCATGGTCTCATACTCGGCTGCGACAAGGAAGCCTCTCCCCAACAATACCCAGCATCTCCCAAGTATATTCAGCCTCTCTCAAACACCTGCTGCGTCTACAGCCGGCACCGGTGACCGTCGAATCGGCGTCATACGTGTCGAATGTAGATTGCGATTGCCGTCGAGTAGGTGACCGTGGTCTCATACTCGGCTGCGACAAGGCAGCCCCTCCCAACAACACCTAGCCGCTCCCTAGTATATTCAGCCTCCCTCAAACACCTGCTGCGTCTACAGCCGGCACCGATGATCGTCGAATCGGCGTCATAAGTGTCGAATGGAGATTGCGATTGCCGTCGAGTAGGTGACCATGGTGTCATACACGTCTGCGACAAGGCAGCCTCTCCCAACAACACCTAGCAGCTCCCTAGTATATTCAGCCTCTCTCAAACACCTGCTGCGTCTACAGCCGGCACCGGTGACCGTCGAATCGGCGTCATACGTGGCGAATTGAGATTGCGATTGCCGTCGAGTAAGTGACCATGGTCTCATACCCGGCTGCGACAAGGAAGCCTCTCCCCAACAATACCCAGCATCTCCCAAGTATATTCAGCCTCTCTCAAAAACCTGCTGCGTCTACAGCCGGCACCGGTGACCGTCGAATCGGCGTCATACTTGTCGAATGGAGATTGCGATTGCCGTCGAGTAGGTGATCATGGTCTCATACCCGCCTGTGACAAGGCAGCCCCTCTCAACAACACCCAGCCTCTCCCAAGTATATTCAGCCTCTCTCAAGCACCTGCTGCGTCTACAGCCGGCACCGGTGACCGTCGAATCGGCCTCATACGTGTCGAATGGAGATTGCGATTGCCGTCGAGTAGGTGATCATGGTCTCATACCCGGCTGTGACAAGGCAGCCTCTCTCAACAACACCCAGCCTCTTCCAAGTATATTCAGCCTCTCTCAAGCACCTGCTGCGTCTACAGCCGGCACCGGTGATCGTCGAATCGGCCTCATACGTATCGAATGGAGATTGCGATTGCCGTCGAGTAGGTGATCATGGTCTCATACCCGGCTGTGACAAGGCAGCCTCTCCTAACAACACCTAGCCGCTCCCTAGAATATTCAGCCTCTCTGGAACACCTGCTGCGTCTACAGCCGGCACCGGTGACCGTCGAATCGGCGTCATACGTGTCGAATGTAGATTGCCATTGCTGTCGAGTAGGTGACCGCGGTCTCATGCTCGGCTGCGATAAGACAGCCTCTCTCAACCCCACCCAGCCTCTCCCAAGTATATTCAGCCTCTCTCAAACACCTGCTGCGTCTACATCTGGCACCGGTGACCGTCGAATCGGCATCATACGTGTCGAATGCAGATTGCGATTGCCGTCGAGTAGATGACCGTGGTCTTTTGCTCGGCTGTGACAAGGCAGCCTCTCCCAACAACACCTAGCCGCTCCCTAGTATATTCAGCCTCAATCAAACACCTGCTGCGTCTACAGCCGGCACCGGTGACCGTCGAATCGGCGTCATACGTGTTGAATGGAGATGGCGATTGCCGTCGAGTAGGTGATCATGGTCTCATACCCGCCTGTGACAAGGCAGCCCCTCTCAACAACACCCAGCCTCTCCCAAGTATATTCAGCCTCTCTCAAGCACCTGCTACGTCTACAGCCGGCACCGGTGACCGTCGAATCGGCCTCATACGTGTCGAATGGAGATTGCGAATGCCGTCGAGTAGGTGATCATGGTCTCATACCCGTCTGCGAAGAGGCCGCCTCTCCCAACAACACCTAGCCGCTCCCTAGTATATTCAGCCTCTCTCAAACACCTGCTGCGTCTACAGCCGCCACCGGTGACCGTCGAATCGGCCTCATACGTGTCGAATGGAGATTGCGATTGCCGTCGAGTAGGTGATCATGGTCTCATACCCGGCTGTGACAAGGCAGCCTCTTCTAACAACACCTAGCCGCTCCCTAGTATATTCAGCCTCTCTCGAACACCTGCTGCGTCTACAGCCGGCACCGGTGACCGTCGAATCGGCGTCATACGTGTCGAATGGAGATTGCGATTGCCGTCGAGTAGGTGACCATGGTCTAATACCCGTCTGCAACAAAGGAGCCTCTCCCAACAACACCTAGACGCTCCCTAGTATATTCAGCCTCTCTCAAACACCTGCTGCGTCTATAGCCGGCACCGGTGACCGTCGAATCGGCCTCATACGTGCCGAATGGAGATTGCGATTGCCGTCGAGTAGGTGATCATGGTCTCATACACGGCTGTGACAAGGCAGCCTCTCTCAACAACACCCAGCCTCTCCCAAGTATATTCAGCATCTCTCAAGCACCTGCTGTGTCTACAGCCGGCAGCAGTGACCGTCGAATCGGCGTCATACGTGTCGAATGGAGATTTCGATTGCGTTCGAGTTGGTGACCATGGTCTCATATCCGGCTGCGACAAGGCAGCCTCTCCCCAACAATACCCAGCATCTCCCAAGTATATTTAGCCTCTCTCAAACACCTGCTGCGTCTACATCCGGCACCGGTGACCGTCGAAT
The DNA here is from genome assembly GCA_937620795.1 of Thecophora atra. Taxonomy (NCBI): domain Eukaryota; kingdom Metazoa; phylum Arthropoda; class Insecta; order Diptera; family Conopidae; genus Thecophora; species Thecophora atra. Next base: position 28,233,929 of record OW569398.1, on the reverse strand, counting down.
CGGCGTCATACGTGTCGAATGGAGATTGCGATTGCCGTCGAGTAGGTGACCATGGTCTCATACCCGTCTGCGACAAGGCAGGCTCTCCCAACAACACCTAGCCGCTCCCTAGTATATTTAGCCTCTCTCAAACACCTGCTGCGTCTACAGCCGGCACCGGTGACCGTCGAATCGGCCTCATACGTGTCGAATGGAGATTGCGATTGCCGTCGAGTAGGTGATCATGGTCTCATACCCGTCTGCGACAAGCGCCCTCTCGCAACAATACCTAGCCGCTCCCTAGTATATTTAGCCTCTCTCAAATACCTGCTGCGTGTACAGCCGGCACCGGTGACCGTCGAATCGGCCTCATACGTGTCGAATGGAGATTGCGATTGCCGTCGAGTAGGTGATCATGGTCTCATACCCGGCTGTGACAAGGCAGCCTCTCTCAACAACACCCAGCCTCTCCCAAGTATATTCAGCCTCTCTCAAACACCTGCTGCGTCTACACCCGGCACCGGTGACCGTCGAATCGGCCTCATACGTGTTGAATGGAGATTGCGATTGCCGTCGAGTAGGTGATCGTGGTCTCATACCCGTCTGCGACAAGGCAGCCTCTCCCAACAACACCTAGTCGCTCCCTAGTATATTCAGCCTCTCTCAAACAACTGCTGCGTCTACAGCCGGCACCGGTGACCGTCGAATCGGCCTCATACGTGTCGAATGGAGATTGCGATTGCCGTCGAGTAGGTGATCATGGTCTCATACCCGTCTGCGACAAGGCAGCCTCTCTCAACAACACCCAGCCTCTCCCAAGTATATTCAGCCTCTCTCAAACACCTGCTGCGTCTACACCCGGCACCGGTGACCGTCGAATCGGCCTCATACGTGTTGAATGGAGATTGCGATTGCCGTCGAGAAGGTGACCATGGTCTCATACCCGTCTGCGACAAGGTTTGCTCTCCCAACAACACCTAGCCGCTCCCTAGTATATTTAACCTCTCTCAAACACCTGCTGCGTCTACAGCCGGCACCGGTGACCGTCGAATCGGCCTCATACGTGTCGAATGGAGATTGCGATTGCCGTCGAGTAGGTGATCATGGTCTCATACCCGTCTGCTACAAAGCAGCCTCTCGCAACAATACCTAGCCGCTCCCTAGTATATTTAGCCTCTCTCAAATACCTGCTGCGTCTACAGCCGGCACCGGTGACCGTCGAATCGGCCTCATACGTGTCGAATGGAGATTGCGATTGCCGTCGAGTAGGTGATCATGGTCTCATACCCGGCTGTGACAAGGCAGCCTCTCTCAACAACACCCAGCCTCTCCCAAGTATATTCAGCCTCTCTCAAACACCTGCTGCGTCTACACCCGGCACCGGTGACCGTCGAATCGGCCTCATATGTGTCGAATGGAGATTGCGATTGCCGTCGAGTAGGTGATCATGGTCTCATACCCGCCTGTGACAAGGCAGCCCCTCTCAACAACACCCAGCCTCTCCCAAGTATATTCAGCCTCTCTCAAGCACCTGCTACGTCTACAGCCGGCACCGGTGACCGTCGAATCGGCCTCATACGTGTCGAATGGAGATTGCGATTGCCGTCGAGTAGGTGATCATGGTCTCATACCCGTCTGCGACAAGGCCGCCTCTCCCAACAACACCTAGCCGCTCCCTAGTATATTCAGCCTCTCTCAAACACCTGCTGCGTCTACAGCCGGCACCGGTGACCGTCGAATCGGCCTCATACGTGTCGAATGGAGATTGCGATTGCCGTCGAGTAGGTGATCATGGTCTCATACCCGGCTGTGACAAGGCAGCCTCTTCTAACAACACCTAGCCGCTCCCTAGTATATTCAGCCTCTCTCGAACACCTGCTGCGTCTACAGCCGGCACCGGTGACCGTCGAATCGGCGTCATACGTGTCGAATGGAGATTGCGATTGCCGTCGAGTAGGTGACCATGGTCTAATACCCGTCTGCAACAAGGGAGCCTCTCCCAACAACACCTAGCCGCTCCCTAGTATATTCAGCCTCTCTCAAACACCTGCTGCGTCTACAGCCGGCACCGGTGACCGTCGAATCGGCCTCATACGTGTCGAATGGAGATTGCGATTGCCGTCGAGTAGGTGATCATGGTCTCATACACGGCTGTGACAAGGCAGCCTCTCTCAACAACACCCAGCCTCTCCCAAGTATATTCAGCATCTCTCAAGCACCTGCTGTGTCTACAGCCGGCAGCAGTGACCGTCGAATCGGCGTCATACGTGTCGAATGGAGATTTCGATTGCGTTCGAGTTGGTGACCATGGTCTCATATCCGGCTGCGACAAGGCAGCCTCTCCCCAACAATACCCAGCATCTCCCAAGTATTTTTAGCCTCTCTCAAACACCTGCTGCGTCTACATCCGGCACCGGTGACCGTCGAATCGGCGTCATACGTGTCGAATGGAGATTGCGATTGCCGTCGAGTAGGTGACCATGGTCTCATACCCGTCTGCGACAAGGCAGGCTCTCCCAACAACACCTAGACGCTCCCTAGTATATTCAGCCTCTCTCAAACACCTGCTGCGTCTACAGCCGGCACCGGTGACCGTCGAATCGGCCTCATACGTGTCGAATGGAGATTGCGATTGCCGTCGAGTAGGTGATCATGGTCTCATACACGGCTGTGACAAGGCAGCCTCTCTCAACAACACCCAGCCTCTCCCAAGTATATTCAGCATCTCTCAAGCACCTGCTGTGTCTACAGCCGGCAGCAGTGACCGTCGAATCGGCGTCATACGTGTCGAATGGAGATTTCGATTGCCGTCGAGTAGGTGATCATGGTCTCATACACGGCTGTGACAAGGCAGCCTCTCTCAACAACACCCAGCCTCTCCCAAGTATATTCAGCATCTCTCAAGCACCTGCTGTGTCTACAGCCGGCAGCAGTGACCGTCGAATCGGCGTCATACGTGTCGAATGGAGATTTCGATTGCGTTCGAGTTGGTGACCATGGTCTCATATCCGGCTGCGACAAGGCAGCCTCTCCCCAACAATACCCAGCATCTCCCAAGTATATTTAGCCTCTCTCAAACACCTGCTGCGTCTACATCCGGCACCGGTGACCGTCGAATCGGCGTCATACGTGTCGAATGGAGATTGCGATTGCCGTCGAGTAGGTGACCATGGTCTCATACCCGTCTGCGACAAGGCAGGCTCTCCCAACAACACCTAGCCGCTCCCTAGTATATTTAGCCTCTCTCAAACACCTGCTGCGTCTACATCCGGCACCGGTGACCGTCGAATCGGCGTCATACGTGTCGAATGGAGATTGCGATTGCCGTCGAGTAGGTGACCATGGTCTCATACCCGTCTGCGACAAGGCAGGCTCTCCCAACAACACCCAGCCTCTCCCAAGTATATTCAGCCTCTCTCAAGCACCTGCTGCGTCTACATCTGGCACCGGTGACCGTCGAATCGGCATCATACGTGTCGAATGGAGATTGCGATTGCCGTCGAGTAGGTGATCATGGTCTCATACCCGTCTGCGACAAGCGCCCTCTCGCAACAATACCTAGCCGCTCCCTAGTATATTTAGCCTCTCTCAAATACCTGCTGCGTGTACAGCCGGCACCGGTGACCGTCGAATCGGCCTCATACGTGTCGAATGGAGATTGCGATTGCCGTCGAGTAGGTGATCATGGTCTCATACCCGCCTGTGACAAGGCAGCCCCTCTCAACAACACCCAGCCTCTCCCAAGTATATTCAGCCTCTCTCAAGCACCTGCTACGTCTACAGCCGGCACCGGTGACCGTCGAATCGGCCTCATACGTGTCGAATGGAGATTGCGATTGCCGTCGAGTAGGTGATCATGGTCTCATACCCGTCTGCGACAAGGCCGCCTCTCCCAACAACACCTAGCCGCTCCCTAGTATATTCAGCCTCTCTCAAACACCTGCTGCGTCTACAGCCGGCACCGGTGACCGTCGAATCGGCCTCATACGTGTCGAATGGAGATTGCGATTGCCGTCGAGTAGGTGATCATGGTCTCATACCCGGCTGTGACAAGGCAGCCTCTTCTAACAACACCTAGCCGCTCCCTAGTATATTCAGCCTCTCTCGAACACCTGCTGCGTCTACAGCCGGCACCGGTGACCGTCGAATCGGCGTCATACGTGTCGAATGGAGATTGCGATTGCCGTCGAGTAGGTGACCATGGTCTAATACCCGTCTGCAACAAGGGAGCCTCTCCCAACAACACCTAGACGCTCCCTAGTATATTCAGCCTCTCTCAAACACCTGCTGCGTCTACAGCCGGCACCGGTGACCGTCGAATCGGCCTCATACGTGTCGAATGGAGATTGCGATTGCCGTCGAGTAGGTGATCATGGTCTCATACCCGTCTGCGAAAAGGCAGCCTCTCGCAACAATACCTAGCCGCTCCCTAGTATATTTAGCCTCTCTCAAATACCTGCTGCGTCTACAGCCGGCACCGGTGACCGTCGAATCGGCCTCATACGTGTCGAATGGAGATTGCGATTGCCGTCGAGTAGGTGATCATGGTCTCATACCCGGCTGTGACAAGGCAGCCTCTCTCAACAACACCCAGCCTCTCCCAAGTATATTCAGCCTCTCTCAAACACCTGCTGCGTCTACACCCGGCACCGGTGACCGTCGAATCGGCCTCATACGTGTTGAATGGAGATTGCGATTGCCGTCGAGTAGGTGACCATGGTCTCATACCCGTCTGCGACAAGGCAGGCTCTCCCAACAACACCTAGCCGCTCCCTAGTATATTTAGCCTCTCTCAAACACCTGCTGCGTCTACAGCCGGCACCGGTGACCGTCGAATCGGCCTCATACGTGTCGAATGGAGATTGCGATTGCCGTCGAGTAGGTGATCATGGTCTCATACCCGTCTGCGACAAGGCAGCCTCTCGCAACAATACCTAGCCGCTCCCTAGTATATTTAGCCTCTCTCAAATACCTGCTGCGTCTACAGCCGGCACCGGTGACCGTCGAATCGGCCTCATACGTGTCGAATGGAGATTGCGATTGCCGTCGAGTAGGTGATCATGGTCTCATACCCGGCTGTGACAAGACAGCCTCTCCTAACAACACCTAGCCGCTCCCTAGAATATTCAGCCTCTCTGGAACACCTGCTGCGTCTACAGCCGGCACCGGTGACCGTCGAATCGGCCTCATAAGTGTCGAATGGAGATTGCGATTGCCGTCGAGTAGGTGATCATGGTCTCATACCCGCCTGTGACAAGGCAGCCCCTCTCAACAACACCCAGCCTCTCCCAAGTATATTCAGCCTCTCTCAAGCACCTGCTGCGTCTACAGCCGGCACCGGTGACCGTCGAATCGGCGTCATACGTGTCGAATGTAGATTGCGATTGCCGTCGAGTAGGTGACCGTGGTCTCATACTCGGCTGCGACAAGGCAGCCTCTCCCAACAACACCTAGCCGCTCCCTAGTATATTCAGCCTCTTTCAAACACCTGCTGCGTCTACAGCCGGCACCGGTGGCCGTCGAATCGGCGTCTTTATTGTCGAATTGAGATTGCGATTGCCGTCGAGTAGGTGACCGTGGTCTCATACCCGTCTGCGACAAGGCGTTCTCTCCCAACAACACCTAGCCGCTCCCTAGTATATTCAGCCTCTCTCAAACACCTGCTGCGTGTACAGCCGACACCGGTGACCGTCGAATCGGCGTCATACGTGTCGAATTGAGATTGCGATTGCCGTCGAGTAGGTGACCATGGTCTCATACCCGGCTGCGACAAGGCAGCCTCTCCCCAACAATACCCAGCATCTCCCAAGTATATTCAGCCTCTCTCAAATACCTGCTGCGTCTACAGCCGGCACCGGTGACCGTCGAATCGGCCTCATACCTGTCGAATGGAGATTGCGATTGCCGTCGAGTAGGTGACCATGGTCTCATACCCGTCTGCGACAAAGCAGCCTCTTCCAACAACACCTAGCCGCTCCCTAGTATATTCAGCCTCTCTCAAACACCTGCTGCGTCTAAAGCCGGCACCTGTGACCGTCGAATCGCCCTCATAAGTGTCGAATGGAGATTGCGATTGCCGCGGAGTAGGTGATCATGGTCTCATACCCGGCTGTGACAAAGCAGCCTCTCTCAACAACACCCAGCCTCTCCCAAGTATATTCAGCCTCTCTCAAGCACCTGCTGTGTCTACAGCCGGCAGCAGTGACCGTCGAATCGGCGTCATACGTGTCGAATGGAGATTTCGATTGCCGTCGAGTAGGTGATCATGGTCTCATATCCGGCTGCGACAAGGAAGACTCTCCCCAACAATACCCAGCATCTCCCAAGTATATTCAGCCTCTCTCAAATACCTGCTGCGTCTACAGCCGGCACCGGTGACCGTCGAATCGGCCTCATACCTGTCGAATGGAGATTGCGATTGCCGTCGAGTAGGTGACCATGGTCTCATACCCGTCTGCGACAAAGCAGCCTCTTCCAACAACACCTAGCCGCTCCCTAGTATATTCAGCCTCTCTCAAACACCTGCTGCGTCTACAGCCAGCACCGGTGACCGTCGAATCGGCGTCATACGTGTTGAATGGAGATGGCGATTGCCGTCGAGTAGGTGACCATGGTCTCATACACGTCTGCGACAAGGCAGCCTCTCCCAAGAACACCTAGCCGCTCCCTAGTATATTCAGCCTCTCTCAGATACCTGCTGCGTCTACAGCCGGCACCGGTGACCGTCGAATCGGCCTCATACGTGTCGAATGGAGATTGCGATTGCCGTCGAGTAGGTGATCATGGTCTCATACCCGCCTGTGACAAGGCAGCCCCTCTCAACAACACCCAGCCTCTCCCAAGTATATTCAGCCTCTCTCAAGCACCTGCTACGTCTACAGCCGGCACCGGTGACCGTCGAATCGGCCTCATACGTGTCGAATGGAGATTGCGATTGCCGTCGAGTAGGTGATCATGGTCTCATACCCGTCTGCGACAAGGCAGCCTCTCTCAACAACACCCAGCCTCTCCCAAGTATATTCAGCCTCTCTCAAACACCTGCTGCGTCTACACCCGGCACCGGTGACCGTCGAATCGGCCTCATACGTGTTGAATGGAGATTGCGATTGCCGTCGAGAAGGTGACCATGGTCTCATACCCGTCTGCGACAAGGCAGGCTCTCCCAACAACACCTAGCCGCTCCCTAGTATATTTAACCTCTCTCAAACACCTGCTGCGTCTACAGCCGGCACCGGTGACCGTCGAATCGGCCTCATACGTGTCGAATGGAGATTGCGATTGCCGTCGAGTAGGTGATCATGGTCTCATACCCGTCTGCGACAAAGCAGCCTCTCGCAACAATACCTAGCCGCTCCCTAGTATATTTAGCCTCTCTCAAATACCTGCTGCGTCTACAGCCGGCACCGGTGACCGTCGAATCGGCCTCATACGTGTCGAATGGAGATTGCGATTGCCGTCGAGTAGGTGATCATGGTCTCATACCCGGCTGTGACAAGGCAGCCTCTCTCAACAACACCCAGCCTCTCCCAAGTAGATTCAGCCTCTCTCAAACACCTGCTGCGTCTACACCCGGCACCGGTGACCGTCGAATCGGCCTCATACGTGTCGAATGGAGATTGCGATTGCCGTCGAGTAGGTGATCATGGTCTCATACCCGCCTGTGACAAGGCAGCCCCTCTCAACAACACCCAGCCTCTCCCAAGTATATTCAGCCTCTCTCAAGCACCTGCTACGTCTACAGCCGGCACCGGTGACCGTCGAATCGGCCTCATACGTGTCGAATGGAGATTGCGATTGCCGTCGAGTAGGTGATCATGGTCTCATACCCGTCTGCGACAAGGCCGCCTCTCCCAAAAACACCTAGCCGCTCCCTAGTATATTCAGCCTCTCTCAAACACCTGCTGCGTCTACAGCCGGCAGCGGTGACCGTCGAATCGGCCTCATACGTGTCGAATGGAGATTGCGATTGCCGTCGAGTAGGTGATCATGGTCTCATACCCGGCTGTGACAAGGCAGCCTCTTCTAACAACACCTAGCCGCTCCCTAGTATATTCAGCCTCTCTCGAACACCTGCTGCGTCTACAGCCGGCACCGGTGACCGTCGAATCGGCGTCATACGTGTCGAATGGAGATTGCGATTGCCGTCGAGTAGGTGACCATGGTCTAATACCCGTCTGCAACAAGGGAGCCTCTCCCAACAACACCTAGCCGCTCCCTAGTATATTCAGCCTCTCTCAAACACCTGCTGCGTCTACAGCCGGCACCGGTGACCGTCGAATCGGCCTCATACGTGTCGAATGGAGATTGCGATTGCCGTCGAGTAGGTGATCATGGTCTCATACACGGCTGTGACAAGGCAGCCTCTCTCAACAACACCCAGCCTCTCCCAAGTATATTCAGCATCTCTCAAGCACCTGCTGTGTCTACAGCCGGCAGCAGTGACCGTCGAATCGGCGTCATACGTGTCGAATGGAGATTTCGATTGCGTTTGAGTTGGTGACCATGGTCTCATATCCGGCTGCGACAAGGCAGCCTCTCCCCAACAATACCCAGCATCTCCCAAGTATTTTTAGCCTCTCTCAAACACCTGCTGCGTCTACATCCGGCACCGGTGACCGTCGAATCGGCGTCATACGTGTCGAATGGAGATTGCGATTGCCGTCGAGTAGGTGACCATGGTCTCATACCCGTCTGCGACAAGGCAGGCTCTCCCAACAACACCTAGACGCTCCCTAGTATATTCAGCCTCTCTCAAACACCTGCTGCGTCTACAGCCGGCACCGGTGACCGTCGAATCGGCCTCATACGTGTCGAATGGAGATTGCGATTGCCGTCGAGTAGGTGATCATGGTCTCATACACGGCTGTGACAAGGCAGCCTCTCTCAACAACACCCAGCCTCTCCCAAGTATATTCAGCATCTCTCAAGCACCTGCTGTGTCTACAGCCGGCAGCAGTGACCGTCGAATCGGCGTCATACGTGTCGAATGGAGATTTCGATTGCCGTCGAGTAGGTGATCATGGTCTCATACACGGCTGTGACAAGGCAGCCTCTCTCAACAACACCCAGCCTCTCCCAAGTATATTCAGCATCTCTCAAGCACCTGCTGTGTCTACAGCCGGCAGCAGTGACCGTCGAATCGGCCTCATACGTGTCGAATGGAGATTGCGATTGCCGTCGAGTAGGTGATCATGGTCTCATACCCGTCTGCGAAAAGGCAGCCTCTCGCAACAATACCTAGCCGCTCCCTAGTATATTTAGCCTCTCTCAAATACCTGCTGCGTCTACAGCCGGCACCGGTGACCGTCGAATCGGCCTCATACGTGTCGAATGGAGATTGCGATTGCCGTCGAGTAGGTGATCATGGTCTCATACCCGGCTGTGACAAGGCAGCCTCTCTCAACAACACCCAGCCTCTCCCAAGTATATTCAGCCTCTCTCAAACACCTGCTGCGTCTACACCCGGCACCGGTGACCGTCGAATCGGCCTCATACGTGTTGAATGGAGATTGCGATTGCCGTCGAGTAGGTGACCATGGTCTCATACCCGTCTGCGACAAGGCAGGCTCTCCCAACAACACCTAGCCGCTCCCTAGTATATTTAGCCTCTCTCAAACACCTGCTGCGTCTACAGCCGGCACCGGTGACCGTCGAATCGGCCTCATACGTGTCGAATGGAGATTGCGATTGCCGTCGAGTAGGTGATCATGGTCTCATACCCGTCTGCGACAAGGCAGCCTCTCGCAACAATACCTAGCCGCTCCCTAGTATATTTAGCCTCTCTCAAATACCTGCTGCGTCTACAGCCGGCACCGGTGACCGTCGAATCGGCCTCATACGTGTCGAATGGAGATTGCGATTGCCGTCGAGTAGGTGATCATGGTCTCATACCCGGCTGTGACAAGACAGCCTCTCCTAACAACACCTAGCCGCTCCCTAGAATATTCAGCCTCTCTGGAACACCTGCTGCGTCTACAGCCGGCACCGGTGACCGTCGAATCGGCCTCATAAGTGTCGAATGGAGATTGCGATTGCCGTCGAGTAGGTGATCATGGTCTCATACCCGCCTGTGACAAGGCAGCCCCTCTCAACAACACCCAGCCTCTCCCAAGTATATTCAGCCTCTCTCAAGCACCTGCTGCGTCTACAGCCGGCACCGGTGACCGTCGAATCGGCGTCATACGTGTCGAATGTAGATTGCGATTGCCGTCGAGTAGGTGACCGTGGTCTCATACTCGGCTGCGACAAGGCAGCCTCTCCCAACAACACCTAGCCGCTCCCTAGTATATTCAGCCTCTTTCAAACACCTGCTGCGTCTACAGCCGGCACCGGTGGCCGTCGAATCGGCGTCTTTATTGTCGAATTGAGATTGCGATTGCCGTCGAGTAGGTGACCGTGGTCTCATACCCGTCTGCGACAAGGCGTTCTCTCCCAACAACACCTAGCCGCTCCCTAGTATATTCAGCCTCTCTCAAACACCTGCTGCGTCTACAGCCGGCACCGGTGACCGTCGAATCGGCCTCATACCTGTCGAATGGAGATTGCGATTGCCGTCGAGTAGGTGACCATGGTCTCATACCCGTCTGCGACAAAGCAGCCTCTTCCAACAACACCTAGCCGCTCCCTAGTATATTCAGCCTCTCTCAAACACCTGCTGCGTCTAAAGCCGGCACCTGTGACCGTCGAATCGCCCTCATAAGTGTCGAATGGAGATTGCGATTGCCGTCGAGTAGGTGACCATGGTCTCATACCCGTCTGCGACAAAGCAGCCTCTTCCAACAACACCTAGCCGCTCCCTAGTATATTCAGCCTCTCTCAAACAACTGCTGCGTCTAAAGCCGGCACCTGTGACCGTCGAATCGCCCTCATAAGTGTCGAATGGAGATTGCGATTGCCGCGGAGTAGGTGATCATGGTCTCATACCCGGCTGTGACAAAGCAGCCTCTCTCAACAACACCCAGCCTCTCCCAAGTATATTCAGCCTCTCTCAAGCACCTGCTGTGTCTACAGCCGGCAGCAGTGACCGTCGAATCGGCGTCATACGTGTCGAATGGAGATTTCGATTGCCGTCGAGTAGGTGATCATGGTCTCATATCCGGCTGCGACAAGGAAGACTCTCCCCAACAATACCCAGCATCTCCCAAGTATATTTAGCCTCTCTCAAATACCTGCTGCGTCTACAGCCGGCACCGGTGACCGTCGAATCGGCCTCATACCTGTCGAATGGAGATTGCGATTGCCGTCGAGTAGGTGATCATGGTCTCATACACGGCTGTGACAAGGCAGCCTCTCTCAACAACACCCAGCCTCTCCCAAGTATATTCAGCATCTCTCAAGCACCTGCTGTGTCTACAGCCGGCAATCTGTCGAATGGAGATTGCGATTGCCGTCGAGTAGGTGATCATGGTCTCATACCCGGCTGTGACAAGGCAGCCTCTCTCAACAACACCCAGCCTCTCCCAAGTATATTCAGCCTCTCTAAAACACCTGCTGCGTCTACACCCGGCACCGGTGACCGTCGAATCGGCCTCATATGTGTCGAATGGAGATTGCGATTGCCGTCGAGTAGGTGATCATGGTCTCATACCCGCCTGTGACAAGGCAGCCCCTCTCAACAACACCCAGCCTCTCCCAAGTATATTCAGCCTCTCTCAAGCACCTGCTACGTCTACAGCCGGCACCGGTGACCGTCGAATCGGCCTCATACGTGTCGAATGGAGATTGCGATTGCCGTCGAGTAGGTGATCATGGTCTCATACCCGTCTGCGACAAGGCCGCCTCTCCCAAAAACACCTAGCCGCTCCCTAGTATATTCAGCCTCTCTCAAACACCTGCTGCGTCTACAGCCGGCACCGGTGACCGTCGAATCGGCCTCATACGTGTCGAATGGAGATTGCGATTGCCGTCGAGTAGGTGATCATGGTCTCATACCCGTCTGCGACAAGGCCGCCTCTCCCAACAACACCTAGCCGCTCCCTAGTATATTCAGCCTCTCTCAAACACCTGCTGCGTCTACAGCCGGCACCGGTGACCGTCGAATCGGCCTCATACGTGTCGAATGGAGATTGCGATTGCCGCCGAGTAGGTGATCATGGTCTCATACCCGGCTGTGACAAGGCAGCCTCTTCTAACAACACCTAGCCGCTCCCTAGTATATTCAGCCTCTCTCGAACACCTGCTGCGTCTACAGCCGGCACTGGTGACCGTCGAATCGGCGTCATACGTGTCGAATGGAGATTGCGATTGCCGTCGAGTAGGTGACCATGGTCTAATACCCGTCTGCAACAAGGGAGCCTCTCCCAACAACACCTAGCCGCTCCCTAGTATATTCAGCCTCTCTCAAACACCTGCTGCGTCTACAGCCGGCACCGGTGACCGTCGAATCGGCCTCATACGTGTCGAATGGAGATTGCGATTGCCGTCGAGTAGGTGATCATGGTCTCATACACGGCTGTGACAAGGCAGCCTCTCTCAACAACACCCAGCCTCTCCCAAGTATATTCAGCATCTCTCAAGCACCTGCTGTGTCTACAGCCGGCAGCAGTGACCGTCGAATCGGCGTCATACGTGTCGAATGGAGATTTCGATTGCGTTCGAGTTGGTGACCATGGTCTCATATCCGGCTGCGACAAGGCAGCCTCTCCCCAACAATACCCAGCATCTCCCAAGTATTTTTAGCCTCTCTCAAACACCTGCTGCGTCTACATCCGGCACCGGTGACCGTCGAATCGGCGTCATACGTGTCGAATGGAGATTGCGATTGCCGTCGAGTAGGTGACCATGGTCTCATACCCGTCTGCGACAAGGCAGGCTCTCCCAACAACACCTAGACGCTCCCTAGTATATTCAGCCTCTCTCAAACACCTGCTGCGTCTACAGCCGGCACCGGTGACCGTCGAATCGGCCTCATACGTGTCGAATGGAGATTGCGATTGCCGTCGAGTAGGTGATCATGGTCTCATACACGGCTGTGACAAGGCAGCCTCTCTCAACAACACCCAGCCTCTCCCAAGTATATTCAGCATCTCTCAAGCACCTGCTGTGTCTACAGCCGGCAGCAGTGACCGTCGAATCGGCGTCATACGTGTCGAATGGAGATTTCGATTGCCGTCGAGTAGGTGATCATGGTCTCATACACGGCTGTGACAAGGCAGCCTCTCTCAACAACACCCAGCCTCTCCCAAGTATATTCAGCATCTCTCAAGCACCTGCTGTGTCTACAGCCGGCAGCAGTGACCGTCGAATCGGCGTCATACGTGTCGAATGGAGATTTCGATTGCGTTCGAGTTGGTGACCATGGTCTCATATCCGGCTGCGACAAGGCAGCCTCTCCCCAACAATACCCAGCATCTCCCAAGTATATTTAGCCTCTCTCAAACACCTGCTGCGTCTACATCCGGCACCGGTGACCGTCGAATCGGCGTCATACGTGTCGAATGGAGATTGCGATTGCCGTCGAGTAGGTGACCATGGTCTAATACCCGTCTGCAACAAGGGAGCCTCTCCCAACAACACCTAGCCGCTCCCTAGTATATTCAGCCTCTGTCAAACACCTGCTGCGTCTACAGCCGGCACCGGTGACCGTCGAATCGGCCTCATACGTGTCGAATGGAGATTGCGATTGCCGTCGAGTAGGTGATCATGGTCTCATACCCGTCTGCGACAAGCGCCCTCTCGCAACAATACCTAGCCGCTCCCTAGTATATTTAGCCTCTCTCAAATACCTGCTGCGTGTACAGCCGGCACCGGTGACCGTCGAATCGGCCTCATACGTGTCGAATGGAGATTGCGATTGCCGTCGAGTAGGTGATCATGGTCTCATACCCGCCTGTGACAAGGCAGCCCCTCTCAACAACACCCAGCCTCTCCCAAGTATATTCAGCCTCTCTCAAGCACCTGCTACGTCTACAGCCGGCACCGGTGACCGTCGAATCGGCCTCATACGTGTCGAATGGAGATTGCGATTGCCGTCGAGTAGGTGATCATGGTCTCATACCCGTCTGCGACAAGGCCGCCTCTCCCAACAACACCTAGCCGCTCCCTAGTATATTCAGCCTCTCTCAAACACCTGCTGCGTCTACAGCCGGCACCGGTGACCGTCGAATCGGCCTCATACGTGTCGAATGGAGATTGCGATTGCCGTCGAGTAGGTGATCATGGTCTCATACCCGGCTGTGACAAGGCAGCCTCTTCTAACAACACCTAGCCGCTCCCTAGTATATTCAGCCTCTCTCGAACACCTGCTGCGTCTACAGCCGGCACCGGTGACCGTCGAATCGGCGTCATACGTGTCGAATGGAGATTGCGATTGCCGTCGAGTAGGTGACCATGGTCTAATACCCGTCTGCAACAAGGGAGCCTCTCCCAACAACACCTAGCCGCTCCCTAGTATATTCAGCCTCTCTCAAACACCTGCTGCGTCTACAGCCGGCACCGGTGACCGTCGAATCGGCCTCATACGTGTCGAATGGAGATTGCGATTGCCGTCGAGTAGGTGATCATGGTCTCATACCCGTCTGCGAAAAGGCAGCCTCTCGCAACAATACCTAGCCGCTCCCTAGTATATTTAGCCTCTCTCAAATACCTGCTGCGTCTACAGCCGGCACCGGTGACCGTCGAATCGGCCTCATACGTGTCGAATGGAGATTGCGATTGCCGTCGAGTAGGTGATCATGGTCTCATACCCGGCTGTGACAAGGCAGCCTCTCTCAACAACACCCAGCCTCTCCCAAGTATATTCAGCCTCTCTCAAACACCTGCTGCGTCTACACCCGGCACCGGTGACCGTCGAATCGGCCTCATACGTGTTGAATGGAGATTGCGATTGCCGTCGAGTAGGTGACCATGGTCTCATACCCGTCTGCGACAAGGCAGGCTCTCCCAACAACACCTAGCCGCTCCCTAGTATATTTAGCCTCTCTCAAACACCTGCTGCGTCTACAGCCGGCACCGGTGACCGTCGAATCGGCCTCATACGTGTCGAATGGAGATTGCGATTGCCGTCGAGTAGGTGATCATGGTCTCATACCCGTCTGCGACAAGGCAGCCTCTCGCAACAATACCTAGCCGCTCCCTAGTATATTTAGCCTCTCTCAAATACCTGCTGCGTCTACAGCCGGCACCGGTGACCGTCGAATCGGCCTCATACGTGTCGAATGGAGATTGCGATTGCCGTCGAGTAGGTGATCATGGTCTCATACCCGGCTGTGACAAGACAGCCTCTCCTAACAACACCTAGCCGCTCCCTAGAATATTCAGCCTCTCTGGAACACCTGCTGCGTCTACAGCCGGCACCGGTGACCGTCGAATCGGCCTCATAAGTGTCGAATGGAGATTGCGATTGCCGTCGAGTAGGTGATCATGGTCTCATACCCGCCTGTGACAAGGCAGCCCCTCTCAACAACACCCAGCCTCTCCCAAGTATATTCAGCCTCTCTCAAGCACCTGCTGCGTCTACAGCCGGCACCGGTGACCGTCGAATCGGCGTCTTTATTGTCGAATTGAGATTGCGATTGCCGTCGAGTAGGTGACCGTGGTCTCATACCCGTCTGCGACAAGGCGTTCTCTCCCAACAACACCTAGCCGCTCCCTAGTATATTCAGCCTCTCTCAAACACCTGCTGCGTGTACAGCCGACACCGGTGACCCTCGAATCGGCGTCATACGTGTCGAATTGAGATTGCGATTGCCGTCGAGTAGGTGACAATGGTCTCATACCCGGCTGCGACAAGGCAGCCTCTCCCCAACAATACCCAGCATCTCCCAAGTATATTCAGCCTCTCTCAAATACCTGCTGCGTCTACAGCCGGCACCGGTGACCGTCGAATCGGCCTCATACCTGTCGAATGGAGATTGCGATTGCCGTCGAGTAGGTGACCATGGTCTCATACCCGTCTGCGACAAAGCAGCCTCTTCCAACAACACCTAGCCGCTCCCTAGTATATTCAGCCTCTCTCAAATACCTGCTGCGTCTACAGCCGGCACCGGTGACCGTCGAATCGGCCTCATACCTGTCGAATGGAGATTGCGATTGCCGTCGAGTAGGTGACCATGGTCTCATACCCGTCTGCGACAAAGCAGCCTCTTCCAACAACACCTAGCCGCTCCCTAGTATATTCAGCCTCTCTCAAACACCTGCTGCGTCTACAGCCAGCACCGGTGACCGTCGAATCGGCCTCATACGTGTCGAATGGAGATTGCGATTGCCGTCGAGTAGGTGATCATGGTCTCATACCCGCCTGTGACAAGGCAGCCCCTCTCAACAACACCCAGCCTCTCCCAAGTATATTCAGCCTCTCTCAAGCACCTGCTACGTCTACAGCCGGCACCGGTGACCGTCGAATCGGCCTCATACGTGTCGAATGGAGATTGCGATTGCCGTCGAGTAGGTGATCATGGTCTCATACCCGTCTGCGACAAGGCAGCCTCTCTCAACAACACCCAGCCTCTCCCAAGTATATTCAGCCTCTCTCAAACACCTGCTGCGTCTACACCCGGCACCGGTGACCGTCGAATCGGCCTCATACGTGTTGAATGGAGATTGCGATTGCCGTCGAGAAGGTGACCATGGTCTCATACCCGTCTGCGACAAGGCAGGCTCTCCCAACAACACCTAGCCGCTCCCTAGTATATTTAACCTCTCTCAAACACCTGCTGCGTCTACAGCCGGCACCGGTGACCGTCGAATCGGCCTCATACGTGTCGAATGGAGATTGCGATTGCCGTCGAGTAGGTGATCATGGTCTCATACCCGTCTGCGACAAAGCAGCCTCTCGCAACAATACCTAGCCGCTCCCTAGTATATTTAGCCTCTCTCAAATACCTGCTGCGTCTACAGCCGGCACCGGTGACCGTCGAATCGGCCTCATACGTGTCGAATGGAGATTGCGATTGCCGTCGAGTAGGTGATCATGGTCTTATACCCGGCTGTGACAAGGCAGCCTCTCTCAACAACACCCAGCCTCTCCCAAGTAGATTCAGCCTCTCTCAAACACCTGCTGCGTCTACACCCGGCACCGGTGACCGTCGAATCGGCCTCATACGTGTCGAATGGAGATTGCGATTGCCGTCGAGTAGGTGATCATGGTCTCATACCCGCCTGTGACAAGGCAGCCCCTCTCAACAACACCCAGCCTCTCCCAAGTATATTCAGCCTCTCTCAAGCACCTGCTACGTCTACAGCCGGCACCGGTGACCGTCGAATCGGCCTCATACGTGTCGAATGGAGATTGCGATTGCCGTCGAGTAGGTGATCATGGTCTCATACCCGTCTGCGACAAGGCCGCCTCTCCCAAAAACACCTAGCCGCTCCCTAGTATATTCAGCCTCTCTCAAACACCTGCTGCGTCTACAGCCGGCACCGGTGACCGTCGAATCGGCCTCATACGTGTCGAATGGAGATTGCGATTGCCGTCGAGTAGGTGATCATGGTCTCATACCCGGCTGTGACAAGGCAGCCTCTTCTAACAACACCTAGCCGCTCCCTAGTATATTCAGCCTCTCTCGAACACCTGCTGCGTCTACAGCCGGCACCGGTGACCGTCGAATCGGCGTCATACGTGTCGAATGGAGATTGCGATTGCCGTCGAGTAGGTGACCATGGTCTAATACCCGTCTGCAACAAGGGAGCCTCTCCCAACAACACCTAGCCGTTCCCTAGTATATTCAGCCTCTCTCAAACACCTGCTGCGTCTACAGCCGGCACCGGTGACCGTCGAATCGGCCTCATACATGTCGAATGGAGATTGCGATTGCCGTCGATTAGGTGATCATGGTCTCATACACGGCTGTGACAAGGCAGCCTCTCTCAACAACACCCAGCCTCTCCCAAGTATATTCAGCATCTCTCAAGCACCTGCTGTGTCTACAGCCGGCAGCAGTGACCGTCGAATCGGCGTCATACGTGTCGAATGGAGATTTCGATTGCGTTTGAGTTGGTGACCATGGTCTCATATCCGGCTGCGACAAGGCAGCCTCTCCCCAACAATACCCAGCATCTCCCAAGTATTTTTAGCCTCTCTCAAACACCTGCTGCGTCTACATCCGGCACCGGTGACCGTCGAATCGGCGTCATACGTGTCGAATGGAGATTGCGATTGCCGTCGAGTAGGTGATCATGGTCTCATACACGGCTGTGACAAGGCAGCCTCTCTCAACAACACCCAGCCTCTCCCAAGTATATTCAGCATCTCTCAAGCACCTGCTGTGTCTACAGCCGGCAGCAGTGACCGTCGAATCGGCGTCATACGTGTCGAATGGAGATTGCGATTGCCGTCGAGTAGGTGATCATGGTCTTATACCCGGCTGTGACAAGGCAGCCTCTCTCAACAACACCCAGCCTCTCCCAAGTAGATTCAGCCTCTCTCAAACACCTGCTGCGTCTACACCCGGCACCGGTGACCGTCGAATCGGCCTCATACGTGTCGAATGGAGATTGCGATTGCCGTCGAGTAGGTGATCATGGTCTCATACCCGCCTGTGACAAGGCAGCCCCTCTCAACAACACTCAGCCTCTCCCAAGTATATTCAGCCTCTCTCAAGCACCTGCTACGTCTACAGCCGGCACCGGTGACCGTCGAATCGGCCTCATACGTGTCGAATGGAGATTGCGATTGCCGTCGAGTAGGTGACCATGGTCTCATACCCGTCTGCGACAAGGCAGGCTCTCCCAACAACACCTAGACGCTCCCTAGTATATTCAGCCTCTCTCAAACACCTGCTGCGTCTACAGCCGGCACCGGTGACCGTCGAATCGGCCTCATACGTGTCGAATGGAGATTGCGATTGCCGTCGAGTAGGTGATCATGGTCTCATACACGGCTGTGACAAGGCAGCCTCTCTCAACAACACCCAGCCTCTCCCAAGTATATTCAGCATCTCTCAAGCACCTGCTGTGTCTACAGCCGGCAGCAGTGACCGTCGAATCGGCGTCATACGTGTCGAATGGAGATTTCGATTGCCGTCGAGTAGGTGATCATGGTCTCATACACGGCTGTGACAAGGCAGCCTCTCTCAACAACACCCAGCCTCTCCCAAGTATATTCAGCATCTCTCAAGCACCTGCTGTGTCTACAGCCGGCAGCAGTGACCGTCGAATCGGCCTCATACGTGTCGAATGGAGATTGCGATTGCCGTCGAGTAGGTGATCATGGTCTCATACCCGTCTGCGAAAAGGCAGCCTCTTCTAACAACACCTAGCCGCTTCCTAGTATATTCAGCCTCTCTCGAACACCTGCTGCGTCTACAGCCGGCACCGGTGACCGTCGAATCGGCGTCATACGTGTCGAATGGAGATTGCGATTGCCGTCGAGTAGGTGATCATGGTCTCATACCCGGCTGTGACAAGGCAGCCTCTCTCAACAACACCCAGCCTCTCCCAAGTATATTCAGCCTCTCTCAAACACCTGCTGCGTCTACACCCGGCACCGGTGACCGTCGAATCGGCCTCATACGTGTTGAATGGAGATTGCGATTGCCGTCGAGTAGGTGACCATGGTCTCATACCCGTCTGCGACAAGGCAGGCTCTCCCAACAACACCTAGCCGCTCCCTAGTATATTTAGCCTCTCTCAAACACCTGCTGCGTCTACAGCCGGCACCGGTGACCGTCGAATCGGCCTCATACGTGTCGAATGGAGATTGCGATTGCCGTCGAGTAGGTGATCATGGTCTTATACCCGGCTGTGACAAGGCAGCCTCTCTCAACAACACCCAGCCTCTCCCAAGTAGATTCAGCCTCTCTCAAACACCTGCTGCGTCTACACCCGGCACCGGTGACCGTCGAATCGGCCTCATACGTGTCGAATGGAGATTGCGATTGCCGTCGAGTAGGTGATCATGGTCTCATACCCGCCTGTGACAAGGCAGCCCCTCTCAACAACACCCAGCCTCTCCCAAGTATATTCAGCCTCTCTCAAGCACCTGCTACGTCTACAGCCGGCACCGGTGACCGTCGAATCGGCCTCATACGTGTCGAATGGAGATTGCGATTGCCGTCGAGTAGGTGACCATGGTCTCATACCCGTCTGCGACAAGGCAGGCTCTCCCAACAACACCTAGACGCTCCCTAGTATATTCAGCCTCTCTCAAACACCTGCTGCGTCTACAGCCGGCACCGGTGACCGTCGAATCGGCCTCATACGTGTCGAATGGAGATTGCGATTGCCGTCGAGTAGGTGATCATGGTCTCATACACGGCTGTGACAAGGCAGCCTCTCTCAACAACACCCAGCCTCTCCCAAGTATATTCAGCATCTCTCAAGCACCTGCTGTGTCTACAGCCGGCAGCAGTGACCGTCGAATCGGCGTCATACGTGTCGAATGGAGATTTCGATTGCCGTCGAGTAGGTGATCATGGTCTCATACACGGCTGTGACAAGGCAGCCTCTCTCAACAACACCCAGCCTCTCCCAAGTATATTCAGCATCTCTCAAGCACCTGCTGTGTCTACAGCCGGCAGCAGTGACCGTCGAATCGGCCTCATACGTGTCGAATGGAGATTGCGATTGCCGTCGAGTAGGTGATCATGGTCTTATACCCGGCTGTGACAAGGCAGCCTCTCTCAACAACACCCAGCCTCTCCCAAGTAGATTCAGCCTCTCTCAAACACCTGCTGCGTCTACACCCGGCACCGGTGACCGTCGAATCGGCCTCATACGTGTCGAATGGAGATTGCGATTGCCGTCGAGTAGGTGATCATGGTCTCATACCCGCCTGTGACAAGGCAGCCCCTCTCAACAACACCCAGCCTCTCCCAAGTATATTCAGCCTCTCTCAAGCACCTGCTACGTCTACAGCCGGCACCGGTGACCGTCGAATCGGCCTCATACGTGTCGAATGGAGATTGCGATTGCCGTCGAGTAGGTGACCATGGTCTCATACCCGTCTGTGACAAGGCAGGCTCTCCCAACAACACCTAGACGCTCCCTAGTATATTCAGCCTCTCTCAAACACCTGCTGCGTCTACAGCCGGCACCGGTGACCGTCGAATCGGCCTCATACGTGTCGAATGGAGATTGCGATTGCCGTCGAGTAGGTGATCATGGTCTCATACCCGGCTGTGACAAGGCAGCCTCTCTCAACAACACCCAGCCTCTCCCAAGTATATTCAGCCTCTCTCAAACACCTGCTGCGTCTACACCCGGCACCGGTGACCGTCGAATCGGCCTCATACGTGTTGAATGGAGATTGCGATTGCCGTCGAGTAGGTGACCATGGTCTCATACCCGTCTGCGACAAGGCAGGCTCTCCCAACAACACCTAGCCGCTCCCTAGTATATTTAGCCTCTCTCAAACACCTGCTGCGTCTACAGCCGGCACCGGTGACCGTCGAATCGGCCTCATACGTGTCGAATGGAGATTGCGATTGCCGTCGAGTAGGTGATCATGGTCTCATACCCGCCTGTGACAAGGCAGCCCCTCTCAACAACACCCAGCCTCTCCCAAGTATATTCAGCCTCTCTCAAGCACCTGCTGCGTCTACAGCCGGCACCGGTGACCGTCGAATCGGCGTCATACGTGTCGAATGTAGATTGCGATTGCCGTCGAGTAGGTGACCGTGGTCTCATACTCGGCTGCGACAAGGCAGCCTCTCCCAACAATACCTAGCCGCTCCCTAGTATATTTAGCCTCTCTCAAATACCTGCTGCGTCTACAGCCGGCACCGGTGACCGTCGAATCGGCCTCATACGTGTCGAATGGAGATTGCGATTGCCGTCGAGTAGGTGATCATGGTCTTATACCCGGCTGTGACAAGGCAGCCTCTCTCAACAACACCCAGCCTCTCCCAAGTAGATTCAGCCTCTCTCAAACACCTGCTGCGTCTACACCCGGCACCGGTGACCGTCGAATCGGCCTCATACGTGTCGAATGGAGATTGCGATTGCCGTCGAGTAGGTGATCATGGTCTCATACCCGCCTGTGACAAGGCAGCCCCTCTCAACAACACCCAGCCTCTCCCAAGTATATTCAGCCTCTCTCAAGCACCTGCTACGTCTACAGCCGGCACCGGTGACCGTCGAATCGGCCTCATACGTGTCGAATGGAGATTGCGATTGCCGTCGAGTAGGTGACCATGGTCTCATACCCGTCTGCGACAAGGCAGGCTCTCCCAACAACACCTAGACGCTCCCTAGTATATTCAGCCTCTCTCAAACACCTGCTGCGTCTACAGCCGGCACCGGTGACCGTCGAATCGGCCTCATACGTGTCGAATGGAGATTGCGATTGCCGTGGAGTAGGTGATCATGGTCTCATACACGGCTGTGACAAGGCAGCCTCTCTCAACAACACCCAGCCTCTCCCAAGTATATTCAGCATCTCTCAAGCACCTGCTGTGTCTACAGCCGGCAGCAGTGACCGTCGAATCGGCGTCATACGTGTCGAATGGAGATTTCGATTGCCGTCGAGTAGGTGATCATGGTCTCATACACGGCTGTGACAAGGCAGCCTCTCTCAACAACACCCAGCCTCTCCCAAGTATATTCAGCATCTCTCAAGCACCTGCTGTGTCTACAGCCGGCAGCAGTGACCGTCGAATCGGCCTCATACGTGTCGAATGGAGATTGCGATTGCCGTCGAGTAGGTGATCATGGTCTCATACCCGTCTGCGAAAAGGCAGCCTCTTCTAACAACACCTAGCCGCTCCCTAGTATATTCAGCCTCTCTCGAACACCTGCTGCGTCTACAGCCGGCACCGGTGACCGTCGAATCGGCGTCATACGTGTCGAATGGAGATTGCGATTGCCGTCGAGTAGGTGATCATGGTCTCATACCCGGCTGTGACAAGGCAGCCTCTCTCAACAACACCCAGCCTCTCCCAAGTATATTCAGCCTCTCTCAAACACCTGCTGCGTCTACACCCGGCACCGGTGACCGTCGAATCGGCCTCATACGTGTTGAATGGAGATTGCGATTGCCGTCGAGTAGGTGACCATGGTCTCATACCCGTCTGCGACAAGGCAGGCTCTCCCAACAACACCTAGCCGCTCCCTAGTATATTTAGCCTCTCTCAAACACCTGCTGCGTCTACAGCCGGCACCGGTGACCGTCGAATCGGCCTCATACGTGTCGAATGGAGATTGCGATTGCCGTCGAGTAGGTGATCATGGTCTCATACCCGTCTGCGACAAGGCAGCCTCTCGCAACAATACCTAGCCGCTCCCTAGTATATTTAGCCTCTCTCAAATACCTGCTGCGTCTACAGCCGGCACCGGTGACCGTCGAATCGGCCTCATACGTGTC
Source organism: Thecophora atra (assembly GCA_937620795.1). NCBI lineage: Eukaryota > Metazoa > Arthropoda > Insecta > Diptera > Conopidae > Thecophora > Thecophora atra. The sequence continues at coordinate 28,210,711 of OW569398.1, read as the reverse complement.
GAATGGAGATTGCGATTGCCGTCGAGTAGGTGATCATGGTCTCATACCCGGCTGTGACAAGGCAGCCTCTCCTAACAACACCTAGCCGCTCCCTAGAATATTCAGCCTCTCTGGAACACCTGCTGCGTCTACAGCCGGCACCGGTGACCGTCGAATCGGCCTCATAAGTGTCGAATGGAGATTGCGATTGCCGTCGAGTAGGTGATCATGGTCTCATACCCGCCTGTGACAAGGCAGCCCCTCTCAACAACACCCAGCCTCTCCCAAGTATATTCAGCCTCTCTCAAGCACCTGCTGCGTCTACAGCCGGCACCGGTGACCGTCGAATCGGCGTCATACGTGTCGAATGTAGATTGCGATTGCCGTCGAGTAGGTGACCGTGGTCTCATACTCGGCTGCGACAAGGCAGCCTCTCCCAACAACACCTAGCCGCTCCCTAGTATATTCAGCCTCTTTCAAACACCTGCTGCGTCTACAGCCGGCACCGGTGGCCGTCGAATCGGCGTCTTTATTGTCGAATTGAGATTGCGATTGCCGTCGAGTAGGTGACCGTGGTCTCATACCCGTCTGCGACAAGGCGTTCTCTCCCAACAACACCTAGCCGCTCCCTAGTATATTCAGCCTCTCTCAAACACCTGCTGCGTGTACAGCCGACACCGGTGACCGTCGAATCGGCGTCATACGTGTCGAATTGAGATTGCGATTGCCGTCGAGTAGGTGACCATGGTCTCATACCCGGCTGCGACAAGGCAGCCTCTCCCCAACAATACCCAGCATCTCCCAAGTATATTCAGCCTCTCTCAAATACCTGCTGCGTCTACAGCCGGCACCGGTGACCGTCGAATCGGCCTCATACCTGTCGAATGGAGATTGCGATTGCCGTCGAGTAGGTGACCATGGTCTCATACCCGTCTGCGACAAAGCAGCCTCTTCCAACAACACCTAGCCGCTCCCTAGTATATTCAGCCTCTCTCAAACACCTGCTGCGTCTAAAGCCGGCACCTGTGACCGTCGAATCGCCCTCATAAGTGTCGAATGGAGATTGCGATTGCCGCGGAGTAGGTGATCATGGTCTCATACCCGGCTGTGACAAAGCAGCCTCTCTCAACAACACCCAGCCTCTCCCAAGTATATTCAGCCTCTCTCAAGCACCTGCTGTGTCTACAGCCGGCAGCAGTGACCGTCGAATCGGCGTCATACGTGTCGAATGGAGATTTCGATTGCCGTCGAGTAGGTGATCATGGTCTCATATCCGGCTGCGACAAGGAAGACTCTCCCCAACAATACCCAGCATCTCCCAAGTATATTCAGCCTCTCTCAAATACCTGCTGCGTCTACAGCCGGCACCGGTGACCGTCGAATCGGCCTCATACCTGTCGAATGGAGATTGCGATTGCCGTCGAGTAGGTGACCATGGTCTCATACCCGTCTGCGGCAAAGCAGCCTCTTCCAACAACACCTAGCCGCTCCCTAGTATATTCAGCCTCTCTCAAACACCTGCTGCGTCTACAGCCGGCACCGGTGACCGTCGAATCGGCGTCATACGTGTTGAATGGAGATGGCGATTGCCGTCGAGTAGGTGACCATGGTCTCATACACGTCTGCGACAAGGCAGCCTCTCCCAAGAACACCTAGCCGCTCCCTAGTATATTCAGCCTCTCTCAGATACCTGCTGCGTCTACAGCCGGCACCGGTGACCGTCGAATCGGCCTCATACGTGTCGAATGGAGATTGCGATTGCCGTCGAGTAGGTGATCATGGTCTCATACCCGCCTGTGACAAGGCAGCCCCTCTCAACAACACCCAGCCTCTCCCAAGTATATTCAGCCTCTCTCAAGCACCTGCTACGTCTACAGCCGGCACCGGTGACCGTCGAATCGGCCTCATACGTGTCGAATGGAGATTGCGATTGCCGTCGAGTAGGTGATCATGGTCTCATACCCGTCTGCGACAAGGCAGCCTCTCTCAACAACACCCAGCCTCTCCCAAGTATATTCAGCCTCTCTCAAACACCTGCTGCGTCTACACCCGGCACCGGTGACCGTCGAATCGGCCTCATACGTGTTGAATGGAGATTGCGATTGCCGTCGAGAAGGTGACCATGGTCTCATACCTGTCTGCGACAAGGCAGGCTCTCCCAACAACACCTAGCCGCTCCCTAGTATATTTAACCTCTCTCAAACACTTGCTGCGTCTACAGCCGGCACCGGTGACCGTCGAATCGGCCTCATACGTGTCGAATGGAGATTGCGATTGCCGTCGAGTAGGTGATCATGGTCTCATACCCGTCTGCGACAAAGCAGCCTCTCGCAACAATACCTAGCCGCTCCCTAGTATATTTAGCCTCTCTCAAATACCTGCTGCGTCTACAGCCGGCACCGGTGACCGTCGAATCGGCCTCATACGTGTCGAATGGAGATTGCGATTGCCGTCGAGTAGGTGATCATGGTCTCATACCCGGCTGTGACAAGGCAGCCTCTCTCAACAACACCCAGCCTCTCCCAAGTAGATTCAGCCTCTCTCAAACACCTGCTGCGTCTACACCCGGCACCGGTGACCGTCGAATCCGCCTCATACGTGTCGAATGGAGATTGCGATTGCCGTCGAGTAGGTGATCATGGTCTCATACCCGCCTGTGACAAGGCAGCCCCTCTCAACAACACCCAGCCTCTCCCAAGTATATTCAGCCTCTCTCAAGCACCTGCTACGTCTACAGCCGGCACCGGTGACCGTCGAATCGGCCTCATACGTGTCGAATGGAGATTGCGATTGCCGTCGAGTAGGTGATCATGGTCTCATACCCGTCTGCGACAAGGCCGCCTCTCCCAAAAACACCTAGCCGCTCCCTAGTATATTCAGCCTCTCTCAAACACCTGCTGCGTCTACAGCCGGCACCGGTGACCGTCGAATCGGCCTCATACGTGTCGAATGGAGATTGCGATTGCCGTCGAGTAGGTGATCATGGTCTCATACCCGGCTGTGACAAGGCAGGCTCTTCTAACAACACCTAGCCGCTCCCTAGTATATTCAGGCTCTCTCGAACACCTGCTGCGTCTACAGCCGGCACCGGTGACCGTCGAATCGGCGTCATACGTGTCGAATGGAGATTGCGATTGCCGTCGAGTAGGTGACCATGGTCTAATACCCGTCTGCAACAAGGGAGCCTCTCCCAACAACACCTAGCCGCTCCCTAGTATATTCAGCCTCTCTCAAACACCTGCTGCGTCTACAGCCGGCACCGGTGACCGTCGAATCGGCCTCATACGTGTCGAATGGAGATTGCGATTGCCGTCGAGTAGGTGATCATGGTCTCATACACGGCTGTGACAAGGCAGCCTCTCTCAACAACACCCAGCCTCTCCCAAGTATATTCAGCATCTCTCAAGCACCTGCTGTGTCTACAGCCGGCAGCAGTGACCGTCGAATCGGCGTCATACGTGTCGAATGGAGATTTCGATTGCGTTTGAGTTGGTGACCATGGTCTCATATCCGGCTGCGACAAGGCAGCCTCTCCCCAACAATACCCAGCATCTCCCAAGTATTTTTAGCCTCTCTCAAACACCTGCTGCGTCTACATCCGGCACCGGTGACCGTCGAATCGGCGTCATACGTGTCGAATGGAGATTGCGATTGCCGTCGAGTAGGTGACCATGGTCTCATACCCGTCTGCGACAAGGCAGGCTCTCCCAACAACACCTAGACGCTCCCTAGTATATTCAGCCTCTCTCAAACACCTGCTGCGTCTACAGCCGGCACCGGTGACCGTCGAATCGGCCTCATACGTGTCGAATGGAGATTGCGATTGCCGTCGAGTAGGTGATCATGGTCTCATACACGGCTGTGACAAGGCAGCCTCTCTCAACAACACCCAGCCTCTCCCAAGTATATTCAGCATCTCTCAAGCACCTGCTGTGTCTACAGCCGGCAGCAGTGACCGTCGAATCGGCGTCATACGTGTCGAATGGAGATTTCGATTGCCGTCGAGTAGGTGATCATGGTCTCATACACGGCTGTGACAAGGCAGCCTCTCTCAACAACACCCAGCCTCTCCCAAGTATATTCAGCATCTCTCAAGCACCTGCTGTGTCTACAGCCGGCAGCAGTGACCGTCGAATTGGCGTCATACGTGTCGAATGGAGATTTCGATTGCGTTCGAGTTGGTGACCATGGTCTCATATCCGGCTGCGACAAGGCAGCCTCTCCCCAACAATACCCAGCATCTCCCAAGTATATTTAGCCTCTCTCAAACACCTGCTGCGTCTACATCCGGCACCGGTGACCGTCGAATCGGCGTCATACGTGTCGAATGGAGATTGCGATTGCCGTCGAGTAGGGGACCATGGTCTCATACCCGTCTGCGACAAGGCAGGCTCTCCCAACAACACCTAGCCGCTCCCTAGTATATTTAGCCTCTCTCAAACACCTGCTGCGTCTACAGCCGGCACCGGTGACCGTCGAATCGGCCTCATACGTGTCGAATGGAGATTGCGATTGCCGTCGAGTATGTGATCATGGTCTCATACCCGTCTGCGACAAGCGCCCTCTCACAACAATACCTAGCCGCTCCCTAGTATATTTAGCCTCTCTCAAATACCTGCTGCGTGTACAGCCGGCACCGGTGACCGTCGAATCGGCCTCATACGTGTCGAATGGAGATTGCGATTGCCGTCGAGTAGGTGATCATGGTCTCATACCCGGCTGTGACAAGGCAGCCTCTCTCAACAACACCCAGCCTCTCCCAAGTATATTCAGCCTCTCTCAAACACCTGCTGCGTCTACACCCGGCACCGGTGACCGTCGAATCGGCCTCATACGTGTTGAATGGAGATTGCGATTGCGGTCGAGTAGGTGATCGTGGTCTCATACCCGTCTGCGACAAGGCAGCCTCTCCCAACAACACCTAGTCGCTCCCTAGTATATTCAGCCTCTCTCAAACAACTGCTGCGTCTACAGCCGGTACCGGTGACCGTCGAATCGGCCTCATACGTGTCGAATGGAGATTGCGATTGCCGTCGAGTAGGTGATCATGGTCTCATACCCGTCTGCGACAAGGCAGCCTCTCTCAACAACACCCAGCCTCTCCCAAGCATATTCAGCCTCTCTCAAACACCTGCTGCGTCTACACCCGGCACCGGTGACCGTCGAATCGGCCTCATACGTGTTGAATGGAGATTGCGATTGCCGTCGAGAAGGTGACCATGGTCTCATACCCGTCTGCGACAAGGCAGGCTCTCCCAACAACACCTAGCCGCTCCCTAGTATATTTAACCTCTCTCAAACACCTGCTGCGTCTACAGCCGGCACCGGTGACCGTCGAATCGGCCTCATACGTGTCGAATGGAGATTGCGATTGCCGTCGAGTAGGTGATCATGGTCTCATACCCGTCTGCGACAAAGCAGCCTCTCGCAACAATACCTAGCCGTTCCCTAGTATATTTAGCCTCTCTCAAATACCTGCTGCGTCTACAGCCGGCACCGGTGACCGTCGAATCGGCCTCATACGTGTCGAATGGAGATTGCGATTGCCGTCGAGTAGGTGATCATAGTCTCATACCCGGCTGTGACAAGGCAGCCTCTCTCAACAACACCCAGCCTCTCCCAAGTATATTCAGCCTCTCTCAAACACCTGCTGCGTCTACACCCGGCACCGGTGACCGTCGAATCGGCCTCATACGTGTCGAATGGAGATTGCGATTGCCGTCGAGTAGGTGATCATGGTCTCATACCCGCCTGTGACAAGGCATCCCCTCTCAACAACACCCAGCCTCTCCCAAGTATATTCAGCCTCTCTCAAGCACCTGCTACGTCTACAGCCGGCACCGGTGACCGTCGAATCGGCCTCATACGTGTCGAATGGAGATTGCGATTGCCGTCGAGTAGGTGATCATGGTCTCATACCCGTCTGCGACAAGGCCGCCTCTCCCAACAACACCTAGCCGCTCCCTAGTATATTCAGCCTCTCTCAAACACCTGCTGCGTCTACAGCCGGCACCGGTGACCGTCGAATCGGCCTCATACGTGTCGAATGGAGATTGCGATTGCCGTCGAGTAGGTGATCATGGTCTCATACCCGGCTGTGACAAGGCAGCCTCTTCTAACAACACCTAGCCGCTCCCTAGTATATTCAGCCTCTCTCGAACACCTGCTGCGTCTACAGCCGGCACCGGTGACCGTCGAATCGGCGTCATAAGTGTCGAATGGAGATTGCGATTGCCGTCGAGTAGGTGACCATGGTCTAATACCCGTCTGCAACAAGGGAGCCTCTCCCAACAACACCTAGCCGCTCCCTAGTATATTCAGCCTCTCTCAAACACCTGCTGCGTCTACAGCCGGCACCGGTGACCGTCGAATCGGCCTCATACGTGTCGAATGGAGATTGCGATTGCCGTCGAGTAGGTGATCATGGTCTCATACCCGTCTGCGAAAAGGCAGCCTCTCGCAACAATACCTAGCCGCTCCCTAGTATATTTAGCCTCTTTCAAATACCTGCTGCGTCTACAGCCGGCACCGGTGACCGTCGAATCGGCCTCATACGTGTCGAATGGAGATTGCGATTGCCGTCGAGTAGGTGTTCATGGTCTCATACCCGGCTGTGACAAGGCAGCCTCTCTCAACAACACCCAGCCTCTCCCAAGTATATTCAGCCTCTCTCAAACACCTGCTGCGTCTACACCCGGCACCGGTGACCGTCGAATCGGCCTCATACGTGTTGAATGGAGATTGCGATTGCCGTCGAGTAGGTGACCATGGTCTCATACCCGTCTGCGACAAGGCAGGCTCTCCCAACAACACCTAGCCGCTCCCTAGTATATTTAGCCTCTCTCAAACACCTGCTGCGTCTACAGCCGGCACCGGTGACCGTCGAATCGGCCTCATACGTGTCGAATGGAGATTGCGATTGCCGTCGAGTAGGTGATCATGGTCTCATACCCGTCTGCGACAAGGCAGCCTCTCGCAACAATACCTAGCCGCTCCCTAGTATATTTAGCCTCTCTCAAATACCTGCTGCGTCTACAGCCGGCACCGGTGACCGTCGAATCGGCCTCATACGTGTCGAATGGAGATTGCGATTGCCGTCGAGTAGGTGATCATGGTCTCATACCCGGCTGTGACAAGGCAGCCTCTCCTAACAACACCTAGCCGCTCCCTAGAATATTCAGCCTCTCTGGAACACCTGCTGCGTCTACAGCCGGCACCGGTGACCGTCGAATCGGCCTCATAAGTGTCGAATGGAGATTGCGATTGCCGTCGAGTAGGTGATCATGGTCTCATACCCGCCTGTGACAAGGCAGCCCCTCTCAACAACACCCAGCCTCTCCCAAGTATATTCAGCCTCTCTCAAGCACCTGCTGCGTCTACAGCCGGCACCGGTGACCGTCGAATCGGCGTCATACGTGTCGAATGTAGATTGCGATTGCCGTCGAGTAGGTGACCGTGGTCTCATACTCGGCTGCGACAAGGCAGCCTCTCCCAACAACACCTAGCCGCTCCCTAGTATATTCAGCCTCTTTCAAACACCTGCTGCGTCTACAGCCGGCACCGGTGGCCGTCGAATCGGCGTCTTTATTGTCGAATTGAGATTGCGATTGCCGTCGAGTAGGTGATCATGGTCTCATACCCGGCTGTGACAAGGCAGCCTCTCCTAACAACACCTAGCCGCTCCCTAGAATATTCAGCCTCTCTGGAACACCTGCTGCGTCTACAGCCGGCACCGGTGACCGTCGAATCGGCCTCATAAGTGTCGAATGGAGATTGCGATTGCCGTCGAGTAGGTGATCATGGTCTCATACCCGCCTGTGACAAGGCAGCCCCTCTCAACAACACCCAGCCTCTCCCAAGTATATTCAGCCTCTCTCAAGCACCTGCTGCGTCTACAGCCGGCACCGGTGACCGTCGAATCGGCGTCATACGTGTCGAATGTAGATTGCGATTGCCGTCGAGTAGGTGACCGTGGTCTCATACTCGGCTGCGACAAGGCAGCCTCTCCCAACAACACCTAGCCGCTCCCTAGTATATTCAGCCTCTTTCAAACACCTGCTGCGTCTACAGCCGGCACCGGTGGCCGTCGAATCGGCGTCTTTATTGTCGAATTGAGATTGCGATTGCCGTCGAGTAGGTGACCGTGGTCTCATACCCGTCTGCGACAAGGCGTTCTCTCCCAACAACACCTAGCCGCTCCCTAGTATATTCAGCCTCTCTCAAACACCTGCTGCGTGTACAGCCGACACCGGTGACCGTCGAATCGGCGTCATACGTGTCGAATTGAGATTGCGATTGCCGTCGAGTAGGTGACCATGGTCTCATACCCGGCTGCGACAAGGCAGCCTCTCCCCAACAATACCCAGCATCTCCCAAGTATATTCAGCCTCTCTCAAATACCTGCTGCGTCTACAGCCGGCACCGGTGACCGTCGAATCGGCCTCATACCTGTCGAATGGAGATTGCGATTGCCGTCGAGTAGGTGATCATGGTCTCATACCCGTCTGCGAAAAGGCAGCCTCTCGCAACAATACCTAGCCGCTCCCTAGTATATTTAGCCTCTCTCAAATACCTGCTGCGTCTACAGCCGGCACCGGTGACCGTCGAATCGGCCTCATACGTGTCGAATGGAGATTGCGATTGCCGTCGAGTAGGTGTTCATGGTCTCATACCCGGCTGTGACAAGGCAGCCTCTCTCAACAACACCCAGCCTCTCCCAAGTATATTCAGCCTCTCTCAAACACCTGCTGCGTCTACACCCGGCACCGGTGACCGTCGAATCGGCCTCATACGTGTTGAATGGAGATTGCGATTGCCGTCGAGTAGGTGACCATGGTCTCATACCCGGCTGTGACAAGGCAGCCTCTCTCAACAACACCCAGCCTCTCCCAAGTATATTCAGCCTCTCTCAAACACCTGCTGCGTCTACACCCGGCACCGGTGACCGTCGAATCGGCCTCATACGTGTTGAATGGAGATTGCGATTGCCGTCGAGTAGGTGACCATGGTCTCATACCCGTCTGCGACAAGGCAGGCTCTCCCAACAACACCTAGCCGCTCCCTAGTATATTTAGCCTCTCTCAAACACCTGCTGCGTCTACAGCCGGCACCGGTGACCGTCGAATCGGCCTCATACGTGTCGAATGGAGATTGCGATTGCCGTCGAGTAGGTGATCATGGTCTCATACCCGTCTGCGACAAGGCAGCCTCTCGCAACAATACCTAGCCGCTCCCTAGTATATTTAGCCTCTCTCAAATACCTGCTGCGTCTACAGCCGGCACCGGTGACCGTCGAATCGGCCTCATACGTGTCGAATGGAGATTGCGATTGCCGTCGAGTAGGTGATCATGGTCTCATACCCGGCTGTGACAAGGCAGCCTCTCCTAACAACACCTAGCCGCTCCCTAGAATATTCAGCCTCTCTGGAACACCTGCTGCGTCTACAGCCGGCACCGGTGACCGTCGAATCGGCCTCATAAGTGTCGAATGGAGATTGCGATTGCCGTCGAGTAGGTGATCATGGTCTCATACCCGCCTGTGACAAGGCAGCCCCTCTCAACAACACCCAGCCTCTCCCAAGTATATTCAGCCTCTCTCAAGCACCTGCTGCGTCTACAGCCGGCACCGGTGACCGTCGAATCGGCGTCATACGTGTCGAATGTAGATTGCGATTGCCGTCGAGTAGGTGACCGTGGTCTCATACTCGGCTGCGACAAGGCAGCCTCTCCCAACAACACCTAGCCGCTCCCTAGTATATTCAGCCTCTTTCAAACACCTGCTGCGTCTACAGCCGGCACCGGTGGCCGTCGAATCGGCGTCTTTATTGTCGAATTGAGATTGCGATTGCCGTCGAGTAGGTGACCGTGGTCTCATACCCGTCTGCGACAAGGCGTTCTCTCCCAACAACACCTAGCCGCTCCCTAGTATATTCAGCCTCTCTCAAACACCTGCTGCGTGTACAGCCGACACCGGTGACCGTCGAATCGGCGTCATACGTGTCGAATTGAGATTGCGATTGCCGTCGAGTAGGTGACCATGGTCTCATACCCGGCTGCGACAAGGCAGCCTCTCCCCAACAATACCCAGCATCTCCCAAGTATATTCAGCCTCTCTCAAATACCTGCTGCGTCTACAGCCGGCACCGGTGACCGTCGAATCGGCCTCATACCTGTCGAATGGAGATTGCGATTGCCGTCGAGTAGGTGATCATGGTCTCATACCCGTCTGCGAAAAGGCAGCCTCTCGCAACAATACCTAGCCGCTCCCTAGTATATTTAGCCTCTCTCAAATACCTGCTGCGTCTACAGCCGGCACCGGTGACCGTCGAATCGGCCTCATACGTGTCGAATGGAGATTGCGATTGCCGTCGAGTAGGTGTTCATGGTCTCATACCCGGCTGTGACAAGGCAGCCTCTCTCAACAACACCCAGCCTCTCCCAAGTATATTCAGCCTCTCTCAAACACCTGCTGCGTCTACACCCGGCACCGGTGACCGTCGAATCGGCCTCATACGTGTTGAATGGAGATTGCGATTGCCGTCGAGTAGGTGACCATGGTCTCATACCCGGCTGTGACAAGGCAGCCTCTCTCAACAACACCCAGCCTCTCCCAAGTATATTCAGCCTCTCTCAAACACCTGCTGCGTCTACACCCGGCACCGGTGACCGTCGAATCGGCCTCATACGTGTTGAATGGAGATTGCGATTGCCGTCGAGTAGGTGACCATGGTCTCATACCCGTCTGCGACAAGGCAGGCTCTCCCAACAACACCTAGCCGCTCCCTAGTATATTTAGCCTCTCTCAAACACCTGCTGCGTCTACAGCCGGCACCGGTGACCGTCGAATCGGCCTCATACCTGTCGAATGGAGATTGCGATTGCCGTCGAGTAGGTGATCATGGTCTCATACCCGTCTGCGAAAAGGCAGCCTCTCGCAACAATACCTAGCCGCTCCCTAGTATATTTAGCCTCTCTCAAATACCTGCTGCGTCTACAGCCGGCACCGGTGACCGTCGAATCGGCCTCATACGTGTCGAATGGAGATTGCGATTGCCGTCGAGTAGGTGTTCATGGTCTCATACCCGGCTGTGACAAGGCAGCCTCTCTCAACAACACCCAGCCTCTCCCAAGTATATTCAGCCTCTCTCAAACACCTGCTGCGTCTACACCCGGCACCGGTGACCGTCGAATCGGCCTCATACGTGTTGAATGGAGATTGCGATTGCCGTCGAGTAGGTGACCATGGTCTCATACCCGTCTGCGACAAGGCAGGCTCTCCCAACAACACCTAGCCGCTCCCTAGTATATTTAGCCTCTCTCAAACACCTGCTGCGTCTACAGCCGGCACCGGTGACCGTCGAATCGGCCTCATACGTGTCGAATGGAGATTGCGATTGCCGTCGAGTAGGTGATCATGGTCTCATACCCGTCTGCGACAAGGCAGCCTCTCGCAACAATACCTAGCCGCTCCCTAGTATATTTAGCCTCTCTCAAATACCTGCTGCGTCTACAGCCGGCACCGGTGACCGTCGAATCGGCCTCATACGTGTCGAATGGAGATTGCGATTGCCGTCGAGTAGGTGATCATGGTCTCATACCCGGCTGTGACAAGGCAGCCTCTCCTAACAACACCTAGCCGCTCCCTAGAATATTCAGCCTCTCTGGAACACCTGCTGCGTCTACAGCCGGCACCGGTGACCGTCGAATCGGCCTCATAAGTGTCGAATGGAGATTGCGATTGCCGTCGAGTAGGTGATCATGGTCTCATACCCGCCTGTGACAAGGCAGCCCCTCTCAACAACACCCAGCCTCTCCCAAGTATATTCAGCCTCTCTCAAGCACCTGCTGCGTCTACAGCCGGCACCGGTGACCGTCGAATCGGCGTCATACGTGTCGAATGTAGATTGCGATTGCCGTCGAGTAGGTGACCGTGGTCTCATACTCGGCTGCGACAAGGCAGCCTCTCCCAACAACACCTAGCCGCTCCCTAGTATATTCAGCCTCTTTCAAAAACCTGCTGCGTCTACAGCCGGCACCGGTGGCCGTCGAATCGGCGTCTTTATTGTCGAATTGAGATTGCGATTGCCGTCGAGTAGGTGACCATGGTCTCATACCCGTCTGCGACAAGGCGTTCTCTCCCAACAACACCTAGCCGCTCCCTAGAATATTCAGCCTCTCTGGAACACCTGCTGCGTCTACAGCCGGCACCGGTGACCGTCGAATCGGCCTCATAAGTGTCGAATGGAGATTGCGATTGCCGTCGAGTAGGTGATCATGGTCTCATACCCGCCTGTGACAAGGCAGCCCCTCTCAACAACACCCAGCCTCTCCCAAGTATATTCAGCCTCTCTCAAGCACCTGCTGCGTCTACAGCCGGCACCGGTGACCGTCGAATCGGCGTCATACGTGTCGAATGTAGATTGCGATTGCCGTCGAGTAGGTGACCGTGGTCTCATACTCGGCTGCGACAAGGCAGCCTCTCCCAACAACACCTAGCCGCTCCCTAGTATATTCAGCCTCTTTCAAACACCTGCTGCGTCTACAGCCGGCACCGGTGGCCGTCGAATCGGCCTCATACGTGTCGAATGGAGATTGCGATTGCCGTCGAGTAGGTGATCATGGTCTCATACCCGTCTGCGACAAGGCAGCCTCTCGCAACAATACCTAGCCGCTCCCTAGTATATTTAGCCTCTCTCAAATACCTGCTGCGTCTACAGCCGGCACCGGTGACCGTCGAATCGGCCTCATACGTGTCGAATGGAGATTGCGATTGCCGTCGAGTAGGTGATCATGGTCTCATACCCGGCTGTGACAAGGCAGCCTCTCCTAACAACACCTAGCCGCTCCCTAGAATATTCAGCCTCTCTGGAACACCTGCTGCGTCTACAGCCGGCACCGGTGACCGTCGAATCGGCCTCATAAGTGTCGAATGGAGATTGCGATTGCCGTCGAGTAGGTGATCATGGTCTCATACCCGCCTGTGACAAGGCAGCCCCTCTCAACAACACCCAGCCTCTCCCAAGTATATTCAGCCTCTCTCAAGCACCTGCTGCGTCTACAGCCGGCACCGGTGACCGTCGAATCGGCGTCATACGTGTCGAATGTAGATTGCGATTGCCGTCGAGTAGGTGACCGTGGTCTCATACTCGGCTGCGACAAGGCAGCCTCTCCCAACAACACCTAGCCGCTCCCTAGTATATTCAGCCTCTTTCAAACACCTGCTGCATCTACAGCCGGCACCGGTGGCCGTCGAATCGGCGTCTTTATTGTCGAATTGAGATTGCGATTCCCGTCGAGTAGGTGATCATGGTCTCATACCCGGCTGTGACAAGGCAGCCTCTCCTAACAACACCTAGCCGCTCCCTAGAATATTCAGCCTCTCTGGAACACCTGCTGCGTCTACAGCCGGCACCGGTGACCGTCGAATCGGCCTCATAAGTGTCGAATGGAGATTGCGATTGCCGTCGAGTAGGTGATCATGGTCTCATACCCGCCTGTGACAAGGCAGCCCCTCTCAACAACACCCAGCCTCTCCCAAGTATATTCAGCCTCTCTCAAGCACCTGCTGCGTCTACAGCCGGCACCGGTGACCGTCGAATCGGCGTCATACGTGTCGAATGTAGATTGCGATTGCCGTCGAGTAGGTGACCGTGGTCTCATACTCGGCTGCGACAAGGCAGCCTCTCCCAACAACACCTAGCCGCTCCCTAGTATATTCAGCCTCTTTCAAACACCTGCTGCGTCTACAGCCGGCACCGGTGGCCGTCGAATCGGCGTCTTTATTGTCGAATTGAGATTGCGATTGCCGTCGAGTAGGTGACCGTGGTCTCATACCCGTCTGCGACAAGGCGTTCTCTCCCAACAACACCTAGCCGCTCCCTAGTATATTCAGCCTCTCTCAAACACCTGCTGCGTGTACAGCCGACACCGGTGACCGTCGAATCGGCGTCATACGTGTCGAATTGAGATTGCGATTGCCGTCGAGTAGGTGACCATGGTCTCATACCCGGCTGCGACAAGGCAGCCTCTCCCCAACAATACCCAGCATCTCCCAAGTATATTCAGCCTCTCTCAAATACCTGCTGCGTCTACAGCCGGCACCGGTGACCGTCGAATCGGCCTCATACCTGTCGAATGGAGATTGCGATTGCCGTCGAGTAGGTGATCATGGTCTCATACCCGTCTGCGAAAAGGCAGCCTCTCGCAACAATACCTAGCCGCTCCCTAGTATATTTAGCCTCTCTCAAATACCTGCTGCGTCTACAGCCGGCACCGGTGACCGTCGAATCGGCCTCATACGTGTCGAATGGAGATTGCGATTGCCGTCGAGTAGGTGTTCATGGTCTCATACCCGGCTGTGACAAGGCAGCCTCTCTCAACAACACCCAGCCTCTCCCAAGTATATTCAGCCTCTCTCAAACACCTGCTGCGTCTACACCCGGCACCGGTGACCGTCGAATCGGCCTCATACGTGTTGAATGGAGATTGCGATTGCCGTCGAGTAGGTGACCATGGTCTCATACCCGGCTGTGACAAGGCAGCCTCTCTCAACAACACCCAGCCTCTCCCAAGTATATTCAGCCTCTCTCAAACACCTGCTGCGTCTACACCCGGCACCGGTGACCGTCGAATCGGCCTCATACGTGTTGAATGGAGATTGCGATTGCCGTCGAGTAGGTGACCATGGTCTCATACCCGTCTGCGACAAGGCAGGCTCTCCCAACAACACCTAGCCGCTCCCTAGTATATTTAGCCTCTCTCAAACACCTGCTGCGTCTACAGCCGGCACCGGTGACCGTCGAATCGGCCTCATACGTGTCGAATGGAGATTGCGATTGCCGTCGAGTAGGTGATCATGGTCTCATACCCGTCTGCGACAAGGCAGCCTCTCGCAACAATACCTAGCCGCTCCCTAGTATATTTAGCCTCTCTCAAATACCTGCTGCGTCTACAGCCGGCACCGGTGACCGTCGAATCGGCCTCATACGTGTCGAATGGAGATTGCGATTGCCGTCGAGTAGGTGATCATGGTCTCATACCCGGCTGTGACAAGGCAGCCTCTCCTAACAACACCTAGCCGCTCCCTAGAATATTCAGCCTCTCTGGAACACCTGCTGCGTCTACAGCCGGCACCGGTGACCGTCGAATCGGCCTCATAAGTGTCGAATGGAGATTGCGATTGCCGTCGAGTAGGTGATCATGGTCTCATACCCGCCTGTGACAAGGCAGCCCCTCTCAACAACACCCAGCCTCTCCCAAGTATATTCAGCCTCTCTCAAGCACCTGCTGCGTCTACAGCCGGCACCGGTGACCGTCGAATCGGCGTCATACGTGTCGAATGTAGATTGCGATTGCCGTCGAGTAGGTGACCGTGGTCTCATACTCGGCTGCGACAAGGCAGCCTCTCCCAACAACACCTAGCCGCTCCCTAGTATATTCAGCCTCTTTCAAACACCTGCTGCGTCTACAGCCGGCACCGGTGGCCGTCGAATCGGCGTCTTTATTGTCGAATTGAGATTGCGATTGCCGTCGAGTAGGTGACCGTGGTCTCATACCCGTCTGCGACAAGGCGTTCTCTCCCAACAACACCTAGCCGCTCCCTAGTATATTCAGCCTCTCTCAAACACCTGCTGCGTGTACAGCCGACACCGGTGACCGTCGAATCGGCGTCATACGTGTCGAATTGAGATTGCGATTGCCGTCGAGTAGGTGACCATGGTCTCATACCCGGCTGCGACAAGGCAGCCTCTCCCCAACAATACCCAGCATCTCCCAAGTATATTCAGCCTCTCTCAAATACCTGCTGCGTCTACAGCCGGCACCGGTGACCGTCGAATCGGCCTCATACCTGTCGAATGGAGATTGCGATTGCCGTCGAGTAGGTGATCATGGTCTCATACCCGTCTGCGAAAAGGCAGCCTCTCGCAACAATACCTAGCCGCTCCCTAGTATATTTAGCCTCTCTCAAATACCTGCTGCGTCTATAGCCGGCACCGGTGACCGTCGAATCGGCCTCATACGTGTCGAATGGAGATTGCGATTGCCGTCGAGTAGGTGTTCATGGTCTCATACCCGGCTGTGACAAGGCAGCCTCTCTCAACAACACCCAGCCTCTCCCAAGTATATTCAGCCTCTCTCAAGCACCTGCTGCGTCTACAGCCGGCACCGGTGACCGTCGAATCGGCGTCATACGTGTCGAATGTAGATTGCGATTGCCGTCGAGTAGGTGACCGTGGTCTCATACTCGGCTGCGACAAGGCAGCCTCTCCCAACAACACCTAGCCGCTCCCTAGTATATTCAGCCTCTTTCAAACACCTGCTGCGTCTACAGCCGGCACCGGTGGCCGTCGAATCGGCGTCTTTATTGTCGAATTGAGATTGCGATTGCCGTCGAGTAGGTGACCGTGGTCTCATACCCGTCTGCGACAAGGCGTTCTCTCCCAACAACACCTAGCCGCTCCCTAGTATATTCAGCCTCTCTCAAACACCTGCTGCGTGTACAGCCGACACCGGTGACCGTCGAATCGGCGTCATACGTGTCGAATTGAGATTGCGATTGCCGTCGAGTAGGTGACCATGGTCTCATACCCGGCTGCGACAAGGCAGCCTCTCCCCAACAATACCCAGCATCTCCCAAGTATATTCAGCCTCTCTCAAATACCTGCTGCGTCTACAGCCGGCACCGGTGACCGTCGAATCGGCGTCATACGTGTCGAATGTAGATTGCGATTGCCGTCGAGTAGGTGACCGTGGTCTCATACTCGGCTGCGACAAGGCAGCCTCTCCCAACAACACCTAGCCGCTCCCTAGTATATTCAGCCTCTTTCAAACACCTGCTGCGTCTACAGCCGGCACCGGTGGCCGTCGAATCGGCGTCTTTATTGTCGAATTGAGATTGCGATTGCCGTCGAGTAGGTGACCGTGGTCTCATACCCGTCTGCGACAAGGCGTTCTCTCCCAACAACACCTAGCCGCTCCCTAGTATATTCAGCCTCTCTCAAACACCTGCTGCGTGTACAGCCGACACCGGTGACCGTCGAATCGGCGTCATACGTGTCGAATTGAGATTGCGATTGCCGTCGAGTAGGTGACCATGGTCTCATACCCGGCTGCGACAAGGCAGCCTCTCCCCAACAATACCCAGCATCTCCCAAGTATATTCAGCCTCTCTCAAATACCTGCTGCGTCTACAGCCGGCACCGGTGACCGTCGAATCGGCCTCATACCTGTCGAATGGAGATTGCGATTGCCGTCGAGTAGGTGATCATGGTCTCATACCCGTCTGCGAAAAGGCAGCCTCTCGCAACAATACCTAGCCGCTCCCTAGTATATTTAGCCTCTCTCAAATACCTGCTGCGTCTACAGCCGGCACCGGTGACCGTCGAATCGGCCTCATACGTGTCGAATGGAGATTGCGATTGCCGTCGAGTAGGTGACCGTGGTCTCATACTCGGCTGCGACAAGGCAGCCTCTCCCAACAACACCTAGCCGCTCCCTAGTATATTCAGCCTCTTTCAAACACCTGCTGCGTCTACAGCCGGCACCGGTGGCCGTCGAATCGGCGTCTTTATTGTCGAATTGAGATTGCGATTGCCGTCGAGTAGGTGTTCATGGTCTCATACCCGGCTGTGACAAGGCAGCCTCTCTCAACAACACCCAGCCTCTCCCAAGTATATTCAGCCTCTCTCAAGCACCTGCTGCGTCTACAGCCGGCACCGGTGACCGTCGAATCGGCGTCATACGTGTCGAATGTAGATTGCGATTGCCGTCGAGTAGGTGACCGTGGTCTCATACTCGGCTGCGACAAGGCAGCCTCTCCCAACAACACCTAGCCGCTCCCTAGTATATTCAGCCTCTTTCAAACACCTGCTGCGTCTACAGCCGGCACCGGTGGCCGTCGAATCGGCGTCTTTATTGTCGAATTGAGATTGCGATTGCCGTCGAGTAGGTGACCGTGGTCTCATACCCGTCTGCGACAAGGCGTTCTCTCCCAACAACACCTAGCCGCTCCCTAGTATATTCAGCCTCTCTCAAACACCTGCTGCGTGTACAGCCGACACCGGTGACCGTCGAATCGGCGTCATACGTATCGAATGGAGATTGCGATTGCCGTCGAGTAGGTGTTCATGGTCTCATACCCGGCTGTGACAAGGCAGCCTCTCTCAACAACACCCAGCCTCTCCCAAGTATATTCAGCCTCTCTCAAACACCTGCTGCGTCTACACCCGGCACCGGTGACCGTCGAATCGGCCTCATACGTGTTGAATGGAGATTGCGATTGCCGTCGAGTAGGTGACCATGGTCTCATACCCGGCTGTGACAAGGCAGCCTCTCTCAACAACACCCAGCCTCTCCCAAGTATATTCAGCCTCTCTCAAACACCTGCTGCGTCTACACCCGGCACCGGTGACCGTCGAATCGGCCTCATACGTGTTGAATGGAGATTGCGATTGCCGTCGAGTAGGTGACCATGGTCTCATACCCGTCTGCGACAAGGCAGGCTCTCCCAACAACACCTAGCCGCTCCCTAGTATATTTAGCCTCTCTCAAACACCTGCTGCGTCTACAGCCGGCACCGGTGACCGTCGAATCGGCCTCATACCTGTCGAATGGAGATTGCGATTGCCGTCGAGTAGGTGATCATGGTCTCATACCCGTCTGCGAAAAGGCAGCCTCTCGCAACAATACCTAGCCGCTCCCTAGTATATTTAGCCTCTCTCAAATACCTGCTGCGTCTACAGCCGGCACCGGTGACCGTCGAATCGGCCTCATACGTGTCGAATGGAGATTGCGATTGCCGTCGAGTAGGTGTTCATGGTCTCATACCCGGCTGTGACAAGGCAGCCTCTCTCAACAACACCCAGCCTCTCCCAAGTATATTCAGCCTCTCTCAAACACCTGCTGCGTCTACACCCGGCACCGGTGACCGTCGAATCGGCCTCATACGTGTTGAATGGAGATTGCGATTGCCGTCGAGTAGGTGACCATGGTCTCATACCCGTCTGCGACAAGGCAGGCTCTCCCAACAACACCTAGCCGCTCCCTAGTATATTTAGCCTCTCTCAAACACCTGCTGCGTCTACAGCCGGCACCGGTGACCGTCGAATCGGCCTCATACGTGTCGAATGGAGATTGCGATTGCCGTCGAGTAGGTGATCATGGTCTCATACCCGTCTGCGACAAGGCAGCCTCTCGCAACAATACCTAGCCGCTCCCTAGTATATTTAGCCTCTCTCAAATACCTGCTGCGTCTACAGCCGGCACCGGTGACCGTCGAATCGGCCTCATACGTGTCGAATGGAGATTGCGATTGCCGTCGAGTAGGTGATCATGGTCTCATACCCGGCTGTGACAAGGCAGCCTCTCCTAACAACACCTAGCCGCTCCCTAGAATATTCAGCCTCTCTGGAACACCTGCTGCGTCTACAGCCGGCACCGGTGACCGTCGAATCGGCCTCATAAGTGTCGAATGGAGATTGCGATTGCCGTCGAGTAGGTGATCATGGTCTCATACCCGCCTGTGACAAGGCAGCCCCTCTCAACAACACCCAGCCTCTCCCAAGTATATTCAGCCTCTCTCAAGCACCTGCTGCGTCTACAGCCGGCACCGGTGACCGTCGAATCGGCGTCATACGTGTCGAATGTAGATTGCGATTGCCGTCGAGTAGGTGACCGTGGTCTCATACTCGGCTGCGACAAGGCAGCCTCTCCCAACAACACCTAGCCGCTCCCTAGTATATTCAGCCTCTTTCAAACACCTGCTGCGTCTACAGCCGGCACCGGTGGCCGTCGAATCGGCGTCTTTATTGTCGAATTGAGATTGCGATTGCCGTCGAGTAGGTGACCGTGGTCTCATACCCGTCTGCGACAAGGCGTTCTCTCCCAACAACACCTAGCCGCTCCCTAGTATATTCAGCCTCTCTCAAACACCTGCTGCGTGTACAGCCGACACCGGTGACCGTCGAATCGGCGTCATACGTGTCGAATTGAGATTGCGATTGCCGTCGAGTAGGTGACCATGGTCTCATACCCGGCTGCGACAAGGCAGCCTCTCCCCAACAATACCCAGCATCTCCCAAGTATATTCAGCCTCTCTCAAATACCTGCTGCGTCTACAGCCGGCACCGGTGACCGTCGAATCGGCCTCATACCTGTCGAATGGAGATTGCGATTGCCGTCGAGTAGGTGACCATGGTCTCATACCTGTCTGCGACAAAGCAGCCTCTTCCAACAACACCTAGCCGCTCCCTAGTATATTCAGCCTCTCTCAAACACCTGCTGCGTCTAAAGCCGGCACCTGTGACCGTCGAATCGCCCTCATACGTGTCGAATGGAGATTGCGATTGCCGCGGAGTAGGTGATCATGGTCTCATACCCGGCTGTGACAAAGCAGCCTCTCTCAACAACACCCAGCCTCTCCCAAGTATATTCAGCCTCTCTCAAGCACCTGCTGTGTCTACAGCCGGCAGCAGTGACCGTCGAATCGGCGTCATACGTGTCGAATGGAGATTTCGATTGCCGTCGAGTAGGTGATCATGGTCTCATATCCGGCTGCGACAAGGAAGACTCTCCCCAACAATACCCAGCATCTCCCAAGTATATTCAGCCTCTCTCAAACACCTGCTACGTCTACATCCGGCACCGGTGACCGTCGAATCGGCGTCATACGTGTTGAATGGAGATTGCGATTGCCGTCGAGTAGGTGACCATGGTCTCATACCCGTCTGCGACAAGGCAGGCTCTCCCAACAACACCTAGCCTCTCCCAAGTATATTCAGCATCTCTCAAGCACCTGCTGTGTCTACAGCCGGCAGCAGTGACCGTCGAATCGGCCTCATACGTGTCGAATGGAGATTGCGATTGCCGTCGAGTAGGTGATCATGGTCTCATACCCGGCTGTGACAAGGCAGCCTCTCCTAACAACACCTAGCCGCTCCCTAGAATATTCAGCCTCTCTGGAACACCTGCTGCGTCTACAGCCGGCACCGGTGACCGTCGAATCGGCCTCATAAGTGTCGAATGGAGATTGCGATTGCCGTCGAGTAGGTGATCATGGTCTCATACCCGCCTGTGACAAGGCAGCCCCTCTCAACAACACCCAGCCTCTCCCAAGTATATTCAGCCTCTCTCAAGCACCTGCTGCGTCTACAGCCGGCACCGGTGACCGTCGAATCGGCGTCATACGTGTCGAATGTAGATTGCGATTGCCGTCGAGTAGGTGACCGTGGTCTCATACTCGGCTGCGACAAGGCAGGCTCTCCCAACAACACCTAGCCGCTCCCTAGTATATTTAGCCTCTCTCAAACACCTGCTGCGTCTACAGCCGGCACCGGTGACCGTCGAATCGGCCTCATACGTGTCGAATGGAGATTGCGATTGCCGTCGAGTAGGTGATCATGGTCTCATACCCGTCTGCGACAAGGCAGCCTCTCGCAACAATACCTAGCCGCTCCCTAGTATATTTAGCCTCTCTCAAATACCTGCTGCGTCTACAGCCGGCACCGGTGACCGTCGAATCGGCCTCATACGTGTCGAATGGAGATTGCGATTGCCGTCGAGTAGGTGATCATGGTCTCATACCCGGCTGTGACAAGGCAGCCTCTCCTAACAACACCTAGCCGCTCCCTAGAATATTCAGCCTCTCTGGAACACCTGCTGCGTCTACAGCCGGCACCGGTGACCGTCGAATCGGCCTCATAAGTGTCGAATGGAGATTGCGATTGCCGTCGAGTAGGTGATCATGGTCTCATACCCGCCTGTGACAAGGCAGCCCCTCTCAACAACACCCAGCCTCTCCCAAGTATATTCAGCCTCTCTCAAGCACCTGCTGCGTCTACAGCCGGCACCGGTGACCGTCGAATCGGCGTCATACGTGTCGAATGTAGATTGCGATTGCCGTCGAGTAGGTGACCGTGGTCTCATACTCGGCTGCGACAAGGCAGCCTCTCCCAACAACACCTAGCCGCTCCCTAGTATATTCAGCCTCTTTCAAACACCTGCTGCGTCTACAGCCGGCACCGGTGGCCGTCGAATCGGCGTCTTTATTGTCGAATTGAGATTGCGATTGCCGTCGAGTAGGTGACCGTGGTCTCATACCCGTCTGCGACAAGGCGTTCTCTCCCAACAACACCTAGCCGCTCCCTAGTATATTCAGCCTCTCTCAAACACCTGCTGCGTGTACAGCCGACACCGGTGACCGTCGAATCGGCGTCATACGTGTCGAATTGAGATTGCGATTGCCGTCGAGTAGGTGACCATGGTCTCATACCCGGCTGCGACAAGGCAGCCTCTCCCCAACAATACCCAGCATCTCCCAAGTATATTCAGCCTCTCTCAAATACCTGCTGCGTCTACAGCCGGCACCGGTGACCGTCGAATCGGCCTCATACCTGTCGAATGGAGATTGCGATTGCCGTCGAGTAGGTGACCATGGTCTCATACCTGTCTGCGACAAAGCAGCCTCTTCCAACAACACCTAGCCGCTCCCTAGTATATTCAGCCTCTCTCAAACACCTGCTGCGTCTAAAGCCGGCACCTGTGACCGTCGAATCGCCCTCATACGTGTCGAATGGAGATTGCGATTGCCGCGGAGTAGGTGATCATGGTCTCATACCCGGCTGTGACAAAGCAGCCTCTCTCAACAACACCCAGCCTCTCCCAAGTATATTCAGCCTCTCTCAAGCACCTGCTGTGTCTACAGCCGGCAGCAGTGACCGTCGAATCGGCGTCATACGTGTCGAATGGAGATTTCGATTGCCGTCGAGTAGGTGATCATGGTCTCATATCCGGCTGCGACAAGGAAGACTCTCCCCAACAATACCCAGCATCTCCCAAGTATATTCAGCCTCTCTCAAACACCTGCTACGTCTACATCCGGCACCGGTGACCGTCGAATCGGCGTCATACGTGTTGAATGGAGATTGCGATTGCCGTCGAGTAGGTGACCATGGTCTCATACCCGTCTGCGACAAGGCAGGCTCTCCCAACAACACCTAGCCTCTCCCAAGTATATTCAGCATCTCTCAAGCACCTGCTGTGTCTACAGCCGGCAGCAGTGACCGTCGAATCGGCCTCATACGTGTCGAATGGAGATTGCGATTGCCGTCGAGTAGGTGATCATGGTCTCATACCCGGCTGTGACAAGGCAGCCTCTCCTAACAACACCTAGCCGCTCCCTAGAATATTCAGCCTCTCTGGAACACCTGCTGCGTCTACAGCCGGCACCGGTGACCGTCGAATCGGCCTCATAAGTGTCGAATGGAGATTGCGATTGCCGTCGAGTAGGTGATCATGGTCTCATACCCGCCTGTGACAAGGCAGCCCCTCTCAACAACACCCAGCCTCTCCCAAGTATATTCAGCCTCTCTCAAGCACCTGCTACGTCTACAGCCGGCACCGGTGACCGTCGAATCGGCCTCATACGTGTCGAATGGAGATTGCGATTGCCGTCGAGTAGGTGATCATGGTCTCATACCCGTCTGCGACAAGGCAGCCTCTCTCAACAACACCCAGCCTCTCCCAAGTATATTCAGCCTCTCTCAAACACCTGCTGCGTCTACACCCGGCACCGGTGACCGTCGAATCGGCCTCATACGTGTTGAATGGAGATTGCGATTGCCGTCGAGAAGGTGACCATGGTCTCATACCCGTCTGCGACAAGGCAGGCTCTCCCAACAACACCTAGCCGCTCCCTAGTATATTTAACCTCTCTCAAACACCTGCTGCGTCTACAGCCGGCACCGGTGACCGTCGAATCGGCCTCATACGTGTCGAATGGAGATTGCGATTGCCGTCGAGTAGGTGATCATGGTCTCATACCCGTCTGCGACAAAGCAGCCTCTCGCAACAATACCTAGCCGCTCCCTAGTATATTTAGCCTCTCTCAAATACCTGCTGCGTCTACAGCCGGCACCGGTGACCGTCGAATCGGCCT
The DNA here is from genome assembly GCA_937620795.1 of Thecophora atra. Classification (NCBI taxonomy): domain Eukaryota; kingdom Metazoa; phylum Arthropoda; class Insecta; order Diptera; family Conopidae; genus Thecophora; species Thecophora atra. The sequence goes on along the minus strand of OW569398.1, from coordinate 28,186,800 downwards.
CATACGTGTCGAATGGAGATTGCGATTGCCGTCGAGTAGGTGATCATGGTCTCATACCCGGCTGTGACAAGGCAGCCTCTCTCAACAACACCCAGCCTCTCCCAAGTAGATTCAGCCTCTCTCAAACACCTGCTGCGTCTACACCCGGCACCGGTGACCGTCGAATCGGCCTCATACGTGTCGAATGGAGATTGCGATTGCCGTCGAGTAGGTGATCATGGTCTCATACCCGCCTGTGACAAGGCAGCCCCTCTCAACAACACCCAGCCTCTCCCAAGTATATTCAGCCTCTCTCAAGCACCTGCTACGTCTACAGCCGGCACCGGTGACCGTCGAATCGGCCTCATACGTGTCGAATGGAGATTGCGATTGCCGTCGAGTAGGTGATCATGGTCTCATACCCGTCTGCGACAAGGCCGCCTCTCCCAAAAACACCTAGCCGCTCCCTAGTATATTCAGCCTCTCTCAAACACCTGCTGCGTCTACAGCCGGCACCGGTGACCGTCGAATCGGCCTCATACGTGTCGAATGGAGATTGCGATTGCCGTCGAGTAGGTGATCATGGTCTCATACCCGGCTGTGACAAGGCAGGCTCTTCTAACAACACCTAGCCGCTCCCTAGTATATTCAGCCTCTCTCGAACACCTGCTGCGTCTACAGCCGGCACCGGTGACCGTCGAATCGGCGTCATACGTGTCGAATGGAGGTTGCGATTGCCGTCGAGTAGGTGACCATGGTCTAATACCCGTCTGCAACAAGGGAGCCTCTCCCAACAACACCTAGCCGCTCCCTAGTATATTCAGCCTCTCTCAAACACCTGCTGCGTCTACAGCCGGCACCGGTGACCGTCGAATCGGCCTCATACGTGTCGAATGGAGATTGCGATTGCCGTCGAGTAGGTGATCATGGTCTCATACACGGCTGTGACAAGGCAGCCTCTCTCAACAACACCCAGCCTCTCCCAAGTATATTCAGCATCTCTCAAGCACCTGCTGTGTCTACAGCCGGCAGCAGTGACCGTCGAATCGGCGTCATACGTGTCGAATGGAGATTTCGATTGCGTTTGAGTTGGTGACCATGGTCTCATATCCGGCTGCGACAAGGCAGCCTCTCCCCAACAATACCCAGCATCTCCCAAGTATTTTTAGCCTCTCTCAAACACCTGCTGCGTCTACATCCGGCACCGGTGACCGTCGAATCGGCGTCATACGTGTCGAATGGAGATTGCGATTGCCGTCGAGTAGGTGACCATGGTCTCATACCCGTCTGCGACAAGGCAGGCTCTCCCAACAACACCTAGACGCTCCCTAGTATATTCAGCCTCTCTCAAACACCTGCTGCGTCTACAGCCGGCACCGGTGACCGTCGAATCGGCCTCATACGTGTCGAATGGAGATTGCGATTGCCGTCGAGTAGGTGATCATGGTCTCATACACGGCTGTGACAAGGCAGCCTCTCTCAACAACACCCAGCCTCTCCCAAGTATATTCAGCATCTCTCAAGTATATTTAGCCTCTCTCAAACACCTGCTGCGTCTACATCCGGCACCGGTGACCGTCGAATCGGCGTCATACGTGTCGAATGGAGATTGCGATTGCCGTCGAGTAGGTGACCATGGTCTCATACCCGTCTGCGACAAGGCAGGCTCTCCCAACAACACCTAGCCGCTCCCTAGTATATTTAGCCTCTCTCAAACACCTGCTGCGTCTACAGCCGGCACCGGTGACCGTCGAATCGGCCTCATACGTGTCGAATGGAGATTGCGATTGCCGTCGAGTAGGTGATCATGGTCTCATACCCGTCTGCGACAAGCGCCCTCTCGCAACAATACCTAGCCGCTCCCTAGTATATTTAGCCTCTCTCAAATACCTGCTGCGTGTACAGCCGGCACCGGTGACCGTCGAATCGGCCTCATACGTGTCGAATGGAGATTGCGATTGCCGTCGAGTAGGTGATCATGGTCTCATACCCGGCTGTGACAAGGCAGCCTCTCTCAACAACACCCAGCCTCTCCCAAGTATATTCAGCCTCTCTCAAACACCTGCTGCGTCTACACCCGGCACCGGTGACCGTCGAATCGGCCTCATACGTGTTGAATGGAGATTGCGATTGCCGTCGAGTAGGTGATCGTGGTCTCATACCCGTCTGCGACAAGGCAGCCTCTCCCAACAACACCTAGTCGCTCCCTAGTATATTCAGCCTCTCTCAAACAACTGCTGCGTCTACAGCCGGCACCGGTGACCGTCGAATCGGCCTCATACGTGTCGAATGGAGATTGCGATTGCCGTCGAGTAGGTGATCATGGTCTCATACCCGTCTGCGACAAGGCAGCCTCTCTCAACAACACCCAGCCTCTCCCAAGCATATTCAGCCTCTCTCAAACACCTGCTGCGTCTACACCCGGCACCGGTGACCGTCGAATCGGCCTCATACGTGTTGAATGGAGATTGCGATTGCCGTCGAGAAGGTGACCATGGTCTCATACCCGTCTGCGAAAAGGCAGGCTCTCCCAACAACACCTAGCCGCTCCCTAGTATATTTAACCTCTCTCAAACACCTGCTGCGTCTACAGCCGGCACCGGTGACCGTCGAATCGGCCTCATACGTGTCGAATGGAGATTGCGATTGCCGTCGAGTAGGTGATCATGGTCTCATACCCGTCTGCGACAAAGCAGCCTCTCGCAACAATACCTAGCCGTTCCCTAGTATATTTAGCCTCTCTCAAATACCTGCTGCGTCTACAGCCGGCACCGGTGACCGTCGAATCGGCCTCATACGTGTCGAATGGAGATTGCGATTGCCGTCGAGTAGGTGATCATGGTCTCATACCCGCCTGTGACAAGGCAGCCCCTCTCAACAACACCCAGCCTCTCCCAAGTATATTCAGCCTCTCTCAAGCACCTGCTACGTCTACAGCCGGCACCGGTGACCGTCGAATCGGCCTCATACGTGTCGAATGGAGATTGCGATTGCCGTCGAGTAGGTGATCATGGTCTCATACCCGTCTGCGACAAGGCCGCCTCTCCCAACAACACCTAGCCGCTCCCTAGTATATTCAGCCTCTCTCAAACACCTGCTGCGTCTACAGCCGGCACCGGTGACCGTCGAATCGGCCTCATACGTGTCGAATGGAGATTGCGATTGCCGTCGAGTAGGTGATCATGGTCTCATACCCGGCTGTGACAAGGCAGCCTCTTCTAACAACACCTAGCCGCTCCCTAGTATATTCAGCCTCTCTCGAACACCTGCTGCGTCTACAGCCGGCACCGGTGACCGTCGAATCGGCGTCATAAGTGTCGAATGGAGATTGCGATTGCCGTCGAGTAGGTGACCATGGTCTAATACCCGTCTGCAACAAGGGAGCCTCTCCCAAAAACACCTAGCCGCTCCCTAGTATATTCAGCCTCTCTCAAACACCTGCTGCGTCTACAGCCGGCACCGGTGACCGTCGAATCGGCCTCGAATCGGCCTCATACGTGTCGAATGGAGATTGCGATTGCCGTCGAGTAGGTGATCATGGTCTCATACCCGGCTGTGACAAGGCAGCCTCTCCTAACAACACCTAGCCGCTCCCTAGAATATTCAGCCTCTCTGGAACACCTGCTGCGTCTACAGCCGGCACCGGTGACCGTCGAATCGGCCTCATAAGTGTCGAATGGAGATTGCGATTGCCGTCGAGTAGGTGATCATGGTCTCATACCCGCCTGTGACAAGGCAGCCCCTCTCAACAACACCCAGCCTCTCCCAAGTATATTCAGCCTCTCTCAAGCACCTGCTGCGTCTACAGCCGGCACCGGTGACCGTCGAATCGGCGTCATACGTGTCGAATGTAGATTGCGATTGCCGTCGAGTAGGTGACCGTGGTCTCATACTCGGCTGCGACAAGGCAGCCTCTCCCAACAACACCTAGCCGCTCCCTAGTATATTCAGCCTCTTTCAAACACCTGCTGCGTCTACAGCCGGCACCGGTGGCCGTCGAATCGGCGTCTTTATTGTCGAATTGAGATTGCGATTGCCGTCGAGTAGGTGACCGTGGTCTCATACCCGTCTGCGACAAGGCGTTCTCTCCCAACAACACCTAGCCGCTCCCTAGTATATTCAGCCTCTCTCAAACACCTGCTGCGTGTACAGCCGACACCGGTGACCGTCGAATCGGCGTCATACGTGTCGAATTGAGATTGCGATTGCCGTCGAGTAGGTGACCATGGTCTCATACCCGGCTGCGACAAGGCAGCCTCTACCCAACAATACCCAGCATCTCCCAAGTATATTCAGCCTCTCTCAAATACCTGCTGCGTCTACAGCCGGCACCGGTGACCGTCGAATCGGCCTCATACCTGTCGAATGGAGATTGCGATTGCCGTCGAGTAGGTGACCATGGTCTCATACCCGTCTGCGACAAAGCAGCCTCTTCCAACAACACCTAGCCGCTCCCTAGTATATTCAGCCTCTCTCAAACACCTGCTGCGTCTAAAGCCGGCACCTGTGACCGTCGAATCGCCCTCATACGTGTCGAATGGAGATTGCGATTGCCGCGGAGTAGGTGATCATGGTCTCATACCCGGCTGTGACAAAGCAGCCTCTCTCAACAACACCCAGCCTCTCCCAAGTATATTTAGCCTCTCTCAAATACCTGCTGCGTCTACAGCCGGCACCGGTGACCGTCGAATCGGCCTCATACGTGTCGAATGGAGATTGCGATTGCCGTCGAGTAGGTGATCATGGTCTCATACCCGGCTGTGACAAGGCAGCCTCTCCTAACAACACCTAGCCGCTCCCTAGAATATTCAGCCTCTCTGGAACACCTGCTGCGTCTACAGCCGGCACCGGTGACCGTCGAATCGGCCTCATAAGTGTCGAATGGAGATTGCGATTGCCGTCGAGTAGGTGATCATGGTCTCATACCCGCCTGTGACAAGGCAGCCCCTCTCAACAACACCCAGCCTCTCCCAAGTATATTCAGCCTCTCTCAAGCACCTGCTGCGTCTACAGCCGGCACCGGTGACCGTCGAATCGGCGTCATACGTGTCGAATGTAGATTGCGATTGCCGTCGAGTAGGTGACCGTGGTCTCATACTCGGCTGCGACAAGGCAGCCTCTCCCAACAACACCTAGCCGCTCCCTAGTATATTCAGCCTCTTTCAAACACCTGCTGCGTCTACAGCCGGCACCGGTGGCCGTCGAATCGGCGTCTTTATTGTCGAATTGAGATTGCGATTGCCGTCGAGTAGGTGACCGTGGTCTCATACCCGTCTGCGACAAGGCGTTCTCTCCCAACAACACCTAGCCGCTCCCTAGTATATTCAGCCTCTCTCAAACACCTGCTGCGTGTACAGCCGACACCGGTGACCGTCGAATCGGCGTCATACGTGTCGAATTGAGATTGCGATTGCCGTCGAGTAGGTGACCATGGTCTCATACCCGGCTGCGACAAGGCAGCCTCTCCCCAACAATACCCAGCATCTCCCAAGTATATTCAGCCTCTCTCAAATACCTGCTGCGTCTACAGCCGGCACCGGTGACCGTCGAATCGGCCTCATACCTGTCGAATGGAGATTGCGATTGCCGTCGAGTAGGTGACCATGGTCTCATACCCGTCTGCGACAAAGCAGCCTCTTCCAACAACACCTAGCCGCTCCCTAGTATATTCAGCCTCTCTCAAACACCTGCTGCGTCTAAAGCCGGCACCTGTGACCGTCGAATCGCCCTCATACGTGTCGAATGGAGATTGCGATTGCCGCGGAGTAGGTGATCATGGTCTCATACCCGGCTGTGACAAAGCAGCCTCTCTCAACAACACCCAGCCTCTCCCAAGTATATTCAGCCTCTCTCAAGCACCTGCTGTGTCTACAGCCGGCAGCAGTGACCGTCGAATCGGCGTCATACGTGTCGAATGGAGATTTCGATTGCCGTCGAGTAGGTGATCATGGTCTCATATCCGGCTGCGACAAGGAAGACTCTCCCCAACAATACCCAGCATCTCCCAAGTATATTCAGCCTCTCTCAAACACCTGCTACGTCTACATCCGGCACCGGTGACCGTCGAATCGGCGTCATACGTGTTGAATGGAGATTGCGATTGCCGTCGAGTAGGTGACCATGGTCTCATACCCGTCTGCGACAAGGCAGGCTCTCCCAACAACACCTAGCCTCTCCCAAGTATATTCAGCATCTCTCAAGCACCTGCTGTGTCTACAGCCGGCAGCAGTGACCGTCGAATCGGCCTCATACGTGTCGAATGGAGATTGCGATTGCCGTCGAGTAGGTGATCATGGTCTCATACCCGGCTGTGACAAGGCAGCCTCTCCTAACAACACCTAGCCGCTCCCTAGAATATTCAGCCTCTCTGGAACACCTGCTGCGTCTACAGCCGGCACCGGTGACCGTCGAATCGGCCTCATAAGTGTCGAATGGAGATTGCGATTGCCGTCGAGTAGGTGATCATGGTCTCATACCCGCCTGTGACAAGGCAGCCCCTCTCAACAACACCCAGCCTCTCCCAAGTATATTCAGCCTCTCTCAAGCACCTGCTACGTCTACAGCCGGCACCGGTGACCGTCGAATCGGCCTCATACGTGTCGAATGGAGATTGCGATTGCCGTCGAGTAGGTGATCATGGTCTCATACCCGTCTGCGACAAGGCAGCCTCTCTCAACAACACCCAGCCTCTCCCAAGTATATTCAGCCTCTCTCAAACACCTGCTGCGTCTACACCCGGCACCGGTGACCGTCGAATCGGCCTCATACGTGTTGAATGGAGATTGCGATTGCCGTCGAGAAGGTGACCATGGTCTCATACCCGTCTGCGACAAGGCAGGCTCTCCCAACAACACCTAGCCGCTCCCTAGTATATTTAACCTCTCTCAAACACCTGCTGCGTCTACAGCCGGCACCGGTGACCGTCGAATCGGCCTCATACGTGTCGAATGGAGATTGCGATTGCCGTCGAGTAGGTGATCATGGTCTCATACCCGTCTGCGACAAAGCAGCCTCTCGCAACAATACCTAGCCGCTCCCTAGTATATTTAGCCTCTCTCAAATACCTGCTGCGTCTACAGCCGGCACCGGTGACCGTCGAATCGGCCTCATACGTGTCGAATGGAGATTGCGATTGCCGTCGAGTAGGTGATCATGGTCTCATACCCGGCTGTGACAAGGCAGCCTCTCTCAACAACACCCAGCCTCTCCCAAGTAGATTCAGCCTCTCTCAAACACCTGCTGCGTCTACACCCGGCACCGGTGACCGTCGAATCGGCCTCATACGTGTCGAATGGAGATTGCGATTGCCGTCGAGTAGGTGATCATGGTCTCATACCCGCCTGTGACAAGGCAGCCCCTCTCAACAACACCCAGCCTCTCCCAAGTATATTCAGCCTCTCTCAAGCACCTGCTACGTCTACAGCCGGCACCGGTGACCGTCGAATCGGCCTCATACGTGTCGAATGGAGATTGCGATTGCCGTCGAGTAGGTGATCATGGTCTCATACCCGTCTGCGACAAGGCCGCCTCTCCCAAAAACACCTAGCCGCTCCCTAGTATATTCAGCCTCTCTCAAACACCTGCTGCGTCTACAGCCGGCACCGGTGACCGTCGAATCGGCCTCATACGTGTCGAATGGAGATTGCGATTGCCGTCGAGTAGGTGATCATGGTCTCATACCCGGCTGTGACAAGGCAGGCTCTTCTAACAACACCTAGCCGCTCCCTAGTATATTCAGCCTCTCTCGAACACCTGCTGCGTCTACAGCCGGCACCGGTGACCGTCGAATCGGCGTCATACGTGTCGAATGGAGGTTGCGATTGCCGTCGAGTAGGTGACCATGGTCTAATACCCGTCTGCAACAAGGGAGCCTCTCCCAACAACACCTAGCCGCTCCCTAGTATATTCAGCCTCTCTCAAACACCTGCTGCGTCTAAAGCCGGCACCTGTGACCGTCGAATCGCCCTCATACGTGTCGAATGGAGATTGCGATTGCCGCGGAGTAGGTGATCATGGTCTCATACCCGGCTGTGACAAAGCAGCCTCTCTCAACAACACCCAGCCTCTCCCAAGTATATTTAGCCTCTCTCAAATACCTGCTGCGTCTACAGCCGGCACCGGTGACCGTCGAATCGGCCTCATACGTGTCGAATGGAGATTGCGATTGCCGTCGAGTAGGTGTTCATGGTCTCATACCCGGCTGTGACAAGGCAGCCTCTCTCAACAACACCCAGCCTCTCCCAAGTATATTCAGCCTCTCTCAAACACCTGCTGCGTCTACACCCGGCACCGGTGACCGTCGAATCGGCCTCATACGTGTTGAATGGAGATTGCGATTGCCGTCGAGTAGGTGACCATGGTCTCATACCCGTCTGCGACAAGGCAGGCTCTCCCAACAACACCTAGCCGCTCCCTAGTATATTTAGCCTCTCTCAAACACCTGCTGCGTCTACAGCCGGCACCGGTGACCGTCGAATCGGCCTCATACGTGTCGAATGGAGATTGCGATTGCCGTCGAGTAGGTGATCATGGTCTCATACCCGTCTGCGACAAGGCAGCCTCTCGCAACAATACCTAGCCGCTCCCTAGTATATTTAGCCTCTCTCAAATACCTGCTGCGTCTACAGCCGGCACCGGTGACCGTCGAATCGGCCTCATACGTGTCGAATGGAGATTGCGATTGCCGTCGAGTAGGTGATCATGGTCTCATACCCGGCTGTGACAAGGCAGCCTCTCCTAACAACACCTAGCCGCTCCCTAGAATATTCAGCCTCTCTGGAACACCTGCTGCGTCTACAGCCGGCACCGGTGACCGTCGAATCGGCCTCATAAGTGTCGAATGGAGATTGCGATTGCCGTCGAGTAGGTGATCATGGTCTCATACCCGCCTGTGACAAGGCAGCCCCTCTCAACAACACCCAGCCTCTCCCAAGTATATTCAGCCTCTCCCAAGTATATTCAGCCTCTCTCAAGCACCTGCTGCGTCTACAGCCGGCACCGGTGACCGTCGAATCGGCGTCATACGTGTCGAATGGAGATTGCGATTGCCGTCGAGTAGGTGACCGTGGTCTCATACTCGGCTGCGACAAGGCAGCCTCTCCCAACAACACCTAGCCGCTCCCTAGTATATTCAGCCTCTTTCAAACACCTGCTGCGTGTACAGCCGACACCGGTGACCGTCGAATCGGCGTCATACGTGTCGAATTGAGATTGCGATTGCCGTCGAGTAGGTGACCATGGTCTCATACCCGGCTGCGACAAGGCAGCCTCTCCCCAACAATACCCAGCATCTCCCAAGTATATTCAGCCTCTCTCAAATACCTGCTGCGTCTACAGCCGGCACCGGTGACCGTCGAATCGGCCTCATACCTGTCGAATGGAGATTGCGATTGCCGTCGAGTAGGTGACCATGGTCTCATACCCGTCTGCGACAAAGCAGCCTCTTCCAACAACACCTAGCCGCTCCCTAGTATATTCAGCCTCTCTCAAACACCTGCTGCGTCTAAAGCCGGCACCTGTGACCGTCGAATCGCCCTCATACGTGTCGAATGGAGATTGCGATTGCCGCGGAGTAGGTGATCATGGTCTCATACCCGGCTGTGACAAAGCAGCCTCTCTCAACAACACCCAGCCTCTCCCAAGTATATTCAGCCTCTCTCAAGCACCTGCTGTGTCTACAGCCGGCAGCAGTGACCGTCGAATCGGCGTCATACGTGTCGAATGGAGATTGCGATTGCCGTCGAGTAGGTGATCATGGTCTCATACCCGTCTGCGACAAGGCAGCCTCTCCCAACAACACCTAGCCGCTCCCTAGTATATTCAGCCTCTCTCAAACACCTGCTGCGTCTAAAGCCGGCACCTGTGACCGTCGAATCGCCCTCATACGTGTCGAATGGAGATTGCGATTGCCGCGGAGTAGGTGATCATGGTCTCATACCCGGCTGTGACAAAGCAGCCTCTCTCAACAACACCCAGCCTCTCCCAAGTATATTCAGCCTCTCTCAAGCACCTGCTGTGTCTACAGCCGGCAGCAGTGACCGTCGAATCGGCGTCATACGTGTCGAGTGGAGATTTCGATTGCGTTCGAGTTGGTGACCATGGTCTCATATCCGGCTGCGACAAGGCAGCCTTTCCCCAACAATACCCAGCATCTCCCAAGTATATTCAGCCTCTCTCAAACACCTGCTACGTCTACATCCGGCACCGGTGACCGTCGAATCGGCGTCATACGTGTCGAATGTAGATGGCAATTGCTGTCGAGTAGGTGACCGCGGTCTCATGCTCGTCTGCGACAAGGCAGCCTCTCCCAACAACAGCCTCTACCCAAACAACACCCAGACTCTCCCATATATTTAGCCTCTCTCAAGCACCTGCTGCGTCTACAGCCGGCACCGGTGATCGTCGAATCGGCGTTATACGTGTCGAATGTAGATTGCGATTGCCGTCGAGTAGGTGACCGTGGTCTCATACTCGGCTGCGACAAGGCAGCCTCTCCCAACAACACCTAGCCGCTCCCTAGTATATTCAGCCTCTTTCAAACACCTGCTGCGTCTACAGCCGGCACCGGTGGCCGTTGAATCGGCGTCATACGTGTCGAATTGAGATTGCGATTGCCGTCGAGTAGGTGACCGTGGTCTCATACCCGTCTGCGGCAAGGCGTTCTCTCCCAACAACACCTAGCCGCTCCCTAGTATATTCAGCCTCTCTCAAACACCTGCTGCGTGTACAGCCGACACCGGTGACCGTCGAATCGGCGTCATACGTGTCGAATTGAAATTGCGATTGCCGTCGAGTAGGTGACCATGGTCTCATACCCGGCTGCGACAAGGCAGCCTCTCCCCAACAATACCCAGCATCTCCCAAGTATATTCAGCCTCTCTCAAACACCTGCTGCGTCTACAGCCGGCACCGGTGACCGTCGAATCGGCCTCATACGTGTCGAATGGAGATTGCGATTGCCGTCGAGTAGGTGACCATGGTCTCATACCCGTCTGCGACAAGGCAGCCTCTCCCAACAACACCTAGCCGCTCCCTAGTATATTCAGCCTCTCTCAAACACCTGCTGCGACTACAGCCGGCACCGGTGACCGTCGAATCGGCCTCATACGTGTCGAATGGAGATTGCGATTGCCGTCGAGTAGGTGATCATGGTCTCATACCCGCCTGTGACAAGGCAGCCTCTCTCAACAACACCCAGCCTCTCCCAAGTATATTCGGCCTCTCTCAAACACCTGCTGCCTCTACAGCCGGCACCGGTGACCGTCGAATCGGCCTCATACGTGTCGAATGGAGATTGCGATTGCCGTCGAGTAGGTGATCATGGTCTCATACCCGGCTGTGACAAGGCAGCCTCTCCTAACAACACCTAGCCGCTCCCTAGAATATTCAGCCTCTCTGGAACACCTGCTGCGTCTACAGCCGGCACCGGTGACCGTCGAATCGGCCTCATAAGTGTCGAATGGAGATTGCGATTGCCGTCGAGTAGGTGATCATGGTCTCATACCCGGCTGTGACAAAGCAGCCTCTCTCAACAACACCCAGCCTCTCCCAAGTATATTCAGCCTCTCTCAAGCACCTGCTGTGTCTACAGCCGGCAGCAGTGACCGTCGAATCGGCGTCATACGTGTCGAATGGAGATTTCGATTGCCGTCGAGCAGGTGATCATGGTCTCATATCCGGCTGCGACAAGGCAGCCTCTCCCCAACAATACCCAGCATCTCCCAAGTATATTCAGCCTCTCTCAAGCACCTGCTGTGTCTACAGCCGGCAGCAGTGACCGTCGAATCGGCGTCATACGTGTCGAATGGAGATTGCGATTGCCGTCGAGTAGGTGATCATGGTCTCATACCCGTCTGCGACAAGGCAGCCTCTCCCAACAACACCTAGCCGCTCCCTAGTATATTCAGCCTCTCTCAAACACCTGCTGCGTCTAAAGCCGGCACCTGTGACCGTCGAATCGCCCTCATACGTGTCGAATGGAGATTGCGATTGCCGCGGAGTAGGTGATCATGGTCTCATACCCGGCTGTGACAAAGCAGCCTCTCTCAACAACACCCAGCCTCTCCCAAGTATATTCAGCCTCTCTCAAGCACCTGCTGTGTCTACAGCCGGCAGCAGTGACCGTCGAATCGGCGTCATACGTGTCGAATGGAGATTTCGATTGCCGTCGAGTAGGTGACCATGGTCTCATACCCGTCTGCGACAAGGCAGCCTCTCCCAACAACACCTAGCCGCTCCCTAGTATATTCAGCCTCTCTCAAACACCTGCTGCGACTACAGCCGGCACCGGTGACCGTCGAATCGGCCTCATACGTGTCGAATGGAGATTGCGATTGCCGTCGAGTAGGTGATCATGGTCTCATACCCGCCTGTGACAAGGCAGCCTCTCTCAACAACACCCAGCCTCTCCCAAGTATATTCGGCCTCTCTCAAACACCTGCTGCCTCTACAGCCGGCACCGGTGACCGTCGAATCGGCCTCATACGTGTCGAATGGAGATTGCGATTGCCGTCGAGTAGGTGATCATGGTCTCATACCCGGCTGTGACAAGGCAGCCTCTCCTAACAACACCTAGCCGCTCCCTAGAATATTCAGCCTCTCTGGAACACCTGCTGCGTCTACAGCCGGCACCGGTGACCGTCGAATCGGCCTCATAAGTGTCGAATGGAGATTGCGATTGCCGTCGAGTAGGTGATCATGGTCTCATACCCGGCTGTGACAAAGCAGCCTCTCTCAACAACACCCAGCCTCTCCCAAGTATATTCAGCCTCTCTCAAGCACCTGCTGTGTCTACAGCCGGCAGCAGTGACCGTCGAATCGGCGTCATACGTGTCGAATGGAGATTTCGATTGCCGTCGAGCAGGTGACCATGGTCTCATATCCGGCTGCGACAAGGCAGCCTTTCCCCAACAATACCCAGCATCTCCCAAGTATATTCAGCCTCTCTCAAACACCTGCTACGTCTACATCCGGCACCGGTGACCGTCGAATCGGCGTCATACGTGTCGAATGTAGATGGCAATTGCTGTCGAGTAGGTGACCGCGGTCTCATGCTCGTCTGCGACAAGGCAGCCTCTCCCAACAACAGCCTCTACCCAAACAACACCCAGACTCTCCCATATATTTAGCCTCTCTCAAGCACCTGCTGCGTCTACAGCCGGCACCGGTGATCGTCGAATCGGCGTCATACGTGTCGAATGTAGATTGCGATTGCCGTCGAGTAGGTGACCGTGGTCTCATACTCGGCTGCGACAAGGCAGCCTCTCCCAACAACACCTAGCCGCTCCCTAGTATATTCAGCCTCTTTCAAACACCTGCTGCGTCTACAGCCGGCACCGGTGGCCGTTGAATCGGCGTCATACGTGTCGAATTGAGATTGCGATTGCCGTCGAGTAGGTGACCGTGGTCTCATACCCGTCTGCGGCAAGGCGTTCTCTCCCAACAACACCTAGCCGCTCCCTAGTATATTCAGCCTCTCTCAAACACCTGCTGCGTGTACAGCCGACACCGGTGACCGTCGAATCGGCGTCATACGTGTCGAATTGAAATTGCGATTGCCGTCGAGTAGGTGACCATGGTCTCATACCCGGCTGCGACAAGGCAGCCTCTCCCAACAACACCTAGCGGCTCCCTAGTATATTCAGCCTCTCTCAAACACCTGCTGCGACTACAGCCGGCACCGGTGACCGTCGAATCGGCCTCATACGTGTCGAATGGAGATTGCGATTGCCGTCGAGTAGGTGATCATGGATTCATACCCGCCTGTGACAAGGCAGCCTCTCTCAACAACACCTAGCCTCTCCCAAGTATATTCAGCCTCTCTCAAACACCTGCTGCGTCTACAGCCGGCACCGGTGACCGTCGAATCGGCCTCATACGTGTCGAATGGAGATTGCGATTGCCGTCGAGTAGGTGACCATGGTCTCATACCCGTCTGCGACAAGGCAGCCTCTCCCAACAACACCTAGCGGCTCCCTAGTATATTCAGCCTCTCTCAAACACCTGCTGCGACTACAGCCGGCACCGGTGACCGTCGAATCGGCCTCATACGTGTCGAATGGAGATTGCGATTGCCGTCGAGTAGGTGATCATGGATTCATACCCGCCTGTGACAAGGCAGCCTCTCTCAACAACACCTAGCCTCTCCCAAGTATATTCAGCCTCTCTCAAACACCTGCTGCGTCTACAGCCGGCACCGGTGACCGTCGAATCGGCCTCATACGTGTCGAATGGAGATTGCGATTGCCGTCGAGTAGGTGATCATGGTCTCATACCCGGCTGTGACAAGGCAGCCTCTCCTAACAACACCTAGCCGCTCCCTAGAATATTCAGCCTCTCTGGAACACCTGCTGCGTCTACAGCCGGCACCGGTGACCGTCGAATCGGCCTCATAAGTGTCGAATGGATATTGCGATTGCCGTCGAGTAGGTGATCATGGTCTCATACCCGGCTGTGACAAAGCAGCCTCTCTCAACAACACCCAGCCTCTCCCAAGTATATTCAGCCTCTCTCAAGCACCTGCTGTGTCTACAGCCGGCAGCAGTGACCGTCGAATCGGCGTCATACGTGTCGAATGGAGATTTCGATTGCGTTCGAGTTGGTGACCATGGTCTCATATCCGGCTGCGACAAGGCAGCCTCTCCCCAACAATACCCAGCATCTCCCAAGTATATTCAGCCTCTCTCAAACACCTGCTGCGTCTACATCCGGCACCGGTGACCGTCGAATCGGCGTCATACGTGTCGAATGTAGATGGCAATTGCTGTCGAGTAGGTGACCGAGGTCTCATGCTCGTCTGCGACAAGGCAGCCTCTCCCAACAACAGCCTCTACCCAAACAACACCCAGACTCTCCCATATATTTAGCCTCTCTAAGCACCTGCTGCGTCTACAGCCGGCACCGGTGATCGTCGAATCGGCGTCATACGTGTCGAATGTAGATTGCGATTGCCGTCGAGTAGGTGACCGTGGTCTCATACCCGTCTGCGACAGGGCAGCCTCTCCCAACAACACCTAGCCGCTCCCTAGTATATTCATACTCTTTCAAACACCTGCTGCGTCTACAGCCGGCACCGGTGACCGTCGAATCGGCGTCATACGTGTCGAATTGAGATTGCGATTGCCGTCCAGTAGGTGACCTTGGTCTCATACTCGGCTGCGACAAGGCAGCCTCTCCCAACAACACCTAGCCGCTCCCTAGTATATTCAGCCTCTTTCAAACACATGCTGCGTCTACAGCCGGCACCGGTGACCGTCGAATCGGCGTCATACGTGTCGAATTGAGATTGCGATTGCCGTCGAGTAGGTGACCGTGGTCTCATAACCGTCTGCGACAAGGCAGCCTCTCCCAACAACACCTAGCCGCTCCCTAGTATATTCAGCCTCTCTCAAACACCTGCTGCGTCTACAGCCGGCACCGGTGACCGTCGAATCGGCGTCATACGTGGCGAATTGAGATTGCGATTGCCGTCAAGTAAGTGACCATGGTCTGATACCCGGCTGCGACAAGGAAGCCTCTCTCCGACAATACCCAGCATCTCCCAAGTATATTCAGCCTCTCTCAAACACCTGCTGCGTCTACAGCCGGCACCGGTGACCCTCGAATCGGCGTCATACGTGTCAAATGTAGATTGCGATTGCCGTCGAGTAGGTGACCGTGGTCTCATACTCGGCTGCGACAAGGCAGCCTCTTCCAACAACACCTAGCCGCTCCCTAGTATATTCAGCCTCTTTCAAACACCTGCTGCGTCTACAGCCGGCACCGATGATCGTCGAATCGGCGTCATACGTGTCGAATGGAGATTGCGATTGCCGTCGAGTAGGTGACCATGGTGTCATACACGTCTGCGACAAGGCAGCCTCTCCCAACAACACCTAGCAGCTCCCTAGTATATTCAGCCTCTCTCAAACACCTGCTGCGTCTACAGCCGGCACCGGTGACCGTCGAATCGGCGTCATACGTGGCGAATTGAGATTGCGATTGCCGTCGAGTAAGTGACCATGGTCTCATACCCGGCTGCGACAAGGAAGCCTCTCCCCAACAATACCCAGCATCTCCCAAGTATATTCAGGCTCTCTCAAACACCTGCTGCGTCTACAGCCGGCACCGGTGACCGTCGAATCGGCGTCATACGTGTCGAATGGAGATTGCGATTGCCGTCGAGTAGGTGATCATGGTCTCATACCCGCCTGTGACAAGGCAGCCTCTCTCAACAACACCCAGCCTCTCCCAAGTATATTCAGCCTCTCTCAAGCACCTGCTGCGTCTACAGCCGGCACCGGTGACCGTCGAATCGGCCTCATACGTGTCGAATGGAGATTGCGATTGCCGTCGAGTAGGTGATCATGGTCTCATACCCGGCTGTGACAAGGCAGCCTCTCTCAACAACACCCAGCCTCTCCCAAGTATATTCAGCCTCTCTCAAGCACCTGCTGCGTCTACAGCCGGCACCGGTGATCGTCGAATCGGCCTCATACGTATCGAATGGAGATTGCGATTGCCGTCGAGTAGGTGATCATGGTCTCATACCCGGCTGTGACAAGGCAGCCTCTCCTAACAACACCTAGCCGCTCCCTAGAATATTCAGCCTCTCTGGAACACCTGCTGCGTCTACAGCCGGCACCGGTGACGCTCGAATCGGCGTCATACGTGTCGAATGTAGATTGCCATTGCTGTCGAGTAGGTGACCGCGGTCTCATGCTCGGCTGCGATAAGACAGCCTCTCTCAACCCCACCCAGCCTCTCCCAAGTATATTCAGCCTCTCTCAAACACCTGCTGCGTCTACATCTGGCACCGGTGACCGTCGAATCGGCATCATACGTGTCGAATGCAGATTGCGATTGCCGTCGAGTAGATGACCGTGGTCTTTTGCTCGGCTGTGACAAGGCAGCCTCTCCCAAGAACACCTAGCCGCTCCCTAGTATTTTCAGCCTCTCTCAGATACCTGCTGCGTCTACAGCCGGCACCGGTGACCGTCGAATCGGCCTCATACGTGTCGAATGGAGATTGCGATTGCCGTCGAGTAGGTGATCATGGTCTCATACCCGCCTGTGACAAGGCAGCCCCTCTCAACAACACCCAGCCTCTCCCAAGTATATTCAGCCTCTCTCAAGCACCTGCTACGTCTACAGCCGGCACCGGCGACCGTCGAATCGGCCTCATACGTGTCGAATGGAGATTGCGATTGCCGTCGAGTAGGTGATCATGGTCTCATACCCGTCTGCGACAAGGCCGCCTCTCCCAACAACACCTAGCCGCTCCCTAGTATATTCAGCCTCTCTCAAACACCTGCTGCGTCTACAGCCGGCACCGGTGACCGTCGAATCGGCCTCATACGTGTCGAATGGAGATTGCGATTGCCGTCGAGTAGGTGATCATGGTCTCATACCCGGCTGTGATAAGGCAGCCTCTTCTAACAACACCTAGCCGCTCCCTAGTATATTCAGCCTCTCTCGAACACCTGCTGCGTCTACAGCCGGCACCGGTGACCGTCGAATCGGCGTCATACGTGCCGAATGGAGATTGCGATTGCCGTCAAGTAGGTGACCATGGTCTAATACCCGTCTGCAACAAGGGAGCCTCTCCCAACAACACCTAGCCGCTCCCTAGTATATTCAGCCTCTCTCAAACACCTGCTGCGTCTACAGCCGGCACCGGTGACCGTCGAATCGGCCTCATACGTGTCGAATGGAGATTGCGATCGCCGTCGAGTAGGTGGTCATGGTCTCATACCCGGCTGTGACAAGGCAGCCTTTCTCAACAACACCCAGCCTCTCCCAAGTATATTCAGCATCTCTCAAGCACCTGCTGTGTCTACAGCCGGCAGCAGTAACCGTCGAATCGGCGTCATACGTGTCGAATGGAGATTTCGATTGCGTTCGAGTTGGTAACCATGGTCTCATATCCGGCTGCGACAAGGCAGCCTCTCTCAACAACACCCAGCCTCTCCCAAGTATATTCAGCCTCTCTCAAACACCTGCTGCGTCTACATCTGGCACCGGTGACCGTCGAATCGGCGTCATACGTGTCGAATGGAGATGGCGATTGCCGTCGAGTAGGTGACCATGGTCTCATACACGTCTGCGACAAGGCAGCCTCTCCCAAGAACACCTAGCCGCTCCCTAGTATATTCAGCCTCTCTCAGATACCTGCTGCGTCTACAGCCGGCACCGGTGACCGTCGAATCGGCCTCATACGTGTCGAATGGAGATTGCGATTGCCGTCGAGTAGGTGATCATGGTCTCATATCCGCCTGTGACAAGGCAGCCTCTCCCAAGAATACCTAGCCGCTCCCTAGTATATTCAGCCTCTCTCAGATACCTGCTGCGTCTACAGCCGGCACCGGTGACCGTCGAATCGGCCTCATACGTGTCGAATGGAGATTGCGATTGCCGTCGAGTAGGTGATAATGGTCTCGTACCCGGCTGTGACAAGGCAGCCTCTCTCAACAACACCCAGCCTCTCCCAAGTATATTCAGCCTCTCTCAAGCACCTGCTGCGTTTACAGCCGGCACCGGTGACCGTCGAATCGGCGTCATACGTGTCGAATGGAGATTGCGATTGCCGTCGAGTAGGTGACCATGGTCTAATACCCGTCTGCAACAAGGGAGCCTCTCCCAACAACACCTAGCCGCTCCCTAGTATATTCAGCCTCAATCAAACACCTGCTGCGTCTACAGCCGGCACCGGTGACCGTCGAATCGGCGTCATACGTGTCGAATAGAGATGGCGATTGCCGTCGAGTAGGTGACCATGGTCTCATACACGTCTGCAACAAGGCAGCCCCTCCCAAGAACACCTAGCCGCTCCCTAGTATATTCAGCCTCTCTCAGATACCTGCTGCGTCTACAGCCGGCACCGGTGACCGTCGAATCGGCCTCATACGTGTCGAATGGAGATTGCGATTGCCGTCGAGTAGGTGATCATGGTCTCATACCCGCCTGTGACAAGGCAGCCCCTCTCAACAACACCCAGCCTCTCCCAAGTATATTCAGCCTCTCTCAAGCACCTGCTACGTCTACAGCCGGCACCGGTGACCGTCGAATCGGCCTCATACGTGTCGAATGGAGATTGCGATTGCCCTCGAGTAGGTGATCATGGTCTCATACCCGTCTGCGACAAGGCCGCCTCTCCCAACAACACCTAGCCGCTCCCTAGTATATTCAGCCTCTCTCAAACACCTGCTGCGTCTACAGCCGGCACCGGTGCCCATCGAATCGGCCTCATACGTGTCGAATGGAGATTGCGATTGCCGTCGAGTAGGTGATCATGGTCTCACACCCGGCTGTGACAAGGCAGCCTCTTCTAACAACACCTAGCCGCTCCCTAGTATATTCAGCCTCTCTCAAACACCTGCTGCGTCTACAGCCGGCACCGGTGACCGTCGAATCGGCCTCATACGTGTCGAATGGAGATTGCGATTGCCGTCGAGTAGGTGATCATGGTCTCATACCCGGCTGTGACAAGGCAGCCTTTCTCAACAACACCCAGCCTCTCCCAAGTATATTCAGCATCTCTCAAGCACCTGCTGTGTCTACAGCCGGCAGCAGTGACCGTCGAATCGGCGTCATACGTGTCGAATGGAGATTTCGATTGCCGTCGAGTAGGTGAACATGGTCTAATACCCGTCTGCAACAAGGGAGCCTCTCCCAACAACACCTAGCCGCTCCCTAGTATATTCAGCCTCTCTCAAACACCTGCTGCGTCTACAGCCGGCACCGGTGACCGTCGAATCGGCCTCATACGTGTCGAATGGAGATTGCGATTGCCGTCGAGTAGGTGATCATGGTCTCATACCCGGCTGTGACAAGGCAGCCTCTCTCAACAACACCCAGCCTCTCCCAAGTATATTCAGCCTCTCTCAAGCACCTGCTGCGTTTACAGCCGGCACCGGTGACCGTCAAATCGGCGTCATACGTGTCGAATGGAGATTGCGATTGCCGACGAGTAGGTGAACATGGTCTAATACCCGTCTGCAACAAGGGAGCCTCTCCCAACAACACCTAGCCGCTCCCTAGTATATTCAGCCTCTCTCAAACACCTGCTGCGTCTACAGCCGGCACCGGTGACCGTCGAATCGGCCTCATACGTGTCGAATGGAGATTGCGATTGCCGTCGAGTAGGTGATCATGGTCTCATACCCGGCTGTGACAAGGCAGCCTTTCTCAACAACACCCAGCCTCTCCCAAGTATATTCAGCATCTCTCAAGCACCTGCTGTGTCTACAGCCGGCAGCAGTGACCGTCGAATCGGCGTCATACGTGTCGAATGGAGATTTCGATTGCGTTCGAGTTGGTGACCATGGTCTCATATCCGGCTGCGACAAGGCAGCCTCTCCCCAACAATACCCAGCATCTCCCAAGTATATTTAGCCTCTCTCAAACACCTGCTGCGTCTACATCCGGCACCGGTGACCGTCGAATCGGCGTCATACGTGTCGAATGGAGATTGCGATTGCCGTCGAGTAGGTGACCATGGTCTCATACCCGTCTGCGACAAGGCAGGCTCTCCCAACAACACCTAGCCGCTCCCTAGTATATTTAGCCTCTCTCAAAAACCTGCTGCGTCTACAGCCGGCACCGGTGACCGTCGAATCGGCCTCATACGTGTCGAATGGAGATTGCGATTGCCGTCGAGTAGGTGATCATGGTCTCATACCCGTCTGCGACAAGGCAGCCTCTCGCAACAATACCTAGCCGCTCCCTAGTATATTTAGCCTCTCTCAAATACCTGCTGCGTCTACAGCCGGCACCGGTGACCGTCGAATCGGCGTCATACGTGTCGAATGGAGATTTCGATTGCGTTCGAGTTGGTGACCATGGTCTCATATCCGGCTGCGACAAGGCAGCCTTTCCCCAACAATACCCAGCATCTCCCAAGTATATTCAGCCTCTCTCAAACACCTGCTACGTCTACATCCGGCACCGGTGACCGTCGAATCGGCGTCATACGTGTCGAATGTAGATGGCAATTGCTGTCGAGTAGGTGACCGCGGTCTCATGCTCGTCTGCGACAAGGCAGCCTCTCCCAACAACAGCCTCTAAACAAACAACACCCAGACTCTCCCATATATTTAGCCTCTCTCAAGCACCTGCTGCGTCTACAGCCGGCACCGGTGATCGTCGAATCGGCGTCATACGTGTCGAATGTAGATTGCGATTGCCGTCGAGTAGGTGACCGTGGTCTCATACCCGTCTGCGATAACGCAGCCTCTCCCAACAACACCTAGCCGCTCCCTAGTATATTCAGCCTCTCTCAAACACCTGCTGCGTCTACAGCCGGCACCGGTGACCGTCGAATCGGCCTCATACGTGTCGAATGGAGATTGCGATTACCGTCGAGTAGGTGATCATGGTCTCATACCCGCCTGTGACAAGGCAGCCCCTCTCAACAACACCCAGCATTTCCCAAGTATATTCAGCCTCTCTCAAACACCTGCTGCGTCTACAGCCGGCACCGGTGACCGTCGAATCGGCGTCATACGTGTCGAATGTAGATTGCGATTGCCGTCGAGTAGGTGACCGTGGTCTCATACTCGGCTGCGACAAGGCAGCCTCTCCCAACAACACCTAGCCGCTCCCTAGTATATTCAGCCTCTTTCAAACACCTGCTGCGTCTACAGCCGGCACCGGTGGCCGTCGAATCGGCGTCATACGTGTCGAATTGAGATTGCGATTGCCGTCGAGTAGGTGACCGTGGTCTCATACCCGTCTGCGGCAAGGCGTTCTCTCCCAACAACACCTAGCCGCTCCCTAGTATATTCAGCCTCTCTCAAACACCTGCTGCGTGTACAGCCGACACCGGTGACCGTCGAATCGGCGTCATACGTGTCGAATTGAGATTGCGATTGCCGTCGAGTAGGTGACCATGGTCTCATACCCGGCTGCGACAAGGCAGCCTTTCTCAACAACACCCAGCCTCTCCCAAGTATATTCAGGCTCTCTCAAACACCTGCTGCGTCTACAGCCGGCACCGGTGACCGTCGAATCGGCGTCATACGTGTCGAATGGAGATTGCGATTGCCGTCGAGTAGGTGATCATGGTCTCATACACGTCTGCGACAAGGCAGCCTTTCCCAAGAACACCTAGCCGCTCCCTAGTATATTCAGCCTCTCTCAGATACCTGCTGCGTCTACAGCCGGCACCGGTGACCGTCGAATCGGCCTCATACGTGTCGAATGGAGATTGCGATTGCCGTCGAGTAGGTGATAATGGTCTCATACCCGGCTGTGACAAGGCAGCCTCTCTCAACAACACCCAGCCTCTCCCAAGTATATTCAGCCTCTCTCAAGCACCTGCTGCGTCTACAGCCGGCACCGGTGACCGTCGAATCGGCCTCATACGTGTCGAATGGAGATTGCGATTGCCGTCGAGTAGGTGATCATGGTCTCATACCCGGCTATGACAAGGCAGCCTTTCTCAACAACACCCAGCCTCTCCCAAGTATATTCAGCATCTCTGAAGCACCTGCTGTGTCTACAGCCGGCAGCAGTGACCGTCGAATCGGCGTCATACGTGTCGAATGGAGATTTCGATTGCGTTCGAGTTGGTGACCATGGTCTCATATCCGGCTGCGACAAGGCAGCCTCTCCCCAACAATACCCAGCATCTCCCAAGTATATTTAGCCTCTCTCAAACACCTGCTGCGTCTACATCCGGCACCGGTGACCATCGAATCGGCGTCATACGTGTCGAATGGAGATTGCGATTGCCGTCGAGTAGGTGACCATGGTCTCATACCCGTCTGCGACAAGGCAGGCTCTCCCAACAACACCTAGCCGCTCCCTAGTATATTTAGCCTCTCTCAAACGCCTGCTGCGTCTACAGCCGGCACCGGTGACCGTCGAATCGGCCTCATACGTGTCGAATGGAGATTGCGATTGCCGTCGAGTAGGTGATCATGGTCTCATACCCGTCTGCGACAAGGCAGCCTCTCGCAACAATACCTAGCCGCTCCCTAGTATATTTAGCCTCTCTCAAATACCTGCTGCGTCTACAGCCGGCACCGGTGACCGTCGAATCGGCCTCATACGTGTCGAATGGAGATTGCGATTGCCGTCGAGTAGGTGATCATGGTCTCATACCCGGCTGTGACAAGGCAGCCTCTCTCAACAACACCCAGCCTCTCCCAAGTATATTCAGCCTCTCTCAAGCACCTGCTGTGTCTACAGCCGGCAGCAGTGACCGTCGAATCGGCGTCATACGTGTCGAATGGAGATTTCGATTGCGTTCGAGTTGGTGACCATGGTCTCATACCCGTCTGCGACAAGGCAGGCTCTCCCAACAACACCTAGCCGCTCCCTAGTATATTCAGCCTCTCTCAAGCACCTGCTGCATGTACAGCCGACACCGGTGACCGTCGAATCGGCGTCATACGTGTCGAATTGAGATTGCGATTGCCGTCGAGTAGGTGACCATGGTCTCATACCCGGCTGCGACAAGGCAGCCTTTCTCAACAACACCCAGCCTCTCCCAAGTATATTCAGGCTCTCTCAAACACCTGCTGCGTCTACATCCGGCACCGGTGACCGTCGAATCGGCCTCATACGTGTCGAATGGAGATTGCGATTGCCGTCGAGTAGGTGATCATGGTCTCATACCCGTCTGTGACAAGGCAGCCTCTCTCAACAACACCCAGCCTCTCCCAAGTATATTCAGCCTCTCTCAAGCACCTGCTGTGTCTACAGCCGGCAGCAGTGACCGTCGAATCGGCGTCATACGTGTCGAATGGAGATTTCGATTGCGTTCGAGTTGGTGACCATGGTCTCATACCCGGCTGTGACAAGGCAGCCTCTCTCAACAACACCCAGCCTCTCCCAAGTATATTCAGCCTCTCTCAAGCACCTGCTGTGTCTACAGCCGGCAGCAGTGACCGTCGAATCGGCGTCATACGTGTCGAATGGAGATTTCGATTGCGTTCGAGTTGGTGACCATGGTCTCATATCCGGCTGCGACAAGGCAGCCTCTCCTAACAACACCTAGCCGCTCCCTAGAATATTCAGCCTCTATGGAACACCTGCTGCGTCTACAGCCGGCACCGGTGACCCTCGAATCGGCGTCATACGTGTCGAATGTAGATTGCCATTGCTGTCGAGTAGGTGACCGCGGTCTCATGCTCGGCTGCGATAAGACAGCCTCTCTCAACCCCACCCAGCCTCTCCCAAGTATATTCAGCCTCTCTCAAACACCTGCTGCGTCTACATCTGGCACCGGTGACCGTCGAATCGGCATCATACGTGTCGAATGCAGATTGCGATTGCCGTCGAGTAGATGACCGTGGTCTTTTGCTCGGCTGTGACAAGGCAGCCTCTCCCAAGAACACCTAGCCGCTCCCTAGTATATTCAGCCTCTCTCAGATACCTGCTGCGTCTACAGCCGGCACCGGTGACCGTCGAATCGGCCTCATACGTGTCGAATGGAGATTGCGATTGCCGTCGAGTAGGTGATCATGGTCTCATACCAGCCTGTGACAAGGCAGCCCCTCTCAACAACACCCAGCCTCTCCCAAATATATTCAGCTTCTCTCAAGCACCTGCTACGTCTACAGCCGGCACCGTTGACCGTCGAATCGGCCTCATACATGTCGAATGGAGATTGCGATTGCCGTCGAGTAGGTGATCATGGTCTCATACCCGTCTGCGACAAGGCCGCCTCTCCCAACAACACCTAGCCGCTCCCTAGTATATTCAGCCTCTCTCAAACACCTGCTGCGTCTACAGCCGGCACCGGTGACCGTCGAATCGGCCTCATACGTGTCGAATGGAGATTGCGATTGCCGTCGAGTAGGTGATCATGGTCTCATACCCGGCTGTGATAAGGCAGCCTCTTCTAACAACACCTAGCCGCTCCCTAGTATATTCAGCCTCTCTCGAACACCTGCTGCGTCTACAGCCGGCACCGGTGACCGTCGAATCGGCGTCATACGTGCCGAATGGAGATTGCGATTGCCGTCGAGTAGGTGACCATGGTCTAATACCCGTCTGCAACAAGGGAGCCTCTCCCAACAACACCTAGCCGCTCCCTAGTATATTCAGCCTCTCTCAAACACCTGCTGCGTCTACAGCCGGCACCGGTGACCGCCGAATCGGCCTCATACGTGTCGAATGGAGATTGCGATTGCCGTCGAGTAGGTGATCATGGTCTCATACCCGGCTGTGACAAGGCAGCCTTTCTCAACAACACCCAGCCTCTCCCAAGTATATTCAGCATCTCTCAAGCACCTGCTGTGTCTACAGCCGGCAGCAGTAACCGTCGAATCGGCGTCATACGTGTCGAATTGAGATTGCGATTGCCGTCGAGTAGGTGACCATGGTCTCATACCCGACTGCGACAAGGCAGCCTTTCTCAACAACACCCAGCCTCTCCCAAGTATATTCAGGCTCTCTCAAACACCTGCTGCGTCTACATCCGGCACCGGTGACCGTCGAATCGGCCTCATACGTGTCGAATGGAGATTGCGATTGCCGTCGAGTAGGTGATCATGGTCTCATACCCGGCTGTGACAAGGCAGCCTCTCTCAACAACACCCAGCCTCTCCCAAGTATATTCAGCCTCTCTCAAGCACCTGCTGTGTCTACAGCCGGCAGCAGTGACCGTCGAATCGGCGTCATACGTGTCGAATGGAGATTTCGATTGCGTTCGAGTTGGTGACCATGGTCTCATATCCGGCTGCGACAAGGCAGCCTCTCCCCAACAATACCCAGCATCTCCCAAGTATATTTAGCCTCTCTCAAACACCTGCTGCGTCTACATCCGGCACCGGTGACCGTCGAATCGGCGTCATACGTTTCGAATGGAGATTGCGATTGCCGTCGAGTAGGTGATCATGGTCTCATACACGTCTGCGACAAGGCAGCTTCTCCCAAGAACACCTAGCCGCTCCCTAGTATATTCAGCCTCTCTCAGATACCTGCTGCGTCTACAGCCGGCACCGGTGACCGTCGAATCGGCCTCATACGTGTCGAATGGAGATTGCGATTGCCGTCGAGTAGGTGATAATGGTCTCATACCCGGCTGTGACAAGGCAGCCTCTCCCAACAACACCTAGCCGCTCCCTAGTATATTTAGCCTCTCTCAAACGCCTGCTGCGTCTACAGCCGGCACCGGTGACCGTCGAATCGGCCTCATACGTGTCGAATGGAGATTGCGATTGCCGTCGAGTAGGTGATCATGGTCTCATACCCGTCTGCGACAAGGCAGCCTCTCGCAACAATACCTAACCGCTCCCTAGTATATTTAGCCTCTCTCAAATACCTGCTGCGTCTACAGCCGGCACCGGTGACCGTCGAATCGGCCTCATACGTGTCGAATGGAGATTCCGATTGCCGTCGAGTAGGTGATCATGGTCTCATACCCGGCTGTGACAAGGCAGCCTCTCTCAACAACACCCAGCCTCTCCCAAGTATATTCAGCCTCTCTCAAGCACCTGCTGTGTCTACAGCCGGCAGCAGTGACCGTCGAATCGGCGTCATACGTGTCGAATGGAGATTTCGATTGCGTTCGAGTTGGTGACCATGGTCTCATACCCGTCTGCGACAAGGCAGGCTCTCCCAACAACACCTAGCCGCTCCCTAGTATATTCAGCCTCTCTCAAACACCTGCTGCATGTACAGCCGACACCGGTGACCGTCGAATCGGCGTCATACGTGTCGAATTGAGATTGCGATTGCCGTCGAGTAGGTGACCATCGTCTCATACCCGGCTGCGACAAGGCAGCCTTTCTCAACAACACCCAGCCTCTCCCAAGTATATTCAGGCTCTCTCAAACACCTGCTGCGTCTACATCCGGCACCGGTGACCGTCGAATCGGCGTCATACGTGTCGAATGGAGATTGCGATTGCCGTCGAGTAGGTGACCATGGTCTCATACCCGTCTGCGACAAGGCAGGCTCTCCCAACAACACCTAGCCGCTCCCTAGTATATTCAGCCACTCTCAAACACCTGCTGCATGTACAGCCGGCACCGATGATCGTCGAATCGGCGTCATACGTGTCGAATTGAGATTGCGATTGCCGTCGAGTAGGTGACCATCGTCTCATAGCCGGCTGCGACAAGGCAGCCTTTCTCAACAACACCCAGCCTCTCCCAAGTATATTCAGGCTCTCTCAAACACCTGCTGCGTCTACATCCGGCACCGGTGACCGTCGAATCGGCCTCATACGTGTCGAATGGAGATTGCGATTGCCGTCGAGTAGGTGACCATCGTCTCATACCCGGCTGCGACAAGGCAGCCTTTCTCAACAACACCCAGCCTCTCCCAAGTATATTCAGGCTCTCTCAAACACCTGCTGCGTCTACATCCGGCACCGGTGACCGTCGAATCGGCGTCATACGTGTCGAATGGAGATTGCGATTGCCGTCGAGTAGGTGACCATGGTCTCATACCCGTCTGCGACAAGGCAGGCTCCCCCAACAACACCTAGCCGCTCCCTAGTATATTCAGCCTCTCTCAAACACCTGCTGCATGTACAGCCGACACCGGTGACCGTCGAATCGGCGTCATACGTGTCGAATTGAGATTGCGATTGCCGTCGAGTAGGTGACCATCGTCTCATACCCGGCTGCGACAAGGCAGCCTTTCTTAACAACACCCAGCCTCTCCCAAGTATATTCAGGCTCTCTCAAACACCTGCTGCGTCTACATCCGGCACCGGTGACCGTCGAATCGGCCTCATACGTGTCGAATGGAGATTGCGATTGCCGTCGAGTAGGTGATCATGGTCTCATACCCGGCTGTGACAAGGCAGCCTCTCTCAACAACACCCAGCCTCTCCCAAGTATATTCAGCCTCTCTAAAGCACCTGCTGTGTCTACAGCCGGCAGCAGTGACCGTCGAATCGGCCTCATACGTGTCGAATGGAGATTGCGATTGCCGTCGAGTAGGTGATCATGGTCTCATACCCGGCTGTGACAAGGCAGCCTCTCCCCAACAATACCCAGCATCTCCCAAGTATATTTAGCCTCTTTCAAACACCTGCTGCGTCTACATCCGGCACCGGTGACCGTCGAATCGGCGTCATACGTGTCGAATGGAGATTGCGATTGCCGTCGAGTAGGTGACCATGGTCTCATACCCGTCTGCGACAAGGCAGGCTCTCCCAACAACACCTAGCCGCTCCCTAGTATATTCAGCCTCTCTCAAACACCTGCTGCATGTACACCCGGCACCGATGATCGTCGAATCGGCCTCATACGTATCGAATGGAGATTGCGATTGCCGTCGAGTAGGTGATCATGGTCTCATACCCGGCTGTGACAATGCAGCCTCTCCTAACAACATCTAGCCGCTCCCTAGAATATTCAGCCTCTCTGGAACACCTGCTGCGTCTACAGCCGGCACCGGTGACCCTCGAATCGGCGTCATACGTGTCGAATGTAGATTGCCATTGCTGTCGAGTAGGTGACCGCGGTCTCATGCTCGGCTGCGATAAGACAGCCTCTCTCAACCCCACCCAGCCTCTCCCAAGTATATTCAGCCTCTCTCAAACACCTGCTGCGTCTACATCTGGCACCGGTGACCGTCGAATCGGCATCATACGTGTCGAATGCAGATTGCGATTGCCGTCGAGTAGATGACCGTGGTCTTTTGCTCGGCTGTGACAAGGCAGCCTCTCCCAAGAACACCTAGCCGCTCCCTAGTATATTCAGCCTCTCTCAGATACCTGCTGCGTCTACAGCCGGCACCGGTGACCGTCGAATCGGCCTCATACGTGTCGAATGGAGATTGCGATTGCCGTCGAGTAGGTGATCATGGTCTCATACCCGCCTGTGACAAGTCAGCCCCTCTCAACAACACCCAGCCTCTCCCAAATATATTCAGCTTCTCTCAAGCACCTTCTACGTCTACAGCCGGCACCGGTGACCGTCGAATCGGCCTCATACGTGTCGAATGGAGATTGCGATTGCCGTCGAGTAGGTGATCATGGTCTCATACCCGTCTGCGACAAGGCCGCCTCTCCCAACAACACCTAGCCGCTCCCTAGTATATTCAGCCTCTCTCAAACACCTGCTGCGTCTACAGCCGGCACCGGTGACCGTCGAATCGGCCTCATACGTGTCGAATGGAGATTGCGATTGCCGTCGAGTAGGTGATCATGGTCTCATACGCGGCTGTGATAAGGCAGCCTCTTCTAACAACACCTAGCCGCTCCCTAGTATATTCAGCCTCTCTCGAACACCTGCTGCGTCTACAGCCGGCACCGGTGACCGTCGAATCGGCGTCATACGTGACGAATGGAGATTGCGATTGCCGTCGAGTAGGTGACCATGGTCTAATACCCGTCTGCAACAAGGGAGCCTCTTCCAACAACACCTAGCCGCTCCCTAGTATATTCAGCCTCTCTCAAACACCTGCTGCGTCTACAGCCGGCACCGGTGACCGTCGAATCGGCCTCATACGTGTCGAATGGAGATTGCGATTGCCGTCGAGTAGGTGATCATGGTCTCATACCCGGCTGTGACAAGGCAGCCTTTCTCAACAACACCCAGCCTCTCCCAAGTATATTCAGCATCTCTCAAGCACCTGCTGTGTCTACAGCCGGCAGCAGTAACCGTCGAATCGGCGTCATACGTGTCGAATTGAGATTGCGATTGCCGTCGAGTAGGTGACCATGGTCTCATACCCGGCTGCGACAAGGCAGCCTTTCTCAACAACACCCAGCCTCTCCCAAGTATATTCAGGCTCTCTCAAACACCTGCTGCGTCTACATCCGGCACCGGTGACCGTCGAATCGGCCTCATACGTGTCGAATGGAGATTGCGATTGCCGTCGAGTAGGTGATCATGGTCTCATACCCGGCTGTGACAAGGCAGCCTCTCTCAACAACACCCAGCCTCTCCCAAGTATATTCAGCCTCTCTAAAGCACCTGCTATGTCTACAGCCGGCAGCAGTGACCGTCGAATCGGCGTCATACGTGTCGAATGGAGATTTCGATTGCGTTCGAGTTGGTGACCATGGTCTCATATCCGGCTGCGACAAGGCAGCCTCTCCCCAACAATACCCAGCATCTCCCAAGTATATTTAGCCTCTCTCAAACACCTGCTGCGTCTACATCCGGCACCGGTGACCGTCGAATCGGCTTCATACGTGTCGAATGGAGATTGCGATTGCCGTCGAGTAGGTGATCATGGTCTCATACACGTCTGCGACAAGGCAGCCTCTCCCAAGAACACCTAGCCGCTCCCTAGTATATTCAGCCTCTCTCAGATACCTGCTGCGTCTACAGCCGGCACCGGTGACCGTCGAATCGGCCTCATACGTGTCGAATGGAGATTGCGATTGCCGTCGAGTAGGTGATAATGGTCTCATACCCGGCTGTGACAAGGCAGCCTCTCTCAACAACACCCAGCCTCTCCCAAGTATATTCAGCCTCTCTCAAGCACCTGCTGCGTCTACAGCCGGCACCGGTGACCGTCGAATCGGCGTCATACGTGTCGAATGGAGATTTCGATTGCGTTCGAGTAGGTGATCATGGTCTCATATCCGCCTGTGACAAGGCAGCCCCGCTCAACAACACCCAGCCTCTCCCAAGTATATTCAGCCTCTCTCAAGCACCTGCTACGTCTACAGCCGGCACCGGTGACCGTAGAATCGGCCTCATACGTGTCGAATGGAGATTGCGATTGCCGTCGAGTAGGTGATAATGGTCTCATACCCGGCTGTGACAAGGCAGCCTTTCTCAACAACACCCAGCCTCTCCCAAGTATTTCAGCATCTCTCAAGCACCTGCTGTGTCTACAGCCGGCAGCAGTAACCGTCGAATCGGCGTCATACGTGTCGAATGGAGATTTCGATTGCGTTTGAGTAGGTGATCATGGTCTCATATCCGCCTCTGACAAGGCAGCCCCTCTCAACAACACCCAGCCTCTCCCAAGTATATTCAGCCTCTCTCAAGCACCTGCTACGTCTACAGCCGGCACCGGTGACCGTCGAATCGGCCTCATACGTGTCGAATGGAGATTTCGATTGCCGTCGAGTAGGTGATCATGGTCTCATACACGTCTGCGACAAGGCAGCCTCTCCCAAGAACACCTAGCCGCTCCCTAGTATATTCAGCCTCTCTCAGATACCAGCTACGTCTACAGCCGGCACCGGTGACCGTCGAATCGGCCTCATACGTGTCGAATGGAGATTGCGATTGCCGTCGAGTAGGTGATCATGGTCTCATATCCGCCTGTGACAAGGCAGCCCCTC
Organism: Thecophora atra; assembly: GCA_937620795.1. Lineage (NCBI taxonomy): Eukaryota > Metazoa > Arthropoda > Insecta > Diptera > Conopidae > Thecophora > Thecophora atra. The sequence continues at coordinate 28,155,629 of OW569398.1, read as the reverse complement.
TCAACAACACCCAGCCTCTCCCAAGTATATTCAGCCTCTCTCAAGCACCTGCTACGTCTACAGCCGGCACCGGTGACCGTCGAATCGGCCTCATACGTGTCGAATGGAGATTGCGATTGCCGTCGAGTAGGTGATCATGGTCTCATACACGTCTGCGACAAGGCAGCCTCTCCCAAGAACTCCTAGCCGCTCCCTAGTATATTCAGCCTCTCTCAGATACCTGCTGCGTCTACAGCCGGCACCGGTGACCGTCGAATCGGCCTCATACGTGTCGAATGGAGATTGCGATTGCCGTCGAGTAGGTGATAATGGTCTCATACCCGGCTGTGACAAGGCAGCCTCTCTCAACAACACCCAGCCTCTCCCAAGTATATTCAGCCTCTCTCAAGCACCTGCTGCGTCTACAGCCGGCACCGGTGACCGTCGAATCGGCGTCATACGTGTCGAATGGAGATTGCGATTGCCGTCGAGTAGGTGACCATGGTCTAATACCCGTCTGCAACAAGGGAGACTCTCCCAACAACACCTAGCCGCTCCCTAGTATATTCAGCCTCAATCAAACACCTGCTGCGTCTACAGCCGGCACCGGTGACCGTCGAATCGGCGTCATACGTGTCGAATGGAGATGGCGATTGCCGTCGAGTAGGTGACCATGGTCTCATACACGTCTGCGACAAGGCAGCCTCTCCCAAGAACACCTAGCCGCTCCCTAGTATATTCAGCCTCTCTCAGATACCTGCTGCGTCTACAGCCGGCACCGGTGACCGTCGAATCGGCCTCATACGTGTCGAATGGAGATTGCGATTGCCGTCGACTAGGTGTTCATGGTCTCATACCCGCCTGTGACAAGGCAGCCCCTCTCAACAACACCCAGCCTCTCCCAAGTATATTCAGCCTCTCTCAAGCACCTGCTACGTCTACAGCCGGCACCGGTGACCGTCGAATCGGCCTCATACGTGTCGAATGGAGATTGCGATTGCCCTCGAGTAGGTGACCATGGTCTAATACCCGTCTGCAACAAGGGAGCCTCTCCCAACAACACCTAGCCGCTCCCTAGTATATTCAGCCTCTCTCAAACACCTGCTGCGTCTACAGCCGGCACCGGTGACCGTCGAATCGGCCTCATACGTGTCGAATGGAGATTGCGATTGCCGTCGAGTAGGTGATCATGGTCTCATACCCGGCTGTGACAAGGCAGCCTCTCTCAACAACACCCAGCCTCTCCCAAGTATATTCAGCCTCTCTCAAGCACCTGCTGTGTCTACAGCCGGCAGCAGTGACCGTCGAATCGGCGTCATACGTGTCGAATGGAGATTTCGATTGCGTTCGAGTTGGTGACCATGGTCTCATATCCGGCTGCGACAAGGCAGCCTCTCCCCAACAATACCCAACATCTCCCAAGTATATTCAGACTCTCCCATATATTTAGCCTCTCTCAAGCACCTGCTGCGTCTACAACCGGCACCGGTGATCGTCGAATCGGCGTCATACGTGTCGAATGTAGATTGCGATTGCCGTCGAGTAGGTGACCGTGGTCTCATACCCGTCTGCGACAAGGCAGCCTCTCCCAACAACACCTAGCCGCTCTCTAGTATATTCAGCCTCTTTCAAACACCTGCTGCGTCTACAGCCGGCACCGGTGACCGTCGAATCGGCGTCATACGTGTCGAATTGAGATTGCGATTGCCGTCGAGTAGGTGACCGTGGTCTCATACCCGTCTGCGACAAGGCAGCCTCTCCCAACAACACCTAGTCGCTCCCTAGTATATTTAGCCTCTCTCAAAAAGCTGCTGCGTCTACATCCGGCACCGGTGACCGTCGAATCGGCCTCATACGTGTCGAATGGAGATTGCGATTGCCGTCGAGTAGGTGATCATGGTCTCATACCCGCCTGTGACAAGGCAGCCCCTCTCAACAACACCCAGCCTCTCCCAAGTATATTCAGCCTCTCTCAAGCACCTGCTGTGTCTACAGCCGGCAGCAGTGACCGTCGAATCGGCGTCATACGTGTCGAATGGAGATTTCGATTGCGTTCGAGTTGGTGACCATGGTCTCATATCCGGCTGCGACAAGGCAGCCTCTCCCCAACAATACCCAGCATCTCCCAAGTATATTCAGCCTCTCTCAAACACCTGCTGCGTCTACATCCGGCACCGGTGACCGTCGAATCGGCGTCATACGTGTCGAATGTAGATTGCGATTGCCGTCGAGTAGGTGACCGTGGTCTCATACCCGTCTGCGACAAGGCAGCCTCTCCCAACAACACCTAGCCGCTCCCTAGTATATTCAGCCTCTCTCAAACACCTGCTGCGTCTACAGCCGGCACCGGTGACCGTCGAATCGGCGTCATACGTGTCGAATGGAGATTGCGATTGCCGTCGAGTAGGTGATCATGGTCTCATACCCGGCTGTGACAAGGCAGCCTCTCCTAACAACACCTAGCCGCTCCCTAGAATATTCAGCCTCTCTGGAACACCTGCTGCGTCTACAGGCGGCACCGGTGACCGTCGAATCGGCCTCATACGTTTCGAATGGAGATTGCGATTGCCGTCGAGTAGGTGATCATGGTCTCATACCCGCCTGTGACAAGGCAGCCCCTCTCAAAAACACCCAGCCTCTCCCAAGTATATTCAGCCTCTCTCAAGCACCTGCTGCGTCTACAGCCGGCACCGGTGACCGTCGAATCGGCGTCATACGTGTCGAATGTAGATTGCGATTGCCGTCGAGTAGGTGACCGTAGTCTCATACTCGGCTGCGACAAGGCAGCCTCTCCCAACAACACCTAGCCGCTCCCTAGTATATTCAGCCTCTTTCAAACACCTGCTGCGTCTACAGCCGGCACCGGTGGCCGTCGAATCGGCGTCATAAGTGTCGAATTGAGATTGCGATTGCCGTCGAGTAGGTGACCGTGGTCTCATACACGTCTGCGACAAGGCGTTCTCTCCCAACAACACCTAGCCGCTCCCTAGTATATTCAGCCTCTCTCAAACACCTGCTGCGTGTACAGCCGACACCGGTGACCGTCGAATCGGCGTCATACGTGTCGAATTGAGATTGCGATTGCCGTCGAGTAGGTGACCATGGTCTCATACCCGGCTGCGACAAGGCAGCCTCTCCCCAACAATACCCAGCATCTCCCAAGTATATTCAGCCTCTCTCAAACACCTGCTGCGTCTACAGCCGGCACCGGTGACCGTCGAATCGGCCTCATACCTGTCGAATGGAGATTGCGATTGCCGTCGAGTAGGTGACCATGGTCTCATACCCGTCTGCGACAAGGCAGCCTCTCCCAACAACACCTAGCCGCTCCCTAGTATATTCAGCCTCTCTCAAACACCTGCTGCGACTACAGCCGGCACCGGTGACCGTCGAATCGGCCTCATACGTGTCGAATGGAGATTGCGATTGCCGTCGAGTAGGTGATCATGGTCTCATACCCGGCTGTGACAAGGCAGCCTCTCTCAACAATACCCAGCCTCTCCCAAGTATATTCAGCCTCTCTCAAACACCTGCTACGTCTACATCCGGCACCGGTGACCGTCGAATCGGCGTCATACGTGTCAAATGTAGATGGCAATTGCTGTCGAGTAGGTGACCGCGGTCTCATGCTCGTCTGCGACAAGGCAGCCTCTCCCAACAACAGCCTCTACCCAAACAACACCCAGACCCTCCCATATATTTAGCCTCTCTCAAGCACCTGCTGCGTCTACAGCCGGCACCGGTGATCGTCGAATCGGCGTCATACGTGTCGAATGTAGATTGCGATTACCGTCGAGTAGGTGACCGTGGTCTCATACCCGTCTGCGACAACGCAGCCTCTCCCAACAACACCTAGCCGCTCCCTAGTATATTCAGCCTCTCTCAAACACCTGCTGCGTCTACAGCCGGCACCGGTGACCGTCGAATCGGCCTCATACGTGTCGAATGGAGATTGCGATTACCGTCGAGTAGGTGATCATGGTCTCATACCCGCCTGTGACAAGGCAGCCCCTCTCAACAACACCCAGCATTTCCCAAGTATATTCAGCCTCTCTCAAACACCTGCTGCGTCTACAGCCGGCACCGGTGACCGTCGAATCGGCGTCATACGTGTCGAATGTAGATTGCGATTGCCGTCGAGTAGGTGACCGTGGTCTCATACTCGGCTGCGACAAGGCAGCCTCTCCCAACAACACCTAGCCGCTCCCTAGTATATTCAGCCTCTTTCAAACACCTGCTGCGTCTACAGCCGGCAACGGTGGCCGTCGAATCGGCGTCATACGTGTCGAATTGAGATTGCGATTGCCGTCGAGTAGGTGACCATGGTCTCATACCCGGCTGCGACAAGGCAGCCTCTCCCCAACAATACCCAGCATCTCCCAAGTATATTCAGCCTCTCTCAAACACCTGCTGCGTCTACAGCCGGCACCGGTGACCGTCGAATCGGCCTCATACGTGTCGAATGGAGATTGCGATTGCCGTCGAGTAGGTGATCATGGTCTCATACCCGCCTGTGACAAGGCAGCCTCTCCCAACAACACCTAGCCGCTCCCTAGTATATTCAGCCTCTCTCAAACACCTGCTGCGTCTACAGGCGGCACCGGTGACCGTCGAATCGCCCTCATACGTGTCGAATGGAGATTGCGATTGCCGTCGACTAGGTGATCATGGTCTCATACCCGGCTGTGACAAGGCAGCCTCTCTCAACAACACCCAGCCTCTCCCAAGTATATTCAGCCTCTCTCAAGCACCTGCTGTGTCTACAGCCGGCAGCAGTGAACGTCGAATCGGCGTCATACGTGTCGAATGGAGATTTCGATTGCGTTCGAGTTGGTGACCATGGTCTCATATCCGGCTGCGACAAGGCAGCCTCTCCCCAACAATACCCAGCATCTCCCAAGTATATTCAGCCTCTCTCAAACACCTGCTGCGTCTACATCCGGCACCGGTGACCGTCGAATCGGCGTCATACGTGTCGAATGTAGATGGCAATTGCTGTGGAGTAGGCGACCGAGGTCTCATGCTCGTCTGCGACAAGGCAGCCTCTCCCAACAACACCTAGCCGCTCCCTAGTATATTCAGCCTCTTTCAAACACATGCTGCGTCTACAGCCGGCACCGGTGACCGTCGAATCGGCCTCATACGTGTCGAATGGAGATTGCGATTGCCGTCGAGTAGGTGACCATGGTCTCATACCCGTCTGCGACAAGGCAGCCTCTCCCAACAACACCTAGCCGCTCCCTAGTATATTCAGCCTCTCTCAAACACCTGCTGCGTCTACAGCCGGCACCGGTGACCGTCGAATCGCCCTCATACGTGTCGAATGGAGATTGCGATTGCCGTCGAGTAGGTGATCATGGTCTCATACCCGGCTGTGACAAGGCAGCCTCTCTCAACAACACCCAGCCTCTCCCAAGTATATTCAGCCTCTCTCAAGCACATGCTGTGTCTACAGCCGGCAGCAGTGAACGTCGAATCGTCGTCATACGTGTCGAATGGAGATTTCGATTGCGTTCGAGTTGGTGACCATGGTCTCATATCCGGCTGCGACAAGGCAGCCTCTCCCCAACAATACCCAGCATCTCCCAAGTATATTCAGCCTCTCTCAAACACCTGCTGCGTCTACAGCCGGCACCGGTGACCGTCGAATCGGCGTCATACGTGTCGAATTGAGATTGCGATTGCCGTCGAGTAGGTGACCGTGGTCTCATACCCGTCTGCGACAAGGCAGCCTCTCCCAACAACACCTAGTCGCTCCCTAGTATATTTAGCCTCTCTCAAAAAGCTGCTGCATCTACATCCGGCACCGGTGACCGTCGAATCGGCCTCATACGTGTCGAATGGAGATTGCGATTGCCGTCGAGTAGGTGATCATGGTCTCATACCCGCCTGTGACAAGGCAGCCCCTCTCAACAACACCCAGCCTCTCCCAAGTATATTCAGCCTCTCTCAAGCACCTGCTGTGTCTACAGCCGGCAGCAGTGACCGTCGAATCGGCGTCATACGTGTCGAATGGAGATTTCGATTGCGTTCGAGTTGGTGACCATGGTCTCATATCCGGCTGCGACAAGGCAGCCTCTCCCCAACAATACCCAGCATCTCCCAAGTATATTCAGCCTCTCTCAAACACCTGCTGCGTCTACATCCGGCACCGGTGACCGTCGAATCGGCGTCATACGTGTCGAATGTAGATTGCGATTGCCGTCGAGTAGGTGACCGTGGTCTCATACCCGTCTGCGACAAGGCAGCCTCTCCCAACAACACCTAGCCGCTCCCTAGTATATTCAGCCTCTCTCAAACACCTGCTGCGTCTACAGCCGGCACCGGTGACCGTCGAATCGGCGTCATACGTGTCGAATGGAGATTGCGATTGCCGTCGAGTAGGTGATCATGGTCTCATACCCGGCTGTGACAAGGCAGCCTCTCCTAACAACACCTAGCCGCTCCCTAGAATATTCAGCCTCTCTGGAACACCTGCTGCGTCTACAGGCGGCACCGGTGACCGTCGAATCGGCCTCATACGTGTCGAATGGAGGTTGCGATTCCCGTCGAGTAGGTGACCGCGGTCTCATGTTCGGCTGCGATAAGACAGCCTCTCTCAACCACACCCAGCCTCTCCCAAGTATATTCAGCCTCTCTCAAACACCTGCTGTGACTACAGCCGGCACCGGTGACCGTCGAATCGGCCTCATACGTGTCGAATGGAGATTGCGATTGCCGTCGAGTAGGTGATCATGGTCTCATACCCGCCTGTGACAAGGCAGCCTCTCTCAACAACACCCAGCCTCTCCCAAGTATATTCAGCCTCTCTCAAACACCTGCTGCGTCTACAGCCGGCACCGGTGACCGTCGAATCGGCCTCATACGTGTCGAATGGAGATTGCGATTGCCGTCGAGTAGGTGATCATGGTCTCATACCCGGCTGTGACAAGGCAGCCTCTCCTAACAACACCTAGCCGCTCCCTAGAATATTCAGCCTCTCTGGAACACCTGCTGCGTCTACAGGCGGCACCGGTGACCGTCGAATCGGCCTCATACGTGTCGAATGGAGGTTGCGATTCCCGTCGAGTAGGTGACCGCGGTCTCATGCTCGGCTGCGATAAGACAGCCTCTCTCAACCACACCCAGCCTCTCCCAAGTATATTCAGCCTCTCTCAAACACCTGCTGTGACTACAGCCGGCACCGGTGACCGTCGAATCGCCCTCATACGTGTCGAATGGAGATTGCGATTGCCGTCGAGTAGGTGATCATGGTCTCATACCCGGCTGTGACAAGGCAGCCTCTCTCAACAACACCCAGCCTCTCCCAAGTATATTCAGCCTCTCTCAAGCACCTGCTGTGTCTACAGCCGGCAGCAGTGAACGTCGAATCGTCGTCATACGTGTCGAATGGAGATTTCGATTGCGTTCGAGTTGGTGACCATGGTCTCATATCCGGCTGCGACAAGGCAGCCTCTCTCAACAACACCCAGCCTCTCCCAAGTATATTCAGCCTCTCTCAAGCACCTGCTGTGTCTACAGCCGGCAGCAGTGAACGTCGAATCGTCGTCATACGTGTCGAATGGAGATTTCGATTGCGTTCGAGTTGGTGACCATGGTCTCATATCCGGCTGCGACAAGGCAGCCTCTCCCCAACAATACCCAGCATCTCCCAAGTATATTCAGCCTCTCTCAAACACCTGCTGCGTCTACAGCCGGCACCGGTGACCGTCGAATCGGCGTCATACGTGTCGAATTGAGATTGCGATTGCCGTCGAGTAGGTGACCGTGGTCTCATACCCGTCTGCGACAAGGCAGCCTCTCCCAACAACACCTAGTCGCTCCCTAGTATATTTAGCCTCTCTCAAAAAGCTGCTGCGTCTACATCCGGCACCGGTGACCGTCGAATCGGCCTCATACGTGTCGAATGGAGATTGCGATTGCCGTCGAGTAGGTGATCATGGTCTCATACCCGCCTGTGACAAGGCAGCCCCTCTCAACAACACCCAGCCTATCCCAAGTATATTCAGCCTCTCTCAAGCACCTGCTGTGTCTACAGCCGGCAGCAGTGACCGTCGAATCGGCGTCATACGTGTCGAATGGAGATTTCGATTGCGTTCGAGTTGGTGACCATGGTCTCATATCCGGCTGCGACAAGGCAGCCTCTCCCCAACAATACCCAGCATCTCCCAAGTATATTCAGCCTCTCTCAAACACCTGCTGCGTCTACATCCGGCACCGGTGACCGTCGAATCGGCGTCATACGTGTCGAATGTAGATTGCGATTGCCGTCGAGTAGGTGACCGTGGTCTCATACCCGTCTGCGACAAGGCAGCCTCTCCCAACAACACCTAGCCGCTCCCTAGTATATTCAGCCTCTCTCAAACACCTGCTGCGTCTACAGCCGGCACCGGTGACCGTCGAATCGGCGTCATACGTGTCGAATGGAGATTGCGATTGCCGTCGAGTAGGTGATCATGGTCTCATACCCGGCTGTGACAAGGCAGCCTCTCCTAACAACACCTAGCCGCTCCCTAGAATATTCAGCCTCTCTGGAACACCTGCTGCGTCTACAGGCGGCACCGGTGACCGTCGAATCGGCCTCATACGTTTCGAATGGAGATTGCGATTGCCGTCGAGTAGGTGATCATGGTCTCATACCCGGCTGTGACAAGGCAGCCTCTCCTAACAACACCTAGCCGCTCCCTAGAATATTCAGCCTCTCTGGAACACCTGCTGCGTCTACATCCGGCACCGGTGACCGTCGAATCGGCCTCATACGTGTCGAATGGAGATTGCGATTGCCGTCGAGTAGGTGATCATGGTCTCATACCCGCCTGTGACAAGGCAGCCCCTCTCAACAACACCCAGCCTATCCCAAGTATATTCAGCCTCTCTCAAGCACCTGCTGTGTCTACAGCCGGCAGCAGTGACCGTCGAATCGGCGTCATACGTGTCGAATGGAGATTTCGATTGCGTTCGAGTTGGTGACCATGGTCTCATATCCGGCTGCGACAAGGCAGCCTCTCCCCAACAATACCCAGCATCTCCCAAGTATATTCAGCCTCTCTCAAACACCTGCTGCGTCTACATCCGGCACCGGTGACCGTCGAATCGGCGTCATATGTGTCGAATGTAGATTGCGATTGCCGTCGAGTAGGTGACCGTGGTCTCATACCCGTCTGCGACAAGGCAGCCTCTCCCAACAACACCTAGCCGCTCCCTAGTATATTCAGCCTCTCTCAAACACCTGCTGCGTCTACATCCGGCACCGGTGACCGTCGAATCGGCGTCATACGTGTCGAATGTAGATTGCGATTGCCGTCGAGTAGGTGACCGTGGTCTCATACCCGTCTGCGACAAGGCAGCCTCTCCCAACAACACCTAGCCGCTCCCTAGTATATTCAGCCTCTCTCAAGCACCTGCTGCGTCTACAGCCGGCACCGGTGACCGTCGAATCGGCGTCATACGTGTCGAATTGAGATTGCGATTGCCGTCGAGTAGGTGACCGTAGTCTCATACTCGGCTGCGACAAGGCAGCCTCTCCCAACAACACCTAGCCGCTCCCTAGTATATTCAGCCTCTTTCAAACACCTGCTGCGTCTACAGCCGGCACCGGTGGCCGTCGAATCGGCGTCATAAGTGTCGAATTGAGATTGCGATTGCCGTCGAGTAGGTGACCGTGGTCTCATACACGTCTGCGACAAGGCGTTCTCTCCCAACAACACCTAGCCGCTCCCTAGTATATTCAGCCTCTCTCAAACACCTGCTGCGTGTACAGCCGACACCGGTGACCGTCGAATCGGCGTCATACGTGTCGAATTGAGATTGCGATTGCCGTCGAGTAGGTGACCATGGTCTCATACCCGGCTGCGACAAGGCAGCCTCTCCCCAACAATACCCAGCATCTCCCAAGTATATTCAGCCTCTCTCAAACACCTGCTGCGTCTACAGCCGGCACCGGTGACCGTCGAATCGGCCTCATACCTGTCGAATGGAGATTGCGATTGCCGTCGAGTAGGTGACCATGGTCTCATACCCGTCTGCGAAAAGGCAGCCTCTCCCAACAACACCTAGCCGCTCCCTAGTATATTCAGCCTCTCTCAAACACCTGCTGCGACTACAGCCGGCACCGGTGACCGTCGAATCGGCCTCATACGTGTCGAATGGAGATTGCGATTGCCGTCGAGTAGGTGATCATGGTCTCATACCCGGCTGTGACAAGGCAGCCTCTCTCAACAATACCCAGCCTCTCCCAAGTATATTCAGCCTCTCTCAAACACCTGCTGCGTTTACAGCCAGCACCGGTGACCGTCGAATCGGCCTCATACGTGTCGAATGGAGATTGCGATTGCCGTCGAGTAGGTGATCATGGTCTCATACCCGTCTGCGACAAGGCAGCCTCTCCCAACAACACCTAGCCGCTCCCTAGTATATTCAGCCTCTCTCAAACACCTGCTGCGTCTAAAGCCGGCACCTGTGACCGTCGAATCGCCCTCATACGTGTCGAATGGAGATTGCGATTGCCGCGGAGTAGGTGATCATGGTCTCATACCCGGCTGTGACAAAGCAGCCTCTCTCAACAACACCCAGCCTCTCCCAAGTATATTCAGCATCTCTCAAGCACCTGCTGTGTCTACAGCCGGCAGCAGTGACCGTCGAATCGGCGTCATACGTGTCGAATGGAGATTTCGATTGCGTTCGAGTTGGTGACCATGGTCTCATATCCGGCTGCGACAAGGCAGCCTCTCCCCAACAATACCCAGCATCTCCCAAGTATATTCAGCCTCTCTCAAACACCTGCTACGTCTACATCCGGCACCGGTGACCGTCGAATCGGCGTCATACGTGTCAAATGTAGATGGCAATTGCTGTCGAGTAGGTGACCGCGGTCTCATGCTCGTCTGCGACAAGGCAGCCTCTCCCAACAACAGCCTCTACCCAAACAACACCCAGACTCTCCCATATATTTAGCCTCTCTCAAGCACCTGCTGCGTCTACAGCCGGCACCGGTGATCGTCGAATCGGCGTCATACGTGTCGAATGTAGATTGCGATTGCCGTCGAGTAGGTGACCGTGGTCTCATACCCGTCTGCGACAACGCAGCCTCTCCCAACAACACCTAGCCGCTCCCTAGTATATTCAGCCTCTCTCAAACACCTGCTGCGTCTACAGCCGGCACCGGTGACCGTCGAATCGGCCTCATACGTGTCGAATGGAGATTGCGATTACCGTCGAGTAGGTGATCATGGTCTCATACCCGCCTGTGACAAGGCAGCCCCGCTCAACAACACCCAGCATTTTCCAAGTATATTCAGCCTCTCTCAAACACCTGCTGCGTCTACAGCCGGCACCGGTGACCGTCGAATCGGCGTCATACGTGTCGAATGTAGATTGCGATTGCCGTCGAGTAGGTGACCGTGGTCTCATACTCGGCTGCGACAAGGCAGCCTCTCCCAACAACACCTAGCCGCTCCCTAGTATATTCAGCCTCTTTCAAACACCTGCTGCGTCTACAGCCGGCAACGGTGGCCGTCCAATCGGCGTCATACGTGTCGAATTGACATTGCGATTGCCGTCGAGTAGGTGACCGTGGTCTCATACCCGTCTGCGACAAGGCGTTCTCTCCCAACAACACCTAGCCGCTCCCTAGTATATTCAGCCTCTCTCAAACACCTGCTGCGTGTACAGCCGAAACCGGTGACCGTCGAATCGGCGTCATACGTGTCGAATTGAGATTGCGATTGCCGTCGAGTAGGTGACCATGGTCTCATACCCGGCTGCGACAAGGCAGCCTCTCCCCAACAATACCCAGCATCTCCCAAGTATATTCAGCCTCTCTCAAACACCTGCTGCGTCTACAGCCGGCACCGGTGACCGTCGAATCGGCCTCATACGTGTCGAATGGAGATTGCGATTGCCGTCGAGTAGGTGATCATGGTCTCATACCCGCCTGTGACAAGGCAGCCTCTCTCAACAACACCCAGCCTCTCCCAAGTATATTCAGCCTCTCTCAAACACCTGCTGCGTCTACAGCCGGCACCGGTGACCGTCGAATCGGCCCCATACGTGTCGAATGGAGATTGCGATTGCCGTCGAGTAGGTGATCATGGTCTCATACCCGTCTGCGACAAGGCAGCCTCTCCCAACAACACCTAGCCGCTCCCTAGTATATTCAGCCTCTCTCAAACACCTGCTGCGTCTACAGGCGGCACCGGTGACCGTCGAATCGCCCTCATACGTGTCGAATGGAGATTGCGATTGCCGTCGAGTAGGTGATCATGGTCTCATACCCGGCTGTGACAAGGCAGCCTCTCTCAACAACACCCAGCCTCTCCCAAGTATATTCAGCCTCTCTCAAGCACCTGCTGTGTCTACAGCCGGCAACAGTGAACGTCGAATCGGCGTCATACGTGTCGAATGGAGATTTCGATTGCGTTCGAGTTGGTGACCATGGTCTCATATCCGGCTGCGACAAGGCAGCCTCTCCCCAACAATACCCAGCATCTCCCAAGTATATTCAGCCTCTCTCAAACACCTGCTGCGTCTACATCCGGCACCGGTGACCGTCGAATCGGCGTCATAATTGTCGAATGTAGATGGCAATTGCTGTCGAGTAGGCGACCGAGGTCTCATGCTCGTCTGCGACAAGGCAGCCTCTCCCAACAACACCTAGCCGCTCCCTAGTATATTCAGCCTCTTTCAAACACATGCTGCGTCTACAGCCGGCACCGGTGACCGTCGAATCGGCCTCATACGTGTCGAATGGAGATTGCGATTGCCGTCGAGTAGGTGACCATGGTCTCATACCCGTCTGCGACAAGGCAGCCTCTCCCAACAACACCTAGCCGCTCCCTAGTATATTCAGCCTCTCTCAAACACCTGCTGTGACTACAGCCGGCACCGGTGACCGTCGAATCGGCCTCATACGTGTCGAATGGAGATTGCGATTGCCGTCGAGTAGGTGATCATGGTCTCATACCCGCCTGTGACAAGGCAGCCTCTCTCAACAACACCCAGCCTCTCCCAAGTATATTCAGCCTCTCTCAAACACCTGCTGCGTCTACAGCCGGCACCGGTGACCGTCGAATCGGCCTCATACGTGTCGAATGGAGATTGCGATTGCCGTCGAGTAGGTGATCATGGTCTTGTACCCGTCTGCGACAAGGCAGCCTTTCCCAACAACACCTAGCCGCTCCCTAGTATATTCAGCCTCTCTCAAACACCTGCTGCGTCTACAGCCGGCACCGGTGACCGTCGAATCGCCCTCATACGTGTCGAATGGAGATTGCGATTGCCGTCGAGTAGGTGATCATGGTCTCATACCCGGCTGTGACAAGGCAGCCTCTCTCAACAACACCCAGCCTCTCCCAAGTATATTCAGCCTCTCTCAAGCACCTGCTGTGTCTACAGCCGGCAGCAGTGAACGTCGAATCGTCGTCATACGTGTCGAATGGAGATTTCGATTGCGTTCGAGTTGGTGACCATGGTCTCATATCCGGCTGCGACAAGGCAGCCTCTCCCCAACAATACCCAGCATCTCCCAAGTATATTCAGCCTCTCTCAAACACCTGCTGCGTCTACATCCGGCACCGGTGACCGTCGAATCGGCGTCATACGTGTCGAATGTAGATGGCAATTGCTGTCGAGTAGGTGACCGAGGTCTCATGCTCGTCTGCGACAAGGCAGCCTCTCCCAACAACAGCCTCTACCCAAACAACACCCAGACTCTCCCATATATTTAGCCTCTCTCAAGCACCTGCTGCGTCTACAGCCGGCACCGGTGATCGTCGAATCAGCGTCATACGTGTCGAATGTAGATGGCGATTACCGTTGAGTAAGTGACCATGGTCTCATACCCGGCTGCGACAAGGAAGCCTCTCCCCAACAATACCCAGCATCTCCCAAGTATATTCAGCCTCTCTCAAACACCTGCTGCGTCTACAGCCGGCACCGGTGACCCTCGAATCGGCGTCATACGTGTCGAATGTAGATTGCGATTGCCGTCGAGTAGGTGACCGTGGTCTCATACTCGGCTGCGACAAGGCAGCCTCTCCCAACAACAGCCTCTACCCAAACAACACCCAGACTCTCCCATATATTTAGCCTCTCTCAAGCACCTGCTGCGTCTACAGCCGGCACCGGTGATCGTCGAATCAGCGTCATACGTGTCGAATGTAGATTGCGATTACCGTCGAGTAAGTGACCATGGTCTCATACCCGGCTGCGACAAGGAAGCCACTCCCCAACAATACCCAGCATCTCCCAAGTATATTCAGCCTCTCTCAAACACCTGCTGCGTCTACAGCCGGCACCGGTGACCCTCGAATCGGCGTCATACGTGTCGAATGTAGATTGCGATTGCCGTCGAGTAGGTGACCGTGGTCTCATACTCGGCTGCGACAAGGCAGCCTCTTCCAACAACACCTAGCCGCTCCCTAGTATATTCAGCCTCCCTCAAACACCTGCTGCGTCTACAGCCGGCACCGATGATCGTCGAATCGGCGTCATACGTGTCGAATGGAGATTGCGATTGCCGCCGAGTAGGTGACCATGGTGTCATACACGTCTGCGACAAGGCAGCCTCTCCCAACAACACCTAGCAGCTCCCTAGTATATTCAGCCTCTCTCAAACACCTGCTGCGTCTACAGCCGGCACCGGTGACCGTCGAATCGGCGTCATACGTGGCGAATTGAGATTGCGATTGCCGTCGAGTAAGTGACCATGGTCTCATACCCGGCTGCGACAAGGAAGCCTCTCCCCAACAATACCCAGCATCTCCCAAGTATATTTAGGCTCTCTCAAACACCTGCTGCGTCTACAGCCGGCACCGGTGACCGTCGAATCGGCGTCATACGTGTCGAATGGAGATTGCGATTGCCGTCGAGTAGGTGATCATGGTCTCATACCCGCCTGTGACAAGGCAGCCCCTCTCAACAACACCCAGCCTCTCCCAAGTATATTCAGCCTCTCTCAAGCACCTGCTGCGTCTACAGCCGGCACCGGTGACCGTCGAATCGGCCTCATACGTGTCGAATGGAGATTGCGATTGCCGTCGAGTAGGTGATCATGGTCTCATACCCGGCTGTGACAAGGCAGCCTCTCTCAACAACACCCAGCCTCTCCCAAGTATATTCAGCCTCTCTTAAGCACCTGCTGCGTCTACAGCCGGCACCGGTGACCGTCGAATCGGCCTCATACGTGTCGAATGGAGATTGCGATTGCCGTCGAGTAGGTGATCATGGTCTCATACCCGGCTGTGACAAGGCAGCCTCTCTCAACAACACCCAGCCTCTCCCAAGTATATTCAGCCTCTCTTAAGCACCTGCTGCGTCTACAGCCGGCACCGGTGATCGTCGAATCGGCCTCATACGTATCGAATGGAGATTGCGATTGCCGTCGAGTAGGTGATCATGGTCTCATACCCGGCTGTGACAAGGCAGCCTCTCCTAACAACACCTAGCCGCTCCCTAGAATATTCAGCCTCTCTGGAACACCTGCTGCGTCTACAGCCGGCACCGGTGATCCTCGAATCGGCGTCATACGTGTCGAATGTAGATTGCCATTGCTGTCGAGTAGGTGACCGCGGTCTCATGCTCGGCTGCGATAAGACAGCCTCTCTCAACCCCACCCAGCCTCTCCCAAGTATATTCAGCCTCTCTCAAACACCTGCTGCGTCTACATCTGGCACCGGTGACCGTCGAATCGGCATCATACGTGTCGAATGCAGATTGCGATTGCCGTCGAGTAGACCGTGGTCTTTTGCTCGGCTGTGACAAGGCAGCCTCTCCCAAGAACACCTAGCCGCTCCCTAGTATATTCAGCCTCTCTCAGATACCTGCTGCGTCTACAGCCGGCACCGGTGACCGTCGAATCGGCCTCATACGTGTCGAATGGAGATTGCGATTGCCGTCGAGTAGGTGATCATGGTCTCATACCCGCCTGCGACAAGGCCGCCTCTCCCAACAACAGCTAGCCGCTCCCTAGTATATTCAGCCTCTCTCAAACACCTGCTGCGTCTACAGCCGGCACCGGTGACCGTCGAATCGGCGTCATACGTGTCGAATTGAGATTGCGATTGCCGTCGAGTAGGTGATCATGGTCTCATACCCGGCTGTGATAAGGCAGCCTCTTCTAACAACACCTAGCCGCTCCCTAGTATATTCAGCCTCTCTGGAACACCTGCTGCGTCTACAGCCGGCACCGGTGACCGTCGAATCGGCGTCATACATGTCGAATGGAGATTGCGATTGCCGTCGAGTAGGTGATCGTGGTCTCATACCCGGCTGTGACAAGGCAGCCTTTCTCAACAACACCCAGCCTCTCCCAAGTATATTCAGCATCTCTCAAGCACCTGCTGTGTCTACAGCCGGCAGCAGTGACCGTCGAATCGACGTCATACGTGTCGAATGGAGATTTCGATTGCGTTCGAGTTGGTGACCATGGTCTCATACACGTCTGCGACAAGGCAGCCTCTCCCAAGAACACCTAGCCGCTCCCTAGTATATTCAGCCTCTCTCAGATACCTGCTGCGTCTACAGCCGGCACCGGTGACCGTCGAATCGGCCTCATACGTGTCGAATGGAGATTGCGATTGCCGTCGAGTAGGTGATCATGGTCTCATACCCGCCTGTGACAAGGCAGCCCCTCTCAACAACACCCAGCCTCTCCCAAATATATTCAGCCTCTCTCAAGCACCTGCTACGTCTACAGCCGGCACCGGTGACCGTCGAATCGGCCTCATACGTGTCGAATGGAGATTGCGATTGCCGTCGAGTAGGTGATCATGGTCTTATACACGTCTGCGACAAGGCAGCCTCTCCCAAGAACACCTAGCCGCTCCCTAGTATATTCAGCCTCTCTCAGATACCTGCTGCGTCTACAGCCGGCACCGGTGACCGTCGAATCGGCCTCATACGTGTCGAATGGAGATTGCGATTGCCGTCGAGTAGGTGATAATGGTCTCATACCCGGCTGTGACAAGGCAGTCTCTCTCAACAACACCCAGCCTCTCCCAAGTATATTCAGCCTCTCTCAAGCACCTGCTGCGTCTACAGCCGGCACCGGTGACCGTCGAATCGGCGTCATACGTGTCGAATGGAGATTGCGATTGCCGTCGAGTAGGTGACCATGGTCTAATACCCGTCTGCAACAAGGGAGCCTCTCCCAAAAACACCTAGCCGCTCCCTAGTATATTCAGCCTCAATCAAACACCTGCTGCGTCTACAGCCGGCACCGGTGACCGTCGAATCGGCGTCATACGTGTCGAATGGAGATGGCGATTGCCTTCGAGTAGGTGACCATGGTCTCATACACGTCTGCGACAAGGCAGCCTCTCCCAAGAACACCTAGCCGCTCCCTAGTATATTCAGCCTCCCTCAAACACCTGCTGTGTCTACAGCCGGCACCGATGATCGTCGAATCGGCGTCATACGTGTCGAATGGAGATTGCGATTGCCGTCGAGTAGGTGACCATGGTGTCATACACGTCTGCGACAAGGCAGCCTCTCCCAACAACACCTAGCAGCTCCCTAGTATATTCAGCCTCTCTCAAACACCTGCTGCGTCTACATCCGGCACCGGTGACCGTCGAATCGCCCTCATACGTGTCGAATGGAGATGGCGATTGCCGTCGAGTAGGTGACCATGGTCTCATACACGTCTGCGACAAGGCAGCCTCTCCCAAGAACGCCTAGCCGCTCCCTAGTATATTCAGCCTCTCTCAGATACCTGCTGCGTCTACAGCCGGCACCGGTGACCGTCGAATCGGCCTCATACGTGTCGAATGGAGATTGCGATTGCCGTCGAGTAGGTGATAATGGTCTCATACCCGGCTGTGACAAGGCAGCCTTTCTCAACAACACCCAGCCTCTCCCAAGTATATTCAGCATCTCTCAAGCACCTGCTGTGTCTACAGCCGGCAGCAGTGACCGTCGAATCGACGTCATACGTGTCGAATGGAGATTTCGATTGCGTTCGAGTTGGTGACCATGGTCTCATATCCGGCTGCGACAAGGCAACCTCTCCCCAACAATACCCAGCCTCTCCCAAATATATTCAGCCTCTCTCAAGCACCTGCTACGTGTACAGCCGGCACCGGTGACCGTCGAATCGGCCTCATACGTGTCGAATGGAGATTGCGATTGCCGTCGAGTAGGTGATCATGGTCTTATACACGTCTGCGACAAGGCAGCCTCTCCCAAGAACACCTAGCCGCTCCCTAGTATATTCAGCCTCTCTCAGATACCTGCTGCGTCTACAGCCGGCACCAGTGACCGTCGAATCGGCCTCATACGTGTCGAATGGAGATTGCGATTGCCGTCGAGTAGGTGATAATGGTCTCATACCCGGCTGTGACAAGGCAGCCTCTCTCAACAACACCCAGCCTCTCCCAAGTATATTCAGCCTCTCTCAAGCACCTGCTGCTTTCTACAGCCGGCACCGGTGACCGTCGAATCGGCGTCATACGTGTCGAATGGAGATTGCGATTGCCGTCGAGTAGGTGACCATGGTCTAATACCCGTCTGCAACAAGGGAGCCTCTCCCAACAACACCTAGCCGCTCCCTAGTATATTCAGCCTCAATCAAACACCTGCTGCGTCTACAGCCGGCACCGGTTACCGTCGAATCGGCGTCATACGTGTCGAATGGAGATTGCGATTGCCGTCGAGTAGGTGATCATGGTCTCATACCCGCCTGTGACAAGGCAGCCCCTCTCAACAACACCCAGCCTCTCCCAAGTATATTCAGCCTCTCTCAAGCACCTGCTACGTCTACAGCCGGCACCGGTGACCGTCGTATCGGCCTCATACGCGTCGAATGGAGATTGCGATTGCCGTCGAGTAGGTGATCATGGTCTCATACCCGTCTGCGACAAGGCCGCCTCTCCCAACAACACCTAACCGCTCCCTAGTATATTCAGCCTCTCTCAAACACCTGCTGCGTCTACAGCCGGCACCGGTGACCGTCGAATCGGCCTCATACGTGTCGAATGGAGATTGCGATTGCCGTCGAGTAGGTGATCATGGTCTCATACCCGCCTGTGACAAGGCAGCCCCTCTCAACAACACCCAGCCTCTCCCAAGTATATTCAGCCTCTCTCAAGCACCTGCTACGTCTACAGCCGGCACCGGTGACCGTCGTATCGGCCTCATACGCGTCGAATGGAGATTGCGATTGCCGTCGAGTAGGTGATCATGGTCTCATACCCGTCTGCGACAAGGCCGCCTCTCCCAACAACACCTAGCCGCTCCCTAGTATATTCAGCCTCTCTCAAACACCTGCTGCGTCTACAGCCGGCACCGGTGACCGTCGAATCGGCCTCATACGTGTCGAATGGAGATTGCGATTGCCGTCGAGTAGGTGATCATGGTCTCATACCCGGCTGTGACAAGGCAGCCTCTTCTAACAACACCTAGCCGCTCCCTAGTATAATCAGCCTCTCTCGAACACCTGCTGGGTCTACAGCCGGCACCGGTGACCGTCGAATCGGCCTCATACGTGTCGAATGGAGATTGCGATTGCCGTCGAGTAGGTGATCATGGTCTCATACCCGGCTGTGACAAGGCAGCCTTTCTCAACAACACCCAGCCTCTCCCAAGTATATTCAGCATCTCTCAAGCACCTGCTGTGTCTACAGCCGGCAGCAGTGACCGTCGAATCGGCGTCATACGTGTCGAATGGAGATTTCGATTGCGTTCGAGTTGGTGACCATGGTCTCATATCCGGCTGCGACAAGGCAGCCTCTCCCCAACAATACCCAGCATCTCCCAAGTATATTTAGCCTCTCTCAAACACCTGCTGCGTCTACATCCGGCACCGGTGACCGTCGAATCGGCGTCATACGTGTCGAATTGAGATTGCGATTGCCGTCGAGTAGGTGACCATGGTCTCATACCCGTCTGCGACAAGGCAGGCTCTCCCAACAACACCTACCCGCTCCCTAGTATATTTAGCCTCTCTCAAACACCTGCTGCGTCTACAGCCGGCACCGGTGACCGTCGAATCGGCCTCATACGTGTCGAATGGAGATTGCGATTGCCGTCGAGTAGGTGACTGCGGTCTCATGCTCGTCTGCGACAAGGCAGCCTCTCCCAACAACACCTAGCCGCTCTCTAGTATATTCAGCCTCTTTCAAACACCTGCTGCGTCTACAGCCGGCACCGGTGACCGTCGAATCGGCGTCATACGTGTCGAATGTAGATTGCAATTGCTGTCGAGTAGGTGACCGCGGTCTCATGCTCGTCTGCGACAAGGCAGCCTCTCCCCAACAATACCCAGCATCTCCCTAGTATATTTAGCCTCTCTCAAACACCTGCTGCGTCTACAGCCGGCACCGGTGACCGTCGAATTGGCGTCATACGTGTCGAATGGAGATTGCGATTGCTGTCGAGTAGGTGATCATGGTCTCATACCCGGCTGTGACAAGGCAGCCTCTTCTAACAACACCTAGCCGCTCCCTAGTATATTCAGCCTCTCTCGAACACCTGCTGCGTCTACAGCCGGCACCGGTGACCGTCGAATCGGCGTCATACGTGTCGAATGGAGATTGCGATTGCCGTCGAGTAGGTGACCATGGTCTAATACCCGTCTGCAACAAGGGAGCCTCTCCCAACAACACCTAGCCGCTCCCTAGTATATTCAGCCTCTCTCAAACACCTGCTGCGTCTACAGCCGGCACCGGTGACCGTCGAATCGGCCTCATACGTGTCGAATGGAGATTGCGATTGCCGTCGAGTAGGTGATCATGGTCTCATACCCGGCTGTGACAAGGCAGCCTTTCTCAACAACACCCAGCCTCTCCCAAGTATATTCAGCATCTCTCAAGCACCTGCTGTGTCTACAGCCGGCAGCAGTGACCGTCGAATCGGCGTCATACGTGTCGAATGGAGATTTCGATTGCGTTCGAGTTGGTGACCATGGTCTCATATCCGGCTGCGACAAGGCAGCCTCTCCACAACAATACCCAGCATCTCCCAAGTATATTTAGCCTCTTTCAAACACCTGCTGCGTCTACATCCGGCACCGGTGACCGTCGAATCGGCGTCATACGTGTCGAATGGAGATTGCGATTGCCGTCGAGTAGGTAACCATAGTCTCATACCCGTCTGCGACAAGGCAGGCTCTCCCAACAACACCTAGCCGCTCCCTAGTATATTTAGCCTCTCTCAAACACCTGCTGCGTCTACAGCCGGCACCGGTGACCGTCGAATCGGCCTCATACGTGTCGAATGGAGATTGCGATTGCCGTCGAGTAGGTGATCATGGTCTCATACCCGGCTGTGACAAGGCATCCCCTCTCAACAACACCCAGCCTCTCCCAAGTATATTCAGCCTCTCTCAAGCACCTGCTGCGTCTACAGCCGGCACCGGTGACCGTCGAATCGGCCTCATACGTGTTGAATGGAGATTGCGATTGCCGTCGAGTAGGTGATCATGGTCTCATACCCGGCTGTGACAAGGCATCCCCTCTCAACAACACCCACCCTCTCCCAAGTATATTCAGCCTCTCTCAAACACCTGCTGCGTCTACAGCCGGCACCGGTGACCGTCGAATCGGCCTCATACGTGTTGAATGGAGATTGCGATTGCCGTCGAGTAGGTGATCATGGTCTCATACCCGTCTGCGACAAGGCAGCCTCTCCCAACAACACCTAGTCGCTCCCTAGTATATTTAGCCTCTCTCAAATACCTGCTGCGTCTACATCCGGCACCGGTGACCGTCGAATCGGCCTCATACGTGTCGAATGTAGATGGCAATTGCTGTCGAGTAGGTGACCGCGTTCTCATGCTCGTCTGCGACAAGGCAGCCTCTCCCAACAACACCTAGCCGCTCCCTAGTATATTCAGCCTCTCTCAAACACCTGCTGCGTCTACAGCCGGCACCGGTGACCGTCGAATCGGCGTCATACGTGTCGAATGTAGATTGCAATTGCTGTCGAGTAGGTGACCGCGGTCTCATGCTCGTCTGCGACAAGGCAGCCTCTCCCCAACAATACCCAGCATCTCCCTAGTATATTTAGCCTCTCTCAAACACCTGCTGCGTCTACAGCCGGCACCGGTGACCGTCGAATCGGCGTCATACGTGTCGAATGTAGATTGCGATTGCCTTCGAGTAGGTGACCGTGGTCTCATACCCGGCTGTGACAAGGCAGCCTCTCCTAGCAACACCTAGCCGCTCCCTAGTATATTCAGCCTCTCTGAAACACCTGCTGCGTCTACAGCCGGCACCGGTGACCCTCGAATCGGCGTCATACGTGTCGAATGGAGATTGCGATTGCCGTCGTGTAGGTGATCATGGTCTCATACCCGGCTGTGACAAGGCATCCCCTCTCAACAACACCCAGCCTCTCCCAAGTATATTCAGCCTCTCTCAAACACCTGCTGCGTCTACAGCCGGCACCGGTGACCGTCGAATCGGCCTCATACGTGTCGAATGGAGATTGCGATTGCCGTAGAGTAGGTGACCATGGTCTCATACCCGTCTGCGACAAGGCAGCCTCTCCCAACAACACCTAGCCGCTCCCTAGTATATTCAGCCTCTCTCAAACACCTGCTGCGTCTACATCTGGCACCGGTGACCGTCGAATCGGCCTCATACGTGTCGAATGGAGATTGGTGATAGGTGATCATGGTCTCATACCCGGCTGTGACAAGGCAGCCTCTCCTAACAACACCTAGCCGCTCCCTAGTATATTGAGCCTCTCTCAAACACCTGCTGCGTCTACAGCCGGCACCGGTGACCGTCAAATCGGCGTCATACGTGTCGAATGGAGATTGCGATTGCCGTCGAGTAGGTGATCATGGTCTCATACCCGCCTGTGACAAGGCAGCCCCTCTCAACAACACCCAGCCTCTCCCAAGTATATTCAGCCTCTCTCAAGCACCTGCTACGTCTACAGCCGGCACCGGTGACCATCGTATCGGCCTCATACGCGTCGAATGGAGATTGCGATTGCCGTCGAGTAGGTGATCATGGTCTCATACCCGTCTGCGACAAGGCCGCCTCTCCCAACAACACCTAGCCGCTCCCTAGTATATTCAGCCTCTCTCAAACACCTGCTGCGTCTACAGCCGGCACCGGTGACCGTCGAATCGGCCTCATACGTGTCGAATGGAGATTGCGATTGCCGTCGAGTAGGTGATCATGGTCTCATACCCGGCTGTGACAAGGCAGCCTCTTCTAACAACACCTAGCCGCTCCCTAGTATAATCAGCCTCTCTCGAACACCTGCTGGGTCTACAGCCGGCACCGGTGACCGTCGAATCGGCCTCATACGTGTCGAATGGAGATTGCGATTGCCGTCGAGTAGGTGATCATGGTCTCATACCCGGCTGTGACAAGGCAGCCTTTCTCAACAACACCCAGCCTCTCCCAAGTATATTCAGCATCTCTCAAGCACCTGCTGTGTCTACAGCCGGCAGCAGTGACCGTCGAATCGGCGTCATACGTGTCGAATGGAGATTTCGATTGCGTTCGAGTTGGTGACCATGGTCTCATATCCGGCTGCGACAAGGCAGCCTCTCCCCAACAATACCCAGCATCTCCCAAGTATATTTAGCCTCTCTCAAACACCTGCTGCGTCTACATCCGGCACCGGTGACCGTCGAATCGGCGTCATACGTGTCGAATTGAGATTGCGATTGCCGTCGAGTAGGTGACCATGGTCTCATACCCGTCTGCGACAAGGCAGGCTCTCCCAACAACACCTACCCGCTCCCTAGTATATTTAGCCTCTCTCAAACACCTGCTGCGTCTACAGCCGGCACCGGTGACCGTCGAATCGGCCTCATACGTGTCGAATGGAGATTGCGATTGCCGTCGAGTAGGTGACTGCGGTCTCATGCTCGTCTGCGACAAGGCAGCCTCTCCCAACAACACCTAGCCGCTCTCTAGTATATTCAGCCTCTTTCAAACACCTGCTGCGTCTACAGCCGGCACCGGTGACCGTCGAATCGGCGTCATACGTGTCGAATTGAGATTGCGATTGCCGTCGAGTAGGTGACCGTGGTCTCATACCCGTCTGCGACAAGGCAGCCTCTCCCAACAACACCTAGCCGCTCCCTAGTATATTCAGCCTCTCTCAAACACCTCCTACGTCTACAGCCGGCACCGGTGACCGTCGAATCGGCGTCATACGTGTCGAATGTAGATTGCAATTGCTGTCGAGTAGGTGACCGCGGTCTCATGCTCGTCTGCGACAAGGCAGCCTCTCCCCAACAATACCCAGCATCTCCCTAGTATATTTAGCCTCTCTCAAACACCTGCTGCGTCTACAGCCGGCACCGGTGACCGTCGAATTGGCGTCATACGTGTCGAATGGAGATTGCGATTGCCGTCGAGTAGGTGATCATGGTCTCATACCCGGCTGTGACAAGGCAGCCTCTTCTAACAACACCTAGCCGCTCCCTAGTATATTCAGCCTCTCTCGAACACCTGCTGCGTCTACAGCCGGCACCGGTGACCGTCGAATCGGCGTCATACGTGTCGAATGGAGATTGCGATTGCCGTCGAGTAGGTGACCATGGTCTAATACCCGTCTGCAACAAGGGAGCCTCTCCCAACAACACCTAGCCGCTCCCTAGTATATTCAGCCTCTCTCAAACACCTGCTGCGTCTACAGCCGGCACCGGTGACCGTCGAATCGGCCTCATACGTGTCGAATGGAGATTGCGATTGCCGTCGAGTAGGTGATCATGGTCTCATACCCGGCTGTGACAAGGCAGCCTTTCTCAACAACACCCAGCCTCTCCCAAGTATATTCAGCATCTCTCAAGCACCTGCTGTGTCTACAGCCGGCAGCAGTGACCGTCGAATCGGCGTCATACGTGTCGAATGGAGATTTCGATTGCGTTCGAGTTGGTGACCATGGTCTCATATCCGGCTGCGACAAGGCAGCCTCTCCACAACAATACCCAGCATCTCCCAAGTATATTTAGCCTCTTTCAAACACCTGCTGCGTCTACATCCGGCACCGGTGACCGTCGAATCGGCGTCATACGTGTCGAATGGAGATTGCGATTGCCGTCGAGTAGGTAACCATAGTCTCATACCCGTCTGCGACAAGGCAGGCTCTCCCAACAACACCTAGCCGCTCCCTAGTATATTTAGCCTCTCTCAAACACCTGCTGCGTCTACAGCCGGCACCGGTGACCGTCGAATCGGGCTCATACGTGTCGAATGGAGATTGCGATTGCCGTCGAGTAGGTGATCATGGTCTCATACCCGGCTGTGACAAGGCATCCCCTCTCAACAACACCCAGCCTCTCCCAAGTATATTCAGCCTCTCTCAAGCACCTGCTGCGTCTACAGCCGGCACCGGTGACCGTCGAATCGGCCTCATACGTGTTGAATGGAGATTGCGATTGCCGTCGAGTAGGTGATCATGGTCTCATACCCGGCTGTGACAAGGCATCCCCTCTCAACAACACCCACCCTCTCCCAAGTATATTCAGCCTCTCTCAAACACCTGCTGCGTCTACAGCCGGCACCGGTGACCGTCGAATCGGCCTCATACGTGTTGAATGGAGATTGCGATTGCCGTCGAGTAGGTGATCATGGTCTCATACCCGTCTGCGACAAGGCAGCCTCTCCCAACAACACCTAGTCGCTCCCTAGTATATTTAGCCTCTCTCAAATACCTGCTGCGTCTACATCCGGCACCGGTGACCGTCGAATCGGCCTCATACGTGTCGAATGTAGATGGCAATTGCTGTCGAGTAGGTGACCGCGTTCTCATGCTCGTCTGCGACAAGGCAGCCTCTCCCAACAACAGCCTCTACCCAAACAACACCCAGCCTCTCCCATATATTTAGCCTCTCTCAAGCACCTGCTGCGTCTACAGCCGGCACCGGTGATCGTCGAATCGGCGTCATACGTGTCGAATGTAGATTGCGATTGCCGTCGAGTAGGTGACCGTGGTCTCATACCCGTCTGCGACAAGGCAGCCTCTCCCAACAACACCTAGCCGCTCCCTAGTATATTCAGCCTCTCTCAAACACCTGCTGCGTCTACAGCCGGCACCGGTGACCGTCGAATCGGCGTCATACGTGTCGAATGTAGATTGCAATTGCTGTCGAGTAGGTGACCGCGGTCTCATGCTCGTCTGCGACAAGGCAGCCTCTCCCCAACAATACCCAGCATCTCCCTAGTATATTTAGCCTCTCTCAAACACCTGCTGCGTCTACAGCCGGCACCGGTGACCGTCGAATCGGCGTCATACGTGTCGAATGTAGATTGCGATTGCCTTCGAGTAGGTGACCGTGGTCTCATACCCGGCTGTGACAAGGCAGCCTCTCCTAGCAACACCTAGCCGCTCCCTAGTATATTCAGCCTCTCTGAAACACCTGCTGCGTCTACAGCCGGCACCGGTGACCCTCGAATCGGCGTCATACGTGTCGAATGGAGATTGCGATTGCCGTCGAGTAGGTGATCATGGTCTCATACCCGGCTGTGACAAGGCATCCCCTCTCAACAACACCCAGCCTCTCCCAAGTATATTCAGCCTCTCTCAAACACCTGCTGCGTCTACAGCCGGCACCGGTGACCGTCGAATCGGCCTCATACGTGTCGAATGGAGATTGCGATTGCCGTAGAGTAGGTGACCATGGTCTCATACCCGTCTGCGACAAGGCAGCCTCTCCCAACAACACCTAGCCGCTCCCTAGTATATTCAGCCTCTCTCAAACACCTGCTGCGTCTACATCTGGCACCGGTGACCGTCGAATCGGCCTCATACGTGTCGAATGGAGATTGGTGATAGGTGATCATGGTCTCATACCCGGCTGTGACAAGGCAGCCTCTCCTAACAACACCTAGCCGCTCCCTAGTATATTGAGCCTCTCTCAAACATCTGCTGCGTCTACAGCCGGCACCGGTGACCGTCAAATCGGCGTCATACGTGTCGAATGGAGATTGCGATTGCCGTCGAGTAGGTGACCATGGTCTCATACCCGTCTGCGACAAGGCAGCCTCTCCCCAACAATACCCAGCATCTCCTAAGTATATTTAGCCTCTCTCAAACACCTGCTGCATCTACATCCGGCACCGGTGTATTGAATGGAGATTGCGATTGCCGTCGAGTAGGTGACCATGGTCTCATACCCGTCTGCGACAAGGCAGCCTCTCCCAACAACACCTAGCCGCTCCCTAGTATATTCAGCCTCTCTGAAACACCTTCTGCGTCTACAGCCGGCACCGGTGACCCTCGAATCGGCGTCATACGTGTCGAATGGAGATTGCGATTGCCGTCGAGTAGGTGATCATGGTCTCATACCCGGCTGTGACAAGGCATCCCCTCTCAACAACACCCAACCTCTCCCAAGTATATTCAGCCTCTCTCAAGCACCTGCTGCGTCTAAAGCCGGCACCGGTGACCGTCGAATCGGCCTCATACGTGTCGAATGGAGATTGCGATTGCCGTCGAGTAGGTGATCATGGTCTCATACCCGTCTGCGACAAGGCAGCCTCTCCCAACAACACCTAGCCGCTCCCTAGTATATTCAGCCTCTCTCAAACACCTGCTGCGTCTACATCTGGCACCGGTGACCGTCGAATCGGCCTCATACGTGTCGAATGGAGATTGCGATTGCCGTCGAGTAGGTGATCATGGTCTCATACCCGGCTGTGACAAGGCAGCCTCTCCTAACAATACCTAGTCGCTCCCTAGTATATTCAGCCTCTCTCAAACACCTGCTGCGTCTACAGCCGGCACCGGTGACCGTCGAATCGGCGTCATACGTGTCGAATGGAGATTTCGATTGCGTTCGAGTAGGTGACCATGGTCTCATACCCGTCTGCGACAAGGCAGCCTCTCCTAACAATACCTAGTCGCTCCCTAGTATATTCAGCCTCTCTCAAACACCTGCTGCGTCTACAGCCGGCACCGGTGACCGTCGAATCGGCGTCATACGTGTCGAACATAGATTGCGATTGCCGTCGAGTAGGTGATCATGGTCTCATACCCGGCTGTGACAAGGCAGCCTCTCCTAGCAACACCTAGCCGCTCCCTAGTATATTCAGCCTCTCTGAAACACCTGCTGCGTCTACAGCCGGCACCGGTGACCCTCGAATCGGCTTCATACGTGTCGAATGGAGATTGCGATTGCCGTCGAGTAGGTGATCATGGTCTCATACCCGGCTGTGACAAGGCATCCCCTCTCAACAACACCCAGCCTCTCCCAAGTATATTCAGCCTCTCTCAAGCACCTGCTGCGTCTAAAGCCGGCACCGGTGACCGTCGAATCGGCCTCATACGTGTCGAATGGAGATTGCGATTGCCGTCGAGTAGGTGATCATGGTCTCATACCCGTCTGCGACAAGGCAGCCTCTCCCAACAACACCTAGCCGCTCCCTAGTATATTCAGCCTCTCTCAAACACCTGCTGCGTCTACATCTGGCACCGGTGACCGTCGAATCGGCCTCATACGTGTCGAATGGAGATTGCGATTGCAGTCGAGTAGGTGATCATGGTCTCATAAGCGGCTGTGACAAGGCAGCCTCTCCTAACAATACCTAGTCGCTCCCTAGTATATTAAGCCTCTCTCAAACACCTGCTGCGTCTACAGCCGGCACCGGTGACCGTCGAATCGGCCTCATACGTGTCGAATGGAGATTGCGATTGCCGTCGAGTAGGTGATCATGGTCTCATACCCGTCTGCGACAAGGCAGCCTCTCGCAACAATACCTAGCCGCTCCCTAGTATATTTAGCCTCTCTCAAATACCTGCTGCGTCTACAGCCGGCACCGTTGACCGTCGAAT
Organism: Thecophora atra; assembly: GCA_937620795.1. Lineage (NCBI taxonomy): Eukaryota > Metazoa > Arthropoda > Insecta > Diptera > Conopidae > Thecophora > Thecophora atra. The sequence continues at coordinate 28,126,910 of OW569398.1, read as the reverse complement.
CGGCGTCATACGTGTCGAATGTAGATGGCAATTGCTGTCGAGTAGGTGACCGCGTTCTCATGCTCGTCTGCGACAAGGCAGCCTCTCCCAACAACAGCCTCTACCCAAACAACACCCAGCCTCTCCCATATATTTAGCCTCTCTCAAGCACCTGCTGCGTCTACAGCCGGCACCGGTGATCGTCGAATCGGCGTCATACGTGTCGAATGTAGATTGCGATTGCCGTCGAGTAGATGACCGTGGTCTCATACCCGTCTGCGACAAGGCAGCCTCTCCCAACAACACCTAGCCGCTCCCTAGTATATTCAGCCTCTCTCAAACACCTGCTGCGTCTACAGCCGGCACCGGTGACCGTCGAATCGGCGTCATACGTGTCGAATGTAGATTGCAGTTGCTGTCGAGTACGTGACCGCGGTCTCATGCTCGTCTGCGACAAGGCAGCCTCTCCCAACAACACCTAGCCGCTCCCTAGTATATTCAGCCTCTTTCAAACACCTGCTGCGTCTACAGCCGGCACTGGTGACCGTCGAATCGGCGTCATACGTGTCGAATTGAGATTGCGATTGCCGTCGAGTAGGTGACCGTGGTCTCATACCCGTCTGCGACAAGGCAGCCTCTCCCAACAACACCTAGCCGCTCCCTAGTATATTCAGCCTCTCTCAAACACCTGCTGCGTCTACAGCCGGCACCGGTGACCGTCGAATCGGCGTCATACGTGTCGAATGGAGATTGCGATTGCCGTCGAGTAGGTGATCATGGTCTCATACCCGTCTGCGACAAGGCAGCCTCTCCCAACAACACCTAGCCGCTCCCTAGTATATTCAGCCTCTCTCAAACACCTGCTGCGTCTACATCTGGCACCGGTGACCGTCGAATCGGCCTCATACGTGTCGAATGGAGATTGCGATTGCCGTCGAGTAGGTGATCATGGTCTCATACCCGGCTGTGACAAGGCAGCCTCTCTCAAAAACACCCACCCTCTCCCAAGTATATTCAGCCTCTCTCAAACACCTGCTGCGTCTACAGCCGGCACCGGTGACCGTCGAATCGGCCTCATACGTGTTGAATGGAGATTGCGATTGCCGTCGAGTAGGTGATCATGGTCTCATACCCGTCTGCGACAAGGCAGCCTCTCCCAACAACACCTAGTCGCTCCCTAGTATATTTAGCCTCTCTCAAATACCTGCTGCGTCTACATCCGGCACCGGTGACCGTCGAATCGGCGTCATACGTGTCGAATGTAGATGGCAATTGCTGTCGAGTAGGTTACCGCGTTCTCATGCTCGTCTGCGACAAGGCAGCCTCTCCCAACAACAGCCTCTACCCAAACAACACCCAGCCTCTCCCATATATTTAGCCTCTCTCAAGCACCTGCTGCGTCTACAGCCGGCACCGGTGATCGTCGAATCGGCGTCATACGTGTCGAATGTAGATTGCGATTGCCGTCGAGTAGGTGACCGTGGTCTCATACCCGTCTGCGACAAGGCAGCCTCTCCCAACAACACCTAGCCGCTCCCTAGTATATTCAGCCTCTCTCAAACACCTGCTGCGTCTACAGCCGGCACCGGTGACCGTCGAATCGGCGTCATACGTGTCGAATGTAGATTGCAGTTGCTGTCGAGTACGTGACCGCGGTCTCATGCTCGTCTGCGACAAGGCAGCCTCTCCCAACAACACCTAGCCGCTCCCTAGTATATTCAGCCTCTTTCAAACACCTGCTGCGTCTACAGCCGGCACCGGTGACCGTCGAATCGGCGTCATACGGGTCGAATTGAGATTGCGATTGCCGTCGAGTAGGTGACCGTGGTCTCATACCCGTCTGCGACAAGGCAGCCTCTCCCAACAACACCTAGCCGCTCCCTAGTATATTCAGCCTCTCTCAAACACCTGCTGCGTCTACAGCCGGCACCGGTGAACGTCGAATCGGCGTCATACGTGTCGAATGTAGATTGCAATTGCTGTCGAGTAGGTGACCGCGGTCTCATGCTCGTCTGCGACAAGGCAGCCTCTCCCCAACAATACCCAGCATCTCCCTAGTATATTTAGCGTCTCTCAAACACCTGCTGCGTCTACAGCCGGCACCGGTGACCGTCGAATCGGCGTCATACGTGTCGAATGTAGATTGCGATTGCCTTCGAGTAGGTGACCGTGGTCTCATACCCGGCTGTGACAAGGCAGCCTCTCCTAGCAACACCCACCCTCTCCCAAGTATATTCAGCCTCTCTGAAACACCTGCTGCGTCTACAGCCGACACCGGTGACCCTCGAATCGGCGTCATACGTGTCGAATGGAGATTGCGATTGCCGTCGAGTAGGTGATCATGGTCTCATACCCGTCTGCGACAAGGCATCCCCTCTCAACAACACCCAGCCTCTCCCAAGTATATTCAGCCTCTCTCAAACACCTGCTGCGTCTACATCCGGCACCGGTGACCGTCGAATCGGCCTCATACGTGTCGAATGGAGATTGCGATTGCCGTCGAGTAGGTGACCATGGTCTCATACCCGTCTGCGACAAGGCAGCCTCTCCCAACAACAGCCTCTACCCAAACAACACCCAGCCTCTCCCATATATTTAGCCTCTCTCAAGCACCTGCTGCGTCTACAGCCGGCACCGGTGATCGTCGAATCGGCGTCATACGTGTCGAATGTAGATTGCGATTGCCGTCGAGTAGGTGACCGTGGTCTCATACCCGTCTGCGACAAGGCAGCCTCTCCCAACAACACCTAGCCGCTCCCTAGTATATTCAGCCTCTCTCAAACACCTGCTGCGTCTACAGCCGGCACCGGTGACCGTCGAATCGGCGTCATACGTGTCGAATGTAGATTGCAGTTGCTGTCGAGTACGTGACCGCGGTCTCATGCTCGTCTGCGACAAGGCAGCCTCTCCCAACAACACCTAGCCGCTCCCTAGTATATTCAGCCTCTTTCAAACACCTGCTGCGTCTACAGCCGGCACCGGTGAACGTCGAATCGGCGTCATACGTGTCGAATTGAGATTGCGATTGCCGTCGAGTAGGTGACCGTGGTCTCATACCCGTCTGCGACAAGGCAGCCTCTCCCAACAACACCTAGCCGCTCCCTAGTATATTCAGCCTCTCTCAAACACCTGCTGCGTCTACAGCCGGCACCGGTGAACGTCGAATCGGCGTCATACGTGTCGAATGTAGATTGCAATTGCTGTCGAGTAGGTGACCGCGGTCTCATGCTCGTCTGCGACAAGGCAGCCTCTCCCCAACAATACCCAGCATCTCCCTAGTATATTTAGCGTCTCTCAAACACCTGCTGCGTCTACAGCCGGCACCGGTGACCGTCGAATCGGCGTCATACGTGTCGAATGTAGATTGCGATTGCCTTCGAGTAGGTGACCGTGGTCTCATACCCGGCTGTGACAAGGCAGCCTCTCCTAGCAACACCTAGCCGCTCCCTAGTATATTCAGCCTCTCTGAAACACCTGCTGCGTCTACAGCCGACACCGGTGACCCTCGAATCGGCGTCATACGTGTCGAATGGAGATTGCGATTGCCGTCGAGTAGGTGATCATGGTCTCATACCCGGCTGTGACAAGGCATCCCCTCTCAACAACACCCAGCCTCTCCCAAGTATATTCAGCCTCTCTCAAACACCTGCTGCGTCTACAGCCGGCACCGGTGACCGTCGAATCGGCCTCATACGTGTCGAATGGAGATTGCGATTGCCGTCGAGTAGGTGACCATGGTCTCATACCCGTCTGCGACAAGGCAGCCTCTCCCAACAACACCTAGCCGCTCCCTAGTATATTCAGCCTCTCTCAAACACCTGCTGCGTCTACATCTGGCACCGGTGACCGTCGAATCGGCCTCATACGTGTCGAATGGAGATTGCGATTGCCGCCGAGTAGGTGATCATGGTCTCATACCCGGCTGTGACAAGGCAGCCTCTCCTAACAACACCTAGCCGCTCCCTAGTATATTGAGCCTCCCTCAAACACCTGCTGCGTCTACAGCCGGCACCGGTGACCGTCAAATCGGCGTCATACGTGTCGAATGGAGATTGCGATTGCCGTCGAGTAGGTGACCATGGTCTCATACCCGTCTGCGACAAGGCAGCCTCTCCCAACAACACCTAGCCGCTCCCTAGTATATTCAGCCTCTCTCAAACACCTGCTGCGTCTACAGCCGGCACCGGTGAACGTCGAATCGGCGTCATACGTGTCGAATGTAGATTGCAATTGCTGTCGAGTAGGTGACCGCGGTCTCATGCTCGTCTGCGACAAGGCAGCCTCTCCCCAACAATACCCAGCATCTCCCTAGTATATTTAGCCTCTCTCAAACACCTGCTGCGTCTACAGCCGGCACCGGTGACCGTCGAATCGGCGTCATACGTGTCGAATGTAGATTGCGATTGCCGTCGAGTAGGTGACCGTGGTCTCATACCCGTCTGCGACAAGGCAGCCTCTCCCAACAACACCTAGCCGCTCCCTAGTATATTCAGCCTCTCTCAAACACCTGCTGCGTCTACAGCCGGCACCGGTGACCGTCGAATCGGCGTCATACGTGTCGAATGTAGATTGCAGTTGCTGTCGAGTACGTGACCGCGGTCTCATGCTCGTCTGCGACAAGGCAGCCTCTCCCAACAACACCTAGCCGCTCCCTAGTATATTCAGCCTCTTTCAAACACCTGCTGCGTCTACAGCCGGCACCGGTGACCGTCGAATCGGCGTCATACGTGTCGAATTGAGATTGCGATTGCCGTCGAGTAGGTGACCGTGGTCTCATACCCGTCTGCGACAAGGCAGCCTCTCCCAACAACACCTAGCCGCTCCCTAGTATATTCAGCCTCTCTCAAACACCTGCTGCGTCTACAGCCGGCACCGGTGACCGTCGAATCGGCGTCATACGTGTCGAATGGAGATTGCGATTGCCGTCGAGTAGGTGATCATGGTCTCATACCCGTCTGCGACAAGGCAGCCTCTCCCAACAACACCTAGCCGCTCCCTAGTATATTCAGCCTCTCTCAAACACCTGCTGCGTCTACATCTGGCACCGGTGACCGTCGAATCGGCCTCATACGTGTCGAATAGAGATTGCGATTGCCGTCGAGTAGGTGATCATGGTCTCATACCCGGCTGTGACAAGGCAGCCTCTCTCAAAAACACCAACGCTCTCCCAAGTATATTCAGCCTCTCTCAAACACCTGCTGCGTCTACAGCCGGCACCGGTGACCGTCGAATCGGCCTCATACGTGTTGAATGGAGATTGCGATTGCCGTCGAGTAGGTGATCATGGTCTCATACCCGTCTGCGACAAGGCAGCCTCTCCCAACAACACCTAGTCGCTCCCTAGTATATTTAGCCTCTCTCAAATACCTGCTGCGTCTACATCCGGCACCGGTGACCGTCGAATCGGCGTCATACGTGTCGAATGTAGATGGCAATTGCTGTCGAGTAGGTTACCGCGTTCTCATGCTCGTCTGCGACAAGGCAGCCTCTCCCAACAACAGCCTCTACCCAAACAACACCCAGCCTCTCCCATATATTTAGCCTCTCTCAAGCACCTGCTGCGTCTACAGCCGGCACCGGTGATCGTCGAATCGGCGTCATACGTGTCGAATGTAGATTGAGATTGCCGTCGAGTAGGTGACCGTGGTCTCATACCCGTCTGCGACAAGGCAGCCTCTCCCAACAACACCTAGCCGCTCCCTAGTATGTTCAGCCTCTCTCAAACACCTGCTGCGTCTACAGCCGGCACCGGTGACCGTCGAATCGGCGTCATACGTGTCGAATGTAGATTGCAGTTGCTGTCGAGTACGTGACCGCGGTCTCATGCTCGTCTGCGACAAGGCAGCCTCTCCCAACAACACCTAGCCGCTCCCTAGTATATTCAGCCTCTTTCAAACACCTGCTGCGTCTACAGCCGGTCATGGTCTCATACCCGGCTGTGACAAGGCATCCCCTCTCAACAACACCCAGCCTCTCCCAAGTATATTCAGCCTCTCTCAAACACCTGCTGCGTCTACAGCCGGCACCGGTGACCGTCGAATCGGCCTCATACGTGTCGAATGGAGATTGCGATTGCCGTCGAGTAGGTGACCATGGTCTCATACCCGTCTGCGACAAGGCAGCCTCTCCCAACAACACCTAGCCGCTCCCTAGTATATTCAGCCTCTCTCAAACACCTGCTGCGTCTACATCTGGCACCGGTGACCGTCGAATCGGCCTCATACGTGTCGAATGGAGATTGCGATTGCCGCCGAGTAGGTGATCATGGTCTCATACCCGGCTGTGACAAGGCAGCCTCTCCTAACAACACCTAGCCGCTCCCTAGAATATTGAGCCTCTCTCAAACACCTGCTGCGTCTACAGCCGGCACCGGTGACCGTCAAATCGGCGTCATACGTGTCGAATGGAGATTGCGATTGCCGTCGAGTAGGTGACCGTGGTCTCATACCCGTCTGCGACAAGGCAGCCTCTCCCAACAACACCTAGCCGCTCCCTAGTATATTCAGCCTCTCCCAACAACACCTAGCCGCTCCCTAGTATATTCAGCCTCTCTCAAACACCTGCTGCGTCTACAGCCGGCACCGGTGACCGTCGAATCGGCCTCATACGTGTCGAATGGAGATTGCGATTGCCGTCGAGTAGGTGATCATGGTCTCATACCCGGCTGTGACAAGGCAGCCTCTCCTAACAATACCTAGCCGCTCCCTAGTATATTCAGCCTCTCTCAAACACCTGCTGCGTCTACAGCCGGCACCGGTGACCGTCGAATCGGCGTCATACGTGTCGAATGGAGATTTCGATTGCGTTCGAGTTGGTGACCATGGTCTCATACCCGTCTGCGACAAGGCAGCCTCTCCCAACAACACCTAGCCGCTCCCTAGTATATTCAGCCTCTCTGAAACACCTTCTGCGTCTACAGCCGGCACCGGTGACCCTCGAATCGGCGTCATACGTGTCGAATGGAGATTGCGATTGCCGTCGAGTAGGTGATCATGGTCTCATACCCGGCTGTGACAAGGCATCCCCTCTCAACAACACCCAGCCTCTCCCAAGTATATTCAGCCTCTCTCAAGCACCTGCTGCGTCTAAAGCCGGCACCGGTGACCGTCGAATCGGCCTCAGACGTGTCGAATGGAGATTGCGATTGCCGTCGAGTAGGTGATCATGGTCTCATACCCGTCTGCGACAAGGCAGCCTCTCCCAACAACACCTAGCCGCTCCCTAGTATATTCAGCCTCTCTCAAACACCTGCTGCGTCTACATCTGGCACCGGTGACCGTCGAATCGGCCTCATACGTGTCGAATGGAGATTGCGATTGCCGTCGAGTAGGTGATCATGGTCTCATACCCGGCTGTGACAAGGCAGCCTCTCCTAACAATACCTAGTCGCTCCCTAGTATATTCAGCCTCTCTCAAACACCTGCTGCGTCTACAGCCGGCACCGGTGACCGTCGAATCGGCGTCATACGTGTCGAATGGAGATTTCGATTGCGTTCGAGTAGGTGACCATGGTCTCATACCCGTCTGCGACAAGGCAGCCTCTCCTAACAATACCTAGTCGCTCCCTAGTATATTCAGCCTCTCTCAAACACCTGCTGCGTCTACAGCCGGCACCGGTGACCGTCGAATCGGCGTCATACGTGTCGAATGGAGATTTCGATTGCCGTCGAGTAGGTGATCATGGTCTCATACCCGGCTGTGACAAGGCAGCCTCTCCTAACAATACCTAGCCGCTTCCTAGTATATTCAGCCTCTCTCAAACACCTGCTGCGTCTACAGCCGGCACCGGTGACCGTCGAATCGGCCTCATACGTGTTGAATGGAGATTGCGATTGCCGTCGAGTAGGTGATCATGGTCTCATACCCGTCTGCGACAAGGCAGCCTCTCCCAACAACACCTAGCCGCTCCCTAGTATATTTAGCCTCTCTCAAATACCTGCTGCGTCTACATCCGGCACCGGTGACCGTCGAATCGGCGTCATACGTGTCGAATGTAGATGGCAATTGCTGTCGAGTAGGTGACCGCGGTCTCATGCTCGTCTGCGACAAGGCAGCCTCTCCCAACAACAGCCTCTACCCAAACAACACCCAGCCTCTCCCATATATTTAGCCTCTCTCAAGCACCTGCTGCGTCTACAGCCGGCACCGGTGATCGTCGAATCAGCGTCATACGTGTCGAATGTAGATTGCGATTGCCGTCGAGTAGGTGACCGTGGTCTCATACCCGTCTGCGACAAGGCAGCCTCTCCCAACAACACCTAGCCGCTCCCTAGTATATTCAGCCTCTCTCAAACACCTGCTGCGTCTACAGCCGGCACCGGCGACCGTCGAATCGGCGTCATACGTGTCGAATGTAGATTGCAGTTGCTGTCGAGTACGTGACCGCGGTCTCATGCTCGTCTGCGACAAGGCAGCCTCTCCCCAACAATACCCAGCATCTCCCTAGTATATTTAGCCTCTCTCAAACACCTGCTGCGTCTACAGCCGGCACCGGTGACCGTCGAATCGGCGTCATACGTGTCGAATGTAGATTGCGATTGCCGTCGAGTAGGTGACCGTGGTCTCATACCCGGCTGTGACAAGGCAGCCTCTCCTAGCAACACCTAGCCGCTCCCTAGTATATTCAGCCTCTCTGAAACACCTGCTGCGTCTACAGCCGGCACCGGTGACCCTCGAATCGGCGTCATACGTGTCGAATGGAGATTGCGATTGCCGTCGAGTAGGTGATCATGGTCTCATACCCGGCTGTGACAAGGCATCCCCTCTCAACAACACCCAGCCTCTCCCAAGTATATTCAGCCTCTCTCAAACACCTGCTGCGTCTACAGCCGGCACCGGTGACCGTCGAATCGGCCTCATACGTGTCGAATGGAGATTGCGATTGCCGTCGAGTAGGTGACCATGGTCTCATACCCGTCTGCGACAAGGCAGCCTCTCCCAACAACACCTAGCCGCTCCCTAGTATATTCAGCCTCTCTCAAACACCTGCTGCGTCTACATCTGGCACCGGTGACCGTCGAATCGGCCTCATACGTGTCGAATGGAGATTGGTGATAGGTGATCATGGTCTCATACCCGGCTGTGGCAAGGCAGCCTCTCCTAACAACACCTAGCCGCTCCCTAGTATATTGAGCCTCTCTCAAACACCTGCTGCGTCTACAGCCGGCACCGGTGACCGTCAAATCGGCGTCATACGTGTCGAATGGAGATTGCGATTGCCGTCGAGTAGGTGACCGTGGTCTCATACCCGGCTGTGACAAGGCAGCCTCTCCTAGCAACACCTAGCCGCTCCCTAGTATATTCAGCCTCCCTGAAACACCTGCTGCGTCTACAGCCGGCACCGGTGACCCTCGAATCGGCGTCATACGTGTCGAATGGAGATTGCGATTGCCCTCGAGTAGGTGATCATGGTCTCATACCCGGCTGTGACAAGGCATCCCCTCTCAACAACACCCAGCCTCTCCCAAGTATATTCAGCCTCTCTCAAACACCTGCTGCGTCTACATCCGGCACCGGTGACCGTCGAATCGGCCTCATACGTGTCGAATGGAGATTGCGATTGCCGTCGAGTAGGTGACCATGGTCTCATACCCGTCTGCGACAAGGCAGCCTCTCCCAACAACACCTAGCCGCTCCCTAGTATATTCAGCCTCTCTCAAACACCTGCTGCGTCTACATCTGGCACCGGTGACCGTCGAATCGGCCTCATACGTGTCGAATGGAGATTGGTGATAGGTGATCATGGTCTCATACCCGGCTGTGGCAAGGCAGCCTCTCCTAACAACACCTAGCCGCTCCCTAGTATATTGAGCCTCTCTCAAACACCTGCTGCGTCTACAGCCGGCACCGGTGACCGTCAAATCGGCGTCATACGTGTCGAATGGAGATTGCGATTGCGTCGAGTAGGTGACCATGGTCTCATACCCGTCTGCGACAAGGCAGCCTCTCCCAACAACACCTAGCCGCTCCCTAGTATATTCAGCCTCTCTCAAACACCTGCTGCGTCTAAAGCCGGCACCGGTGACCGTCGAATCGGCCTCATACGTGTCGAATGGAGATTGCGATTGCCGTCGAGTAGGTGATCATGGTCTCATACCCGTCTGCGACAAGGCAGCCTCTCCCAACAACACCTAGCCGCTCCCTAGTATATTCAGCCTCTCTCAAACACCTGCTGCGTCTACATCTGGCACCGGTGACCGTCGAATCGGCCTCATACGTGTCGAATGGAGATTGCGATTGCCGTCGAGTAGGTGATCATGGTCTCATACCCGGCTGTGACAAGGCAGCCTCTCCTAGCAATACCTAGTCGCTCCCTAGTATATTCAGCCTCTCTCAAACACCTGCTGCGTCTACAGCCGGCACCGGTGACCGTCGAATCGGCCTCATACGTGTCGAATGGAGATTTCGATTGCGTTCGAGTAGGTGACCATGGTCTCATACCCGTCTGCGACAAGGCAGCCTCTCCTAACAATACCTAGTCGCTCCCTAGTATATTCAGCCTCTCTCAAACACCTGCTGCGTCTACAGCCGGCACCGGTGACCGTCGAATCGGCGTCATACGTGTCGAACGTAGATTGCGATTGCCGTCGAGTAGGTGATCATGGTCTCATACCCGGCTGTGACAAGGCAGCCTCTCCTAGCAACACCTAGCCGCTCCCTAGTATATTCAGCCTCTCTGAAACACCTGCTGCGTCTACAGCCGGCACCGGTGACCCTCGAATCGGCTTCATACGTGTCGAATGGAGATTGCGATTGCCGTCGAGTAGGTGATCATGGTCTCATACCCGGCTGTGACAAGGCATCCCCTCTCAACAACACCCAGCCTCTCCCAAGTATATTCAGCCTCTCTCAAGCAGCTGCTGCGTCTACAGCCGGCACCGGTGACCGTCGAATCGGCCTCATATGTGTCGAATGGAGATTGCGATTGCCGTCGAGTAGGTGACCATGGTCTCATACCCGTCTGCGACAAGGCAGCCTCTCCCAACAACACCTAGCCGCTTTCTAGTATATTCAGCCTCTCTCAAACACCTGCTGCGTCTACATCTGGCACCGGTGACCGTCGAATCGGCCTCATACGTGTCGAATGGAGATTGGTGATAGGTGATCATGGTCTCATACCCGGCTGTGACAAGGCAGCCTCTCCTAACAACACCTAGCCGCTCCCTAGTATATTGAGCCTCTCTCAAACACCTGCTGCGTCTACAGCCGGCACCGGTGACCGTCAAATCGGCGTCATACGTGTCGAATGGAGATTGCGATTGCCGTCGAGTAGGTGACCATGGTCTCATACCCGTCTGCGACAAGGCAGCCTCTCCCAACAACACCTAGCCGCTCCCTAGTATATTCAGCCTCTCTCAAACACCTGCTGCGTCTACAGCCGGCACCGGTGACCGTCGAATCGGCCTCATACGTGTCGAATGGAGATTGCGATTGCCGTCGAGTAGGTGATCATGGTCTCATACCCGGCTGTGACAAGGCAGCCTCTCCTAACAATACCTAGCCGCTCCCTAGTATATTCAGCCTCTCTCAAACACCTGCTGCGTCTACAGCCGGCACCGGTGACCGTCGAATCGGTGTCATACGTGTCGAATGGAGATTTCGATTGCGTTCGAGTTGGTGACCATGGTCTCATATCCGGCTGCGACAAGGCAGCCTCTCCCCAACAATACCCAGCATCTCCTAAGTATATTTAGCCTCTCTCAAACACCTGCTGCGTCTACATCCGGCACCGGTGACCGTCGAATCGGCGTCATACGTGTCGAATGGAGATTGCGATTGCCGTCGAGTAGGTGACCATGGTCTCATGCCCGTCTGCGACAAGGCAGCCTCTCCCAACAACACCTAGCCGCTCCCTAGTATATTCAGCCTCTCTGAAACACCTTCTGCGTCTACAGCCGGCACCGGTGACCCTCGAATCGGCGTCATACGTGTCGAATGGAGATTGCGATTGCCGTCGAGTAGGTGATCATGGTCTCATACCCGGCTGTGACAAGGCATCCCCTCTCAACAACACCCAGCCTCTCCCAAGTATATTCAGCCTCTCTCAAGCACCTGCTGCGTCTAAAGCCGGCACCGGTGACCGTCGAATCGGCCTCATACGTGTCGAATGGAGATTGCGATTGCCGTCGAGTAGGTGATCATGGTCTCATACCCGTCTGCGACAAGGCAGCCTCTCCCAACAACACCTAGCCGCTCCCTAGTATATTCAGCCTCTCTCAAACACCTGCTGCGTCTACATCTGGCACCGGTGACCGTCGAATCGGCCTCATACGTGTCGAATGGAGATTGCGATTGCCGTCGAGTAGGTGATCATGGTCTCATACCCGGCTGTGACAAGGCAGCCTCTCCTAACAATACCTAGTCGCTCCCTAGTATATTCAGCCTCTCTCAAACACCTGCTGCGTCTACAGCCGGCACCGGTGACCGTCGAATCGGCGTCATACGTGTCGAATGGAGATTTCGATTGCGTTCGAGTAGGTGACCATGGTCTCATACCCGTCTGCGACAAGGCAGCCTCTCCTAACAATACCTAGTCGCTCCCTAGTATATTCAGCCTCTCTCAAACACCTGCTGCGTCTACAGCCGGCACCGGTGACCGTCGAATCGGCGTCATACGTGTCGAACGTAGATTGCGATTGCCGTCGAGTAGGTGATCATGGTCTCATACCCGGCTGTGACAAGGCAGCCTCTCCTAGCAACACCTAGCCGCTCCCTAGTATATTCAGCCTCTCTGAAACACCTGCTGCGTCTACAGCCGGTACCGGTGACCCTCGAATCGGCTTCATACGTGTCGAATGGAGATTGCGATTGCCGTCGAGTAGGTGATCATGGTCTCATACCCGCCTGTGACAAGGCATCCCCTCTCAACAACACCCAGCCTCTCCCAAGTATATTCAGCCTCTCTCAAGCACCTGCTGCGTCTACAGCCGGCACCGGTGACCATGGTCTCATGGTCTCATACCCGTCTGCGATAAGGCAGCCTCTCCCAACAACACCTAGCCGCTCCCTAGTATATTCAGCCTCTCTCAAACACCTGCTGCGTCTACATCTGGCACCGGTGACCGTCGAATCGGCCTCATACGTGTCGAATGGAGATTGCGATTGCCGTCGAGTAGGTGACCATGGTCTCATACCCGTCTGCGACAAGGCAGCCTCTCCCAACAACACCTAGCCGCTCCCTAGTATATTCAGCATCTCTCAAACACCTGCTGCGTCTACAGCCGGCACCGGTAACCGTCGAATCGGCCTCATACGTGTCGAATGGAGATTGCGATTGCCGTCGAGTAGGTGATCATGGTCTCATACCCGTCTGCGACAAGGCAGCCTCTCCTAACAACACCTAGCCGCTCCCTAGTATATTCAGCCTCTCTCAAACACCTGCTGCGTCTACAGCCGGCACCGGTGACCGTCGAATCGGCCTCATAATGTCGAATGGAGATTGCGATTGCCGTCGAGTAGGTGATCATGGTCTCATACCCGGCTGTGACAAGGCAGCCTCTCTCAACAACACCCAGCCTCTCCCAAGTATATTCAGCCTCTCTCAAACACCTGCTGCGTCTACAGCCGGCACCGGTGACCGTCGAATCGGCCTCATACGTGTCGAATGGAGATTGCGATTGCCGTCGAGTAGGTGATCATGGTCTCATACCCGTCTGCGACAAGGCAGCCTCTCCCAACAACACCTAGCCGCTCCCTAGTATATTCAGCCTCTCTCAAACACCTGCTGCGTCTACAGCCGGCACCGGGGACCGTCGAATCGGCCTCATACGTTTCGAATGGAGATTGCGATTCCCGTCGAGTAGGTGATCATAGTCTCATACCCGGCTGTGAGAAGGCAGCCTCTCACAACAACACCCAGCCTCTCCCAAGTATATTCAGCCTCTCTCAAGCACCTGCTGTGTCTACAGCCGGCAGCAGTGACCGTCGAATCGGCGTCATACGTGTCGAATGGAGATTTCGATTGCGTTCGAGTTGGTGACCATGGTCTCATATCCGGCTGCGACAAGGCAGCCTCTCCCTAACAATACCCAGCATCTCCCAAGTATATTCAGCCTCTCTCAAACACCTGCTGCGTCTACATCCGGCACCGGTGACCGTCGAATCGGCGTCATACGTGTCGAATGTAGATGGCAATTGCTGTCGAGTAGGTGACCGCGGTCTCATGCTCGTCTGCGACAAGGCAGCCTCTCCCAACAACAGCCTCTACCCAAACAACACCCAGCCTCTCCCATATATTTAGTCTCTCTCAAGCACCTGCTGCGTCTACAGCCGGCACCGGTGATCGTCGAATCGGCGTCATACGTGTCGAATGTAGATTGCGATTGCCGTCGAGTAGGTGACCGTGGTCTCATACACGTCTGCGACAAGGCAGCCTCTCCCAATAACACCTAGCCGCTCCCTAGTATATTCAGCCTCTTTCAAACACCTGCTGCGAATACAGCCAGCACCGGTGACCGTCGAATCGGCGTCATACGTGTCGAATTGAGATTGCGATTGCCGTCGAGTAGGTGACCGTGGTCTCATACCCGTCTGCGACAAGGCAGCCTCTCCCAACAACACCTAGCCGCTCCCTAGTGTATTCAGCCTCTCTCAAAAACCTGCTGCGTCTACAGCCGGCACCGGTGACCGTCGAATCGGCGTCATACGTGTCGAATGTAGATTGCAATTGCTGTCGAGTAGGTGACCGCGGTCTCATGCTCGTCTGCGACAAGGCAGCCTCTCCCCAACAATACCCAGCATCTCCCAAGTATATTCAGCCTCTCTCAAACACCTGCTGCGTCTACAGCCGGCACCGGTGACCGTCGAATCGGCGTCATACGTGTCGAATGTAGATTGCGATTGCCGTCGAGTAGGTAACCGTGGTCTCATACTCGGCTGCGACAAGGCAGCCTCTCCCAACAACACCTAGCCGCTCCCTGGTATATTCAGCCTCTTTCAAACACCTGCTGCGTCTACAGCCGGCACCGGTGGCCGTCGAATCGGCGTCATACGTGTCGAATTGAGATTGCGATTGCCGTCGAGTAGGTGACCGTGGTCTCATACCCGTCTGCGACAAGGCGTTCTCTCCCAACAACACCTAGCCGCTCCCTAGTATATTCAGCCTCTCTCAAAAACCTGCTGCGTCTACAGCCGGCACCGGTGACCGTCGAATCGGCGTCATACGTGTCGAATGTAGATTGCAATTGCTGTCGAGTAGGTGACCGCGGTCTCATGCTCGTCTGCGACAAGGCAGCCTCTCCCCAACAATACCCAGCATCTCGCAAGTATATTCAGCCTCTCTCAAACACCTGCTGCGTCTACAGCCGGCACCGGTGACCGTCGAATCGGCGTCATACTGTCGAATGTAGATTGCGATTGCCGTCGAGTAGGTAACCGTGGTCTCATACCCGGCTGCGACAAGGCAGCCTCTCCCCAACAATACCCAGCATCTCCCAAGTATATTCAGCCTCTCTCAAATACCTGCTGCGTCTACAGCCGGCACCGGTGACCGTCGAATCGGCCTCATACTTGTCGAATGGAGATTGCGATTGCCGTCGAGTAGGTGACCATGGTCTCATACCCGTCTGCGACAAGGCAGCCTCTCCCAACAACACCTAGCCGCTCCCTAGTATATTCAGCCTCTCTCAAACACCTGCTGCGTCTACAGCCGGCACCGGTGACCGTCGAATCGGCCTCATACGTGTCGAATGGAGATTGCGATGGCCGTCGAGTAGGTGATCATGGTCTCATACCCGTGTGCGACAAGGCAGCCTCTCCCAACAACACCTAGCCGCTCCCTAGTATATTCAGCCTCTCTCAAACACCTGCTGCGTCTACAGCCGGCACCGGTGACCGTCGAATCGCCCTCATACGTGTCGAATGGAGATTGCGATTGCCGTCGAGTAGGTGATCATGGTCTCATACCCGGCTGTAACAAAGCAGCCTCTCTCAACAACACCCAGCCTCTCCCAAGTATATTCAGCCTCTCTCAAGCAGCTGCTGTGTCTACAGCCGGCAGCAGTGACCGTCGAATCGGCGTCATACGTGTCGAATGGAGATTTCGATTGCGTTCGAGTTGGTGACCATGGTCTCATATCCGGCTGCGACAAGGCAGCCTCTCCCCAACAATACCCATCATCTCCCAAGTATATTCAGCCTCTCTCAAACACCTGCTGCGTCTACATCCGGCACCGGTGACCGTCGAATCGGCGTCATACGTGTCGAATGTAGATGGCAATTGCTGTCGAGTAGGTGACCGCGGTCTCATGCTCGTCTGCGATAAGGCAGCCTCTCCCAACAACAGCCTCTACCCAAACAACACCCAGACTCTCCCATATATTTAGCCTCTCTCAAGCACCTGCTGCGTCTACAGCCGGCACCGGTGATCGTCGAATCGGCGTCATACGTGTCGAATGTAGATTGCGATTGCCGTCGAGTAGGTGACCGTGGTCTCATACCCGTCTGCGACAAGGCAGCCTCTCCCAACAACACCTAGCCGCTCCCTAGTATATTCAGCCTCTTTCAAACACCTGCTGCGTCTACAGCCGGCACCGGTGACCGTCGAATCGGCGTCATACGTGTCGAATGTAGATTGCGATTGCCGTCGAGTAGGTGACCGTGGTCTCATACTCGGCTGCGACAAGGCAGCCTCTCCCAACAACACCTAGCCGCTCCCTAGTGTATTCAGCCTCTCTCAAACACCTGCTGCGTCTACAGCCGGCACCGGTGACCGTCAAATCGGCGTCATACGTGTCGAATGGAGATTGCGATTGCCGTCGAGTAGGTGACCATGGTCTCATACCCGTCTGCGACAAGGCAGCCTCTCCCAACAACACCTAGCCGCTCCCTAGTATATTCAGCCTCTCTCAAACACCTGCTGCGTCTACAGCCGGCACCGGTGACCGTCGAATCGGCCTCATACGTGTCGAATGGAGATTGCGATTGCCGTCGAGTAGGTGATCATGGTCTCATACCCGGCTGTGACAAGGCAGCCTCTCCTAACAATACCTAGCCACTCCCTAGTATATTCAGCCTCTCTCAAACACCTGCTGCGTCTACAGCCGGCACCGGTGACCGTCGAATCGGCGTCATACGTGTCGAATGGAGATTTCGATTGCGTTCGAGTTGGTGACCATGGTCTCATATCCGGCTGCGACAAGGCAGCCTCTCCCCAACAATACCCAGCATCTCCTAAGTATATTTAGCCTCTCTCAAACACCTGCTGCGTCTACATCCGGCACCGGTGACCGTCGAATCGGCGTCATACGTGTCGAATGGAGATTGCGATTGCCGTCGAGTAGGTGACCATGGTCTCATACCCGTCTGCGACAAGGCAGCCTCTCCCAACAACACCTAGCCGCTCCCTAGTATATTCAGCCTCTCTGAAACACCTTCTGCGTCTACAGCCGGCACCGGTGACCCTCGAATCGGCGTCATACGTGTCGAATGGAGATTGCGATTGCCGTCGAGTAGGTGATCATGGTCTCATACCCGGCTGTGACAAGGCATCCCCTCTCAACAACACCCAGCCTCTCCCAAGTATATTCAGCCTCTCTCAAGCACCTGCTGCGTCTAAAGCCGGCACCGGTGACCGTCGAATCGGCCTCATACGTGTCGAATGGAGATTGCGATTGCCGTCGAGTAGGTGATCATGGTCTCATACCCGTCTGCGACAAGGCAGCCTCTCCCAACAACACCTAGCCGCTCCCTAGTATATTCAGCCTCTCTCAAACACCTGCTGCGTCTACATCTGGCACCGGTGACCGTCGAATCGGCCTCATACGTGTCGAATGGAGATTTCGATTGCCGTCGAGTAGGTGATCATGGTCTCATACCCGGCTGTGACAAGGCAGCCTCTCCTAACAATACCTAGTCGCTCCCTAGTATATTCAGCCTCTCTCAAACACCTGCTGCGTCTACAGCCGGCACCGGTGACCGTCGAATCGGCGTCATACGTGTCGAATGGAGATTTCGATTGCGTTCGAGTAGGTGACCATGGTCTCATACCCGTCTGCGACAAGGCAGCCTCTCCTAACAATACCTAGTCGCTCCCTAGTATATTCAGCCTCTCTCAAGCACCTGCTGCGTCTACAGCCGGCACCGGTGACCGTCGAATCGGCGTCATACGTGTCGAACGTAGATTGCGATTGCCGTCGAGTAGGTGATCATGGTCTCATACCCGGCTGTGACAAGGCAGCCTCTCCTAGCAACACCTAGCCGCTCCCTAGTATATTCAGCCTCTCTGAAACACCTGCTGCGTCTACAGCCGGCACCGGTGACCCTCGAATCGGCTTCATACGTGTCGAATAGAGATTGCGATTGCCGTCGAGTAGGTGATCATGGTCTCATACCCGGCTGTGACAAGGCATCCCCTCTCAACAACACCCAGCCTCTCCCAAGTATATTCAGCCTCTCTCAAGCACCTGCTGCGTCTACAGCCGGCACCGGTGACCATGGTCTCATGGTCTCATACCCGTCTGCGATAAGGCAGCCTCTCCCAACAACACCTAGCCGCTCCCTAGTATATTCAGCCTCTCTCAAACACCTGCTGCGTCTACATCTGGCACCGGTGACCGTCGAATCGGCCTCATACGTGTCGAATGGAGATTGCGATTGCCGTCGAGTAGGTGACCATGGTCTCATACCCGTCTGCGACAAGGCAGCCTCTCCCAACAACACCTAGCCGCTCCCTAGTATATTCAGCATCTCTCAAACACCTGCTGCGTCTACAGCCGGCACCGGTGACCGTCGAATCGGCCTCATACGTGTCGAATGGAGATTGCGATTGCCGTCGAGTAGGTGATCATGGTCTCATACCCGTCTGCGACAAGGCAGCCTCTCCCAACAACACCTAGCCGCTCCCTAGTATATTCAGCCTCTCTCAAACACCTGCTCCGTCTACAGCCGGCACCGGTGACCGTCGAATCGGCCTCATAATGTCGAATGGAGATTGCGATTGCCGTCGAGTAGGTGATCATGGTCTCATACCCGGCTGTGACAAGGCAGCCTCTCTCAACAACACCCAGCCTCTCCCAAGTATATTCAGCCTCTCTCAAACACCTGCTGCGTCTACAGCCGGCACCGGTGACCGTCGAATCGGCCTCATACGTGTCGAATGGAGATTGCGATTGCCGTCGAGTAGGTGATCATGGTCTCATACCCGTCTGCGACAAGGCAGCCTCTCCCAACAACACCTAGCCGCTCCCTAGTATATTCAGCCTCTCTCAAACACCTGCTGCGTCTACAGCCGGCACCGGTGACCGTCGAATCGCCCTCATACGTTTCGAATGGAGATTGCGATTGCCGTCGAGTAGGTGATCATAGTCTCATACCCGGCTGTGACAAGGCAGCCTCTCACAACAACACCCAGCCTCTCCCAAGTATATTCAGCCTCTCTCAAGCACCTGCTGTGTCTACAGCCGGCAGCAGTGACCGTCGAATCGGCGACATACGTGTCGAATGGAGATTTCGATTGCGTTCGAGTTGGTGACCATGGTCTCATATCCGGCTGCGACAAGGCAGCCTCTCCCCAACAATACCCAGCATCTCCCAAGTATATTCAGCCTCTCTCAAACACCTGCTGCGTCTACATCCGGCACCGGTGACCGTCGAATCGGCGTCATACGTGTCTAATGTAGATGGCAATTGCTGTCGAGTAGGTGACCGCGGTCTCATGCTCGTCTGCGACAAGGCAGCCTCTCCCAACAACAGCCTCTACCCAAACAACACCCAGCCTCTCCCATATATTTAGTCTCTCTCAAACACCTGCTGCGTCTACAGCCGGCACCGGTGATCGTCGAATCGGCGTCATACGTGTCGAATGTAGATTGCGATTGCCGTCGAGTAGGTGACCGTGGTCTCATACACGTCTGCGACAAGGCAGCCTCTCCCAATAACACCTAGCCGCTCCCTAGTATATTCAGCCTCTTTCAAACACCTGCTGCGAATACAGCCAGCACCGGTGACCGTCGAATCGGCGTCATACGTGTCGAATTGAGATTGCGATTGCCGTCGAGTAGGTGACCGTGGTCTCATACCCGTCTGCGACAAGGCAGCCTCTCCCAACAACACCTAGCCGCTCCCTAGTGTATTCAGCCTCTCTCAAAAACCTGCTGCGTCTACAGCCGGCACCGGTGACCGTCAAATCGGCGTCATACGTGTCGAATGTTGATTGCAATTGCTGTCGAGTAGGTGACCGCGTTCTCATGCTCGTCTGCGACAAGGCAGCCTCTCCCCAACAATACCCAGCATCTCCCAAGTATATTCAGCCTCTCTCAAACACCTGCTGCGTCTACAGCCGGCACCGGTGACCGTCGAATCGGCGTCATACGTGTCGAATGTAGATTGCGATTGCCGTCGAGTAGGTAACCGTGGTCTCATACTCGGCTGCGACAAGGCAGCCTCTCCCAACAACACCTAGCCGCTCCCTGGTATATTCAGCCTCTTTCAAACACCTGCTGCGTCTACAGCCGGCACCGGTGGCCGTCGAATCGGCGTCATACGTGTCGAATTGAGATTGCGATTGCCGTCGAGTAGGTGACCGTAGTCTCATACACGTCTGCGACAAGGCGTTCTCTCCCAACAACACCTAGCCGCTCCCTAGTATATTCAGCCTCTCTCAAAAACCTGCTGCGTCTACAGCCGGCACCGGTGACCGTCGAATCGGCGTCATACGTGTCGAATGTAGATTGCAATTGCTGTCGAGTAGGTGACCGCGGTCTCATGCTCGTCTGCGACAAGGCAGCCTCTCCCCAACAATACCCAGCATCTCGCAAGTATATTCAGCCTCTCTCAAACACCTGCTGCGTCTACAGCCGGCACCGGTGACCGTCGAATCGGCGTCATACGTGTCGAATGTAGATTGCGATTGCCGTCGATTAGGTAACCGTGGTCTCATACCCGGCTGCGACAAGGCAGCCTCTCCCCAACAATACCCAGCATCTTCCAAGTATACTCAGCCTCTCTCAAATACCTGCTGCGTCTACAGCCGGCACCGGTGACCGTCGAATCGGCCTCATACTTGTCGAATGGAGATTGCGATTGCCGTCGAGTAGGTGACCATGGTCTCATACCCGTCTGCGACAAGGCAGCCTCTCCCAACAACACCTAGCCGCTCCCTAGTATATTCAGCCTCTCTCAAACACCTGCTGCGACTACAGCCGGCACCGGTGATCGTCGAATCAGCCTCATACGTGTCGAATGGAGATTGCGATTGCCGTCGAGTAGGTGATCATGGTCTCATACCCGGCTGTGACAAGGCAGCCTCTCTCAACAACACCCAGCCTCTCCCAAGTATATTCAGCCTCTCTCAAACACCTGCTGCGTCTACAGCCGGCACCGGTGACCGTCGAATCGGCCTCATACGTGTCGAATGGAGATTGCGATTGCCGTCGAGTAGGTGATCATGGTCTCATACCCGTGTGCGACAAGGCAGCCTCTCCCAACAACACCTAGCCGCTCCCTAGTATATTCAGCCTCTCTCAAACACCTGCTGCGTCTACAGCCGGCACCGGTGACCGTCGAATCGCCCTCATACGTGTCGAATGGAGATTGCGATTGCCGTCGAGTAGGTGATCATGGTCTCATACCCGGCTGTGACAAAGCAGCCACTCTCAACAACACCCAGCCTCTCCCAAGTATATTCAGCCTCTCTCAAGCAGCTGCTGTGTCTACAGCCGGCAGCAGTGACCGTCGAATCGGCGTCATACGATTGCCGTCGAGTAGATGACCGTGGTCTTTTGCTCGGCTGTGACAAGGCAGCCTCTCCCAACAACACCTAGCCGCTCCCTAGTATATTCAGCCTCAATCAAACACCTGCTGCGTCTACATCCGGCACTGGTGACCGTCGAATCGGCGTCATACGTGTCGAATGGAGATTGCGATTGCCGTCGAGTAGGTGACCACGGTCTCATACACGTCTGCGACAAGGCAGCCTCTCCCAAGAACACCTAGCCGCTCCCTAGTATATTCAGCCTCTCTCAGATACCTTCTGCGTCTACAGCCGGCACCGGTGACCGTCGAATCGGCCTCATACGTGTCGAATGGAGATTGCGATTGCCGTCGAGTAGGTGATCATGGTCTCATACCCGCCTGTGACAAGGCAGCCCCTCTCAACAACACCCAGCCTCTCCCAAGTATATTCAGCCTCTCTCAAGCACCTGCTGCGTCTACAGCCGGCACCGGTGACCGTCGAATCGGCCTCATACGTGTCGAATGGAGATTGCGATTTCCGTCGAGTAGGTGATCATGGTCTCATACCCGTCTGCGACAAGGCCGCCTCTCCCAACAACACCTAGCCGCTCCCTAGTATATTCAGCCTCTCTCAAACACCTGCTGCGTCTACAGGCGGCACCGGTGACCGTCGAATCGGCCTCATACGTGTCGAATGGAGATTGCGATTGCCGTTGAGTAGGTGATCATGGTCTCATACCCGGCTGTGACAAGGCGGCCTCTTCTAACAACACCTAGCCGCTCCCTAGTATATTCAGCCTCTCTCGAACACCTGCTGCGTCTACAGCCGGCACCGGTGACCGTCGAATCGGCGTCATACGTGTCGAATAGAGATTGCGATTGCCGTCGAGTAGGTGACCATGGTCTAACACCCGTCTGCAACAAGGGAGCCTCTTCCAACAACACCTAGCCGCTCCCTAGTATATTCAGCCTCTCTCAAACACCTGCTGCGTCTACAGCCGGCATCGGTGACCGTCGAATCGGCCTCATACGTGTCGAATGGAGATTGCGATTGCCGTCGAGTAGGTGATCATGGTCTCATACCCGGCTGTGACAAGGCAGCCTCTCTCAACAACACCCAGCCTCTCCCAAGTATATTCAGTATCTCTCAAGCACCTGCTGTGTCTGCAGCCGGCAGCAGTGACCGTCGAATCGGCGTCATACGTGTCGAATGGAGATTTCGATTGCGTTCGAGTTTGTGACCATGGTCTCATATCCGGCTGCGACAAGGCAGCCTCTCCCCAACAATACCCAGCATCTCCCAAGTATATTTAGCCTCTCTCGAACACCTGCTGCGTCTACATCCGGCACCGGTGACCGTCGAATCGGCGTCATACGTGTCGAATGGAGATTGCGATTGCCGTCGAGTAGGTGACCATGGTCTCATACCCGTCTGCGACAAGGCAAGCTCTCCCAACAACACCTAGCCGCTCCCTAGTATATTCAGCCACTCTCAAACACCTGCTGCGTCTACAGCCGGCACCGGTGACCGTCAAATCGGCCTCATACGTGTCGAATGGAGATTGCGATTGCCGTTGAGTAGGTGATCATGGTATCATACCCGGCTGTGACAAGGCAGCCTCTCTCAACAACACCCAGCCTCTCCCAAGTATATTCAGCCTCTCTCAAACACCTGCTGCGTCTACAGCCGGCACCGGTGACCGTCAAATCGGCCTCATACGTGTCGAATGGAGATTGCGATTGCCGTTGAGTAGGTGATCATGGTATCATACCCGGCTGTGACAAGGCAGCCTCTCTCAACAACACCCAGCCTCTCCCAAGTATATTCAGCCTCTCTCAAACACCCGCTGCGTCTACAGCCGGCACCGGTGACCGTCGAATCGGCCTCATACGTGTCGAATGGAGATTGCGATTGCCGTCGAGTAGGTGACCATGGTCTCATACCCGTCTGCGACAAGGCAAGCTCTCCCAACAACACCTAGCCGCTCCCTAGTATATTCAGCCACTCTCAAACACCTGCTGCGTCTACAGCCGGCACCGGTGACCGTCAAATCGGCCTCATACGTGTCGAATGGAGATTGCGATTGCCGTTGAGTAGGTGATCATGGTATCATACCCGGCTGTGACAAGGCAGCCTCTCTCAACAACACCCAGCCTCTCCCAAGTATATTCAGCCTCTCTCAAACACCCGCTGCGTCTACAGCCGGCACCGGTGACCGTCGAATCGGCCTCATACGTGTTGAATGGAGATTGCGATTGCCGTCGAGTAGGTGATCATGGTCTCATACCCGTCTGCGACAAGGCAGCCTCTCCCAACAACACCTAGTCGCTCCCTAGTATATTCAGCCTCTCTCAAACAACTGCTGCGTCTACAGCCGGCACTGGTGACCGTCGAATCGGCCTCATACGTGTCGAATGGAGATTGCGATTGCCGTCGAGTTTGTGACCATGGTCTCATACCCGGCTGCGACAAGGCAGCCTCTCCCCAACAATACGCAGCATCTCCCAAGTATATTCAGCCTCTCGCAAACACCTGCTGCGTCTACATCCGGCACCGGTGACCGTCGAATCGGCGTCATACGTGTCGAATGTAGATGGCAATTGCTGTCGAGTAGGTGACCGCGGTCTCATGCTCGTCTGCGACAAGGCAGCCTCTCCCAACAACGGCCTCTACCCAAACAACACCCAGCCTCTCCCATATATTTAGCCTCTCTCAAGCACCTGCTGCGTCTACAGCCGGCACCGGTGATCGTCGAATCGGCGTCATACGTGTCGAATGTAGATTGGGATTGCCGTCGAGTAGGTGACCGTGGTCTCATACCCGTCTGCGACAAGGCAGCCTCTCCCAACAACACCTAGCCGCTCCCTAGTATATTCAGCCTCTCTCAAACACCTGCTGCGTCTACAGCCGGCACCGGTGACCGTCGAATCGGCGTCATACGTGTCGAATGTAGATTGCAATTGCTGTCGAGTAGGTGACCGCGGTCTCATGCTCGTCTGCGACAAGGCAGCCTCTCCCAACAACACCTAGCCGCTCCCTAGTATATTCAGCCTCTTTCAAACACCTGCTGCGTCTACAGCCGGCACCGGTGACCGTCGACTCGGCGTCATACGTGTCGAATTGAGATTGCGATTGCCGTCGAGTAGGTGACCGTGGTCTCATACCCGTCTGCGACAAGGCAGCCTCTCCCAACAACACCTAGCCGCTCCCTAGTATATTCAGCCTCTCTCAAACACCTGCTGCGTCTACAGCCGGCACCGGTTACCGTCGAATCGGCGTCATACGTGTCGAATGTAGATTGCAATTGCTGTCGAGTAGGTGACCGCGGTCTCATGCTCGTCTGCGACAAGGCAGCCTCTCCCCAACAATACCCAGCATCTCCCAAGTATATACAGCCTCTCTCAAACACCTGCTGCGTCTACAGCCGGCACCGGTGACCGTCGAATCGGCGTCATACGTGTCGAATGTAGATTGCGATTGCCGTCGAGTAGGTGACCGTGGTCTCATACTCGGCTGCGACAAGGCAGCCTCTCCCAACAACACCTAGCTGCTCCCTAGTATATTCAACCTCGCTCAAACACCTGCTGCGTCTACAGCCGGCACCGGTGACCATCGAATCGGGGTCATACGTGTCGAATTGAGATTGCGATTGCCGTCGAGTAGGTGACCATGGTCTCAAACACGGCTGCGACAAGGCAGCCTCTCCCCAACAATACCCAGCAACTCCAAAGTATATTCAGCCTCTCTCAAACACCTGCTGCGTCTACAGCCGGCACCGGTGACCGTCGAATCGGCGTCATACGTGTCGAATGTAGATTGCAATTGCTGTCGAGTAGGTGACCGCGGTCTCATGCTCGTCTGCGACAAGGCAGCCTCTCCCAACAACACCTAGCCGCTCCCTAGTATATTCAGCCTCTTTCAAACACCTGCTGCGTCTACAGCCGGCACCGGTGACCGACGAATCGGCGTCATACGTGTCGAATTGAGATTGCGATTGCCGTCGAGTAGGTGACCGTGGTCTCATACCCGTCTGCAACAAGGCAGCCTCTCCCAACAACACCTAGCCGCTCCCTAGTATATTCAGCCTCTCTCAAACACCTGCTGCGTCTACAGCTGGCACCGGTGACCGTCGAATCGGCCTCATACGTGTCGAATGGAGATTGCGATTGCCGTCGAGTAGGTGATCATGGTCTCATACCCGCCTGTGACAAGGCAGCCTCTCTCAACAACACCCAGCCTCTCCCAAGTATATTCAGCCTCTCTCAAGCACCTGCTGCGTCTACAGCCGGCACCGGTGACCGTCGAATCGGCCTCATACGTGTCGAATGGAGATTGCGATTGCCGTCGAGTAGGTGATCATGGTCTCATACCCGTCTGCGACAAGGCCGCCTCTCCCCAACAATACCCAGCATCTCCCAAGTATATTCAGCCTCTCTCAAACACCTGCTGCGTCTACAGCCGGCACTGGTGACCGTCGAATCGGCGTCATACGTGTCGAATGTAGATTGCGATTGCCGTCGAGTAGGTGACCGTGGTCTCATACTCGGCTGCGACAAGGCCGCCTCTCCCAACAACACCTAGCCGCTCCCTAGTATATTCAGCCTCTCTCAAACACCTGCTGCGTCTACAGCCGGCACCGGTGACCGTCGAATCGGCCTCATACGTGTCGAATGGAGATTGCGATTGCCGTTGAGTAGGTGATCATGGCCTAACACCCGTCTGCAACAAGGGAGCCTCTCCCAACAACACCTAGCCGCTCCCTAGTATATTCAGCCTCTCTCAAACACCTGCTGCGTCTACAGCCGGCACCGGTGACCGTCGAATCGGCGTCATACGTGTCGAATGTAGATTGCGATTGCCGTCGAGTAGGTGACCGTGGTCTCATACTCGGCTGCGACAAGGCCGCCTCTCCCAACAACACCTAGCCGCTCCCTAGTATATTCAGCCTCTCTCAAACACCTGCTGCGTCTACAGCCGGCACCGGTGACCGTCGAATCGGCCTCATACGTGTCGAATGGAGATTGCGGTTGCCGTCGAGTAGGTGATCATGGTCTCATACCCGCCTGTGACAAGGCAGCCTCTCTCAACAACACCCAGCCTCTCCCAAGTATATTCAGCCTCTCTCAAGCACCTGCTGCGTCTACAGCCGGCACCGGTGATCGTCGAATCGGCCTCATACGTATCGAATGGAGATTGCGATTGCCGTCGAGTAGGTGATCATGGTCTCATACCCGGCTGTGACAAGGCAGCCTCTCCTAACAACACCTAGCCGCTCCCTAGTATATTCAGCCTCTCTGGAACACCTGCTGCGTCTACAGCCGGCACCGGTGACCCTCGAATCATATTCATACGTGTCGAATGTAGATTGCCATTGCTGTCGAGTAGGTGACCGCGGTCTCATGCTCGGCTGCGATAAGACAGCCTCTCTCAACCCCACCCAGCCTCTCCCAAGTATATTCAGCCTCTCTCAAACACCTGCTGCGTCTACATCTGGCACCGGTGACCGTCGAATCGGCATCATACGTGTCGAATGCAGATTGCGATTGCCGTCGAGTAGATGACCGTGGTCTTTTGCTCGGCTGTGGCAAGGCAGCCTCTCCCAACAACACCTAGCCGCTCCCTAGTATATTCAGCCTCTCTCAAACACCTGCTGCGTCTACATCTGGCACCGGTGACCGTCGAATCGGCCTCATACGTGTCGAATGGAGATTGCGATTGCCGTCGAGTAGGTGATCATGGTCTCATACCCGCCTGTGACAAGGCAGCCTCTCTCAACAACACCCAGCCTCTCCCAAGTATATTCAGCCTCTCTCAAGCACCTGCTGCGTCTACAGCCGGCACCGGTGACCGTCGAATCGGCCTCATACGTGTCGAATGGAGATTGCGATTGCCGTCGAGTAGGTGATCATGGTCTCATACCCGTCTGCGACAAGGCCGCCTCTCCCCAACAATACCCAGCATCTCCCAAGTATATTCAGCCTCTCTCAAACACCTGCTGCGTCTACAGCCGGCACCGGTGACCGTCGAATCGGCGTCATACGTGTCGAATGTAGATTGCGATTGCCGTCGAGTAGGTGATCATAGTCTAACACCCGTCTGCAACAAGGGAGCCTCTCCCAACAACACCTAGCCGCTCCCTAGTATATTCAGCCTCTCTCAAACACCTGCTGCGTCTACAGCCGGCACCGGTGACCGTCGAATCGGCGTCATACGTGTCGAATGTAGATTGCGATTGCCGTCGAGTAGGTGACCGTGGTCTCATACTCGGCTGCGACAAGGCCGCCTCTCCCAACAACACCTAGCCCCTCCCTAGTATATTCAGCCTCTCTCAAACACCTGCTGCGTCTACAACCGGCACCGGTGACCGTCGAATCGGGCTCATACTTGTCGAATGGAGATTGCGATTGCCGTTGAGTAGGTGATCATGGTCTAACACCCGTCTGCAACAAGGGAGCCTCTCCCAACAACACCTAGCCGCTCCCTAGTATATTCAGCCTCTCTCAAACACCTGCTGCGTCTACAGCCGGCACCGGTGACCGTCGAATCGGCGTCATACGTGTCGAATGTAGATTGCGATTGCCGTCGAGTAGGTGACCGTGGTCTCATACTCGGCTGCGACAAGGCCGCCTCTCCCAACAACACCTAGCCGCTCCCTAGTATATTCAGCCTCTCTCAAACACCTGCTGCGTCTACAGCCGGCACCGGTGACCGTCGAATCGGCCTCATACGTGTCGAATGGAGATTGCGATTGCCGTTGAGTAGGTGATCATGGTCTAACACCCGTCTGCAACAAGGGAGCCTCTCCCAACAACACCTAGCCGCTCCCTAGTATATTCAGCCTCTCTCAAACACCTGCTGCGTCTACAGCCGGCACCGGTGACCGTCGAATCGGCGTCATACGTGTCGAATGGAGATTGCGATTGCCGTCGAGTAGGTGACCATGGTCTAACACCCGTCTGCAACAAGGGAGCCTCTCCCAACAACACCTAGCCGCTCCCTAGTATATTCAGCCTCTCTCAAACACCTGCTGCGTCTACAGCCGGCACCGGTGACCCTCGAATCGGCCTCATACGTGTCGAATGGAGATTGCGATTGCCGTCGAGTAGGTGATCATGGTCTCATACCCGGCTGTGACAAGGCAGCCTCTCTCAACAACACCCAGCCTCTCCCAAGTATATTCAGTATCTCTCAAGCACCTGCTGTGTCTACAGCCAGCAGCAGTGACCGTCGAATCGGCGTCATACGTGTCGAATGGAGATTTCGATTGCGATGGTCACCAAGACCATGGTCTCATATCCGGCTGCGACAAGGCAGCCTCTCCCCAACAATACCCAGCATCTCCCAAGTATATTTAGCCTCTCTCAAACACCTGCTGCGTCTACATCCGGCACCGGTGACCGTCGAATCGGCGTCATACGTGTCGAATGGAGATTGCGATTGCCGTCGAGTAGGTGACCATGGTCTCATACCCGTCTGCGACAAGGCAGGCTCTCCCAACAACACCTAGCCGCTCCCTAGTATATTCAGCCACTCTCAAACACCTGCTGCGTCTACAGCCGGCACCGGTGACCGTCGAATCGGCCTCATACGTGTCGAATGGAGATTGCGATTGCCGTCGAGTAGGTGATCATGGTCTCATACCCGTCTGCGACAAGGCAGCCTCTCGCAACAACACCTAGCCGCTCCCTAGTATATTTAGCCTCTCTCAAATACCTGCTGCGTCTACAGCCGGCACCGCTGACCGTCAAATCGGCCTCATACGTGTCGAATGGAGATTGCGATTGCCGTTGAGTAGGTGATCATGGTATCATACCCGGCTGTGACAAGGCAGCCTCTCTCAACAACACCCAGCCTCTCCCAAGTATATTCAGCCTCTCTCAAACACCTGCTGCGTCTACAGCCGGCACCGGTGACCGTCGAATCGGCCTCATACGTGTTGAATGGAGATTGCGATTGCCGTCGAGTAGGTGATCATGGTCTCATACCCGTCTGCGACAAGGCAGCCTCTCCCAACAACACCTAGTCGCTCCCTAGTATATTCAGCCTCTCTCAAACAACTGCTGCGTCTACAGCCGGTACCGGTGACCGTCGAATCGGCCTCATACGTGTCGAATGGAGATTGCGATTGCCGTTGAGTAGGTGATCATGGTCTCATACCCGGCTGTGACAAGGCGGCCTCTTCTAACAACACCTAGCCGCTCCCTAGTATATTCAGCCTCTCTCGAACACCTGCTGCGTCTACAGCCGGCACCGGTGACCGTCGAATCGGCGTCATACGTGTCGAATGGAGATTGCGATTGCCGTCGAGTAGGTGACCATGGTCTAACACCCGTCTGCAACAAGGGAGCCTCTCCCAACAACACCTAGCCGCTCCCTAGTATATTCAGCCTCTCTCAAACACCTGCTGCGTCTACAGCCGGCACCGGTGACCGTCGAGTCGGCCTCATACGTGTCGAATGGAGATTGCGATTGCCGTTGAGTAGGTGATCATGGTATCATACCCGGCTGTGACAAGGCAGCCTCTCTCAACAACACCCAGCCTCTCCCAAGTATATTCAGCCTCTCTCAAACACCTGCTGCGTCTACAGCCCGCACCGGTGACCGTCGAATCGGCCTCATACGTGTTGAATGGAGATTGCGATTGCCGTCGAGTAGGTGATCATGGTCTCATACCCGTCTGCGACAAGGCAGCCTCTCCCAACAACACCTAGTCGCTCCCTAGTATATTCAGCCTCTCTCAAACAACTGCTGCGTCTACAGCCGGCACCGGTGACCGTCGAATCGGCCTCATACGTGTCGAATGGAGATTGCGATTGCCGTCGAGTAGGTGATCATGGTCTCATACCCGGCTGTGACAAGGCAGCCTCTCTCAACAACACCCAGCCTCTCCGAAGTATATTCAGCCTCTCTCAAGCACCTGCTGTGTCTACAGCCGGTAGCAGTGACCGTCGAATCGGCGTCATACGTGTCGAATGGAGATTTCGATTGCGTTCGAGTTGGTGACCATGGTCTCATATCCGGCTGCGACAAGGCAGCCTCTCCCCAACAATACCCAGCATCTCCCAAGTATATTCAGCCTCTCTCAAACACCTGCTGCGTCTACATCCGGCACCGGTGACCGTCGAATCGGCGTCATACGTGTCGAATGTAGATGGCAATTGCTGTCGAGTAGGTGACCGCGGTCTCATGCTCGTCTGCGACAAGGCAGCCTCTCCCAACAACGGCCTCTACCCAAACAACACCCAGCCTCTCCCATATATTTAGCCTCTCTCAAGCACCTGCTGCGTCTACAGCCGGCACCGGTGATCGTCGAATCGGCGTCATACGTGTCGAATGTAGATTGGGATTGCCGTCGAGTAGGTGACCGTGGTCTCATACCCGTCTGCGACAAGGCAGCCTCTCCCAACAACACCTAGCCGCTCCCTAGTATATTCAGCCTCTCTCAAACACCTGCTGCGTCTACAGCCGGCACCGGTGACCGTCGAATCGGCGTCATACGTGTCGAATGTAGATTGCAATTGCTGTCGAGTAGGTGACCGCGGTCTCATGCTCGTCTGCGACAAGGCAGCCTCTCCCAACAACACCTAGCCGCTCCCTAGTATATTCAGCCTCTTTCAAACACCTGCTGCGTCTACAGCCGGCACCGGTGACCGTCGAATCGGCGTCATACGTGTCGAATTGAGATTGCGATTGCCGTCGAGTAGGTGACCGTGGTCTCATACCCGTCTGCGACAAGGCAGCCTTTCCCAACAACACCTAGCCGCTCCCTAGTATATTCAGCCTCTCTCAAACACCTGCTGCGTCTACAGCCGGCACCGGTGACCGTCGAATCGGCGTCATACGTGTCGAATGTATATTGCAATTGCTGTCGAGTAGGTGACCGCGGTCTCATGCTCGTCTGCGACAAGGCAGCCTCTCCCCAACAATACCCAGCATCTCCCAAGTATATTCAGCCTCTCTCAAACACCTGCTGCGTCTACAGCCGGCACCGGTGACCGTCGAATCGGCCTCATACGTGTCGAATGTAGTTTGCGATTGCCGTCGAGTAGGTGACCGTGGTCTCATACTCGGCTGCGACAAGGCAGCCTCTCCCAACAACACCTAGCTGCTCCCTAGTATATTCAGCCTCTTTCAAACACCTGCTGCGTCTACAGCCGGCACCGGTGACCGTCGAATCGGCGTCATACGTGTCGAATTGAGATTGCGATTGCCGTCGAGTAGGTGACCGTGGTCTCATACCCGTCTGCGACAAGGTAGCCTCTCCCAACAAAACCTAGCCGCTCCCTAGTATATTCAACCTCTCTCAAACACCTGCTGCGTCTACAGCCGGCACCGGTGACCATCGAATCGGGGTCATACGTGTCGAATGGCAGCCTCTCTCAACAACATACCACCAATGGTCACGCTATAACCACCATTCTCGCATTAGGACATCGAACTGAAGATTGTTAACACAACGACAACGCCTACACCACGGCAACACATACGGGTACATAGCACAGACGCTTCTTGCAAACACGACTCAGTTTTTAAATAATATAGGTAATTCAAATAAGTTCATTAATTAAGAAATAGTTTGTAAATCAGTTTTTAAATAATATAGAAATCCAAAATAATGATAAGCTGAAAACCTAACATCAAACAGTGGCTCTTATTAATAAATATTCTTGGAACGACCCTGTACATGTTCTTCCACAGTTCACTCAGCTGCATTTCTACAGCAAAAAACTTTTTCAAAGAACTTTTATTTTAAACAGAAACCGCTAAGTAGGGCCGAGGTCATTAAAACGATCGCAGAAAATCGCGACGTTTCAAGTGGCGCCCGAGCAGGGACCCTGTTAAACAGCAACGACGTAATATACGAAAACTTAGGCTAGAAATTCGATTATTTCGTTTTTAAACCCAGAGAGCAAGAAGAATGGTACTCACTGGTTGGATATACACGCTGTAACGAACTCCGGTTCTCCGGTTTTCCAGCTGGGATATACTCAGCGGCTATTCAGGCGTTCAATACAGAAATTTCTTTTGGTGAGACGCTCTAAGAATTATTTTGATTTTTTTTATTTGTTCACCTTCAAGTTTCTGTCATACAATATTGGTTAAGTTGACTAGCGAGAGAGAGACTGAGACGTTCACGATGATGCTGATCGCTTAGGCGTCGGCCCGGCGTTATTGTAGCGATGCCTTCGGCCACTCAGTGTCGTTGTCTAGGGTGCTGAGTGGAAATCTGCTGCGATGGTTGATGATGGCGTAGATGAATAGTCCACCGTTGATCGTGGCGTGACTATGAGATGGTGGAGCCACTCAGTGTCGTTGTCTGGAGCGCTGAGTGCTGCTGGGTGCTGCTGCGATGGTTGATGATAGCGTAGATGCGTAGTCCGCCGTTGATCGTGGCGTGACTGTGAGACGGTGGGGCAACTCAGTGTCGTTGTCTGGAGCGCTGAGTGCTGCTGGGTGCTGCCGCGATGGTTGATGATAGCGTAGATGCGTAGTCCGTCGTTGATCGTGGCGTGATTCACGTACTCTAAGGCCACTAGAATCTATATAACTTATATTACTTAAAGACTCACTTACCCCAAGGCCACTAGAGTCTATATACTTCGAGACTCACGTACCCTAAGGCCACTAGAGTCTGTATACTTCGAGATTCACGTACCCTGAGGCCACTAGAATCTATATAACTTATATTACTTAGAGACTCACGTACCCTAAGGCCACTAGAGTCTGTATACTTCGAGATTCACGTACCCTGAGGCCACTAGAATCTATATAACTTATATTACTTAGAGACTCACGTACCCTAAGGCCACTAGAGTCTGTATACTTCGAGATTCATGTACCCTGAGGCCACTAGAATCTATATAACTTATATTACTTAGAGACTCACGTACCCTAAGGCCACTAGAGTCTGTATACTTCGAGATTCACGTACCCTAAGGCCACTAGAATCTATATACTAGTTCCGTCCCGTATATGTACCTCGTATACTGTCTGTATGAGCCGACGTTCACTGCTGTGTTGTTTCGAATCCGCTTTCTCTGCTTGCTGGATGGCTGGCGGTCCTCTCAACTTTGTTCAAACTATGCAAATCGTGGTACGGTGTGAGCAACCGTACTCCTTGCATACTGCTTCCTGATGAGCAAAACGATGACGCAGCGATGTTAGTTAGCTCGTAAGAAGAGCAAGCGACTGTGCTCGCTGAAGTCTTTTCACTGACTGACGCAAATCGATGAAGCAGCTAAGCTGAATAGCTGGTACGGAGAGCAGGCGACTGTGCTCGCTGAAGAGTTTTTACCAACCAAGCAAAACGATGAAGCAGCGATGTTAACTAGCTGGTTTTCTGCTTGTTCTAGCCGCGCTGCCTGTGTTGTGTTTTGGCGTTCGTGTGTGTGTTGAAAAGCAAAACTCGTTTAACGCTAAGTTGTAACAGCTGGTGCGCAGAGCAAGCGACTGTGCTTGGTGAAGTTTACTCACTGACTGAGCAAAACTATGAAGCAGCTAAGTTGAATAGCTGGTACGCAGAGCAAGCGACTGTGCTCGCTGAAGTTTTTTTACCGACCGAGCAAAGGAATGAAGCAGCGATGTTAACTAGCTAGTACGCAGAGCAAGTGACTGTGCTCGTTGAAGTCTTTCCTCTCACTGACTCAAAGCGATGAAGCAGCGATGTTAACTAGCTGGTTTTCTGCTTGTTCTAGCCGCGCTGCCTGTGTTGTGTTTTGGCGTTCGTGTGTGTGTTGAAAAACAAAACTCGTTTTGCTTGTTTCTGCTTGTGCTTGTGGCGTTGCCTGCGTTGTGTGTGTTGCTTATGCGTGTGCGTTGGTGACACCTTAGCGTCGTGCCACCTGTCTCTCTCTCTCTCTCTCTCTCTCTCCCTCTGTTCTTTATATATGTAACTTACTAGCTAGCAAATTCTTTTAGCTTACGTACTAGGTTTTATTAGAAAATATAAGTTTTAAATTCATTGTTTTTCTTGTTTTAAGCTTACATACTAATTTTCGGAACTTAATTTTCTTATTATTATAATTATTAGGTATATAAAGAAGTAGTTTATATAAAAAAAGAAAAAGAAATGTGTGGTCATAATTTCGTGGCAAATTATGGTCGTCACAACGCTTAGAAAGGGAGAGCTAAAAAAGTACATGGAGGAATTTCAATTAGAAAAGGAGGGCACGATGGAAGAGCTACGAAAGAGATTCGCCGCGTTCGCGGTCAACGACGATAACTACAAAAGCACACAGAGCCGACTCGAAACATTATTTTATATATTTATTTATTTAGCAAAAAATACAGTGGCAGTACAACGAGAACAGATTTCTTTCATAGCACAACATATGATAAAATGAAATACATGATATTAATAATAATAATAATAAAGAAGGAAAAGAAGAAAGAAATTCAAAGTAATATAAAGTTGGTGTGTTTAGAGATTAGCGGTAAAAGAGTAAAGGAATATAATTTAAAGGATAAAGTAGAAAAGTGGCTTAGTATGGCACGCTTGAAGATGACACTGGATGAAATAGTCGGACAGCATTGATAAAAAAGAATCTTGAGGTGTTTAATGATTTGAAGAGTGGAATAATGAGCAGTACACTTCTCCGGGAGTGACCAAAACTCAGCTTATCAAACAAGTAAGAAGCTTATCCTTTTGTAGATAAGCTTGTGTAGGAAAATGCAGTTTCTAGCATTTAGGTAATTAAAAACGTCACATCCTATTATACCGCGCTTATACTCTCCAAGATGCTCAAAATAACGTATACCGTACAAATATCTAGTGGCATTGTTGAAAGCAACAGAAAGCTTTAGGTACGATCACGAGTCCAGCTTACTAAAAACAACACTTAAGTAAGTTATATGAGGGAGTATAAGCTGCAATACAAGTTTACGTCACAAGCGGTGTGAATGCAGCCGATTGTTTGGGACTTCGCAATACAAGGTAGATCTGACGGACAAGATATTTAATATGATCAGTACATGAGAGTTTGGTATTAATCCGATAACCAAGATTAACTATTTTATCAACCAACTTTAATTTATGAGTGCCCAAATAAACGTCAGAGAAATCACAGAGGTATACTGATTCTTTCGAGATAGGAAGCACAAAACATTTTGATGGATTAAGGATGAAACGATTTTTGTTAGCCCAGAGCAGAATGCAGTTTAAGTCCTCATTCAACGTGTGAACAAGGTGCTCTTTGAGATTACTCTTGCCAGATATATAAATTTGGAGGTCATCTGAATAAGCATGTATAGGGGAGGACATGCCAGTCGTGAATATGTCGTTTATGAATAGCGAAAACAGTAGGGACCCAACACAGAGCCTTGCGGCACTCCACTAGAAATAAGGCCCAGCTGTGAAAGTCCGGAGCCACACTTAACTTCTTGCGTTTTATTCGATAGATAGCTCTTAAGAAGACAGACGGCACTATCCGAGAATGGAAAGAGTTCTTTAAGTTTCGAACAGAGTAGCACATGATTCACCATGTCAAAAGCCTTCGAAAAATCGAGCAAACACAGAAGCATGAGCATAATTAGGACGAACATCATCCAGGACTTTGAGCACAGCTGTAGAACAAGTGTGCCCAGCATGAAAGCCTGACTGGAAAGGATGTAGTAGGCTATTTTCACTTATATATGATGATATTTGTTTTGCAAGAAGAGATTCAAAAGCTTTGGACAAAAGTGATAAAATGCTAATTTATCTATAGTCAGCAGGGGAGCAATGGTTAGGTTTTTTGGGTATAGGTGTAACAATAGCACTCTTCCAAAGGCAAGGAAACGTAGATGCTGTAAGACTGTGATTAATTATGTGAGTTAGTGGACTTATTATATACGGAAGAATAATTTTGACAAATCTAAGGTGAACCTCATCCGAGCTAACAGAATTAGATTTAATTTTATACAGGGCACTTATCACATCTGCTTCACATACACTAGAAAATTGAAACAAAGAGGCAGAAGGTGAGGGAGAAATAGCGTGAAGTCTGAGAGGGACCGATATACTAGTATTAGAATTAGAATGACAGGAAAGAAAATAGTTATTCTGTGTGTCTGGATCAACCACAGGGGAATTATGGGACATAGAGTTAACACCAAGTTTTTTCAAGTTGTTCCATAGGACTTTAGATGGCAGAGACATTTTTAGTTTGGAAGAGAAGTACAGTAATTTAGCATTCCTGATACATCTCACGGATACATTTCTGGCGGTTCTAAACCTTTCCCAAGTCTCAGGATTCTTCGTCCATATACTACGTTGCCGATTGCGCTCGCGAATAGCCTCATGTAGACAGGTAGTAAACCATGGACAAGAATTACTATTTATTTGAACAGACTAAAGTGGAACAAACTTGAGAAATAAATTATTTATAATACGGGTGAATATAGACAACTTTTCATCAACAGACAAGACCAGATTTCGTTCCAAGGAATAACGATAAGTTCATTAAAAAGCCCCTGGTAGTCAAGCGACTTATAATCAAAGTACTGAAAGAAATCAACATTACTTGTACGACTTAAATTGATATTTACTGTACAAAAAATAAAATCATGGTCTGATAGGAAATAAATTTCATCAAAAATCTGGACAAGAGACAAGTCAGATACTATAAAATAATCTAGCAGACTAAGACAATCGTTACTGAAGAAACAAGTTGGCATTTTATCATTTACAATGGAGAATCCAATGGAAGATGCATTGTCAAAGATAGACTCTGATTAGGAATCGTTAACTAAAAGGTTAATATTGAAATCACCCACAAAAATAAAATAGTTATAGTCAAGTAGTATAGCTGTTAAATCCTGGAAAAAGGAATCAATATTATTATGCTTGAAGGGATTATATACACTTGAAATGAAAACCTAAACGCAATTGTCATAAACACATATATTAATATACTCAACACACTGACTACATGATTTACTAATAATTTTAGCTTTAAGACTACTACGAACATAAATCGCAACTCCACCACCCCTTCCCTGAGACCTGTCATTCCTGAAGATATTATAATTCTTTATACTAAAATTAGAATCATCAAGATCTTTACAGAACCATGTTTCAGATATACAGATGACATCCACCGTGGAATCTTCAAAAAAATACTTCAAATAATCAAATTTATGAGCATTTAAACTTCTAGTATTAAAATGCATCACCCTAAGCCCATTCCGCATCCCACACAAAATTTTCAACAAAGTTTTAGTATCAACACTGGCACTTCTGTAATCAGACATTAAGGCGGTTTAAAGAAAATTGTACGTTGTGCAACCTCCTCGCGTACCAATATCATAAAATTAAAAGGACATGTAGAGAACAGTAAAGTAGAAGAAAGTAGACAGAAGATGAGAAGTAAGAGCATATAAACATTTTTAAGAGAATGTAAATCATAACTTAGATAAAGTCCACTGGCATATACTTAGATTAGCTATCATTTGAAAAGAGAGAGTTCAAGCCAGAGAAATCCACTATCAGAACAGGGTTGCCATCGGCTCGAGCTTTAACAAAAAATTTTCTGTTGTAGGAGAAAGCGGCGTGAAGTTTATTTTTACGTTTAAGTTTTATAGCATGCTGCAGAAGTTCTCGCTTTGATTTGGCCAAGCTTTCGTGTATGTGAACCTTCCCAGCACCATTAAATCCCCAATCTTCTAAACTAATGGCACAACGATTCTGACGGTAAAAGGAGGCAACAGAGCGCAGGAAGCCTTTTCGATGATATGTGGAAAAAAATTTTAAAATAATAGTGCCGCTCTTTCCTTCAGCACTTGTTTTTACACGAAAAGCGTCGCGCAGTGTAGAATTACAAGAACTGGCACTAACAGCAGTACAAATTGTAGTATAAATCTTACGCAGATTTTCTTCTTTACAAAACGGAATTCCAGAAGCAACAACATCAGTAGCAGCTGCATCATCCTTAGTTAGCATCATCCTTAGCTTAGAAATACCCTCAGTCAAACTTTTCACCTGGGGTCTCAGAGCAGCAATACCATCAACAGCAGCTTCCACCACATTTAAGCGATTGAACATAGCTCTCATTTCAGTTTTGATATTAGTGATCGTTGCCGTCAGCTCTGCAACTTTATTCATTATGCGCTCCTCAGATTAACGAACTGCTGTGTTAACCTCATCTATAATGCTCTCACGAATTTTATCAAGCTTAGCATCGAGAGTCTTCATGAAAGAATCATCAATAGGTAGAGGAGATGGAGAGCCAGAGCGGCCGGTAACTAAAAGAGAGTTAGTGCGAGTTACTCTCCAAACTGCGTTTTCGCTTGCTTTATCAACTGAAGACTGAAGAATGCCAACTTTTATTATGTGTAAAGTTTATGTAGCTTTGTTGTATTAACAGATTATATGAGTGGAAATTACTAATAGTTTATTGTTATTTAATGATGTTTAGTATTAATGAATATATATGTATATAACAACTGCAATATAACTATTGCTCATTGTTATCACTGTTGCGAAAATTGCACAAGTTATAAGTCGGACTTAACTATTAATCAAATTGGATTATTGCCAGCGAACAAACCACGTCTATCTCCTTTCCATGTTAAATGAGAACTGAACATTAGCAAGCCAACACGATCGCAGCAGGGCCTCGTTCGCCGCCGGCACAAGTGATTCGACGCCAACTACTTCTAAGGTCGCCAGCCTTCCGGCTTTAAGTACGGATGCCATCAACAAAGTGCACAAGTGGAACGTGGCTTTTGAAGACTGATCCAACCCCTTCGAATTCGTGGAACAAGTAGAAGAATAGGCGGATGCATGGAACGTGGACCACGATAGCTTGCCGGGAGTTATGACACAACTTCTACGAGGCAAATGACTGTAGTGGTACCGAAATAAGGGTAAGCCGTGGACATGGGCCAGCTTCAAGCACGACTTCCTTAAATTTTTTTGTCATCACTGTACCACGAGCGCCTCGACGATCAAGTCCGTCAAAGCTTCCAAGGGCCAAACAAGGTGTTCAAGGATTACGTAATAACGATGCAAACTTTGACGCGGCACACACTTTACGATGAGAGGCATAAATTAGATAGCATATATAGAAACAGTCTCCGCGAGTATCAATTATACGTGAGACCCAATGATTTTAATTCACTGGAAGAGCTGGTGGACCAGGCTGATCAGTACGCGAATAGTCTTGCCCACCGGAAGACGCAAGCACACCAGCTATCGAGGGAAGTCGTGCACCGCACAGCTCAGCACCAGAGCGAACCATCCAATACTGCCGCTGCCTCGAGCAAAATCGACGTACACTCAGCCTGGCGGCGGTGTGGACAGGGCGGACACTTCGGAAAAGGTTGTCGGAACCCGACAATGTATTTCTGCTGGACTTGTGGCAAGAGAGGCGTCAAAACCATAAACTGCTGTAGGAAGAGTTCGCGAAACGGGAGCGGCAATCACCATTAACGGACAACACCATCATAACTCCGAACACCGGAATAAGACTGGAAGGTCCCTGTTTACCCGCCGACATTCACCTTGGGACCAGATCAGTAACCGCAAGCATCGATACTGGTGCCACCAAGAGCTTCATCGCAGAACGGTTGGCGAACGAGCTCATGGAATACGCTCGAGTAAGAAATCATCACTGCTGTATCCGCCTAGCGAACGGATCCACAATACGCGTACACAAGGTGGTCGGCATAAACGTCACTCTGGGCACACTCGAATGTTTCATGGAGTTCTACGTAATGACAACTACAGTGGGCCCGGTAACACTTGGTGTGGACTTTTTGGCCCTTGCCGAAACCCAAATTACTTGTGGAGGACTAAGCTTGAAAATAAAGGCTACCGACAACGTAGATGAGCCCCGTTGGGTGACAGCAAAATGCACGAACGTGACCAGGGAAGTCGCTTTCTTAAAGCAAGAGCTCGCCCCCTTTCAAGAGTATAACGGGCGTAACCAACGTAGTAATCAGCCCTGACATGGATCCCTACGCCTTCGCTTACCTCGACGATATCATCGTGGTGAGCAAGACAAATAAGAACACATGAGCCACCTGCGCAATGTTTTCCAGCGACTGCGAAGGGCGAATCTACCTATCAACGAGGAGAAGTGTCAATTCTTTCAGCAAGAGATGAAGTATCTAGGACACCTGATCACGACGCGAGGCACCCACATGGATCCAGAAAAAGTGGCCGCGATACAAGGGTTACAGCCACCAACCAATCTTAAAGAGTTGCGCAGGTATTTGGGAACCGCCTCATGGTACAGGCTTTGTTCCTGATTTCAGGAAAATTACAGGACAGGAAAATGAACTAGGTAACTAGCACCCCAACGAAGTATCCAGATTATACTATCCTGGACGGACAATTGTATCGTCACATACCATGCCATCTAGGTGACGAGGACAACGAAGCGTGAAAACTGTGCGTAGACAAGGCCGACAGAGACTGCATATTGGTAGAAAATCATGATGAACCCAGTGCCGGCCACTTAGGAATACGCAAAACCATCAGCCGCATCGCTCGCCGATACTATTGGCCGGGCATGTTCCGAGACATCGCGCTCTATGTCAGGAGGTGTGACTCGTACCAACATTTCAAGGTAAAACAACGAAAACCGGCCGGGGAAATGCATGAGAATCCGACGGAGCTGGTTAACAGGACAATAAAGACCATCATCTCACAGCTTACCAACAAGGACAGCGTCACTTGGATGAGTATTTCCCGGAAATAACTCTGGCAGTGAATTCCAGTGTGTCCGCATCGACAGTATACTCTGCAGCGTTCCTAGTGCAAGGGAAAGAACCACGGTTGCCACGAGCTCTCTACGACGAAGTGACTGTAGGTAGCGGAATCCCATCAACGCTACTGCTGGACAAAGCCAAAAACCTGCAAGCAATATTCCAAGTAGTACGAAGGAATTTACAAATGGTTTCACAGGACCAAGCCCGCGATTACAATCTGCGTAGACGCCAATGGTCTCCGCAGATTGGTCAGTGGGTGCTGTTACAAATACACCCGCTCTCAAATGCCGCCGAGAATTTCGCCGCGAAGTTAGCCCCAAAATTCGAATTCGACACGACCAAGGAGCGAGCCATCAGTCAGCCATCAGTCGGCCACCAGCCAACAACGTCAACACAGTGAGTGATTCCAAGGAAACAAGGACAATATTGAAGATAATAGTTAATAGTCTAGTTAAAACATAGATTAAACTATAGTGAGAATAACAATTGAATAAGGGTTACAAAAGTAATACACAAAATAATTAAGTGATCAATAAATCAGAGAGGACAGCCATAGTTAAATATTTAAAGCACAGAAAACACTTATCAGAGATAATGAGATGTGACACTCCGTCGGCTTTTGCTACTAACTAGACAAAATTTCGTTCGGGTTTTCACATACACTGTATGTGTTATTCACCACTTTCCCACCTCTGTCGCAATACATATATTGGAATGAAATGTCATTTCAGATTTCAGTTGTCAACGAAAAATTGGCGAGGGAGGTTGTGTAAGTATTTTTTTGATAAAAAATTTAATAAATGTAAACAATTTTGTAACAATTATGCTTCCCAACAGATGGTCGCTATGGAGAATGATTTTCTTTTATTGATTTGATTTTTTTTTATTTCTGGAAATAACGACGGTACAGAAAAAGTAAAATTTTTTTCCGATAACGTGTCTAACAATTCGTCCATGTCATTGGTTTCTCATTGCTTCTACAAATTTTGCTATTTAAATTAGAGAAGTTTTCTAGAGTGTGAGAGTAAAAATTACCTTCTCAGTACACAAAGTTGTGACCAGGAATTTGAAAAATATGTCTGTACGAGTAATTGAAGATGAAGCTCATTTCCAAGGGGAGCTGGCTGGCTGCTGCTGGGATAAACTTGGTTGTGGTTGATTTCACTGCTACATGGTAAGATAATACAAAATGATGATAACTTCGAAAATAGCTATGCATTTTTTATGATTAGATTAGGTATAGTGGGCGGAAAAGTAATTTATCCTAACATGTACCGTACTCGAATATGTATAATTACTTTTATTAAAGCATTGGTGACTTCATTTTTGTAAATCATAAATTTTGTACTTGGTGATACCAATTTCCTTTACTATAATTAAACGGCAAACATTATAAATGGGATGTTAATCTTGCTGTGATGTGTATAATTTATTTTCGTCACGACATGATTTTAGGTGTGGGCCATGCCAAAGAATTGCTCCACATTTCGAGATGCTACCAACCAAGTTTCCCAAAGCTATTTTCCTAAAAGTTTATGTGGATAAGTGCCAGGAAACAGCCGCCAGTCAAGGAGTATTGGCTATGCCAACTATCATTTTTTATAGAAACAGAGTAAAGTTTTATATTGCGACTTTTATAAAAGTTTCTTAATAAAACATTTATAGACAAAAATAGATCGAGTGCAAGGAGCAGATATTACAATTTTGGAAAATAAAATACAGCAACATATAGGACCGAGCGGTGGCGATGAAGCTGGCGAAGACTACAGAACAATCGATTTCGACATGGCTGAGTACAGGATATGACGTAAGTTGGCTGCATATCGATATACATGTCTCTTTTTATAACTAAATTTTTTATTAGCTTGGATTCAAAGGATTTTCAAAGTGGACAGCCTATAAACTTGCGTTTGGGATAATTATATAAATTTTTATACATTATTCTAGAAGATCTGCCTATATAAAAAGCCACAACAGTTCGACAGCAAACCATAAAAAAATTGATATAACTTTATATAATATATTTTTGTAATTTATTTTTAATGTTTGCATTTACAAATATGTATTTTTCGGATAAATTTTCTTTATCATAGTAACATAAAAACGCAATGCATATCATTTACATTTTTAATCCTAAAGCTATAAAATTCATATTCATTTATTAAATTAAATAAATTTCTGTTTTGCACTTAAATAGACATAAAACGAGAATAATTTAAATAATTACAATTGGAATAACTTGATTAAGTGAAGTGACAGATTTACAATTTTTACTAAAACTGTTTAATAACCGCAACTATTTTAATAACTAAAATTTATTATATATTGTGCAATAATTTTAATAAAAAGGATGCATTTCCACACCACCTTAGATGTATGCATTGCGGTGCGATACCGATTTTTTTTTCTGGGTGTTCGGTTCCCCGGTAGGCTCATGTTTGCTGAAAATTACCACAGTACGAAATTGAAAAAAAAAGTATGTTGTGAGAAATGTTCTAAAACAATGATAATTTAATAGTAAAAAAGGGCAAGCTGAATTGAAGCATTAATTAATTCGTTAGAGATTTTTAACAGCAATATTGCATTTTTTATGTTAGAAAAATGGGTTTTTTGCTAAATAGTAGTAAACTAACAACAGTACTTAAGTACCATAGTACTTACAAAAGTACCTGAAAACATACGTAGTTTGCAAACGAGTAACAAATTTCACTGCTGAGGTGAAACAAAAATGTAGAAATGCCAATACTGCATTCAATGTTATTCTATTTACAGAAATTAATAACCTAAATTTATATAACATTTTTAAAAATAACACATAATTTCTTTTTTCGCAAGTATAAGTATGTATAAAAATATTATGAAA
This sequence comes from Thecophora atra, assembly GCA_937620795.1. Classification (NCBI taxonomy): domain Eukaryota; kingdom Metazoa; phylum Arthropoda; class Insecta; order Diptera; family Conopidae; genus Thecophora; species Thecophora atra. The sequence goes on along the minus strand of OW569398.1, from coordinate 28,082,706 downwards.
GATTTTCATAAGCAGTGCATAAATTATAGTTGTTAACCGAGCTAACGAAATACACGAAACTATGAAATCCATTAACATTTATAATAAAAACAACCAGAATACTATCGAATTTGTTGTCTTTGCAAAAAATAACAGTATTCAATCACTTTCCTTTACGGCCGCAACAAAAATTTTTAAATTAACTTATGAGTATTAACAGTTTTTTATATGCAGAACATGTTAAAATATTATTTTCCGACCACCAGCAAATAACTTTAATATTTATGCCATACTTATGCTGTAATAACACAAAAATTAATCAGTATACGATTAATCAATATATTTTATTTATTTTATTCATGGATACAATAGAATTGAAATCTCAATACATAGTTCTGACAAATGTAAAAACATGTAAACAAAGTGGTAGCTACAAAAATTTGAGATGAAAAATCACTTCAACGGGGTCACCTGGGTCATTTTCTTCACGCTGCCCGCATTTTTTCGGGTACACTTGCGTCATTTTCTTCACGCTGCCCAAACTTCTTTGACGGTTTGTTGAGTTTTCCAACACTACTATAAAATTTCCAAGTTTTTTACGAATACTTCTAAGCTTCTTGAACTCGAATGAGGACCCGAACACTGGCTGGAACGAGTGTCGCAGCTCGTTCATAAATCACATAGATTGGAAACGTAGAACAAATCAGCTGACAGAAAAAATGCCCGCGTGTTGTATGTGCAATTCTTCTACGTGAACTCACCCGTTTCAGACCCAAACATGCATTGTTTGGGTCTTAAACGGGTGAATATAAAAGACTTGCTTGAAAACGGTGAGTTTTAATGACACAAAAACAAAAACATTGCACTGTTAAATTTGGTTGTTTTCAAAAGAGTGCCATATTTACTGATACAATAAATTCGTTTTGGTCTCCGTTTACTGCAATATTGTCATTCGTAAATAATTTGCAATTGGGAGCTAAAGATAAGTGCTTGCGTAAAGAAATTTAATAAATTAAATATTTATTAAATATAAATAAAGATGTATTCTTGAAGGAAATGTGTCTGCGGGTGCAAGGGAAAATCGGCTTTTATAGTTTAACCAAGAACGGTTTGTTGTATAAATATATGTATTGGTGCATATTTAAATTATTTATTTTTATGTTTCTTTATATGTAAATGTATATTTAAATATATGTACATACGTAAACCATAGCCAAACGATATGATGTCGGCGATTGGGTGTTTTTTGGAGGTTAAGGTAGGCGATTATATGCATGCTCATCAAATTTTTCTACACTTTTCCAATTTTAAAGCAGAAAGCGTCACTTGTAAATCAGAAATTATCATTTGAAATTTTCTCTGGCAATTCTGAATTAAAAGTGAAGCTTTCTGTTCATAATTTAAAGATATAAATACATAAGAACATAATTATGTAAAGCAATGTAAAGAAATATTTTATTCAATTGCTGCGAATTGTAATGAGTAGTGGTAAGCAAGCCAGATACGTAACACACTGCAAACCGGTTCACGCTCTACACATGAACACACACACGCACAGCAACAGAAGAATTGGGAAGGAAAATAGGAGAAGTGGTAGAAATGATCGGCAACGGAAGACGCTCAATTCACCAGCCAATGAGGGATTTGATTGAGTGTATTTCACACCTTTACGGAACTGTAGAAAAGGAAGCAAAAAATGGCGATCGTGTTAACGCAAGCGGTGCGGCATTAGGTGGCAAACCTAGCAAATACACAAAGGATCAAAGTACGTGGACATCTCCGCTAAGGAAAGACAAGGAGGAACGTGTATCGAAGAGAAACAGAGAAGAGCGCCTGATAGTTCAGTCAGGCGCAAAAAGAACGTACCAGGGAGTAAAGCCCGCCAGCTACGTGAGTGCATTACAGTCTGAGGAGGCAGTCGGAGGGAATCATGAAGCTGTTGAAGAGTGGAAGCTTGTACAAAGGAGGCAAGCAAGGAATAGAGAACCAACCTTAAAGAGGCCCAAACCGGAAGCAATTATTATTGAAAAGAAAGGTGATCTCTCGTATGCCGAAATACTTCGCAAGCTGAGGGCTGATGAGGCGATGGGTGCTGTAGGCCAAGCCATCACAAAAATAAGGCACACAGGCAATAAGGGTGGACTTTTACTGCAAATCAGCGAAACAGGGTCTAATGCAGAGAAGGTCAGATCAGCTATTGGCAACAGTCTTGGAGAACAGGCGGAGGTTCGCGGATTAGCAGAGAGAATGGTCCTGGATATTATGGACCTAGATGAAGTCACATCAAAAGATGAGGTCTTTCGAGCGATTGATGCGCAATTCAAGCTTCAACATTTTAAGCAAGAAGATGTGTTAAGCCTTCGGACAGGATTTGGAGGTACACAAGTGGCAGCGGTAAGGCTCTCAATAGCGAATGCAAATTTGCTCCTGAAGGCAGGAAAAATTAGAATCGGCTGGGTGAGTTGCCGCATACGCGAACTGCTGTGACTAAGTGCTACAGGTGCCTTGAATATGGGCACATCGCTAGACAGTGCAAAAATGCAGCAAATGATTGCTCCAAACTGTGTTTCAAATGTGGAAAGGAGGGGCATATAGCAAAGGTATCCACCAACGAGCCTAAAAGTATACTGTGCACAAGAGAAGGACGTAAAGAGATAAGTCATGCATGTGGAGGATATAAGTGTCCAGCATATGAGAAAGCCAAGTTAGCGAAAAAGGGTGTCAAAGGAATTGGTCCAAAATGAGGATTTTGCAGCTTAACTTGAATCACTGCGAAGCGGCACAGCAATTGCTGGAGCAAACAAGTTATGAACAACGAGTGGATGTTGCTATCCTAAGCGAACCCTATCAGAACAGGACTGATGGCACATGGGTGTGTGATCAGTCCGGTAAAGCCGCGATATGGAATCGTAATGGAGACAAAGCAGGCATGAGAGTCTGCAAATCAGAGATTGGCTTTGTGTGCGCGGAGATTAGCGGTATCTTAATATATAGCTGTTATCTGCCCCCAAGTCTAGATATATCGGCGTTCAATAGGATAATGCAGACGTTGGTGCAAGATGCGCGCCAAATAAGTCCGGTAGTAATTGCTGGCGACTTCAATGCCTGGGCCTTAGAATGGGGTTCAAAATGGACAAATGCACGAGGTAGATCCCTGCTAGACAGTTTTTCAGCGCTGAATGTTGTCCTGCTGAACACAGGATCAGCGCACACGTACAGCAAAAATGGTAGAGGTTCTGTAATTGATATTGCTTTCATAAGCCCAGGTTTGTTTACAAAGACGAAGTGGCAAATTAGTAGTTGCTATACGCACAGCGACCACCAAGCGATCCAGATCGATATTACATTACTTACTGAGAGACAGACGACACCGGCGGTTCGGAAACGATCGTGGAATGCTGACACATTTGACAGTGAGATTTTTCTGCAAGTGTTGAGTGGCATGAGCGCAAGCGGCACGGCTGAAGAGGCTGCAAGTCAACTTATGAGCAAATTAATGAGAGCCTGCGATGCTGCCATGTCGCGTAAAACTACCCGCGTACGGCACAGACCAGTGTATTGGCGGAATTCCAAGATTGCAGAGCTGCGCAAGGAATGTATCAGTGCAAGAAGAATGTGCAAAAGAGCTCGCACAAGATCGCCTGAGAGGTACAGAGATACGATGCTGCTCTACAAGATTAAACGCAGAAATCTCAAGGTGGCAATAAGAGAAAGTAAAAACAAATGTTTCCAGGAACTTTGTGACGAGGTAGAAAACAGCCCGTGGGGTTTTGCTTATAAGTTAGTACTGAAGAAGCTTAAAAAACCTACACAACTTAAAAGTCCGCAGGTCATGGACGGTATAGTGAAGGACCTCTTTCCACTGCAGCCGCGTTATGTAAGAGTTGCGCAGGAAAATTTTCGATTCGTGCCTAGTGTGACAGCGGCGGAGGTGATGCAAGCCAGGGCCTGATGGGGTCCCAAACGTAGCTTTTAAAACGCTGGCAGTGAATTGCACGGAATGGCTAAGAGGGGTCTTTGATCTCTGCATGAAGGAAGGCGTCTTCCCTAAACAGTGGAAAAGGCAGCGACTGGTCCTACTTCCAAAAGGAGGAAACCAGCCTACATCGTATCGCCCTGTATGTATGCTGGATACTGCGGGCAAATTAAGGGAATCGGTAATCAAAGAGCGCCTGCAACTAGTGGCAGATATAAGAATGTCTGATATGCAGTTTGGTTTTAGAAAAGGAGTCTCAACCAATAATGCTCTCCAACTGGTGAAAAACATTGCTGAGGCAGCGGTTGAAGGAAAACGCTGGAGTGGCGGCGCAAAGCAGTCTTGTTTAATTGTAATACTTGATGTTAAGAATGAGTTCAATACCGCGAATTGGCAAAGTATTCTCGAGGCGCTCATGAGCTTCGATGTTCCTAATTATTTATATAAAATAGCGAGTAGCTACCTGAATGATCGAGTGCTCATTTATGATACTTCAGAAGGTAGCAAGGAGCATCTGGTAACAGGAGGAGTTCCACAGGGATCCGTGCTGGGCCCACTGTTATGGAATATCATGTATAAGGCAGTACTGCAGTTGAGAGTGCCTGATGGAGTGAAAATTGTCGGATTCGCAGATGATATTGCTATCTTGGTAGTAGCGAAGCACCTTACGGAAGTAAAGGAGACTGCGGACGAAGCAGTGTCCATTGTAAGGTCATGGCTGTGCAGGACGGCGCTTAGTCTAGCTGATCACAAAACGGAGTGCGTGCTGGTGAGTAGCCGAAAAAAGGTGGAATCCATTTCTGTCAAAGTGGGCGATTGCATGATAGTATCTAAACCCCATATTAAGTATCTGGGAGTGATAATAGACCACCGACTGACATTTAAGCAACACGTGGAGTACGCACAGCGCAAAGCAGCTAAAGCAGCTACGGCTTTCGCGAATAATGGCTAATAATAGAGGGCCGCGCCCTAATAGAGGAAAAAGTCGCCTAAAAACTTTTTCCATGACCTTCGAAAATAAAAGTCAATTTAACTTTAAACTTTTAAAATAAAAGTTAAAATTTTAAAGTTATGTTTTACTTTTAAAATAAAAGTATTGAGTATTAATTTATAATACTAAGTATTGAGTATTAATTTATAATAAAAGATCAGAGTTTTTCCTTTAAAATGATATAATAATCTTTATTATCCGTTTAATTTTAATGAATTTTTAAAAATTTATCATTTTTCAGTACCAAAAACAGCATCCATAAAAACCACCCTAAAAATCGAGGCTATCTTTTCGTGGCTATTTACTCGCACGTCATAAATTCAGGCAAAATTCACTTAGCAAAAAATAAGACGTGCGTGAACTTAGCAACGAAAATTAGCAACGATTTTTAGGGTGGTCTTTTGTGGATGCTATTCTTGCTGGTGAAATAAACCCAATTTTCAAAAAATCACTAAAAATAAACTATTAATCGGAGAGTAATAAAGTTTATGTCGTTTTGAAGGGAAAAATGTGCTCTTTCTTTGGCATCAATATAAAAAATAAGGGTTATTAGTAAACCGCATTTTTCGGAGGAATTTGAAAATGACTTTGTGGATTATAAGAGAAAATAGCGTTTATTGACTAAGTTATACCATTCTGACCAAATGCTACCTACCCTATTTTAGAGAGGGTAATTTTCTGAATTTATTGATGGTTCCACTATCACTCTAGCTAGTTTCGTTGCTGAGATATTGAAAGAAACGTCCTCGCGGCTTCCGCGGCTTGTACCAGGAACCATAATGCACCAATACCCAAGAAATTTTGCGCAGCGCAAGTGTACATGTATATGATTGATAATGTTGCAGAACACACTGCTTACCGTACCGATTTTATATATTTAATCTGGTGCAAAAGTGTGCTAAATTTTTCAAAACATTTAGAAGCCTGTGCTGAATTAGTTATATCATTCTGACCTAAGCACACATTGTCAAAGAGGACTCCATTATGTAAATTTAAGTATAAAAATTATTGCTCCAGCTAGTTTAGTTCCGGAGATATTTAAGATTTTAGTTCAGATGAACCACCAAATCGGTCAACAGCCATTTCGGCTTATCTAAGACAATTTCCTAGAAATGACAACTGGATATTTGAAAAGAGGATATATTTCCAAAGATTTTAATACCATAGCCAAATTCGTAGCTTCAAAATTAGCTGAGAAAATCGAAAATTATTACGATTCTATCTACGGCATTTGTTTACGTTCTGTTATGAGCACGTGTTGTTCTCGGAAAAATGTGGATCGAAAGCGAACTTGATAATGAAGTAATTTGTAGAGCTTTTTTCACTACTTATGAATAATTTAGGCAGAATACAAGTTATTAAAATGAAAAAAGGACTTAATACAAAGAAAAATTATATCAATTTTTTATACATAAATATTTTGTTGCCAAAGTTATGCAAAGCCGGTGCACGTTTATATACAGACAAACCCAATGCATATTAATAGGATGGTCGAACGTATTTAAACCCATTTACTGACTTATTTATACCATTCTGACCTAACGGGACCTAGTCTATCGTGGAGACGACATTCTTCTGCGTCTTTTGGTGTAAAAATATTAACCGTGCATAGTTTCGTTTCCGATATATGCAGCTTTGAAAATGCATGACATGCAACTTTGAAAAGTGCAGTGGTCAAAATGGTCAAGCGGCTTTCCTGACTTAACTATATCATTCTGACCTAACCGCACCGAGTCTATCTTGAAGACGACATTCTTCTGCGTCTTTTGGTGTAAAAATATTAACCGTGCATAGTTTCGTTTCCGAGATATGCAGCTTTGAATATGCATGACATGCAACTTTGAAAAGTGCAGTGGTCAAAATGGTAAAGCGGCTTTCCTGACTTATCTATACCATTCTGAACTAACCGCACCGAGTCTATCTTGAAGACGAAATTCTTCTGCGTCTTTTGGTGTAAAAATATTAACCGTGCATAGTTTCGTTTCCGAGATATGCAGCTTTGAAAATGCATGACATGCAACTTTGAAAAGTGCAGTGGTCAAAATGGGAAAGCGGCTTTCCTGACTTATCTATACCATTCTGACCTAAGCGCACCTAGTCTATCTTGAAGACGACATTCTTCTGCGCCTTTTGGTGTAAAAATATTAACCGTGCATAGTTTCGTTCCAGAGTTATTTGAAGTCAAAAATTGCAATGGTCAAGGGCTATGCTGAACATGGTAGTTTTAGAATTTTGGTGACTAATTATAACTTTTCGTTGCTTAAACGCAAGGATATATGTACATATTTAAATTGAAAAAAAAATTTTGACTACTTTAAAATATAGATATGTATGCCAGTAAATGGTAAAATGTAATATATGTACATAGGTTCTCATCTAATTCGCAGCGATCACGTGTTTTTCTAGGAAAAAGCAATGCGTAAACAAACAGTGTGCAGAAAAAATGTAGCACACTTGCTACATTTCCGCAAATTTTTTTTGTAAAAATTCTTCAATAACCCTATTGAAGAATATAAAAATCTCATATAGATATGTAGATATATATGTATTACGGCTTACTAAATGTATACATATGTATGCAGTAAAGTTCGAAGTCAATGCAATGTACAGAGCGCAAAATTCATCTGGATTGAAGAAGATGGAGATTCTTTATTCCTTCGTCGTAGCAGAAATGAAGCATTGTATTCTCTCGCACTACATTATTATTAACATAAATAACTATAAAACGAAGTTCGCAAAAATACTTTAGGGAATTTTTGAAGTTTATTGAAATGATTAATGATATCATTGATAACAAATAAATATTTTTCTTGGGTTTTTTGTTTAATGCAATGGTTCAAATGAACGTTAGTTTCCCGCTGGGTAACTTAGAGCAACTAATTCAGATTACATTTATGGAAAAAACCCAAAATTTTTGGAGGGAAATGGCAACAACAATCACAAGGTAGGGCCTAGCAACAACATATAAGCATGCTTGCATTTCCAGAAGAGAGGATTACACAAGCTAAATTTCTTAATAGAAATCATCTCATCTGAGGGTTGCCATCTCTTATGTGCTAATTGGGAAACTAATATATGTATTTTAAAAGTGTTATTTAATGTGTTCGATTTTTTATTTTTAATTGAGCTCATTACTAAATTTATACATCGACTTTTATGTACATATATGTATATACGCCAGTAAATATTTTATATATGCAACTAAGATTTAAGTATTTTAATTAGTGTAGCCGCGACCAGTAAAAACCAAACATCAATTTCCTTTAAAATAAGTGCCGATTGAAACTATCGATTTTTATAATTAGACATTAAAATAAACTACATTATGAGTAAAAAAAGTAATTTTTTAAAAAATATCGTCGGCCATCGTAAAATTCAGAATTTTAATTAAAATCAGTACACACGCATGTTCTCCATGATTTGAATCATAATTGGTTTAAAGTTAATATGCATATTTATAGTCGCCTTGGTAACACTGATCGTAACATTTTATAGGGTTTTATCACCCGTTATGAGATTTCTCCTTATTCATGTATACCATATTATACACTGAATTCAGATGACTTACATGTTACTTCTTATATGAAGTCATAATAATATAAGAAGAGAAGTTTCCCCATAGATGACCTAGTGACAAAGCAGGGACCAATAAATAGATTGGTGTAGGTCAGGGAAAATTAGAAGTACAGCTAGACAACCATGCACGCTGTTTTTATATGAGTTTCCAATCATATGCACACGCATACCTATCTATGCATGCAAATATATAGAAGTGCTTTGTAGAGAGAAGAACAGAAGCTTCCCGTTATGAGAACTGCAAGAAGCATTGAAAAACCTATGTAGGTCAGGGACATTGTTTCAATGGCAGCACGACTTTTTTCAATGCCAAGGTTTGGGAGTATGTATAGTATGCATGTTATAATTTGGTAAATAAATAAAACAGAATAGAGTTAGGGCTCTCAAGCAAATACATAAGTTAGCAATTCAATTCAATAGGCTTTATTTAAACTTACATACATTTCTCTTAATGATAATGTTACAGAAGCTTAGAAAATAAATCATATTCACATTCACCTTTATGAAAACATACACACTCGTATATAAACACACATCTAGATTAGAGTTTCGTTTCTGTAAAGTTTTCTCGTAATATAAGCTAAAACACAAAACTGTTTCAATTACAAAATAAAGCACACTATGTACTTTAATGGGCTTAATTACTTACTCTCAACAACAATTAATTAATTCTCCAGATTCTAATTTCATTCGGTTTTTGAGTACATAGTAGATTAATAAAGAGTAAAATTTTATAAACAAAACCTAAGATACATATGTACATATATGCCTTTGTCATAATAGGCTTCGTACTTAACGCTAATTCGCTTTAATTTTTAACGCTAATTCACTTTTTAATACAATGGATGAAAAATAGTAAAAAATACTAAACTATAATGGTAACATTAGACACCCCATTAATTCATTCAGCTCAAACATACATATTACCACTATTACAAATTAATAGCTTCTACCGCTAATAATTGGTAACTATCGTAATTCACCTGCGGAGCTAGTATACTTCACCTGTTACTTTTTCTAAACAAGAAACTTGTAAATAATTAATCCCGCTAAAGCATTAATTATCATAATAAAACTGCATAGAAAAAGTGCTGACATTGAAACGAATGTCCCTGACCTAGGTTTCCAAATTCTTCTTGCTTCGTTTTCTCCTCTTCTACAAGCTTTGAAGAAAATAGCTTGGGTAGTCGTCATGCTGCACTCGTCATTTCTAGGAATTTTGTTCTGATGCTCAGGCGTTCTTAATTCCAGGAATATTTTGTTGTTGCTAACCAACATTTACCCTTGTGTTTGTTGTTGTCGTTTTGGCGCAAAAAAAATTTAAGGTTTTATATAACTATAGAAATGGTAATATATTATTATGAAGAGATATGCATACATATTATAATTAAAGAATATTATTAGAAGTTATATCTATGTTGTATATAATATTATAACTATGCATATAATTGATATCTTTAAGAAAATATATTACAACCTACATATATTACATTTTACCATTTACTGGCATACATATATTTTAAAGTAGTCAAACTTTTTTTCAATTTAAATATGTACATATATCCTTGCGTTTAAGCAACGCAAAGTTATAATTAGTCACCAAAAATCTAAAACTACCATGTTCAGCATAGCCCTTGACCATTGCAATTTTTGACTTCGAATAACTCCGGAACGAAACTATGCACGGTTAATATTTTTACACCAAAAGACGCAGAAGAATGTCGTCTTCAAGATAGACTAGGTGCGGTTAGGTCAGAATGGTATAGATAAGTCAGGAAAGCCGCTTTACCATTTTGACCACTGCACTTCTCAAAGTTGCATGTCATGCATTTTCAAAGCTGCATATCTCGGAAACGAAACTATGCACGGTTAACATTTTTACACCAAAAGACGCAGAAGAATTTCGTCTTCAAGATAGACTCGGTGCGGTTAGTTCAGAATGGTATAGATAAGTCAGGAAAGCCGCTTTACCATTTTGACCACTGCACTTTTCAAAGTTGCATGTCATGCATTTTCAAAGCTGCATATCTCGGAAACGAAACTATGCACGGTTAATATTTTTACACCAAAAGACGCAGAAGAATGTCGTCTTCAAGATAGACTCGGTGCGGTTAGGTCAGAATGGTATAGATAAGTCAGGAAAGCCGCTTTACCCATTGACCACTGCCCTTTTCAAAGTTGCATGTCATGCATTTTCAAAGCTGCATATCTCGGAAACGAAACTATGCACGGTTAATATTTTTACACCAAAAGACGCAGAAGAATGTCGTCTTCAAGATAGACTCGGTGCGGTTAGGTCAGAATGATATAGATAAGTCAGGAAAGCCGCTTGACCATTTTGACCACTACACTTTTCAAAGTTGCATGTCATGCATTACCAAAGCTGCATATATCGGAAACGAAACTATGCACGGTTAATATTTTTACACCAAAAGACGCAGAAGAATGTCGTCTCCAAGATAGACTAGGTTCAGAATGGTTAGGTCAGAATGGTATAAATAAGTCAGTAAATGGGTTTAAACACGTTCGACCATCCTATTAATATGCATTGGGTTTGTGTGTATATAAACGTGCGCCGGCTTTGCATAACTTTGGCAACAAAATATTTATGTATAAAAAATTGATATAATTTTTCTTTGTATTAAGTCCTTTTTTCATTTTAATAACTTGTATTCTGCCTAAATTATTCATAAGTAGTGAAAAAAGCTCTACAAATTACTTCATTATCAAGTTCGCTTTCGATCCACATTTTTCCGAGAACAACACGTGCTCATAACAGAACGTAAACAAATGCCGTAGATAGAATCGTAATAATTTTCGATTTTCTCAGCCAATTTTGAAGCTACGAATTTGGCTATGGTATTAAAATCTTTGGAAAAATATCCTCTTTTCAAATATCCAGTTGTCATTTCTAGGAAATTGTCTTAGATAACCCGAAATGGCTGTTGACCGATTTGGTGGTTCATCTGAACTAAAATCTTTAATATCTCCGGAACTAAACTAGCTGGAGCAATAATTTTTATACTAAAATTTACAGAAAGGAGTCCTCTTTCAGAAAAACAATGTGTGCTTAGGTCAGAATGATATAACGAATTCAGCACAGGCTTCTAAATGCTTTGAAAAATTTAGCACACTTTTGCACCAGATTAAATATATAAAATCGGTACGGTAAGCAGTGTGTTCTGCAACATTATTAATTATATACATGTACACTTGCGCTGCGCAAAATTTCTTGGGTATTGGTGCATTATGGTTCCTGGTACAAGCCGTGGAAACCGCGAGGACGTTTCGTCCAATATCTCAGCAACGAAACTAGCGAGAGTGATAGTGGAACCATCAATAAATTCAAAAAATTACCCTCTCTAAGATAGGGTAGGTGGCATTTGGTCAGAATGGTATAACTTAGTCAGTAAACGCTATTTTCTCTTATAATCCACAAAGTCATTTTCAAATTCCTCCGAAAAATGCGGTTTACTGATAACCCTTATTTTTTATATTAATGCCAAAGAAAGAGCACATTTTTCCCTTTAAAACGACATAAACTCTATCACTCTCCGATTAATAGTTTATTTTTAGTGATTTTTTGAAAATTGGGTTTATTTCACCAGCAAAAATAGCATCCACAAAAAACCACCCTAAAAATCGTTGCTAATTTTCGTTGCTAAGTTCACGCACGTAAAAATAAGTGTGTTCTGCTAGGCAGTGCAGTTCTTATAATTGAAATACACGAAAAATTTTGTTTAATAAATTGCCTAAAAAGCTCATGCAAAATGACAGAAGAACTTTCACAGAAACTAGGAGAACTGGAAATTACATCGTCAGCCTTAGACACTGATAAACTCCCAACTAAAAGCATAAATCCATTTAGTTATGTTTTAGACGTCAAATGTTCTGTTTGCAATCAAGATAGCCATAGTGAATTTTTTGCAGAAAAAAGATGTCATTGCACGGATTTATCGCAAAGTGTTTTTAATGCTCGTGTAAGTTCGAGCGCTGAGAAGTTTTTGGATTCTTTAAAGTCAACGTCATTGATTTCTCTGGTACCAGTTTCTAACCCTTTACTATTAAGACGGTCTGTGAGGCTTGGTAAATATTCATTAAAGAAAAGCATTCATAGAAAATGTGTGCTACGGGAACCTATATTACGCGCTTTCCAAACATGTTTACGAATACAGAGCACTGTGACAAAAAAAGAAAATTCGGTGCAAAACGTTTGCAAGGAATGCGAGCTTTGTGAAAATAATTGTCTCAAACGTTACATAAAAGGTTCTCCCCGTTTCATAAATGACCTTAGCGCGATGTTTCAGGGAAATGGTATTAGTAATGACAGTACCAATGATGTTCGCGGCACTTTTAAAAACATTTCTACAATGTATGGATATAACAACGAAAAATGTTTGCCCTTGAACGGTATCAAACTTCACGACACCTTGTATATAAATCCATATGCACATTCCCATGCGCTAAAACAAGAATCTAAAAACGTAAAAGATATTGTAGATGATGTCACGATCAATGAATTGGCAAGCTACTTCGACACTTTAGTACATATTCCTAAGAAAATGTCATCAATGGCTGAAATGATGTATATTTAAATAATTTTTATGATGTATTTAACGGAGCATTAGAATCACATGAAACTAGTACTGTATGTTGCAAAATAATTTATTTAAGTTTACTTTGTCTTGGAATGTAAAGGAAATTGAATTCTTAAATCGTACTAAAAATAAAGATGATCAAAATTACATTAATTTTACTTTATGTAAATTAAGCCAAACGTGAATATGATAAATATTTCAATTATAGTTTTTTCTCATATGGAATAATCAATATATATTTCATGGAATAGTAATTAAACCCGAAGTTTAGTTATCGAATGAACAGTGGAATCCATAGATAATGAGATACCAGACTCGCTCGGTTTGCCGAAAATTTGCGTCTTCGTTTTTCAGATTTTTTCACATACAGGGTACGTGTTATGCACCTAATTTCACCTCAACAGCAATACATATATTGGAAAGAAATGTCATTTCAGTCAGATTTCAGTTGTCAACAAAAGTTTGATGAAGAAGGTTCGGTAGAGTAATTTTTTTAACTAAAAATTCAATTAATATCTGGCAACGCTATGAGTCTGATGTAGACACGTTTTATTAGTCGGCTCTACTTTGCTAATTTTATTTCGTGACATTTGTTAATTATAGTGCTTGAATAACTTTAATTCGTGTAGTTACTCATTATTTAGTCTGTTGGTAATCGACAGCTGGATTTATATTTTTATATACTTGTGTTTTTCGCCAATTACGCTTGCAGTTATAATCTATGGTACATATACATATTTTGCAAAATGGCGCCTCTAACTAAAAACGATAAAAGTTATCCCCGGTGCTGCAATAAACCATTTGGTGACCATTTATTGCAGTGCGATGGCTGCTCTAAATGGTTCCATCTCAAGTGCGCGAAAATTGATGAGTCGACTTTCAACGTCCTGGCTGCACTTGGTGATGCATCCACCTGGCATTGTGACGGCTGTGTTAAGTCTGTTGCCGAACAAAGTGACGGTATAAAACGACTAGAGTTGGCCATCGCTGACATTTCATTAAACTTGTCGGATATCAATAAGAAAATGGATGACCTCGGGCGCAATCTGAAAAAGGAGTTAAAAGCTTGGGTTGCTTCAGAAGTGGATTCTCGGGTTGACAAGCTCCGTGTCGAAGTCATGGGCAGATGTTCTGCGATTGAAGATAAGTGCGCTGCTGTTGATTTTAGTGCCGTAATGGATAAAATGGAGAAGCGTATCCGTCGAAATGATGCTACGATTTCTGGCGTACCTGCAGTCATTGGAAACGCTGATCTGGTCCAGTTTGTAATAGACACTTGTAATTGCCTTGGGGTAAGTTGCTGTGCTGCTGATGTCGCAAAGTGCTTCCGCCTGGCCAAGAGAAAGGACTGTCTGCTTATCTCCTTCTACAATGGTTGCGTTCGGGATCAATTGCTGAAGGCATATTTTAAGAAGAAGCAGCTTGTGTTGAGCGACATCCGTTCCTCAATTGGCGTTGATAGCCGTGTGTACATTGGTGACAACCTGACACCACTCACCTTAAAGATTTTAAGGGAAGCTTAGAAACTGCACCTTGAGGGGCCGATTGATGGAGCCTTTTTGAGAGGTGGTGGTGTGTGTGTCATAAAGAAAGGCGGAAGCTACTCTGATCGTGTTAGAGTGTCCAGCTTGGAGGAATTAAAGGCTGCGGCAATTTGATCCAGCTTATATTATTATTATTATTTGTTATTCATATTTGTATTTGCTGGTCAATTCTTATTTTAGTGTTCTTAATCTTTTGATACTTAGTAGGCACTATCTAATTTTTAATTTGTATATTTAGCTTAAGTGAGTTGACTGAATTTATATCGAACATGTATGAATTATGTCGAACACAATTTATATCGAACGCAAACATGTCATCGTTTGTGATTTTATTTTTATATTTCGCAAACTTTATACTGGTTGTTGGGCATGTCTTAGTTTCTCCTACTTCTTTTATTTTTACTTTGTTTTTTCTAATTAGTTTCCTCTACTTGTTCTATCTTGTTTTCTTCTTTCCCTGTTTTCAGTGCTTGTTGGGTTTGCTATGGGTGGGGAGAACTCCTTGACCCTCTATGGCACTTGACATGCGGGATATGGGGGTTGGTGATGGCAGTGTGATCAGGCGTGCTATTCGGGGAGGTGCCTGCTACCTTAGTGTTGGCCATTTTAATGCTCAGAGCATGCACGCTGTAAATAGGCCTGATAAAATTGACGACATTAACAATTTAATCGTAGGTAGCCAGCTTGATGTCATTAGCGTTTCTGAAACTTGGCTTAAACCTGAAATTAGTACCGATTTGGTGTCTGTTCAGCGATACGATGTTGTTAGGCATGACAGGGTTGGTCTACGTGGTGGTGGAGTGGCCTTCTTCGTAAATATGAGCTTTAATTGGTCAGTGATCAGTTGTTCATCGTCAGGTTCCCCAATCGAATTTTTGTTTATTAAAGTTAATCTGCGTAATGCTGCAGTGATACTGGGTACTTTCTATCGTCCTAGAGGGGACCTATCTGAGATTGAGATGTTCTGTCAAGAATCTCGGCTGAATATCAGGATATCATCCTTATGGGGGATTTCAACTTGAATTTAATGGATCAAGCGCTGCGGGCCTCGACCCAGTTGTTCTTTGAGAGCTTTCATCTTCATTTGTTGTTTGATTGCGGCAGGCATACTCATTTTGACATCGCTAGGTCCTCCACATCTCTGATTGATTTTTTTATAGTTAGCAACCCTGGAAGCATTAGGGACCGTGATCAGTTTTGGATTCCCAGCATCTCCAAGCATGCTTTCATATTTTGTTCTGCTATTTACACACCATGTCGGGCTACATGTTCGTCTCTTACCCGTGATTTTACCAAAATTAACTACGAATTACTTTTACAGGCTTGTTTCGAGTATGATATGTGTCCTTTTCGAGCGTGTGCGGATGTGGACTTCAAGCTGAGTCTGTTGAACTCGGCCCTTGAATCACTCTTTAATGATTTTGTGCCTCTTACTCGAGTTGGTCGAAGGAGCAGAAGGCCTGCTTGCCCCTGGATTAGCAGAGACATTGTTGACGCTAAGGAGTTGCGCGACCTTTCCTTTAGAGTCTTTAGGTCTGATTCATCTGCTGGAAATTGGGCCAAATATGCATGGTTGCGGAATAGAGTGACCCAGCTTATAAAAAGATCTAAGTTGGAGTATGGCCGTAGGCGGTTTGAGGGGGTAAACAATATAAGCGACTTTTGGAAGGGAATTCGTAGCACTGGATTTGGTCGTAACCGGGCAGGCCCTATCAATTTTAGCCCTAGTGTCTTAAATAGTTATTTTGCATCTCTTCATGTACATTCAATAAGCACTTTCAGATCTGATCTTGCAGTGCCGGATACTGAGAATGCCTTTGCGTTCCGTAATATTACGATTGATGAAGTTTACAACCACTTGAAGTTTCGCTCCAATGCAGTCGGTTTGGATGATATTCACCTGAGATTCGTTAAGATTATCTTTCCAGCTTTTGGGGTTTACTTTACTGAGATGATCAATGCTGTTCTTACATCATCATCTTTTCCCACTGCTTGGAAGCCTGCTAAGATCATTCCAATTCCTAAAAATTCCAAACCAACAGTTCCATCAGACTTTAGATCGATTAGTATACTGCCATGTATTTCAAAACTATGTGAAGCGATTATGAAGACTCAAATTAATGAGTTTGTGTCAGTTGATTCTAGCATCAACTTACATCCTTATCAATCAGGGTTCAGGGAAAAATTCAGCACCACTACTGCACTTCTTGAGATTACGGACTCTATCAGCGCTAACATGGATGATGGGCTATTGACATTTTTGGCTGCTCTTGATTTCAGTAAGGCCTTCAATCGAGTCGACTGGCATGTGTTAGTTTACAAGCTTAAAACGCAATTTCATTTTTCTTCTACAGCCTGTAATCTTATGTTCTCGTACCTTTCTGGTAGAAGTCAGCGAGTGTCTGTATCTGGGGTACTCTCAGAGTCTTTAGAGGTATGTTGTGGGGTCCCTCAGGGGTCAATCTTAGGACCTATTCTTTTTATGTTGTACATCAATGATCTGCCTAGTATTGTGCCGCATTCCTCAGTTCACCTGTTTGCTGATGATGTCCAGCTTATTCTCCCATGTGAAAGGACTAAAGTTTTGGAGGGGATTGCGTTTGTTGAGAGCGATATGCGGTCAGTTGCTAACTGGGGGCGTGTTAATAATCTCTCATTAAATTTGGAGAAAACGCAGTTGCTCATTGCCTGCAGGGGATCCCATCTTTCTACTTGGCCATCAATTCATTTCGGTGGGGTGGCCTTGCCTTATAGCCAAGCTGTTAATACTCTTGGCCTTTTAATAAGTAGTGATCTCTCTTGGGATCTCCATGTGGGGCGGATATGTAGCAAGGTCTACGGTACTCTTAGGAACCTATACATAATCAAACATTTTTTGCCTCAGCACACTAGGCTTAAGCTGGTGAAATCTCTTATAGTTCCTCAACTTCTTTACTGCTGCGAGGTTTATGGCGGCTGCAGTTTTGTGTGTTGGTCCAAACTAAATATGTGCCTTAGAGGAGCTGTTAGGTTTGTCTTCTCCCTGCGGGGGAGGGACCATGCCAGCCATCTGTTTAAGTTTGTTATCGGATCTGACATAAAGTCGTTTTTCCACAGCCGCCTGCTTCTTTTGCTTTTTAGGGTGTGGAGATGTGGAGTGCCGGCGTACCTGAAGACAAAGCTTGTCTCGTGCGTGTCTGGCCGTACAGGTAATTTCGTATTGCCGCGCTTTCGTACCTTGGTGAGGGAAAGATCAGGCCTGGAGCGTGGAATTAGACTCTGGAATAGTTTGCCTACTCGGCTTAAGGCAGTAATGGAACTTAGCCAGTTCAAAGCTGGCATTTTGGAGTTAGCTGCTCAGGGGAGCATTACTATCTAGTCTGTTGGCACGTACGTCACCTGCTCTTCCTCGCTTGTGTTTGAATCCATAGCTAAGCACTGAATTACATTTCTCTTCTGCTTGACTTTATTTTCCAATTACTCTTCTTTTTGTCTTTTATTTCTCTTAGAATCATCTTTCATTTTTTGTGCCCATTCGACCATTCCCTCGATTGCGACTTAAATACAATTGTTCTTAAGTTATTACATATGTTGCTGCTTTTTTTAGTATTAATGGTATTGGATATATTAATTTCTGTTATATATTACTGTAAGGATTTTATATTATATTTTTACCCAATGCTGTTATCTAAACCTCAAATGTACAATACTATAAGGCGAGTAGCCTTTTCTTGTACTTTTACGGATATTTGAAATAAATAAATAAATAAATAATATTATCAATTCGCATTTTTACAGAAATTTGACCTGCTGCAGGCAATCTGCTTGTGGAAAAAGTATGGAAAAGCTTGGAAAAAAGTGGTACATGACCGGATGTGCTCAGGTCGTGTCTGGTGAGCAAATCAATAAACATGCTGCATTAAATGTGTTTCTTAATTTTTGTCTTTAAGGAATCAGTGTTGTTGGCGCTTGTTCTGCATCCTTTAGGGTGGGGAGTGCTGTTTCATTTATGCAATGGCGTGACTTACTTCGTATTCAATTTTGGATCGGTGGAATAATTTTTCTGGGTATGCTGGAGAAGGAATTTTTTTTAACCCAATATCATAATATCAATTCAACTGGTGTTCCTCTTCAAGGTGTGGAGGTAGCAGCTGAGTTTATTTCATGTGCCAAGCGATTTTTGGGGAATATTCATATTTACAGTGATGTTATTAGTTACTGATATCAAATACAAATTATTTCATTTCATGTTTAATGATAGTTAATAAGTCAATTTAAGTACATAATTTACATCACAGTAAAAATGTCAATATGTAGGTTAGTAAACTAATTTTCTGAATAAATAATTAAATAAATAATATAATATTATATACATAGATTACACCATAGATTATATACATATGTTATTTACTCCATATAGTTACATGCGAAGATCAATGCACTGTTAAACAAAGAACAATAACAAATAGGCAAGAAGTAGTGGAGTGGCTTTTATAAACGTGACACAGAAATTTGTCTCTCTTGATTTATTGCTGAAAGATCTCTATTAAAAAACTTTGAAAAAAATATATTCTAATACGAATGAACAGCGCTTCAAATTCCGTTTGTTTGAAATTTTCACAGCAAGTGAAAGCTTCAATGTCTGTCATTTGGGATGCTAACAAACTCTGTAGTCCTATTCTGTGTGAGGAAGACACAAAAATTTGGTTGAATCTTTCTTCTAATTTGTTCACATAAGAAACAAAACCCTGAGGGGGTTTTACAAGGCTACAATTTTGAAACTCCTTTTCAAAGGTAAAAAAATATTCTTTCGCGATGTCTTCATTTCCGAAATGTGGCAAAGGTTTCAAACATTTGTGAAATTTTAAATACAACCACCCACAGGCATCTGCAAGAGACAGAAAGAGTATATTTTTTAAAAATTGATAACTATTTATATTTTCTTGGATTCCTCGTTCGATGAAATTTTTAGATTCCATTTTCACCTCGAATGTATTGATAGCATGATTGCTTAAAAAAAGTAATTATATTACCAAATTTGCAAAAACTGTATGTAAGAAAAAATTTACACTAAAAATGTTGTTAATTTAATAATAACAAAGATCAAACTGAGTTGAAGCATTACTTAAATAAAAAAATTTTTTTAACAACTTCAATGGCAATTTTATGTTAGATAAATATGTTTTTTGATAAATAGTAGTAAAATAGCAAACTACTTAACTATTATAGTACTCGCAATAGTACGGGAAAATATACTTAGTTTGCAAACGGGTAACATTTTACTACGGAGGTGAAACCAAAATGTAGATATGCCAATATTTAATTCAATGTTATTCTCTTTATAGATAAATTCATACAAATTAATTAGGTTCATATGTTAATTGAATAAAATGTTCAAAAAGGGTAATAATTCATTTATGTTTCTAAGTACTTTAGTTCTAAAGTAAATAAAGAATATATGAAATTTTCAAAGAAACCTATTACCTGCAAGATTATAATCTACAGTCAAAAAAATATCAGTGTGAAAATGATAAAATTCTAGGGTAATTCAAGAAAATCATTATCAATATACGGTCAACAAAAATGCTTGTAAATTTGTTAATCGGACCAAATTTTTTGTTGTGTGTGAGTTGTTAAATGTAAAATTAATTGTTAAATATAAAAATACATATATTGTCATATTGAAAACGTTAATTGTCAAATTGAATATAAAAATTGCAGGATACCAAAACGAATTTTGTTAAGTTAACAATTGGATTTAAAAAGATTTTTTTTTTATTTGATATTTGCTCTATGTATGTAGAGTATAAAAACATATATTTATATACAACGTTTACATACATATATTTTATAAAGTGTACATAAATTGAACTGTGTTGCTTTTACGTATACATACATCTGTCTGTCTGTTACCTTTTCACGGCTAAACACCTCCACCGATTTTGACGAAATTTTACATAGCGACACCTTGAACCATGGGAAGGACATAGGCTACCTATTTTATAAAGCGTCGACCTCTAAATTGTTGAAATGGGCGTGGCAATGATTTCAGTCGCGGTAATGAGGAAAGTATAAGGCTTTCACAGCTGAACCGCTTGTCCACGTAAAATTTTGACGAATTTTGACGTGGACACACCTTCAGTCATGGGGATGGACATAGGCTATTTTATAAAAAGTCGCCCAGTAAATAGTTTTAATGGGCGAATTAGATATCATGGTTTATTTTTAATTAATTAATTTTGTTCTAGCAAAAAAAAAAAAAAAAAAAAAAAATTCAGACATATATTTCTGCTTCCCTAGAAACTGCGAAAAAAACTAAATGAAAACCATGAAAACAAAATATGTATGGCTTTATGAGGTCGTCGCATTGGGAATCTTCTGTTGATATGTTATTAGTTACTTTATTCCATACTTATAATAATTCATTAAAATTATTTTCAGAGACACATCTCAGAACGAGTGCGAATGGTAATCGGACATGTAAAATTAATGCATGGTGTTGATTCGGTATTCGTTTTTCAGCGAATGATCGAAAAACCAGTTTGATTGGATTCGTTGCAGTTCTCTAATAGGGTATTGACTATAGAATTATGAATGAATTTTATTATGAATTACCTGTATATATATAATATATTACAGGTAATATATTATATATATTTTGCAGTAGAACATACCTTCTGCTGCTTTGGACGCCGTCGAGAAAGCCCATAGCGTCTAGATGACGCCACTTCTTTTTTGGTAGTCCCACGGCGCTGCCTGAAGCCACTGATTTCGAGCGCTTTGATCGCCGGTAGTAAGCGCGCATCCCCAACCATCGTTTCTGGCACGTTTCTCCTATGATGTAATTATCTGCATTAATGTTTGGAATTTTATTAATATTATATACTAACCGTCACACCAATTTGCTGGCCTACATCCGTCCACAACCTTACTTTGTGCGGCACATTCTTATATAGGTGCGATTGCAAATCATACAGCTCTCTATGTGACCGCACAAGCTCAAATAGACTTTCATCAGTATGCATCCTGAAAATGCAAATTTATTATTAATAGTTATTGTTCTCATTATAAAATTATGTTCTATGTATTAACTTAATTTTTCACTAATAAAAAAGTTTTGAAATATAAATTATAAGGCACTTGATGAATTGCTTGATTAAACACAAGCAAAAGACACAAAGAAGTAGAAGAAGAGTGTTGAATTGCTTATGTCATTTGTCCTAAGTACAAACTAGGACCTTAGTTTTTGTTGCAATCAAGTACTTGGACTTGCTGCCCGCTAACTGTTGAAAATGGTTTACGTTATCCTGAGTACAAAACTAGGATTTTTATGTGTTGTTGCAATCAAGTAGTTGCCCGCAAATTGACACTGATCGATGAGAGGTTTAATTACGGCTACCTTTATTAAATAAAAACTTATGCTTATATACATAATGATTAAAACCAAAATCCAGTGAAAACAATTAAGAAACAAAATTAAATCAAGTAATAAATAATTAAATGTTGTGTCAGCAGAATGATGTTGGCTGTTGTCTTGCTAGCTACGGAGTTCACTTACTGCACACTAGCGTTAGCAGAATGAGTTTGGTCGTTGACTTGCTAGCTACGGGAGTCACTGACTGCACAATAGCGTCAGCAGAATGAGTTCAGTGACAGGCGTACTAGCGTCAGCATGCAGGTGTTCACGGCGTAGGGTCGAATGACCGTACTTAA
Organism: Thecophora atra; assembly: GCA_937620795.1. NCBI lineage: Eukaryota > Metazoa > Arthropoda > Insecta > Diptera > Conopidae > Thecophora > Thecophora atra. The sequence continues at coordinate 28,060,350 of OW569398.1, read as the reverse complement.
GCGTCATCGTCGTTTTGTTAATGTGGTGTGATTGATCACGAGCAAATGTGCGAATGTACATTCTCCCGCGCGTTGAAGCTATGCCTTCAACTATTCATGTATGGTAAAGGTCGGCTGGGCGGACAGACGTCTTGGTTTGGGTGGACGGCCTTGCATGACGGGTCCCGCTGATTGTTTGTACCGCCGAACAATTATGAACAATAGAAGACACATTATAACTAGCGAGATCGTCAATGCTGAGTAACCAATTGTGAAATGATGCGCCTTGTCGAACTGTAACTCTTCAAGCGAATTTCTTATATCTTATATGGAGTTTAAGATGTTTTGCAAAGCTGTGAGTTGTTCAATCTGCTGACTGACATCACTTGTGTTGTTCTTTAGAAGTACCATTACGCTGATGGGATTTTGCATTGTAGTCAAATTGCCAAAGGCAGTGTAGGATACTTGCACGGTAGTATTGACTACTGGATGGCCTCGGAGGGTTATAAAGTTGTTTTTAATGACACAATCGGGTTGAATTGAGATGAGTCCTGACTTGATCAATTCGATTTTAAGAATGCCTGTTCCGCATACTGCTGTCATTTGAATCGCTTCCTTGGTTGCGTAGATCCATTGATTGTTGTGGGATAGTTGTACCCACAGTGGACTGTCGTGTAATGTAGTAGTTTTACAATCTTTTGTAGTGCCATTGTTGAGTAGGTTTATTTCGCAGGAAGAGGCTACATATGCCTTGGATGATTCTTTCAGCGATCTGCATGACTTAAATTCAGCGTTAATATCAAGGCGTTGTTTGACCATGTCGGAACTGGTATTAGGCGAAATAGTTGATCTATTTGCTCGTGTTCTATTAACGGAAGGTTGATAACGAAAATTATATGATGATCTGAGATGCCGGCTTGAGATGTCATTAGCTTGAAAAGATTCAATATATCATCTTCTTGATCTGGCAACTGTTGTGTTAGGGACAGGTTATTTCTGATTCTTACTGCTTCCCTTTTCAGTTGTTCGGGGGATTATAGTAACGGATCATTTAATGATGCGTATTGCTAGCTGAAGCGAAAGTGAGATGAAGTTTTGGAAGATCTTGGCTTGCCTTTTTTCTTGATTGACTTCTTTTAAAATTTCATTCTTCTTTTCCTTCAGACAGTTGAGCCGAGACGTTGTTTCATACTGATTTCGTTTCATGATGTTTATGGTTGAGTCTATAACTGATGTGAGTGTTTTAAGAACGTCACTGATATGGATTTCATTGTTGTTGATTTTGTTTATCGTGGCTGACATATACATTGCGTAATCGAAATCCAGAACTCCAATAATTTTTTGGCGATATTTCCTACTATGTCCAACGCGCCGCATTTCTTTCGTTGCCTTAAGAGCATCGCGTTGTCTACACGTAGATTTGTACTTACGTGTAGATAGTGGTCAACTAACGGAGAGCAGTTAACATCATGTAGTACTTTGTTGCAAAGATGTTGAAGGGTATACGTCCCATTGATCAATGTGTTCAGTTCGTCCTTTATAGGAATTAAATCGTAGTAGACAATGATTTTCCAATCTGTCGTTATCACATTGGTTGAACCAATAGCGTTGAAGTATAATCCTGGATTGGTTTCAAAAATCGTGATGTTGACGGGATGCGTTAATATGACGGGTAACAAAATCAACGTCAGTATCGAAATTACAGATGACCACAGAGAGAACTTCATTCTTTTTTTTGGTACTTGTTTGTCTTCTGGAGTTCGTCGTGCGGGTGATCTGGTCTCGATTTCATCTTTCGCAATGGACTTAACAGGGAGTGGGGCTAGACGATGAATTGGTCTTTTCCACGTTCCTCTCGCTGTTTGTGACCAGAACTCTTGCTTAAGTTGAGATATCAATCTCCACCGTGCCGTTAGTGATCGTTTTTTATCAGTTGAATCTGCATCTACCTGTGCTACTAGTGGTTCTCCAATCAAAAAATGTCCTGGAGTGAGGGCTGTTAAATCAGTTGGATCGCTTGACATAGGTGTAATCGGCCTGGAATTTAAAATTGCTTCGGTCTCAATGATGACGGTTTCGAGTTCCTCGTAGGTGAGTGATGCTGTCGAAACGTTTCTCATCAACAAGTGCTTTGCTGATTTGACTGCAGCTTCCCACAATCCGCCAAAGTGCGGTGCACGAGGAGGAATAAATTTGAATTCAATTCCCTTTTGACTACAAGCGTTGGTTATTGTTTCTTGTGCTGTGGTGGCGTAAATCGTCTTACTGAGTTCTTGTAGTTTATTGTTAGCGCCTACAAAATTAATGGCGTTGTCGCAGTACAACGTTTTACATCTTCCTCGTCGACTTATAAAGCGTTTTAGGGCAGCAATGAATGCTTCTGTTGTTAAATCACTTACCACCTCCAGATGAATCGCCTTTGTGGCAAAACAGCAAAACACTGCAACGTATAACTTGTGAGGTTTTTTACCTCTAATCTTGTAGTGAACCCATAGTGGGCCCCAATAGTCAACACCGGTATTTAAGAATGGTAGTTCTGGCGTGACTCGGTCGATAGGTAAGTTGCCCATTACTTGATAGGCGACGACTCGCAAGAGGAAGTTGAATGAGTTTCGATGGTTTAAATAATAGATCAGTTCTAATGCTGGGGAGGTTGCTGCGGCAGACATTGCCGTCTTCTCCTTCTTTTTTTCTAAATCGCTCTCTATTGCTAGAGCCCTTGAAATTGGTGGTGGCATCATTGACTCCTCTCCGTGTAGAAATAGCGGACCGTAGAGCCAAAGGTTACAGGATAGCAGTTTGTCTGGAGTTAATCCTCTTGAGAGGAAATCTGCAGGGTTATGTTGAGACCGAACATGACGCCACTGATTTGAACTTAATATTTGTTGTATTTTTGATACCCTGTTTGCCACAAATGTGTGGAAAGATGACGCCGTAGAGTTTATTCATTGCAGCACAATTTCGGAGTCTGTCCATAGATATGTGGGAGAGTTAACTAGGCATAAATCCTTACTTACACGCGCTGCGAGTTCCGCTCCTTTGTTGTTTCAGTGGGGCGACACGAGACTTTGAACACAGCATTCTCACCAATACCCTCTTGGAAGCATGCGTAGAACGGAGGTAAGCAACCGCCCCAAAAGCTCTTTCAGATGCATCTGCGAAGACGTGTATTTGCACTGTCAAGGGAATCTGCTTATCGAACATATGTCTGGGAATCTGAGTCTGGTTTAGTGTTGCTAGATTAGAACAGAATGATACCCAGAACCTTTGTAAGTCGATGGGTAGCTCCTCATCCCAAGACAGCTTCATTTCCCAAAACGTCTGGATGAATAATTTGGCTACAACAACTACTGGTCCTAATATTCCTAATGGGTCAAAGATTTGCGCTAAATTTGACGTCACTACACGTTTGCTGATTAACGTGCTGTCAGAAACCTTTACCTTGACACAGAATGCATCTGCCTTTGGTCTCCAAGTTAAACCCAATGTTTTTATTTTCGAGACTTCATCGCTGTCGAAGTCTAGATTTACTTCCTGATCTTCTTTAGAAATTCCTTGCAGAAGTTTTGGGTGATTTGCGCACCACTTATGCGGTTTGAAACCCGCACCGGTTAATAATGCTATTAATTGACTCTGCATCTCAAGTGCTGTTGTCAAAGTATCGGAGCCACTCAAACCATCGTCAACGTAAAAATCATCTCGTAATGCTTGAGCTCCCAATGGATGACTTGTTGTATGTTGTACTGCCAAAACTTGTAGGCATTTTGTTGCGAGATAGGGCGCTGAAGTGGTACCGTAGGTGACTGTGTTCAAATGAAAATACTTTAGGTTCTCTGTAGGCTCGTTTCTCCATAGTATCAGCTGGTAAGCCTTGTCCATCGTGTCAATGAGAACTTGACGGTACATTTTTTCGATGTCTGTAGTAAATACATATCGATGAAGCCGGAATCGCAACAATATTGAGAATAAATCACTTTGTGTAGATGGACCGGAATGAAGTATGTCATTCAATGATACTCCCGATGATGTCTTTGCTGATGCATCAAAGACCACACGTAATTTAGTTGTACTCTTATCTGGTCTTAGAACGCAGTGATGAGGTATGATGTAATGTGACGCTGGTATGTCGTCAGCTGGGATTTCTGTCATGTGCTTTAGCGCCTCATATTCCTTCATGAACTTGGAGTAGTCCGCCTTTAATGCTGCATCTCTGCTTAACCGTTTTTCTAGTGCTAAGAACCTGCTCAACGCCATGGCCTTTGAGTCTCGTAAGGCCGAGGGGTTGTCAGAAAACGGCAACCTGACAATAAATCTTCCTGATGGATCTCTGCGAAAGTTCTGCATGAAGTGTTTTTCACAATATTGTTCTGCTGTCGTGAAATTGTTGGTTTGGGAATCCTGGAGGTCATCTAACTTCCAAAATCGTTCAATAAGTTCGTCGGTGGACAAATCGTTTTTATCATATATGGCACACGTCACAGAATTCTCAGCTGGTTGATCAACTCGGCCGCATACTAACCACCCGAACGCACTGTTTTGTAACATGGGTAGATTTTTAGCGAGCTTTATCTTCTCAGGCAGCATTAACTCGTGGTAGAATTCAGCTCCAAGTAAAACGTCTATCTTGTTTGTTTTTGAAAATTCAGGATCTGCTAACTCAAGGTTTGCAGGTAGATGCCATTTTGAAGTGTCTAACAATTGTGTAGGCTGTGGTGACACTATTTTTGGCAAAATGAAAGCCTCAAATCGCGAAAAGAACTTGCCGCTCGATGATTTCATGGTGAGGTTGATTCTATGTTTGCTTGTTTTTACGTTTTGTCCAATTCCTTCGATGCACACTGAGCCCGCCGATGGTTTAATTGCTAGATGTTTTATGAGTCGTTCTGTGACCCGGAGTCTAGAATGGCTCGAAAAGTATTCGTTTGGCCGTTATTTGCGGTTATCACAATTTTTTCTGTTGCTAATAACACATATTTTTGGGTTTGTGGACAGGAATTGTACGCTGCCAGTGTTGCTGACGGAGTTTTATTACTTGGCGTTAGTGATGACGGAGCCGTCTGCTGATTTTGGAGTTGGTACCCTCCAACCTTGTTGACCCTTGACCTGTTGTTATCCAAATGAAGCAATGTGTTATGTTTCTGTGAACACTTGTTGCATGACCGCGATGAACATGCCCTTGAGGTGTGACCTGAGCGCAAACAATTGACGCACAGATTTTGTTTTTGTATCCATTTTAGTCTATCGGCTGCACACATTTTTATAAATCGCTCGCAGTAATAAATTGGATGGTTGTTTATGTTGCAGAAGCTACATTTTGTAAATTTATCACTGTTGTTTTCGTGAATGGCCAATGTAACTGTTGTATGTTGAAGTTTTTCTTTTCTTCCTATTGCTGCAAGGGACTGAAAGCGATTTTTAAGGAATGCGAGAAAATTTTCAATTGCTTGTAGTTCACGTGGGTTTGTCAGCGATTGCTAGAACAGAGCATGAGTCTGATGATCCAATTTTTTTACTAGTAAGTGCAGTAAAAAAGGGTCCCATCCTGTTGTCTGGATTCCAAAAACTCTCCTGTACACTGTCATGCAGATTTTTTATGGATGAAGCTTCGGGCACGATTGGTCGTTGTGCCAGGATTTTATTTAGAAGCGCTGTTGACAAAACCCTTTTGTTGCTAATTCTGTCTTGCATTATGTGCCAGGCTGACTCATAATTCTCTTCGCTTAATTGAAGGTGCCGAATAAGCCGTTCGCCTTCACCAGATATATTGGCTTTTAGATACCTTTTTTTTTGAACAGCTGATATATTTTGCTCATGAATCATTTTTGTAAAAATGTCTCTGAATTGCTGCCATTTCAGATAGTCTCCATCAAATTTTGGTATTGTCATTTTTGGTAGTTGCAGCATTGACTCACTGCGATTGTTTTTTCCTCACAACTGTATCCTAGTCATTGGCACACAGAAAAATTCGTTTATTACGTACCGCATCCTCCAGCATAATATATGATTCCAGACTGTAACCGGCACTTGTTGGATCCGCACAAAGATCCCATATGGAGTAATTTAGGCACTCAATTTCATTCCAAAGTTTGGTTAATGACTCTAGGTGTGTTTTTTTTGTAATTAGAAGATGACTCTTGACTTCTGTCAATTCCTGTCAGGAGGCGTTGTAGGGAGCTTGACATTGCTGTTTGTGTTCTTATCATTCCTTCAATTTTCGCGTTGCTAATGTAGGTCGAATTGTCTGTGTTTCTTGAATTTAAAGATGCTGACTGCTCTTTTTGTTTTGAATTGTGTGGTTCGTCCACTTTTTTGCGCCAAGTGGCCGATGTTCCTTGAGGTTCTTCTTCTTCAAAAGATGCACTTGCCTCTTCAAATATTTTAATGTAAGTATTGTACATCTCTTGGATCTTTGCGTAATAGTTATTTGTGAAATACTTTTTTCCAAGGATACATTCTTATTTGTACGGATTTGATTGTCGATGTTTTCGAAATAGTCCCATGCAACATTAAGTTGCTTTCGTCTATCGTCATAGTATTGCTTCTTTACCTTGCGATTCGCGCCATCTTGTTTGTAGTTAGAAATTATGCTTTGTATTGCTTGGCCAGTTTTTGATTGTTCTGACAACAATGATTCAATATCTGGCATGATTGTACTTTTCCACAAACTTTACACAGAGTTTAGGTTGATACGTGTGCGTATCTGTGGTCACCAAATGTTGAATTGATTATGTTATTTGTCCTGAGTACAAACTAGGACCTCAGTTTTTGTTGCAATCAAGTTCTTGGATTTGTTACCCGCTAACTGTGGAAAATGGTTTACGTTATCCTGAGTACACAACTTGGATTGTTATGTGTTGTTGCAATCAAGTACTTGGACTTGTTGCTCGCAAATTGACACTGATCGATGATAGGTTTAATGACGACTACCTTTATTGAATAAAGACATATGCTTATATACATAATGATTTAAACCAAAATCCAGTGAAAACAATTAAGAAATAAAATTAAATCAAGTAATAAATAATTAAATGTTGTGTCAGCAAAATGATGTTGGCCGTTGACTTGCTAGCTATGGAGTTCACTGACTGCACACTAGCGTCAGCATAATGAGCTTGGTCGTTGACTTGCTAGCTACGGGAGTCACTGACTGTACACTAGCGTCAGCAGAATGAGTTCAGTGACAGGCGTACTAGCGTCAGCATGCAGGTGTTCACGGCGTAGGGTCGAATGACCGTACTTAAGCGTCATCGTAGTTTTGTTAATGTGGTGTGATTGATCGCGAGTAAATGTGCGAATGTACATTGCGAGCTTGTGCACATGCGTCAAAAATAGAAATCTAGCAATCTTACGAACATGCGTTTCTTTATCTAAGTACGAACGTTCGCAGATAACTCATTTTTTTCTTGACTCCCATAAGAGCCTATGTAATTTTGACAGTTGATTTTGTACTTTGTCTTTAGTTCCTCCAATTGTGTCTCAGGCTTAAGCGTGAAAAGCAAAATGTCACATTTCTGTATTGTAAACATTTTGTCGCCCGCCAATAACCAACAAATTTCATCAGAAATTGTGAAGCCATACTGCATAGATGACAATCTCTTATTTTCTGCAAACAATGGCCTATGATAGACACATATATATATATATATATATATATATATATATATATCTATATATGTATATATGTATATAGCGTTTCTATGTAGTTAGGTTATTGAACGCTACCAACGCAAAGTCATTGATCTTTTGCTTAGTCAGCAAAATCAATGCACGCTTCCGTGTTGAAGCCATCGACCGCGGGCTGTGACAAGTTACAGCTGCAGCATGTTAAGGCTCCGAAATAATTAAATATGATTAATATGCACTTTGTTTTGATTTCGCAAAAGCAACCTTTTTTTTGTTAAGTTATGTTGTGTCAGGTATTTTATACGACTAAGGAAATTTATTATTGTAACTAATATAAGAAAAATGTATATAAAGAATGAAAGCCAATAAATTTGACAGCCATAAATATAGAATGGCAATAAAGAATGACAGCCATATTCTAAGCGTCACGGAGACGAAAACGATAATCGTCTCTCGACAGTCACGAAAACTCAGTCACTGCAATCCAAGAGTCACGAAATTAAAATCGTCTATCTAATACGTGAACGTCACCTCAATTGAGGTTGCGCTCATCGCTATTTTTACGTGCAAGAAAGGTTTTTGAAGAAGATAGAATAGAAACATACGATATTCTCGTCATATATTAATAGGCATAATCGATATTAAAAATATATATTATGTTTATTATTTTCGAAAATAATATTATTTTTTAATGAACGGTTACTTATTGTTGTGTTTTATGTTTCCCAAGTTTTATCGCAGTTTCTATACAGGTTCGCGGGAAATATGCAAACTTGTCAATTTTTTTTTTTTGTGTTTATAACACGTTTTTTTTTGTTATAATTTACATAGACATATTTGAATATTTATATATCTTTATATTTGATATTTCTGTGGGCTTTATGGCCAAAAATAATCTTTTATTAAATATATTAAAAAATACAGCGCAAGCTTAAGAAAGGGTCAACGCAAATCAATTACTTTTGTATTTATATCTATTTTATCAATCACTGCAAATTTTCACACTTTCTTGCACAAGATTTTAAAAATAAACTAGTAAAGGTGTTGTCTACAGCCGGGCTGTAGCCGAAATACCCTACACCTTAAAGCTGCATATATACTCGTATATATATTTAGAAGTATAATATACTCGTATATATATATACGATATAATATACTCGTATATATATACATTATATATATTATATATCTAATAATAAATATACAATATATATAATAATAATAATGAAAACAAAAAAATTTTTTTTTAAAACTGGGCGGATCACGCCCATATTTGGCATATTAACTGGAAGCATTAGTCTAAACCTACATATAAAATTTTCTTGTCTTCTCTCAAAAAGTGATGCTGATATGGCTTTTTTTAACAGGCAAAACAGAGGTACCTGCACTCTCGATATAAAAAGTAGGCGTGATCCTTGGGCGATTTTGCCCATTTTCAATACGAAACACCCCAACATAGCAACGAATATTTTTGCCAAATTTCATTTTGAAATCTTAATCCGTTCTCCTGTGATCGTGATTTCAACGGACAGACAGACAGACAGACAGACGGACAGACATCGTTATTTCAATTTTGGTGGTGATGCTGATCAAGAATATATATACTTTTCCATATCTATCTTGTCTAGTTCTATGCGTTACACACTCCGGTAGAAAGTGAATATACCCTCAACCTTAAGGTGTAGGGTATAAAAACACGTGTATTTTTTTTGTTTGCAATCAAAGCGAAATCTAAAGAACATAGTAACAACATTTTTGTCAGCAACCACCATGATCACCAGCACTGAAAATTCTATCTTCTTCAAAAACCTTTCTTGTACGTAAAAATAGCGAAGTGCGCAACCTAAATTTAGGTGAAGTTCACGTCTTAGATAGACGATTTTATTTTCGTGACTCTTGGATTCCAGTGACTGAGTTTTCGTGACTCTCGAGAGACGATTATCGTTCTCGTCTCCGTGACGCTTAGAATATGGCTGTTAGTTCAAATGCTAAGTTTCACACTGTGTCAAGGTGAACCTCGGTGCAAGTACCAGTACTTTCCATGAATTGTTTGCTTCAGCAATGAACCATGTTGTATTGTGTATGCTGCGTTGTGGAAATATCAAGTAACTTCTGGATCTTTCGCTAGCGCATATGCTAGCGCCACAATATACTAGCACATAAATCAGTGATTTATGTTTACAAATTATTTTGTTAATAAATTGTTATGTTTCCGAATAACTTTAGTGTGTTAAACACAGTCGGAGCAAAAAGCAACAGCAACAACTCACGGCAACAAGAAATTCCATGGCGTTAATTATAATGGCTTGGCAACGTTGCTCAACAACAAAATCAAATTCTCACTGCCATATGTCAATAACATAAAATAAAACTTTTAGATCACGACTGAAATCCCAAAGAAAATTAGTCACAGCAATTTGCATTGAAGTTAAGGTCAAATTAAATTTTTCCAACCTTTTTTCTCAATCTCCATAAGAGCCTATACTACAACCATAGCGACTAGCGTCTAGCGGCACTGAAAGCGCCGCTAAGTTCCACTGAATAAAACTAAACAATAACGGCTAGCGCTTAACGGCGTTTGTAAAAAAAAAGACAATAAAAGGTGATAAAAAATGGAAAACGAATACTCAGTATTCGTATTTACCAATAGTTAATTTTTAAAATGTTAAAAATTTGAGACTTTCTCATATTGCTCTCTCACAAATGTCAAAAGAGAAACAACAACTGGGAAAGAGTACATAAATATTTTGGCCGCTAAGGAAAAATTAGAAATAGATTGAAGGCTAGCGTCGAGCGGCGCAGCGGCGTAGCGGCGACTGGAAAGATTAATTGTTTTTTCTTGTTCCCATAACCACTCATGTAAATTGAGAGTTCATTTGAGCGCTAGACGCTAGTCGCTATGGTTGTGGTTATGGCTTATGTAAATTTGACAGTTTTAAATGTAACTTGTCTCATGTTGCCTGTTGACTGTGTTTATTGCTTGAGATTTCAACGCAGGCTACTCGTTACAGAGCACCTCGAGATGGTGCGCGGACTTAAGGTGACAGAGAAAATGAAGCCCTAGAAAACGTCGACTGCGATCATACGGCAGAAACTACGTGTTCGTGTGTATGTTCGAAGCGATGCTCATAGCAAAGCAGAATTGTATTATCGCTTAAGGAGTGAACGCTGGACAAACAGCAGCTATTAAATTGTTAATGAGTGGAAAGAAATAGGAAGATTCTGTGAGTTGAAGGAATTCAACTTTGTTTTCGTCGATTGCACCAACAAAATATATGCAGTCTGTCCGTCTGCGAAGGTTGAATTTTTTTGTGCATGATTTGGTTTCTTGCATTGATATTTTAGTGAAGTTTGATATTTTCAGCTTCTGATCATTTTTCGCTTTTCTATTCAATTTGCTCCTTTCGCACTTATGGAGTACAATTTTAATGCGGGTGTGGAAAAGGTACTGCTGATTTTAAAAAATAGCTCAGTTGAATAAAATAAGAACAAAGAAGATTTTATTTATTTTAAGTACAATTAAGAAAACTAAAAAATTTTCCTCATTTGTCATTGAACATTAATTATTAAATTTTTTTTTAATTTCCCTAAAATTGTTTTTTTTTTTTTTGTATTAGCACTTTGCTGATTTAAAGTTTAGAATTATAAAGAAGTACGTATATTTAAGAAAGCTTAAATAAATTAATTTAATAATTAATTAATTAACTAATCTATACTAATTAATATACATATGTAAGTTAACTAACTACTTTTTAAAGGAGCACTACCTTTTTCTATTCCCGCATTAAAATTGTAGTCAATAAGTGCGAAAGGAGCAAATTGAACAGAAAGCAAAAAATTACTAGAAGCTGAAAATATAAAACTTCGCCAAAATATCAACGGAAGAAACCAAATAATGTACAAAAACAAAATATTCAACCTTGCCAGATGGACAGGCTGCATATATTTTGTTAGTGCAATAGACGAAAACAAAGTCGAATTCCTTCAACTCACAGAATCTTCCTATTCCTTTCCACTCATTAACAATTTAATAGCTTGTTGTAGGTCGGAATTGTGAAAGCTATCCAAACTAAATAAAACTTAACGTCACATACATTTTGGCCAATTGTTAACAACGCTTAACGTAATTAACAACACATACTTTTGGGCACAATGTAAAATATTCAATAAATGACGGTCGTTGTCACCAAGTTCAAGTCAACGAACGCTCGACCGAACTAGGCCACATTATTAGCTTAATAAGCATAAGCTTAAAGTTTGCGTCGAATGAACACGGAAATAATTATTGCAATAATTCGCACTTTTGTATCAAGAATTATTGCGAAACATAGCTTGTTCACAATTCTGATCGATACGAAACTATAAATAAGAAACGCTCAGACTTAAGCGAGGGATTGTAATTTTGAACGCGAAAGGTGTAAGTTGAATAAAGTCAAATAAAACTTAACCAACATTTGTCGATTAATAATTAACTACGGCCTTGTGGCCATATATGAATGAAATATAGCGGGGCTCGCTTAAAAGCCAAATACAGTTCGGCCTTGTGGCCAGCACTCAATATAGCGGGGCTCGCTTAAAAGCCAACCAAAAAGCACGGCCTTGTGGCCAGCCTAAGTCGGCGTGACTCGCCAGATAATAAGTCAACCCACACACACACACACACAAACTCTAATAGGCTTCATCTTCGGATCGTGAAACTATGCTCGGTGTAGCATATGTGCACGACACAGTAGTGTAACAAAAGAGATACAACATTTTGGCGCAGCCGGTACTTCGAACCGATAATCGTTAGTTAGTAAATTTTTTTTTTAAAGTAGATACAAATTTTTTTCCATCGTTTAAAAATTTCTTCAAAGAAACATCTTGAAACTAAAATCATTGACAAAAATTAATTTGTTTAAAAAATAATCATCATTAAATTTAACCAATACAAAAATTTGGCAATAATCGAATCAAATAAGACAATAAACTCGAGAAGTATTAAAGTACTTTGGCTAGCACGCATTGAAAGCAGGTCAAATAACTTGGAGTCAATGCTCTAGCGAAGCGTCGCTACGTCCGCGCATTTGGTTTAATTCAGAGTTTGAAATTTTAAAGAAATAAACAGAAAAAGCAAAAATTAAGAAAAAAAAAACTTGAGCATGAAATTAAATGCATCGCTTGCATAATTATGAACAACTGTTTAAAGCGGAGCCATAGTAAGAATTAAAAAGAATAAAAAAAAAAAGGGGGAAGCAAGAACACAAATAATATGACTTGTTTACATGGCACGAGTCAGATTAATAAAAATAGAAAAATATCGTGAGAAATTTTGATAAATTTTATTTTACAGTAATAACTCGCGAAGAATAACAGTTTTAAGCGCATTAAGACAAAATAAATTAATGGCAGAGTCGTCACAGTTACAAAATTACATAAAATTACAAAGGGTCCACAGAGAACTTGAAAGACAGTTAGAAGAATTAGTTACGAAAATTTGGGATATTCTAAAAGGAACAGTATCAAACAAAGAGAATCTAGAGTTAATAAAAGGGAGATTAAGAGAATTAGGTAGAATTACCCAGGTAGAAAAATTAGACAGAATTATAGAAGAGTTAATTTCGTTCACTAAGAAAATAATACAAAATAAAGACCAACAATTGGATGATTGGGAATCAGAATTTAGAGCGTTAAAAAATCGTTACGACAACAATCTAGTTGATAAACAGTTTCAAGAAGAACTAATACAGACTTTAGAAGCAGAAAATAAAACGCTTTCTGGCTTGTTAAATAAAAAAGGACTAACAGAAGAGACTTTAAATAAAATACTGTCGCAATCGCCGCAGAAATCAAAAGAAGTTTATATTTCCTTAGAAAGCGCAAACAAAAAAGTACAGGAATTAAAAGAGCAAAATAGGCTTCTAAGCCAGGAAATTGAGCTATTAAGCGAACAGTCACTCGTCCATAAAGAAGCTCTTGTAGCTGATATTTGCCCATCGGAAATAAATAATATTCAATTTCCACAGTTTGCACACACAACGACCAACTGCAAAATGAGTATAGCAGAGATATCGAAGATTGTAAATGGATTAGTACCCCTGTTCTCCGCAACGCAATCACCAGACTTAAGGGGAGAAGTCTACAAATTTATACAGGGCTGCGAACTGGCTACTAAAGGAGTAGGTCCGAGTAATATCCAAGATTACATAGACTGCATCAAACTTCGACTACATGGAGATGCGTTCGACTTAGTACGTTCAAAACCGGTTGAAAGCTTGGAAGAACTTTATCTAACCATAAAAAGAGCATATCTGCCAACCGTGTCACTAGAGTCGGTTTTAACTAATTTACAAAGTTGTAGCCAAGCAAGTAATGAAGACGTTAGACATTTCGGCAGACGGCTAAATACACTTAGAGCTCAAGCGACCGAAATCGTAAAAAATTTTTATAAAGGTCAAGGCGATAGCGCGTTGTTAAACATGGTTGAAACAACAACAAAAACAGCATTTAAATCTGGATTAAAAGACGCAACGCTTCGGGTCCATATGCTAAACGTTGTAGGTAAAACGATTGAAGAAATGATCGAAATTGCTGTTGACACATATGAAACTATACAAAGGAGTAATGCTCTGCATACAGGCTCGTTAAATATCAACATGACATCAGCCCTTTCAACAATGATACCAACAAACATTTCTTATACACACAACGAACGTTACCAAACAAATCCTACATTTAGAGAATTGAACAACAACATCGATAACAAACCCAGCGGATTGCAAGATAGAATAGTCTGCTCTTTTTGTAATAAACGGCGACATACAAGGGACGAATGTCTACTCAGGAAAAACACGCCATATTGTGAAGAATGTCGCAGGTATGGTCACGAAGTTAGTAGTAGATGTAAAACTCAAACTCCGAAAGACAACTGCCAAAACCACAACGGAAATCCATTCAGGAGAAACGATTATCAGCAACAAAGGCAGCAACAACCACGACAAAACAAAAACAGTTATAGACAGGATAATCAGGAAAGGCAACGACAAACACAACAGGGAAAATTTACAACCGAATCATCGATAAAGAGGACGGAGCCGAAAAGTCTGGTTTGCAACCGACAAGGACATTTGTTGAAGGACTGCCAAGCTAAGAGAAACTGGGAAATGTTTCAGGGAAACAGACAGGGGCCCAGACAAGGCCAATAAGCTGGGAACCCAAAAATTTAAGTAACTCGAGGCCAAATGAAGTGGTAATAGTTAATCCGACATCAAAAGCGATTGTGGAAACGTTGCCGACTTCGAAGTGTATTAATGAAAGCAGCAGTCAAATTATAAATAACGAAGTACGAAGTTCAAAAAGAAATTGTACGGTCGAAGAAATATTTGTAACATCAGCGATAACAGGTGAAAAAGTCATACAACTCGGAACACAATTAATAATGATAATTTTACTTATTATACATTTAATGTGCTCAACAATTTCCGACTGCTTTTTAGCAGGTTACAAATGCTGTAAATTATTGAATGAAAAATATAATGAATTAGACTATTTGACTCACATAAAAAATGTCGCAGGAAATACAGTGTTAAAGCTGATGGCTGCAAAAGATGCAGTTATGCTAAAATACTTAAAGCAAAACAAATTTCCAACCTTTCCTTGGTTAACATGCAATCATCTCGACAACAGCACGATGTCCAAAATTACTCAAAACAAGTTAAATGATGTGTTCATTGAATTACCCTGCAAAGAGGCTATAAATGAAAAACTCACTTTACTTGTAGATACGGGAGCGGACACGAGCTTAGTAAAAGCAAATGCGTTGAAACCAAGTTCAATTCTGAACAAATCCGATAAAAAAGAATTGAGTGGAGCTTTCGGTGGGCGAATCACCACACAAGGGTCTATTAATATATATCATAATGCTATCCAAAATTTGAATTTTAAGATGCATACAGTACAGCTTGAACAAGGTGTACCAGCGGACGGCATTTTAGGAAGAGATAATTTATGGAACAGATCCATTATAAACACTCTCACAAAGAATTTGACATTTTTTAACAACAGCAAACAGTTCGTTACAAAATTACCATTTAAATGCTTAAAAAGTGATAATAGTCAGACCATAAATAACACAGTAGTAAATGCAAGAACCGTCAGATTAACTAAGTTAAAAGTTAAAACTAAACTCACGACTGTTGTGGTAAATAAACAAGAAATTGCACCGGGAATATACCTAGGAGAAACGCTGTCTAATGTAAAAGATGGCAAAGTAACAGTTCCAATTTTAAATTCGACGTCGAAAGATTTCAATCTCAATGACAACTTTTCGCCGAAATTTAGTGATTTCAATAAATATAATATAAGTGGAACATCATCTAGTTTTAAGAGTACAATCAACAATATAGTTGGTGTAAACAAAACGCAAAGAATTAATAGATTAATGGAAGAATTAGATTTGGACCCTTCTCTAAATATAGAGGAAAGAGAATCAATTATAGAACTATGCAAGTCTTACCACGACATTTTCCTTTTAGAGGGTGACAAATTAACATTCACACCGGTCTTGACGCACAAAATTCTAACAAAGACGGACCAACCGCCGATTAACCAAAAACAATATCGCATTCCCCATACAAACAAAGAAGAAATAAATAAGCAGATTCAAAAGCTATTAGATGAAAATTTGATATCGCCAAGCGTGTCTCCATGGAACTCTCCACTGCCGTTAGTGCCCAAAAAGAGTGGAAAAGATGGCGAGAAAAAATGGCGATTAGTAATTGATTACAGGAAGTTAAACGAAGCAACAGTTAAACAAGTCTTCCCACTACCTCGAATTGATGAAATATTGGACCAGTTAGGAAACAGTCGCTATTTTTCGACACTTGATTTAGCCAGTGGATATCACCAAGTGCTAATGGATAAAAAGGATAAACAAAAAACCGCATTTAGTTCTGCATTGGGACATTTCGAGTTTAACAGAATGCCATTTGGATTAACAGGAGCTCCAGCAACATTTCAGCGTTTAATGAACCATATTCTAACAGGACTACAAGGAATTGACTGTTTTGTTTATTTAGACGACATAGTGATATATGGAAGCAATCTGGCTCAACATAAAAACCGATTAACTAAAGTTTTCGAATTAATGAGAAAAAACTGTTTAAAACTCAACATAAGTAAATGTCAGTTTCTACGACGAGAGGTCGTGTACCTAGGCCATAAATGTTCAGAAAAGGGAGCCCTACCCGATCCAAGCAAAGTAGAATGTGTTAAAAACATTCTACCCCCGAAAAACAGAAAACAAGTACAAGCATTTCTCGGTTTAATAAATTACTACAGAAAATTTATAAAAGATACAGCTAAAATAGCGTTACCAATAAATAAATTATTACGTAAGGACGCTAAGTTTGTTTGGTCGGACAACTGCCAAAAAGCTTTCGAGCTGTTGAAAGAAGCAGTCATGACACCACCAGTGCTGGCATATCCCGATTTTTCACGAGAATTCCTTTTAACTACCGATGCAAGTAATGAAGCATTAGGTGCAGTATTATCACAAGGCAAAGTAGGCGAGGATAGACCAATAGCTTTCGCCAGTCGGGCATTAAGTGACACGGAAAAACGATATTCGACAATAGAAAGGGAATTTCTAGCAATAGTGTGGGCAACAAGGAACTTCAGGGCATATCTATTAGGTAGACATTTCAAAATCTTAACAGACCACCAACCACTAAGAGGAATAGCAAATTTAAAAGATCAAACTTCAAGATTAGCAAGATTTAGACACAAATTATCAGAATACGATTTCGAAATTTTATATAAACCAGGAAAGAAAAACCTTAATGCAGATGCGTTAAGCAGGATACCACAAAACAAAATAGTAGCAGTGCAAACACGATCACAACATAGAAAAAAACAAATTCAAATCACAGAACCCAAAGCAATAACGCCAAACTGCGATTCAGTCGAACCTGATAGCCCAAAGGCTATTGGAAACAATAGTATAATTTTGCTGACAGATCCAAAGGAGATACAAACTGTAATAAAAGACTTCCACAATACCCCATTAGGCGGACATCAAGGAACAGTGAAAACTTATCTGCGCATTAGGCAACAATATAGGTGGCCAGGAATGCAAAAACAGATAAAAGAATATGTTAAAACATGTCCAAAATGTCAAGTTAACAAAAGTTCAAAATTGACGAAAATGCCGCTAGTTTTGACTGATACACCAGTTCGGCCGTTCGATAAAGTATATATGGACATAGTAGGAATTTTGCCAGAAACTGTGTCAGGCAACAAATATATTTTAACTTTCCAAGATGATTTTTCTAAATTCATGGCATGCGCAGCCATCCCAGACGCAGAGGCAAGCACAGTAGCTAGGGTTTTCTATGACGAGATTATAACACGTTTTGGCATACCAAGACTGTTAATAACAGATAACGGTACAAATTTCATTTCCAAATTATTCTCAGACACTTGCAAACTTCTAGGCATTAAAAAACTACACATAACACCGTATCATCCACAAGCAAATGGTTCGTTAGAGCGCAGCCACCGACCTTTAGCAGAATATTTACGCAGTTTCGCTAAAGAGGATGGTTCAAATTGGGACCAGTGGTTAACAGCAGATATGCACGTTCATAACCATACGCCTCATATAACAACGAAGCAAACACCTTTCCGAACTTTATTCGGATTTGACATAGACATGCCAACGAATTTAAGACGAAAATGTAGTCCAATTTACAACACAGACGATCCAAACAAAGTACTTAAGTATCAGATACAAAGAGCACACGAGTTAGTTAAGAAAAATCAAGATAGGGCCAAGGAACTAGCTAAAAATCAATACGATAATAAGTTAAATTCAATAGAATACAAAGTAGGTGATAAGGTATTACTGAAAAATCAAATGAGGAAAAACAAATTTTCTCCGATATGGATAGGACCCTATGTAGTTAAGCAAATTAAATCTCCCGTAACTACAATTATACTAGTGAAAGGTAAAGAAAAACCATATCATAACAACCTACTTAAGTTATATAAAAGCAAATAATCTGGTAAAATTAAATATAATAGTAATAATAGGTTAACTCAGATAACAAAAAATTTTTTTTTTTAGTTAATATTAATAATAATATAATATGACAAAGGTTCATGCACTCAGAACGGAAAGTCATTGCACTATGAGTTTCCGCTCTAGGCCGTGCAACCGGTTATACGACACCACTTTGCACATTTTGCTTGCGCGTTTTGTTTTTAATTAAAAAGTTGCATAAGAAAATTGAAATAAACCCAAAGAATATAAGATCCATAAAAATAAAGAATATAAAAAGCCCAAAGAAAAACGATAAGAACAATTAATTAGAATAATATAAAACGAATATTAGCCACAATTAATAATATGTAATGCTAACATCAAGATAACAAAAATAGCAGAATATATAACTTACAATAGACATACAATAAACATACAATTTCTAAATATTCATTAACAAATAACACAATTATGATGCGTATATATGCTACATACATAATAATCAATTTTACATATACATTGTAAGACACAGGAGCAAAAACAATTCACATTCACATTATTATCTTCCCCTTTATATAAGTAAGTTAATAATGAAGTTAACAATTAGTAATTAACTTTTGTTTGATATTTCAAAGATAATAAATTATAATCGTTAATTTTGTAAATATATTTAATTGTATTTGTAACTTATAAGGTGTTTGGAAAACTGATCAATATATAAAAATAAACTGCAATATATATATGTTTGCATCCAAAACTTACTCATAACTACACAACAATGAATAATGTATACAATATGCATACAATTATAACTACAATAGTTAGTTTGAACTAAAATCATTAATAAAGTATACAGATTATTAATAAATATTCAATATTATATATTACTATCAATAAATATATACGTATATAGCTAAACAAAAACTAAATGGAAATTCAAAATTATCGCAAATAAACATAACAACATCACTGCAAATTTATTTTCGAATTAGTTAAAACATTTGATTAAATTGAAATAAATATACAAACATACTCTATCTATATGTTATACACAGGCAAACACAAATAATCCAACACATACAATGCATCATTCACACATTCATTCAACCAACCATAAAAACAGCAACAACAACAACAACAAGAGACGCTTAATCATCAATCAATGCTACAGCAAAGACACTCATTATAAATTGGCTTCATCGACGGTAGAAGGGAAAACGCCTCAAAAAAAAAAAAAAAAAAAAAAAAAAAAAAAAAAAAAAATTGAAGAGCCAATTTATTTCAACAAAGAAAAAACAAAATAAATTTCGTTCAGGTTGCAGAAAACAAGACAGCTAAAAGTTTTCAAAATGTATACAAAATTACGAATTATATATGAAGATATACAAATATACAGAAGAAAAAAAATTGCAGCAATACTCTAAAACAAATATCGTTATTTCATTCCGATCGAAGAGTTATGATATGGCGCTTAGTCACACACTGGTGTGATAAGAACATTTCGGTGGCAACAAGACAGGTCAAATGCGACAAACACTTACTGCATCGACACTGATGACAAACCGTTATTATCAACCGATATAAGTACAAGCGACCAAAACACTTCACAAATGTTCCAAATTTTAAATCGCAGTTAATTTATCTATTTCAATGGAACCGATTAAAAGAAACAATCATGAAGTAGACCAGAATGATGGCAGCATCTCACGACGCTGAAATCAACACATTTCTAAATTTTACTACAATGCAACCCAAACGTTAACAATGTTAGCTGCAGCATCGTCTCGAGGCACTAGATGTCAACGTCATCAAAGAGAGAAACATCATCCATATCGTCAAACATCATCATCGAGCTGAAACCTGACGCTTTCATCAGTCATTAATTTTCATTTACACACATGATTTCACCAAATGTAACACAATTACACATTTTGAAAAATAAAATGTAAATAAACTTAATTAAGCAACAATTAAGCTACACCCTCACGAATATACATTAATGTAAAAGAAAAATTTAATACTACAATATTAAATTTTTCTTACCCGAAGGGTGGAGGGATGTTGTAGGTCGGAATTGTGAAAGCTATCCAAACTAAATAAAACTTAACGTCACATACATTTTGGCCAATTGTTAACAACGCTTAACGTAATTAACAACACATACTTTTGGGCACAATGTAAAATATTCAATAAATGACGGTCGTTGTCACCAAGTTCAAGTCAACGAACGCTCGACCGAACTAGGCCACATTATTAGCTTAATAAGCATAAGCTTAAAGTTTGCGTCGAATGAACACGGAAATAATTATTGCAATAATTCGCACTTTTGTATCAAGAATTATTGCGAAACATAGCTTGTTCACAATTCTGATCGATACGAAACTATAAATAAGAAACGCTCAGACTTAAGCGAGGGATTGTAATTTTGAACGCGAAAGGTGTAAGTTGAATAAAGTCAAATAAAACTTAACCAACATTTGTCGATTAATAATTAACTACGGCCTTGTGGCCATATATGAATGAAATATAGCGGGGCTCGCTTAAAAGCCAAATACAGTTCGGCCTTGTGGCCAGCACTCAATATAGCGGGGCTCGCTTAAAAGCCAACCAAAAAGCACGGCCTTGTGGCCAGCCTAAGTCGGCGTGACTCGCCAGATAATAAGTCAACCCACACACACACACACACAAACTCTAATAGGCTTCATCTTCGGATCGTGAAACTATGCTCGGTGTAGCATATGTGCACGACACAGTAGTGTAACAAAAGAGATACAACAAGCTGATGTTTGTCCAGCGTTCACTCCTTAAGCGATAATACAATTCTGCTTTGCTATGAGCATCGCTTCGAACATACACACGAACTCGTAGTTTCTGCCGTATGATCGCAGTCGACGTTTTCTCGGGCTTCATTTTCTCTGTCACCTTAAGTCCGCGCACCATCTCGAGGTGCTCTGTAACGAGTAGCCTGCGTTGAAATCTCTTTACAATATATACTCGTTGGTTTGAGAGCCGATTTCTACGAAATCAGTTATACTCGTAAACACGGCGGTGACTGCAAAGCATAAAAATTACCAACAAATTCTCTCTTAGGTTTAGGTTCGCGGTTGGGCTGCTTTTGAGAGTTTTACACTATTTTGCTCTCTCAATTCTCCGAAAACCACGAAAAGCCCAAAGCAAAACACGAAGGAAACGCAAGCGCGTTAGATTAATTTTAAGGTTGTTAATTTTTTAACAGGCCCACATAACAAAACTTTAGCTACGCTAATGTTCATATATGTATATTATTTTTAGTTTTCTTAGGAGGTTTATAGATTTAGTTGGTTTATGCTGTTTCTTTTGCTTCAAATTACAAATTTAGGTTTTCATTAAAGTTCTTTTTTCTATTAGTTTTCTACTAATTTTTATATTTTGTTTACTTATATTTTTAGATACAATAATAATATTTTATTCAAATATAAATCTTGAAATAGAAAATATAAAAAATTGAAATCCTTTATAGAAACTTCGGCTTTCAACTAGACTTTACGATTCTTGTGGGTTCAATTTATGTATTTGTAAACAAAACTGTAAAAAGTATTAGTTGAAATATACTATTTGAATTACTTTAATATACCTACTTAAATGTCAATGACTTTGAGCATCTCTATGTTGTGGCGAAAATACAGCGCCATCTACACGTGATGCAATAAGACAATAATGCGATATACAGCGCCATCTATACGCCGATACGTGCAATATTTACGAGTGTTACCAAATCGTACAGTGTTACCAAATTGAATGAATATACTATACTACTATAGGAATTTTCAAGCAGATTCTCCCACAATCCACATTCTTCTGGAACAGCACACAATCCAACATTGCTGAAAGAAACAATTCATGGAAGGGAAGTTTCTCGACAATCCAGTAAGATCTGGAATAGTCTGGCTATAATCATGGAACAGTATAAATAGCAAGGAGTATATATTAATAAAGAGATTGCATGACTTTCCAATCGACCACCGAAATGAAAAAAACATTGGTTTGAACATGCATATCATACACATGGTTTGTTCAAACGGGTTGAAAGAGCTCGAAACTAACGTGAGCCAACATTTATAGAAAAACTAGTTGGTTACCCACGACTTCGTGCGCGTGGTAGAGTACTTATCTATCTATATAGCGAAATAGATACCCTATATACCACCCTTCACGCTATATGCATATAATATATCGTCGAAATAGGTGGGGGTTTAGTTTTGAAAAGGTAACAGACAGAAATACTTTCGCATTTATATATTAGTATGGAATAAAGTAAACAATAACATATCAACAGAAGATTCCCAATCAGACGACTAAAACTCATAAAGCCATACATATTGTTACGTAATTTCCAAAAATACCTCTTGAACTCTCTTCAGGTTCGATCGCTGGATTGTGAATAATCGAAAATTCGAAATCATAAAAAGTCGTTAGTTTCAAATAATAAATCAACTATTTATTATTGCTTGTTCTTATTTAACACTTCTTTACTATCGCTGTTTATAACTTGTACACGTAAACACTTACACACGATTCTTATTAGAAGCTATTCAACTATTTTATTCTTACACTTTTCAAACTGTTTCCACGATGTCGCTTGGTTGCTTTTCAAAATCATACTGTGTTCTCTGCTATGGTTTGTGTCTATTTATACTGTTCGATAATTATCGCTACGTTATCGTCAGACTACTCCAGATCTTACTGGAGAAACTTCCCTTTCCATGAATGGTTTGTTTCAGCAATGAATCATGTTCTATTGTGTATGCTGCGTTCTGGAAATATCAAGTTACTTCTGGATCTTTCGCTAGCGCTCGATAGATGTCGTTGTATTCCAGAAGAATGTGGATCGTGATTTGGTAACACTGTAAGATTTGGTAACACTCGTAAATATTGCACGTATCGGCGTGTAGATGGCGCTGTATATCACATTATTTTAGTTATTGCATGATGTATAGATGGCGCTGCATTTTCGCCACACTGCCCTCCATTTAAGTCTGATCGTCCCGATCAGACACCAAATTCCTTGATCCATACAGCGCAAGCCTCTCTAAATGGACAACTTTAATTTTACCACGTTTTTGTGTGTGTGACTGCATGCGATACACAAAATCATTCAGTCGCTTAATTACTTTGTACGGACCTTCCAACGATGTTTGCAGCTTTGGAGACATGCCCTTCCTCCGTTGCGGATTGTAGAGTAACACTAGGTCGCCCTCTTTGAATCCATCCGTATTCATACCTCGGTCATAGCGATCCTTCATTTTGTTACCACTTAGCTGTGTACGCCTCCTCACTATTTCGTGTATTTCGTTCATTTCAAATTGTAACGTGCCAGTAGTTGTATTCGGTTTCGGTAAGATCACTGCTTTTGCTAAATTTTAGATCCGTCGGAAGTCTCAAGTCTGAGCCAAAAACTACTTGCGCAGGTGAATGACCAGTAGTGTCATGGACTGCTGATCGGTAAGCCAATAAGAACATTTGAATGTGCTTATTCCAATTGCGCTGACATTTGCCCACGACTTTCCACAGATGCTCTTCTAATGTGCGGTTGAACCTTTCCACCATGCCATCTGACTCCGGATGTAGAGGTGTCGTTCGAGTCTTCTTGATACCCAGCAAATTAGACAAACGAGTGGAAAAGTAAAGTAAAAACTATAATGAAAAGAAATATTAATAGCAAAGTTAAAAATTAAAATGAATTAAAAATTAGGAAAAGAATAAAGATAGTGAAAAATTAAAGGTGGGAAATTAAGTTCGTTGGGCGCCATTTCTGTTGTGAGCAGAGTCAGGGTTTTCCTCTATGGTCGCCGGAAATATGTGGTGGTTTCTTGGCACCCTACTCACAACAGGAAAACAGAATCGTGCCAATATTTTTCATAGAAGAGTTAAAGGAAAGGGAAGGGTAGGGAGAGGGTTAAGACGAAGCACTGGTCACATTTATTTACCTTTCCTACTGGGTTGTCTCTAGTAACCTCTATCACTCACACAGTCACTTGATCAAAATCCTACTATACGCTCACCGAATCTCATTCACCGAGAATTCGATATAACATACCAGGAAATTCATACACCCTAGCCCAACACAACCTAAGTCGTCGCCAACCCACCCCGTCTGTAGTTTTCAAGTTACAGCCATGAGCCGCACTTGGATCAAAGTGTTACGCGGATCCCTTATTTCAAGAGTCTTTCCCACTAACTGTTATTTCGTCGGTCTATTCCATAATACGTCAGCAATTCCATAGACGTCAGCTATGTCTGTCCGTTTTCCACGCCCACAAGTGAGCTGACCCTCTGTTAAGTCCAGCAGCACACCAGCCTAAATGTTTGCGTTTAGCAATTTATGCCGGAAGGAAAAAAAAATCCACTTACAATCAAAAACTTGATTATTATTTTATAACGTTTCTTTATATTGTTTTATTTCTATTATCTTCTCTCCTTATTCTAAAATTTTCGTGTTAATAACAATCTAAAAGCAAATGCATTCAATAGTGAACTTAGTGTAAATTATTATGGTGTATTTAATTATTTTTTTACATTTCTCTACTAAAAATCTAAGGCTTACCAGATGCCAGGCTGATAATGCAGCTCCACCTTGCAGCTCCGGGCCTATAACGAAAAAAAAATTTTTTTTTTCTATTTTATTTTTAACCTCCTACTACCTATCTATTTTCTTTCTCTTACCTTTACTTCCTCTAGTTTGTTTTTTTTTTTGTTGTTTACATAGTTCTATTATTCAAAATCTCAAATAATATTTATAAATATTTGATAATTTTTTCCCAAAAATTTATTACGACTATTTGCACTGAAACCGAAGTAGCTTTAGGGAATGATTTAAGATTGATCTGTTCTGGAACTTTAACCGAACAAAATCAGGACTGTTAATGAGTTTCTTCTTCTGGCATTTAAACAGAAGAAGATCTCAATTGTTAAGTTAATCCCTTGTTCTGGCACTTCAACCGAACAAGAGCTGAGCTGCTATGCAAAATAAAGGACCGCACTCTTTTGTGGTTTGAACTTGACTACTTGTTAATATTAAAAATCTTACAATTTATAGTGAATTTTTATGTATAAAATGCTAACTTTTTGTCTATGTTGCGTTTTGGTGACTGCCGAATTCCGTTCCCATGAAGGTAAATGCTTTTGTTCCCATCACTTAATTACATAGAGATAAGACGTAATCTAACACCCCATGGTGGAGTAAAGCGTCAACTACGTAAGTACAATTTTTAGTTTGATTAAAATTAAACACAGCAGTGCTGGCGCCGCTGCTGATGCATTTGACACCGCGAACTGTATGTTTTAAACGGGTCGCAGACAAATTCTCACGGATGAGCAACACAATGACCATTGCATTCATGGTCATGGCAAATAAATATAAATAAAATAAATATCTGGCGTTGGGAATGGAATGCAGCAACCACCAAAACTCAACATTCCCCCCCGCATTGACCGAAGCTCAATTATGGAAAGATGGTAAACAATTCTTGTTCTTCTGCTTGTTCTTCTGTTGGACCATTCCTTGGTTTCGGGATCAGCGTATTCGGTTTCCCGGATTAACACTGTCGAAGCTATCAACATTGTCGTCGACGTAATGGTGGTTCAGAATGGCTTCTATAGCGCGCTCATGTTGATTCAAACGGTGATCCAGCGCGTTGACTGTTTTGAAGTACTCCGCTGAACAGGGTGAGCAGTCAGCTCCAAAAGTCACGACGGCCATCTCGGCCACATCCGGTTTTGAATTCTACCTAATTATAACTTTTAAATATTTAATTGTCACTGGCCAGTGCCATTGTTTTCAAATTTTATTTTTTCATAATAAATAATAGTTTCCTCATGATCGAATGTATTTTCGACGAGTTATGACGGTATCTCGCATGCGCATTTTTGTTTCTATTAGAATTTATTTTCTTCAGTAACGAATCTTGGATGTAAAAGTTGGAGTAAAAGTTTTATATGGTTTATAGGTGATTGTGAGCATTGTTTGATGGAAGTGCGAATGTAAGGGAATTAGCCAATTTGTAGGACCTTGAATGGAAAGGAAAATTAGTGAAGGTTTGGAAAGATTTGGGGGGTAAGGGAATCGAAACAGCAGCTGGAAAGATGAGAGGAAATGATCAAGTGACGTTGAAGGAAACATAAAGAAAAAGTTGAAAGCTTGGAAGAATTCAAACCATAAGAGTTTTTAAGACGACAAAACGTGAAATAAAATCAAACAAAAAATAACTAAGTAAACAAAAGGTTGGACTTTATTTAATTTAATTTAATACAATTATTTAATTAAAATGTATATACAAAAATTTTACAAGAGCAATTCACATAACAAAGAATACATAGCCGACAAAAAAACCCATCACAACAACAACATCAGATGTTATAACCAGGCTTGGTGAGCCGCTCTGGAGACGGAGATCGGAGTAGCCAGAGCTGCGTCTTTCAAAGGAGTCAGAATCGGAGCTGGAGCTTTACTTCAGCAACCTAAAGGAGCCAGATCCGGAGCTGTTTTCAACTTGCCAAAGGAGCCGGAGTCCAAGCCGGAGCCATTTAAAGCCCGGCTATGGCTCCTTTCCAATAAAAACGAATTAAGGCAATTTATTAAATCTGCTTGTTGTTTAGAAACATAAATTATTCACAAATAAAAACAGAAAAAAATCACAATGTTCATCAATTACAATTCATTTGACTAGCATGAGACTGTAATCGAATTTACTACATAATATAATACCATTTATAATTTTTTTATCCATTTTCTTATCCATTGTTATTTAAATCAATTAATTTTCATATTTTCTAAGTATTTATATGATACTCAGCCGCAGCTATGAGCGTAAAATAGAATAAACTTTTGGCAAAGTGGTAATGTGCTCTCATTAAGAGAAAGCGAACAAGGCGAGGAAAGATTTTAGAATAGAATTTCGCTTCGCTTATGATGTTTGCATATGTTTTATGTATGTACGTAATATTCTACAGTGTAAGTCAATGTATGCACATCTTTGTATTCTATAATCTTTGGCAGGAGTCTTTTTGCTGGTTTTAGAAGACCCAAGTGATAAAATTGGTAGTTGTTCAAGATAAAATAGAATTTAAACCGCGTGTGTTTGGTTTTCTTTTCGAAATGAAAAATGAAAATAATAATGTTACCAATTTATATAATTGTCTTTTATTTAGGGTAGCAAGCACTAGGTAAAGAGGTAAGCTAGGAGTTTGTTGTAGATGGCGTAATCGTGGGTGTTTTCCTTTTTGACTGAGTACAGCATTTTCCAATTGTGTTGCAGTTGCTTGTATGTATTTTAACTGCTAAAGAATTCCTATCGTGGATGTTTTTCTTGTTGGCCTGAGTTTAAGTTTTTGCTTATTGTCTTGTACTTTTGTTTGTGTGTATTTTAACTGCTAACGAATTAGTAGTAGAGTAGAGTAGAATTTGTAAAACATTTGAGAAATTGAATTGGACACCAGCATATATTGTAATATATTTATATACATGTAGGAAAGAGAGTAAGAAATACTCTTACATATTAATGTGCTAGGGTAAACCAACTCATAAGTAAGAAAAACTCAATTTTGCTTTTTCTATGTGATGGTAACAGATTTTCTGATCAAACTTACTACTTTCATTTACATTGTAAAGAAATTCTAGACATAAATGACCACAATTAAAAGAATTATAGTTTTGATATTGAGTGTAATTATAGAGTTTATTTGGACTCATATACTTTAAAATTTCTTTTGGTGGCTGCAAATTTCCAAAGCTATCAAAATATTCCTTTCTATTTCCATTTTTATAATAAGCTACCCAGTGAGTTCCCGGACCATTGCAAGTATCCAGATTAACAATTCCACATTCTTTTTGATGTATTCGCTTTGGTAGGCTATCCCTCATAAAAACACCTCTAAAATGTGATAATTTACTGGCATGTTTCATCAAATCGATATCAGTGAGTGCTCTCTTGGGTAGCTTCTTTAATGGTATTTTGCCTGGGGGCTATAATATAAAAGTAATCCTTTATTGTATGGCTTTAGGTATAAACCTTTTCCCATTATAATTGCTTCCATAGTTTTGTTATGGCGATTTGCTTTTTTTAACTGTTCTCTGCCATTTCTAGCATCATTAATAACTTTGACGATCGCAGATCCACCAGATGCTAAGCGTCCGAGTGCTCCAAGTGCAGTCAAGACTGGTACCAGTGGTACCAAAGCTCCTCTTTTAGGTAATGGTATAACACGCGGTATCTCGATTGCCCTTTTCTTTTTCCTGAAGGAATTGTTCAGTACTTTTCTTGCAATTTTAATAGCACCGGGAATATCTTCAGGTTTTTGCTGAGTTATTGTTTTCATTGCCTTTTTTACAGCATTAGTAAAAATTTTTTTCATACATTTCCTTTTAATGGTCCTTTTAATTTCCTTGACATGCAATACGTTGCCCATGCCAAATTTAGTTTTACCTTTAATAGCAGCCGCAACTAAAAAAGCGTTTCGCCTTTCTGAAAAGTCGTTGTCTGCCGGTTTTGCGCTTTGTAAAGCCTTTTCTGCTAATAATTTATCTGCAATATGCCTTTTATTAAAATCTTTCGCCTGAGAATAAGCAATGTCATGCTCTCTGTACGCGGAATCTAAAGAATTAATTCCTTTATCACTTCGTGCTAAGCGTTCTTTTAGTTTTGTTCCTGTTTCACAAAATTGGTAACCCGGTAAATGAAGTTCAATTGAAAATGAGTCTATTAAAGTATTTATTAAACCTTTGTCAACTACGTTTGTCTTATGACTAAATATCTTTTTATAGCATACAAGCATTTTATATGTTATCAACTAAACTGTTTTAATGAAAGGAATATAATTACGAACATATTTGTTTATATATCAATTGCCAAAATGCATTTCGTTAAATAAAACATCACAATTAAGACACAGTTCATTGTTACCGAATTCTATACGAGGGCTTATAGTTGGACCATCGAATTGCGGAAAGACTAATGCAATGCTAAGTTTAATTGATAGTCCGAATGGTCTAAGGTTTCGCAATATATATTTGTATTCAAAGTCGTTATATCAACCAAAATATGAATACCTGAAACAGTTATTACATCCAATAAAAGGATTGGGTTTCAACAAATTTTCTGAAAATGCCGATGTGTTTTTATATTCGATGATGTTGCATGCGAAAAACAAAATAATATTCGAGCATACTTTTGTATGGGTCGACACAAAAACATTGATAGTTTCTACTTGTGGCAAACATATACAAGAATTCCCAAGCATTTGGTGAGCGATAATGCAAATTTTTTAATTATATTCAAATAAGATGAACTGAATATGAAGCATATCTATAGCGATCATGTGTGTACAGATATGTCATTTGAAAAGTTTTCCCAAATTTGCAGAGAGTGTTGGAAGGATAAATATGGATTTATGGTTATAAGCAAGGACAATCCGATCGATGTTGGACGTTATAGAAAGGGATTTGATTTATACATTCAATTATAAAACTGCATGCATTTTGCTATAATTTGTCAGTATCTTTCTGCATGCGATACGATTAAGCTGATAAAATTAATCATCAACATCAACCTGATCATCAACATCAACATCAACATGATCATCAACATCAACATCAACCTGATCCTCAACATCATCCTGATCATCAACATCAACATGATCATCAACATCAACATCAACCTGATTATCAACATCATCCTGATCATCAACATCAACTTGTTCATCATCTGATCATCAACATCAACCTGATCATCATCTATCATCAACATCAACTTGTTCATCATCTGATCATCAACATCAACTTGTTCATCATCTGATCATCAACATCAACATCAACCTGATCATCATCTGATCATCAACCTGATCATAAAAAAATTTGGTAATAAAGTGGAAAATGGATGGAAAATTACTCAAAGAAATTGTAAAGACTAGAAATATATTGAAGGAAATATTTAATAGCCTAAAGTTGAATGAAGCCGATATTGGAAAAAGATTAGAAGAAACATTTAGCCGCATTACAAAACCTCTAAAAGAAATAGTTAAATGATAGCACTAATAACCAACCAAGTATAAGTGAAGGCCGAAAACATTTTCTAAAAACAAGTACACCGTTTAAATTAAAAAGTGTATTCCAATTCAAGGATGACACTGAACACACTATGCAGAGCAATGATGAAACTGAAGATAGCTTTTTCTCACAAATAAATGACTCTCAAAATGACAGTAAATCATCAATGCTCCCGAAAACACATCTATCTAAATTATTAGGAGAGCGCAAAAAGTTAGAAACGTTGTATGGACCTCATAAGGATTCAGATGGTACATGGAGGATTGGTACAACAGTAATTTTCAATTAATTATCTAATCATAATTGGAGCTTAACACCATGATTGTTTAAACTGTTATTTCACAAGGAACCTAAAACTATAACAACACAGAGCTAGAAGCTTATAAACAAATTTTAAATAGTACAAATGCTTATAGACGTAAATACAAAGAAGACGGACCATTTAACGGGACAAAAGCAGTCAAGTATAAAATAATAAAAAAGCTATTTAGAGAAAATAATTCAGCAACCTTGTATAAAGGAAACGGTTTTGATGAAAGTTAATAGACATAAAACAAATTATATATATTGGGATGATCCAAATGAGTTGCTTGAAAGGTTAAGACTTTTACTATCATCAGAATCTGCCGGTAACAACAATCATAATAATGAGGTAGTTTCCATACTGGAAGAACTTAGAGAAGCAGGAATAATTGTATAAATTGGGTTACAATAATAGTTATGGCATTAATTCCAATATGAGTGTTGACAAATTCGGTTATTATTCTCATCAAGGTGAGAACCAAATCAAATATAGAAGAAATATTGTAAGGATTTTAGGCTTCGGTTTGGACTTTGATAAAAATTCAAACCTACACCAGAGGCGCTTGAAAAATACTAGAGCACCTAAGGACGAAAATGATGCTGCTACAAAAACTTTTGTTGATGAAAGTATGAATCAGATTATTTCCAGAATTCGAGAAGAAAATACATTGATCTACACCAAAATACATGACGAGACTTCAGTTAAGGAATATATTTCAGAAATAATTTATAAAAATAACACAAAACTACGAAGAGAAATTGAATTGTTGAGGATATACATAGATATAAATTTCAAGCAGATAAATACTGAATTTAAAGAAGAGTACGTTATACTGAGAGAAGAAATAAATAAAAAAATCGACGAGGTAGTCTCTCGAAAACTACAGATCACAAAAGACGATATTGAAAGTAATGTTCAAGATTTTGTAAAATATACCAGTGAACAAATTGAACGAATTGAAAGCTATATATTTCAAGAACTACAGAAAAGACCGAAATCCGTAGCTGATTTAGAAGAGAAAATTCTCAATGAAATGCAGAAAAGAAAAGATTTTCACAGAGTTATTAAGATATGAGTAAAAAGCAAGCTTTGGTAGAACAGCTTCACAAGCAAGCTCGTAAGAAATTTAAGCAAAGGCGTGTAATAACAAAAGGAATAGATGACCTTTGGCAGGCAGATTTAGTGGAAATGGGTACTTATTCTACATATAATAAAGGGTATCGTTATCTTCTTACAATCATCATGAGCAAAGCTATGCAAAATATATTAAAAACTGGTCGAATACCAAAAAATTTACAAACTGAAATTTACAATTTCAAAGTTTAATGAAACAATATCACATCAATCATTATTCAACGTATAGCATATTGAAAGCCTCAATTGTCGAACGTTTTAAAAGAACGCTAAAAGGAATGATGTGGAAGGAATTCGGTTATAATGGTTCATTTCGATGGATAGAAAATTTTCAGAATTTAGTAGATATATATAATGCGCAAAAGCATAGAACTATTAAAATGGCTCCTCAGAATGTCGACCTATCCAATGAGTCTTCGCTTTTAAAGAAGACATATAATAACTTAAAAATTTTTAACAAACCCAAAAGAATCAGCAAATACAAACATGTCTTTGAGAAAGGCTATACACCGAATTGGACTACAGAAATATTCAGAATCAAAACTGTGCAAATCACCAATCCGACAACATATTTTTAGATGGGGTGTAGATGGTGGTTTTTAGAAGGGTGTATTCTATGAAAGTGAATTGTTGAAGACTAAACATCCGAATACATACCTCGTCGAAAAAGTTATTAAAACAAAGGGGAACAGGTGTTTGGTTAAATGGTTGGGATTTTCAAAGGAACATAATTCCTGGATTAGCAACAAAGCCAACTGAAGAAAATATGATAAGTAATTAATGTAGTTTAACCTTAATTTGTATTATGTATCTCGTATAAATAAACACCTTATAAACATTATTCAAGTCTTTTCATTTCATTATATTATTAGCCTTTGAGATGTCTATAACACTTACTCTGAGCGGTAACGAATCTATTCTTGTAGCAGATTATTTTCCACCAATAGATTTGAAGAGAAATTATGTGTATGGCCTTGTGGATTTTCACACTTATAACTCTATACCCAGTATAGATGTCGACAACAATTTATTTCACATAGGTAAACACATCATAGAAATTCCAGTTAGTGCTTATGAACTTGATGATATTGCCGATTATATTCTAATCGTTCTATATTTGCTAAGCAAAGTTATAATATATTTTAATAAAGACCGTTCCATTGGTTCATTGTTGGGCTTTAGTGCTATTGAATTGAAAGCAGGCACTCAACATTCGTCAGATTTGCCTTTGAATATAACAAACATTTCTGCAATACAACTAGAATGTAGCATAGTGAATGGTTCATATATTAACAACGAACCTGCTCATATAATTCATATGTTTGCAGTGAATGTCAGTTCTGGTTATAAAATAGACAAACTTCCGAAGAATGTTATCTATTTACCAGTAAACACCAAACAGATAAGTTCAGTAACAGTAATATTTGAAACCTTTGGATTAATATGATTATTTACAATAAAAACACGGTAACACCTGGAACTTCAATAATTCCTTTATTGGCAGTTAAACAATCAAGATTAAACAACGGCAGCAAGACAACGGTGTCAATTAATAAAACAAGGATCAACAATCAACAACCAAAAATTTTCAAAATCCTTGGGACTACAAAACGTTTTAAAAAAACCTGTTTATGATGAAAGTATTATTATAAAAGACTATCACAGTTATTCGCCATTTTTACAATCTTTTAAAAACAACGATGAAATCAGAATATCAATTCAAAACCAGGATCTTTATCTGTTGCCCAATGAGAGTTATATTTACATTGAAGGATTCGTGGCTTTAGAAAGTGGAACACTTTAAAAAAATGTAATATTGAGCAACAATTTTATGGCATATCGGTTTGAAGAGATCCGCTATAAGCTTAATGGTATGGAAATTGATCGCACTCGACACTTGGGTGTCACATCTACTATGAAAAATTATGTGTCTCTGAGCATAAATGAGAGCAACATGTTAAAAAATGCTGGATGGTGTTTTGACGAAGATGTAAATGCGGAAAGCGTATATTTTAATTTCTGTATGCCGTTAAAAAATCTACTTGGCTTTGCTGAAGACTTTAATAAAATTCTGTTAAATTCTAAGCATGAGCTAATCTTATCGCGCTCCAAGTCTGATGGAAATATTTTGTTCTCAAATAATCAATCAGGCGAGATATTGAAATTGCATATTACAAAAATCACATGGAAATTTCCACACTTTAAATTGGCTGATTTCACAAAATAAAAAATTTTTAAAACCATTCAGAGTGTGCAGCCTTTGCCTATATTATTCCGCAGTTGGGATTGCTATTTTAATCCTTCGCTTACACAAGGAACGAAACATTTATGGAACATAAAGTTAACTGCACAAAATGAAAGGCCACGCTATATTTTAAATGCCTTCAGAAGAGAAAATGAATTCACACATTGTGATTTAACGGATATAAAATTCATCTCAATTCCGAAACGTATCCATACGATGATCTTAATCTGAAATTTGATTCGGATCGCTATGCTATTTTATATGATATTTATGCAAAAAAACCAACAAAAATATTTTATGCGTGAACCACAACCTTTACTTCAACGTGAAAAATTTAAAGAAAAAGCACCAATAATTGTTTTGGATGTAACACATAAGAATGAATCAATAAAAAGTGGGCATATTGATATTAGAATTGCGTTCAAAACAATGAAGAACATTGCAGCTGGTACATCTGCATACTGTGTACTGATACATGATAGAATCTTTGAATATATTCCAGTTAGCGGCGAAATAAAGAAAATAGTCTAAGTTGATTGCATCGCCTGCAGTTGATGTAAATAAAAAAAATGATTTGTATAATTATATTTACATTTCAATAAAAACTTTATTCATTATAATATATATTACATGGTCGTTTATTATTTGCTTTTGTAAATCTTAACTTATTTCACAAAATATAATTGGATAAGGACTGTTATTTTGATAGATTTCTTTCGTTGTGTTGTTGAATAAATGATATGTATAAATCCAAATTCTCGAAGAACTGTTCATTGTCACTTAGTTCCAAGTCCCTTATGACATCTATTTTGTAATGCCCCCAGGCATATGTGTGAAAGTGATCGGATTTAATAAAACGCTTATCATCTAAATAACTTAGAGCTATCTTACGAATATGTTGAGTATATACTTCATGGAGCTTAAATCTATATGTATACATGTCTCCATATATAAAATTATTATTAAATAGGCAGTCCCTATAATCGCTTAAAGTTAACTTCAGGAATATCGTTATAAAAATCGTCACACCTAATGGAATATATAAAGGAATCCGTATCCATATAATTTAAACTGAGACTTGTTGTGAATTTTGGCTTCATGTAATTATAATGGAAATCATACATTTTCCACTTTGAAAGCTCTAACACAACAAATCCCAAATATATTGGCTTATTGTAGGTGGAGCGTGCTCTTCTCATCTGTACAGCTATCATATCTGTATCATCATATCATGAAACATGATATGCTATGAAAATTTGGTTTTGCTATAAGAGCTCGTGCTCCTAAACGTCTTCCTTTACTCTCCCATCCATCAACGATTTTCACATCTTTTCTTTTATCTACATTTTCCATAGTCTTTCCTTACACCGCATTAGTAAGTAATTTAAAAAAGTTTTTCTCAAAAGTGGTTTTAGCCAATCTATTTGTACGTTCTATGATGCGTATTTAAATCAATATACTGCTTTAACCGACAAGACTGCTTATACCTTAAGATTCTATGTAATTTACTTAGATGTAAGCCGTTCTTCAGGCATTGTTGTAGGTTCTTATAATTGTTGTGAGCAAGGTTAGGATGGCTTGGCACGGTGGCTGCGGCTAACTCGATGACAATATGGTGTGGTTTCTTGCCCCTACCCACAACAGAAAAAAAAATCGTGCCAATATTTTTTTTTTTTTTTTGGGAAAGAATCATGAAGGAATTAAAACAAAACAATAGTCACAATCACCTATGATTCCTAATGGGTCATCATAAGCGAATCCTTTTACTCTCAGAACCACCTAAACATAAAACGGATCATAAGACCACACAGTCTCACCCACCACTATTCACCTAAACAAACAGAATGCGTTCAACCTATAACCCATCAGGAATCTCATACACCCTAGCACAACACAACCTAAGTCATCGTCCGTCTGTGAGCCGCCCACCCCGTCTGTACCCCTGACGAGCTACAGCCATGAACCGCACTTGGCTCAAAGTGTACTGCGGTTCCCTTAATACTAAAATCTGTTCTAGTAACTGTTAGTCTGTGTGTTTATTTCTTAATGTCCGTCATGTCTGTCAGTATGCCACGTTCACTAGTGCGGTGACCTCTCCTCAGGTCCACCAACCACATCAGCCTAAATATTTGTATTTAGCAACACATTGTGAAAGGAAATAAACTGATTTTTATTTAAAAAAAAAAAGAAACCATTATCCTTTACTTTTCATAATTTATTTTTTTTTCTTTATTCACAATTATTCTTTCTTCTTTGTTTTTCCTAATCCTACTTTTCCTTATTTATTTAACTAAAATAACAATAAAATATATATATAAATTTTTACTATTTTTAATTATTTTACTGTTAATTATTCTTTTTTTTTCTTGTTTCTTAATATTCAATAATTCTCAAATTTATATTTGATGTTCATTTTTTTGACAACTATAATAATATTTCACGAATAGGTAAGGCTTACCAGGTTCCCAACTGCTTATGGCGCCACATTACAGCTCCGGACCTGTACAGAAAGGAAATTTTGTATATGTATTTATTTATCTCCTAACTTTCTGCAATTATTGTTTTTTTTCATATTTTAGTACATTACTTTGTTTCGTATTAGTTTGTTTCCTTCTTTCCTCTTTCAATTTGTTTTTACATCATTTTTTCTAATATTGGCTTTATATTTAATTTAAGATAGCAAGCAATAAAAAATAATTTAGAAAATCCAGAATTAATTGTAAGATAAATATTAACAACAAAATAAAAAAACAATTTACAGTAATAATAAAGTAATAAGTATAAGGTAATACAGAAATATATAAAAATTTAATGATAAATAATTCTGTCCGCGGCAACTCTGCTTCCACGAATCTGTTTCTGTTGTGCATATTTCTTATATCGTTGTTCGCTGCTTATATACTGACTTGTATATCTTTATGTGTTAACGATGTTGTTTTTGGTGTGTTGATGTTCACCATGTATTTCCTCTAAGTAATTTTTAGGTAGAAGAATTGGCGGCAATTTGTGAGCTTTCTTGGTAGATTGTCTGCTGGTTAGGTATTGTTCTCCATATCAACTATAACACACAATTGTTAGTGTTGTGAAAAATTATGATGTTGCTATTGTGGTTGTCTGTTGTATGTTTGGTTGCATTTCTTTTGTAGATTTATGTATAAAGACTCTGCATGCATAATTCTTCTGGTTTAAATTTAATGTACATTTAAAACAGGTACATTACAAGTACAAAAAATCTTTAGTTTTTATAAAGAAAAACAATGTTCTTATAGGGCAATTGAATTTTTTGGCGCAATTTTATTTCGATTTGGCGCACTTTTATTTTATGAAGTATATATGTATATATCTTGTTTGTTTTTAGCTTTTTTAACAACGTTTTGTGCAGTAAATGCCTGATTTATTTCTCCACAAAAACTCTATCACACACTTTTATTTGAAGAGATTCAGTTGCAAAACTGAATCTCAGAAAGGCTTTTAAGCCTTTCTTTATTCACATTTAATTTAATATTTTCTTTTCCAAACAACCACTTCTTCATCAACCTCGATCTTCTTCCAACCATTTAAGTTTTTCTTTTCTTTTTCTTTAAGAAATCTCTTCATCAATAGTTTAAGAGTTTTATTAACAATTCTTTCTGCTTTTCAATAACGCACAAACAAAACCTTCATCCACCATCAACCAATCTCACGAAACTCCACTATTTTTCATTTCTTCTTCCTCCCGTTCCGATTCCCATTCTTCCAATCCCTTCCACTAATTCCCCCTTCCATTAACAATTGCCACCTTCCCTAATTCCCTGTTCAATCACATTTCCATTCACACCTTCCACAATCACCTTTTTACACAAATCATTCAACCAGGAGACTTAGGGTCTTGCTGTGAGGAAAATCTTTATATTTTTTTTTTATTTCTTTAAAATTATACAAAACTTCTTACACAT
The DNA here is from genome assembly GCA_937620795.1 of Thecophora atra. NCBI lineage: Eukaryota > Metazoa > Arthropoda > Insecta > Diptera > Conopidae > Thecophora > Thecophora atra. The sequence continues at coordinate 28,022,031 of OW569398.1, read as the reverse complement.
AAAACAATTACCAATAACAAAAATTCTAACTAACACAAAAGACAAAAATAACTATTATTAATATCGCTTTTTTGGCTGCCACTACAGGCTGGAAACCGTCGCTGGTATTCCACATCATGGAACGTGTTTGTTAAAAAAAAAATTGCACTACTAATTACATCTAATTGTAAAAGAAGATATCACAGAAAGAAAAATAAATAAATAATAAATAATAAAGGTCAAGTCTACCATTTACAAAAACGAGTCAAGTGAGTTAAAACTAAAGAAAAATAAATACAAAAATAATTACTAAAAAAAAATTGCAAAAATCATTACTAGCTTATATAAAAAAAAAAAATTGTCAGAACTAAAAACTACAACACTCACTACATACAACATGCATTACGACACAAACAAATCCTTAGCGTGGTATACCCCCAGCTTCTTCCCACCAAGTGTGCCGAGCTCGTACAATGAGTTGCCAACTCTACTTAAAATTACACATTTAATGTTGGCTGGCCCCAGCTTGGCGTTGTAACCATCAACGAGGTTGCTTTGTTTAAAGTTTCGGCGGTATACCACTTGTCCAACTTGAAAATTTACATCCCTACTACGCGTGTTATACGCTTTGGCGCTTTTTTCGTGAGCCATCTGTAATGCTTCCGAAATCCTTTTGCGAATCAAACTTAGTTTATCCGCTTGGCTCACGACTGCTAAATCTTCACCTTTTACAGAGCTCACACGACGCATTATCTCATTGAAGTTTGCGTGTTGCATCATGTGAGCCCCAAACACGGCGTAGTAGGGTGCCAAACAGATTGAACGGTGGACAACACTTCTTAGCGCAAATGCTGCGTTACTAATATGCAGGTCCCTGTTTCGTTGGTTCTCTCCTACAAACTAACGCACAATTTGCAAAACTGAACGGTTTACCCTTTCAGCTGCGTTCGCTTGAGGAGAATAGAATCCTGTTCTGACATGCTTAACTCCATACCTTTCTAAAAACTCCTTAAACATGCTAGAAACGAACTGTTTCCCATTGTCAGAATGTAGAAACTCAGGTACACCAAAAACATGAAACACACTACTTTCTAAAAACCTAACTACATTAGCGGAGGTGGCACTTCGCATTGGTTGAAGAAAAACGAACTTTGAAAAGTGGTCTAGACATAAGAAGATGAAGGAACGCAGTTCAGATGGCACCCAGAGCAGCCAAGCGTGATCCTCTTGATCCACATCACCCGTCATAAAACTCGTACGTCTTTACACAAACCCGTCCGAAATTACTAAATCTGGTAGTTCGTCTTTGTTTTCAGTCACTGTTTTCCTCAATTCCTCATATTCTTCCGAAGAAAAAGCTGGGGAACTGAGGTCAACATCAAGTGATCTGTCTACCGGTCCTATCTCTCCCAGATACATGCGAGAAAAAGCATCCGGCACCACATTTTGTGAACCTTTTCGGTGTTCAATATTAAAATTGTAAGCTTGAAGTGTTAAACTCCATCTGGCTAATCTTCCAGACAAGTCTTTTTGGTTCATAAACCACTTCAAGCTCGCGTGATCCGTAATTATGGTAAAAGGTAAACCTTCCACATAAGGACGGAACTTCTTCACGCTTAATACCGCAGCGTAACACTTAAGCTCGGTGACACTATAATTCTTCTGCCCCTTATTGAGTTTCGCTGACATGAACGCTATCGGATGCTCATTCTCTTCATCATCCATCTGAAAGAGAACTCCTCCCACCCCTTGCATAGATGCGTCACATTGGATATAAAAATGTCTGTTGAAGTCCGGATTACTAAGCACTGGCTTTTGCTCGACTTTCTTTTATCAATTTTTATGCTCTTCTGCACTCGGTGCAGAACTCTTTCAATGAGCTAACTTTACAAGCATAAGTCAGGCCAGCGTGGTTTGCCTTTAAATTGGCTCTTATTATTGAAATTAATTCCTCCTCAGGAATCTTTCTCCGCAGCCTGAAAGTGAGATTATGGATCTCGGCATTAAATCTTCAAAACTCTCGCTCACTTGTTGTTTCCGATCCACAATCTCCCTTATTATTTCATAGTCGGAGTCTGCAGATCGGAAGGTGCTTAGTAACTCTCTTTTCAATTCTTCATAGCCAAAGTCTGGATCACTCTCATGATCCTCCAGCACCCGCCAATACCATTTAGCGGCGGCTCCGTTGACCAGGCAGTGGAAATCGGTGAAGAGCTGCTCAAAAGAAATTTCATATTATTTCCGCATCCTTTCGATGCGGAATATGAAGCTCTCCACTGTCAATTCCTTACAATAGCCGTCAAACTTAACATGCCACTTATTAAGATCGACGCTCTTCCGCCTTGATACCTCACCGCTACTCGGCGACATTGTCGGGCCCTGACATGAGGTTTGACTCAGCCCTTGCTGTACCGCAAACCGTGATACTGCATCCCTGACAGCATTAGCAGCCTCTCGCCTTGTCGGAGTGTAGGCATCTCTTGGATGCCGGTTTGGTGGGTTTTGTATACCCGACGCCTCCATCGCTGCCACTCTTCGGCCCAGGTCTGCAACACCCCCGCGAAGCTTCTGCATAGCTTCTGCGCAACCCGTCATCATCTGACCCTGCTGCATCATCATGGCCATTATCTGATTCAATTGATCAGGGCCGGATGATGCAGCAGGTGCTGACAACGCCGAGCTGCTTGGCCCTGCTGCACCGCACTGTGGTTCTGCATCCTGCCTCTCTTGCTCCGACATTTTCGTTATTTTTTCTAGCTTGGCCGAGAAGCTACTAACGCTGACGGTCAAGCTACTAGACTCCGACCTAGCCCCTTCACTATTTGGAGGTCGTCCAAACACCAAGCTAACGCACTTTCTTAAATAGTCTACTGGGACAAAATCTACTCTTCTTTCTATCCCAGTATCTATTTGGTCGAGTGCTGAATCTATTATCTGGTTTTCAAGAGCCCTCCTAACGCTTCTCGTTATGGGTCTCCCAGGCTCAAACTCACGCTCGCGTTCCATACACCGAACACTCACTCAATCAAGCAATTGTACTCACACTCAGTCACAAACTCACACTAAGGGGAAACTAATAAAAACAAATACGAAATTGGAAGAATGTAAACCAGAAAGAAAGTATATAAAAAAAACCAAAAAGAAAGAATGCAAAATAACAATAAAAAAAAACTCCAACAACAACAATCACATAAAAAAAAACAAGAATTATTTCAAAAAGTAATACCAATAAAACTAAAAAATGTAAACCAAAATAATGAAATAATAACACTAAAAACTGAAATTCAACAGCAAAAGCAAAAAGTTAAATATAAAGCAAAAATAAAAATACTAAAAAAAGGTAAGCTCAAAAGCAAATAATAATAAAAATTAAGTAACAAATTAAATAAAAAGAAATAATATGCAAAAATAATAAGATAATAATGAAAATAAAATAAGACAAATATATAACAAATGGAATATAAACAAATGTAACTGAATGGAAATAAAAAGATTTAGGAAAACGAAAATACAAGAAAAAATATAATTGGAAATAAAAAAACTATAATAAAAAAGATCAATATAAATTTTTAAATATGGTTTTAGGCTGATGTGCGTGGTGCTAACCCAGGAGGCATTCCACACCTGAGCATGGTTGTCCGTATAGTCAAGGCGACAGTCAGCTAACATATCCCAAAACCACCAAATATTCTGTCTATGTCACAAGTTTGGAACGTTGTACAACTGTACTTCAGTCGTGACTAAAGTTAGGTTGCCACGCTCCCTTGTAACATTTAACCCCCTTGAGTGTACTGGAGATTCGCCTGACAAGTACTGCCGTTAAAAGTTTTAAAGTTGCTAGCGAATCTGCCAGCAACTCACCTGTCGAAAACCCCAGTGAAAAGTCCCGCATCTGGTAACACTTACGGAAACACTAGTACCTTGCTAAAGGAACCCAGTCGCAAAACTTAACACAAAATAAAATTGTAGCAACTCCAGCTTCTGCCCAAAACAATTAGTGTTGAAACTGTTAAGTTCGAAGCAGAAACTGGCGTTGCCAACCTGTCCGAACACAAAAGGAAAAGAAATGGAAAAGTAAAAAAAAAATATCAAAAAGAAAAGAAGATTAAAAGCAAAAATTAAAAGATTTAAGAACTAGAAAAAAGAATAGAAATAGATAAAATAGTTCAAATAGAAACGTTTTGGAAATAATGAATAATGTTGGGCGCCATTTTTGTTGTGAGCCAGGTTAGGGTGGCGTGGCACGGTTGCTGCGGCTAAGCTCGATGGCAATATGGGGTGGTCTCTTGCCACCCTACCCACAACAGAAAAAAAACGTGCCAATATTTTTTTTTTTTTTTTAGGGAAGGGATCATGAAGGAATTAAAACAAAACAATAGTTACAATCACCTATGATTCCTAATGGGTCCTCCCAAGCTAATCCTTTTACTCTCAGAACCACCTAAACATAAAACCTATCGTACGACCACACAGTGTCACCCACCACTATTTACCTAAAATAACAGAATACGTTCAACATATAACCCACCAGGAATCTCATACACCCTAGCACAACACAACCTAAGTCATCGTCCGTCTGTGAGCCGCCCACCCCGTCTGTACCCCTTACGAGCTACAGCCATGAATCGCACTTGGCTCAAAGCGCACCGCGGTTCCCTTAATTCTAAAATCTCTTCTAGTAACTGTTAGTCCGTGTGTTTATTTCATAATGTCCGTCATGTCTGTCCGTATGCCACGCTCACTAGTGCGGTGACCTCTCCTCAGGTCCACCAACCACATCAGCCTAAATGTTTGTGTTTAGCAACATATTGTGAAAGGAAATTAACTGATTTTTATTTAAAAAAACAAGAAACCATTATCCTTTACTTTTCATAATTTATTTTTTTTTCTTTATTAACAATTATTCCTTCTTCTTTGTTTTTCCTAATCCTATTTTTCCTTATTTATTTAACTAAAATAACAATAAAATATATATATCAATTTTTACTATTTTTAATTTTTTTTCTGTTATTTATTCTTTTTACTTCCTTGTATACGTAGTAAATACAAGAAAGTATTGTAATCATGAAAAATTTCGATATTGAGATTTTGATGGTAACACACATTTTGACCATCGCGGAGTCCATTTTGACTAGTTTGGTCGTGACGTGTGTACGTATGTACGTATGTACGTGTGTACGTATGTACATACGTACGTATGTACGTATGGACGCCTGCACGTATGTATGTATCCTCAATAACTTAAAAACGGAGAATCGCAGAAACTTGAAATTTGGTATTTGAGACTCTTATAAGACCTAGTTGTGCACCTCCCTTTTTGGATGCAATCGGTTGCGCGAAAAGGACACTTCTCATATAGTTTTTTTCAAATTTCATACATTACTCAAAAACAAACACTCCTAGAAAGTATATACTATTGGGCCTTACATAAGACACAATTTTGTAGCTCCAATTTTAATGATGGTTCGCACCAAAAGGACTCTTCGCCAAAGGAACACGAAGCATGCATTATCCGAATTACATATATGATAATGATAAATGAATGTTATGCTGCTATATCTTTTACAAAAATTGGTTGTACCCTTACAGAACTAAACAGGGAAATCAAAATTAGTACGATTGATAGTTAAAGCTGTGTGGAAACTAATTTGTACTTCCTTGTTTTTACTTACTACTATTTAAATTATTTAAATTAAGAGAAGCCTATGAAATTTTTTTCATTATGGAAGTAAAAATATTTAAAATTTTTAAAACTTCAATTTTAAAATATAAATAAAATATATCAACCACTCTTGAAATAAAACCATACAATTGCCGTCATACAAGGAAGTCATGTGTTGGCCACATCAGATATTTTTTTCTTGTTTCTTAATATTCAAAAATTCTCAAATTTATATTTAATGTTCATTTTTTTGACAACTTTAATAATATTTCACGAATAGGTAAGGCTTACCAGGTTACCGACTGCTTATGGCGTCACTTTACAGCTCCGGACCTGTACAGAAAGGAAATTTTGTATGTGTAATGATGTATCTCCTAACTTTCTGCTACTATTGTTTTTTTTTTTTATATATTTTAGTACATTACTTTGTTTCGTATTATTTCCTTCTTTCCTCTTTCAATTTGTTTTTACATCATTTTTTCTAATATTTGCTTTATATTAAATTTAAGATAGCAAGCAATAAAAAATAATTTACAAAATCCAGAATTAATTGTAAGATATAAATATTAACAACAAAATAAAAAAAAAGTACAGTAATAATAAAGTAATAAGTATAAGGTAATACAGAAATATATAAAAATTTAATGATAAATAATTCTGTCCGCGGCAACTCTGCTTCCACGAATCTGTTTCTGTTGTGCATATTTCTTATATCGTTGTTCGCTGCTTATATACTGACTTGTATATCTTTATGTGTTAACGATGTTGTTTTTGGTGTGTTGATGTTCACCATGTATTTCCTCTAAGTAATTTTTAGGTAGAAGAATTGGCGGCAATTTGTGAGCTTTCTTGGTAGATTGTCTGCTGGTTAGGTATTGTTCTCCATATCAACTATAACACACAATTGTTAGTTTTGTGAAAAATTATGATGTTGCTATTGTGGTTGTCTGTTGTATGTTTGGTTGCATTTCTTTTGTCGATTTATGTATAAAGACTCTGCATGCATAATTGTTCTGGTTTTGATTTAATGTACATTTGGTACAGGTACATTACAAGTACAAAAAAAACTTTAGTTTTTATAAAGAAAAACAATGTTCTTATAGGGCAATTGAATTTTGCGCAATTTTATTTCGATTTGGCGCACTTTTATTTTATGAAGTATATATGTATATATCTTGTTTGTTTTTAGCTTTTTTAAAAACGTTTTGTGCAGTAAATGCCTGATTTATTTCTCCACAAAAACTCTATCACACACTTTTATTTGAAGAGATTCAGTTGCAAAACCTTCACTTGTCAGCATCTTTCATATTCTCACTTTTAAGCCTTTCTTTATTCACATTTAATTTAATATTTTCTTTTCCAAACAACTACTTCTTCATCAACCTCGATCTTCCTCCAACCATTTAAGTTTTTCTTTTCTTTTTCTTCAAAAAATCTCGGCATCAATAGTTTAATAGTTTTATTAACAATTCTTTCTGCTTTTCAATAACGCACAAACAAAACCTTCATCCACCATCAACCAATCTCACGAAACTCTACTATTTTTCATTGCTTCTTCCTCCCGTTCCGATTCCAATCCTTCCAATCTGCCACTCCAATCTGCCACTACATAATGTATTGTATAAGAAGTCTTGTTAGTCAGATCAGTAATAATTTTTACATACTTACAATTGGGAGGTGTTTTATTTTCTGCACAGAACGGTAAATCTTTATGGATTTCATGAAGGATGAGTTTTCATCAATTTTCCAGACATCAAAGTTATCAACATCTTTGACCCATTCGAAACCTCCGTAAGGAAGATTTTGAGACATTGCCCAACCATACAAATTATTAGCATCTAGATACAATAAATATTCTGATGGCTTATTACAATCATAATCCACCATATCTTTATTGTTTGCTTTTGCATGCCTCTTAGAGCATTGGACAATGCCTCCCATTATACTCCTCTGAATAAAAAGATACATGTCTACATCTGTAAGTCATGTATCTCGAGATGACTTACATGTCTACATCGAGTTTACGTATTCGTAGGGAAATACACCTTTTCGGATTAGAAGCGTAAACTCATCTTCCACTGGATACATTTTGCGAACTGTTTCAAAGTTGGATGTTGATAAGTTTTGAGGTAGATCATCTAAACTTGCGGCCATAAATCGAAATCAATCTAAAAACCGTAATTCTCTTGTTTTCTTTTCGCTTACTTGGATATGTTTTGAAAGGGATACGTACCTTCAATGAGGTTAAGTTCTTTCATGAACAAGTGAGCGTCGTACCCGGAAAAATTATGAAAGAATATTGGGATGAAATTGGCAATTTGGTGTTGTAGATTGCAACTTATATGCGCTGGACCTCTATATTTGCCAGTAAGGTGACAATGGTCTGCTACACTATCTGCACCAAGTTCTTTCCTACAAATGTCTCAAGTTTTGCTTTCGAATTGATCTCTTGACTGCTTGGTTGTTAAGGGGGCCATAGATATATTTACACTTAAATGATTATTATAAATACCTAAAATATCCCTAATTATGTATTCTACAAATTTTTTTTGGGCATCCTCCCCCGAATATATAACGAATTTGCTAAACCTATCATTAAAGCTACAATGTATATTATAGCTAAACGCTACCGGTATATGCTTATTGACTAACTCATTGTTACCACTGTCATCTACACTACTGAGTATACACTCGAAATCAGCGTAGACAACGAATGGAACGTCTAATTTTCGTTCATAATTTTTAAAAACTATCCTACTGTGCTCCCCGTCCGGCAACACCGTCACAGTCTTTGTACATATGCGGCTTTGCATATATGTGGCGATGCTGCATGATATAAGAATTGCCTGAGTATTGTAGGCACCCATTGCAGAAATAGGTTGCGCGCTTGGTACGCGTGACTTTCGAGCGTACAAGTCTATGAAAAAGAAAAAAATTTGGTAAAATAATACATTTAATACATACAACTTTCATAATAAAATGTTGAAAAATATAAAATATAAATTGGGAAATAGTATTGTAAAATATTTATATCTTACCTTGAAATAGATTTAATCCATACATAATGCGAAAGTTCCAAGTCCTGGATAAGAAGCATGTTGACATCATGTCTTTTTCCATTTTTGTGCTGTAGTATGGCTTAATTATAGTATTAACTTCTTCATCAAATCCAAATACATTTACGGTTATGTCTCTGTTATTTTTTTCAAACTGCTCAATATCTTTCAAAGTTAGGGGGAATGTTAAACACTCAAAATTTAAAACGATTCCATTCGATAGACCGATGATGCTATCCTCAATATTCGGAATGTTGTAAACTTGCGGTCTATAGGGATGACATTCTTTCGGACACAGAGTAGCGATGAGAGTCCATTTAAAGAAATATTCGTCGTTGTTTTGGACATTAATGCAGGCTTTCTTCTTATCCAGGACATTTGGTAGAAGCAAGCATGATAAACCTCTTATTGGCCGGTACTGATTTATGTTTATTTCAATATGGCAGATTTTCGCCAAGCTCCACCCACTATCTCTCTCCTGAAATTCGCTAATTTTTTTACTAACAACCTCAAAATTTTCCCTGAGAAGTGGCACTATTTGTTGCTCTAGTTGAAGTTTTTGCATTCTCGTTTGGAATGCTTTTAATTCCACGATCATATCATCATCTAAGGATATTTTTACATATTCGCAGAAAATCTCAATATTAAATTTCAAAGACATGTATTTAGCTAAGCTACTTTTTAGTTCCTGCACAGTGTCAATCTCACTTCTCAGAAAGAATTCTTCGGGATTAGTAAACATTCATCTTTGTTTTCATAAATAAAAGATTCAATCCTTTTATTCAAGGCGGAATTGATATATTTTATGTTGCTGTGAGTAGTAGGTACGTAGCAATTCTTTTTGTGTTTATTGGTTCTTATATGAAATGCCCAATTTTTTATTTCAACGTTTGTTTTTCATTCTTTGCAATAAGAAGAGCTGCTTTGTATGTTTTTTAGCGCAGCTGAAGGGCCAACTTCCTCATTTGCATGGACGAGTTTCTTATGTGCCACCAATTTATAATTTCTGGCGAATTCTTGTTGGCACTCGTCACATTTGAACAATTTGTTCATGTGCTTTGTTTTAATATGCCTTAATAAGTTCCGCTTGGCAGTGAAGCTTATAGAACACTTTTCACAGATGAATTTCACAGATGTATGTAGCACCTAAATTAAGAAACGAAACACTAAACGAAACGAATTTGAAACTATGAAATCTATGAAAAAAAAAGAAGAATTTAGATGTTATTATACTCACCGATTGAAATTTTCTGCTTATATATTCTTTCACTTTTTAAGTACTGTCTTCTGTCACAATTTTAATTTGCTTCACTTTTACTATTTCACTTTATATTTATTATTTTGGTGTTTTAATTTTCGCTGGTCGTGTGATGACTAAGTGATATCAGAAACTGAGCACTTGTCCGAAATTTTGTTACTTTTTATATAAAATTGTCTTCTTCTTCTTCGTTTTCTTCTTATTCTTTTCCTCTCCCTTCGAAAAAATTCCTACAAAACGTCACTAAATTCAAACAAACGAATTTCCTCTAATTGGCTTTGTTAGATAAGGTATAATTGGTTTATGGGATGATTCTATTACGAATCACGTTTATTTGTACACCTGCACAACGAATCCAGTGAATTCAGAGTCTTATAACTTCTTCCTAATTTATTGCCTTTCGATATAAATAGTTTTTCTCTTAAAATGGAAAATTCTTGAAAAAAAAACCCATATAATGTCAATGAAATAATGAAATAAACAATAATGAAATTTTTCGTTTTGTAATTTACGGCTTGATCAGCGATAATTTTAGGACGGGGATCATGTTAATTGCGTTTGTTGACACACTTAGTGCACCGTAATTTTAAGGGATGGTCGCAGTTAAAATACACAAAACAAAAACAACAACAACTACAAGACAATAAGCAAAAACCTGAACTCAGGCCAACAAGAAAAACATCCACGATCGTACCATAGGAATTCGTCAACATATAAAATACACACACAAACTGCATGGAGTGCAACACAATTGGAAAATACTGTACTCATTCAAAAAGGAAAACGCCCACGATCTTGCCGTAGGAATTCGTTAGCAGTTATAATACACACAAACAAAAGTACAAGACAATAAGCAAAAACTTAAACTCAGGCCAACAAGAAAAACATCCATGATAGGAATTCTTTAGCAGTTAAAATACATACAAGCAACTGCAACGCAATTGGAAAATGCTGTACTCAGTCAAAAAGGAAAATACCCACGATTACGCCATCTACAACAAACTCCTAGCTTAGCTCTTTACCTAGTGCTTGCTACCCTAAGTAAAAGACAATTATATAAATTGGTAACATTATTCGAAAAGAAAACCAAACACACGCGGTTTAAATTTTATTTTATCTTGAACAACTACCAATTTTATCACTTGCGTCTCCCAAAACCAGCAAAAAGAGTCCTGCCAAAGATTATAGAATACAAAGATGTGCCACTCTCATATTACATTGACTTACATTGGAGAATATTACGTACATACATAAAACATATGCAAACATCATAAGCGAAGCGAAATTCTATTCTAAAATCTTTCCTCGCCTTGTTCGCTTTCTCTTAATGAGAGCACATTACCACTTTGCCAAAAGTTTACTCTATTTTACGCTCATAGCTGCGGCTGTGAGCGTAAAGCTCTAAAGATCTGTTAAAGCTCTGGTTGTGACTGAAAAATTTCGGTGCCGTTTTTTTGTTCTAAGTGGCACATCTTTGTATTCTGTAATCTTTGGTCCTGCCAATCGAAATACTTAACGAGCATTGATATTCTAGCTACGAAATACACCTAAATGATATTGCACAAAAAAATACAAATCTACGTGTATAAAAATCTACAAAATACCCTGGACAATAACCAAACTAAATATACCACTAATAAGCCACTGTTTAAAAGTAATACCCTCAAAAGAATGCTAAAAAAAAATTAAATTCACTAAATCAGAATAACATTAGCAATTATACCAACCTATAACAAGAAAATAAATTTTTTGTAGTAAAGCCAGAAACCTACAATGCGAAAATATAATTTTATCGATAACAAAAAAATCAAATATAGCAGGGACACTAACCAAACATACGGGATGCGAAATAACAAGGAAAGAAAAAACTATTTCGCAAACATAACAACCCAAATTTTTTACCATTTCAAACTCTCTATAAGTCATCATAGCACGATCTCTGTCATGCTTTAGTGATTTTTCGATGAGAACATCCAACATATTAAAACTTAATCCTAACATGTCTTTGTCAAACTTCAATTGTTCATACAAGTATTGCCCTAATAACATATACTGCAAATTTCTGGAAGGCTGGAATGGCGGCTTCATGAAATCTCTTTACATATCTATACTCTCTGTTATCTTCAACAAAGCACAAGGCCAATCATTGACTATTGCTGACTTAATGTTGACTTGCCCGAGTTGGCACGCCCCAAAATTTATACGTTTTTACACGCAATAAAAAAACAAAAACATTGTCTATCCGCTGGCCTTCAGATGAACTAATAAATAAATATAATTTGCAATTTGCCTTAAATACATGCGTTTCTTTTTTGATTGAGCCCATATCTGCAACATATGTAAGTTATTGTGTAAGAAAACTTTATGATAGGTATTCCATGGATTTTTATTTAAAGGCCGTAAATTTCGTTGAAAGCTCAATTTCTATCGTGTGGTAATACAAAACTAATGTTTGCTTAGGGCCAGCAAGACGGACCGGGTCAGCTAGTAGAATATAAAAGAGCAACTTGGAAATAATAAATTCAGTTTCGCATCGGAGCTCAAACGACGTCTTTAATTATAAAGGAGCTGTGAGTTGGTCCATTGTAAAATTGGGTGCCACATCGGAGGGTATTAGCGTCGGTAATTCTTCAGGATATGTATTTGGCATAGCCGAGTGTAACAGGTGTTTCGGATTTGACATGGTTTGAGAGTAAATGAGGTTAGGGTGCCTATAATTTCAAATTTCGTTAAATATTTTTAGGCTTAGAGCAAAGTTTAAATATTTTAAATGCTTAGAGCTATATAAAAACGAAATGTACGATTTTGTTTTTAGTATATAAGATTTAGCTTTTTTGTTGGAAAAAAAATTTAATGGTGGTAAGTACGGAAAAGTTATGTATTTATGATAAGTGTCACCTCGTGAATAGATTCAGCCTTTCTTTCTTTCTGTGAAAATCAGTTTTAGTTAGAATTTGGTTCTCGAATTAGTCTCTTTATGCAAAAAAAAATTTTTTTATAAATGGTTGTATTCCACCCTCGTACATATGTATAACTATAATAGTTCCGCGTATCTTTATTTCTAACGTTAAACACTTCCGATTAATTCAATTTGTTGAAGAAATGATCCCTTTCATGTTGCTTTAATACTCTAAATCAGTTAATTACTTTCTTTTAAATTCAATTTCTTAAACAAATAATCATTTTCTTTATTTTTTACTGATGTGGTAAAATGAGTATTCATTTTTTAAAAAAACCGTGACAGTGACAGAAAACAAAAACAACACTGCGCACATTACGGCATTGTGTACACTGAACCAAATATTTTTCGTAAAACAAATTAACAAAATATTGGTGTAAATTTTTGTGATTGACACGAGATGTGATCATTTTTTACCAACGGATTTGTTTCAGTGTATGTGAGTTGAACATATTATATAAATATAACTAGTAAAGGTGTTGTCTACAGCCGGGCTGTAGCCGAAATACCCTACACCTTAAAGCTGCATATATACTCGTATATATAAGATATATAAGATAAACTATAATTATAGCTGCTTAACTATTTCTGTGCATTACAAACACCGGTACTAAGTGCGTTTACTCTCAAAATTTAGGTGTAGGGTATAAAAATATATTGCAATACTGGGTGGATGGGTAAACAGGAGGCATTGCCCGCCCATTTTTTTCCCAACAGAATATTATTGGTTCACAAACTACAATATTATGTACACCATTATTCAGGAAACTTATATACTTTTCAATACAATCCATGTAAAACCCTCCATGACCTATTTAAACGAAAAGTGGTCGGATCACGCCCATATTTGGCATATTAACTGGAAGCATTAGTCTAAACCTACATATAAAATTTTCTTTTCTTCTCTCAAAAAGTAATGCTGATATGGCCTTTTTTAATAGGCAAAACAGAGGTACCTGCACTCACGATATAAAAAGTAGGCGTAGTCCTTGGGCGATTGCCCATTTTCAATACGAAACACCCCAACAGAGCAACGAATATTTTTGCCAAATTTCATTTTGAATTCCGTGAATGTTCTTTGCAATATTTTATTAGTTGTAATTAGCTAACTTTCCTAATACCTAAAACTATTCCAATTTTGACCTTGTGAGTTTTTGACATTTACCAAATTTTCAGAAGTTGTTGTATTGAAATACTTATAGATTGAAATTATTTTCATTTCAAAGAATGTCTATCTATCTTATCTATTTTTCTTATTTTATCTAAATTTTATCGTATTTTTATACCCTACACCTTAAGGTTCAGGATATATTCACTTTCTAACGGAGTGTGTAACGCATAGAACTAGACAAGATAGGAATGGAAAAGTATATATATTCTTGATCAGCATCACCACCAAAATTGAAATAACGATGTCTGTCCGTCTGTCTGTCTGTCTGTCCGTTGAAATCACGATCACAGGAGATCGAATTAAGATTTCAAAATGAAATTTGGCAAAAATATTCGCTGCTATGTTGGGGTGTTTCGTACTGAAAATGGGCAAAATCGCCCAAGGACTACGCCTACTTTTTATATCGAGAGTGCAGGTACCTCTGTTTTGCCTATTAAAAAAGGCCATATCAGCATCACTTTTTGAGAGAAAAAAAGAAAATTTTATATGTAGGTTTAGACTAATGCTTCCAGTTAATATGCCAAATATGGGCGTGATCCGCCCACTTTTCGTTTACATAGGTCATGGAGGGTTTTACATGGATTGTATTGATAAGTATATAAGTTTCCTGAATAATGGTGTACATAATATTGTAGTTTGTGAACCAATAATGTTCTGCTGGAAAAAAAAAGCGGGCCACGCCTCCTGTTTACCGATCCACCTAGTATTGCAATATATTTTTATACCCTACACCTAAATTTTGAGAGTAAACGCACTTAATACCGGTGTTTGTAACACACAGAAATAGTTAAGCAGCTATAATTATAGTTTATCTTATATATCTTATATATACGAGTATATATGCAGCTTTAAGGTGTAGGGTATTTCGGCTACAGCCCGGTTGTAGACAACAACTTTACTAGTTTTATATACAGTATGCCCGACTCGTTTCTTTAGTTGTAAAATTTTTTTTGTTACAAATAAGTGAAAACCATGTTTAATTTGTTAAACCATGTAACTGTGGCAATAAATGAAGTTAGACCAGGTCGCGGTGTGTATAAAAAATTAATTTTTATCCTTTAAAAAACATTTTTAACAAATTTTAAATGCATATATTATATAATTAAATAAATTTGTTTCAGAAACTGTTATGAATCGGTAATTCCGTATTTAATGTTAGAGTGATTATTTCAAAATATTTTGTGCGAAGTTCGTTAAATTCAATTGAATTGAAACGTCGGATCAATGCAATGTCATTGAAATTCCTAGTCGTTTATTGACCGCAATCTTCTTAATATGAATAGTGTATAAAATTCTTCACCATGCTTTTGGCTTTTGAAATTCGGTTTACATAAATCTCACTGCGCATTTAATATTGAAATATCCATCTATATATTTTTCTGCCTCTTGTGATATGTAGGATTTTTTACAAAAGCAGCGTCTAAAAATATAACCATGTACATTGTTATCATGTCGATCACGCGGCAAACAATTCCGTTGTCTCTTTAAAGGGTATAAAGAATGTATGTAATACAACTATCTGCAGTGGTGTATTTGCACAATTGGGGAATTTTAAGGTGTCATAACGGAATCCAGTTTAAATTAAATGAGTATATATTTTTTTGGTGGTAGGAAACTAAAAATTGAAACAGGCTGAAATCTAATGTACAACATATGCATGTGACTAAATTTTTACTTCCTTGTACAAGAAAGCATTATGAACCATTTTGATATTAAGATTACATGTTCTGACCATTCCTACGTCCACTTTGACTAGTTTGGTCGTGATGTGTGTACGTATGTATATATGTATGGATCCTCCATAACTCATAAACGTAGTCGTAGAAAGTTGAAATTTTGTATATAACTTTAATAAAACATATTTTAACACTTGTCTTTTTGCATGCAACCGCTGGCGCTGAAACGACTCTTCTTTTGCAGAATTTTTCAAATCACATGCATGCACTCAAAACCAAACACCTCTAGAAAGTAGAATATAATCAACTTTTTCTGTTACAATCCCTAGCACCAAAAAGGACACTTTTCTCGAAGGATTCTATGCATAACTTTTTTAATAACTAAAATTTTTTCATCTACAAGTAAGGTATGTGTTGACTGCATTAGATATTTTTTTAATATGATAATTACATCCCATATCTTTTATCCTCTTCTTAAAAAAATAATTTTCTTTATTTGGCATGCATTTATGTATAGTATAATCTGTATCAATGTAGAATGTTTAATATTAAGACAATCCCTATCGATTTAACGGTACACCACTGCCTTATTGCAGATATTGAGAAACAGCTAAAAAAGCTTCTATGAACTGCTATTGGTCGATATCGTTTTTTTTTTTTGCAACAGCTTTAAATAGTTTTCTGATTTCATTATAAATCCACATCAACGATTCAACGTACAAAAATGTTGACTTCGCCATAATCACTTTTAAAAATAGAAAACTTTTTTATTTGCTTCCGATTTGTACGCATGTATGTCTATAGATTCTACTTTTCCAGCACTTAATCTTATGTTCAGAGAAGGTTAAAAATTTTTCTACTTGTAATGCTGTTTGTGAAAATATTACTCCCTGTAGAATACGCTGTTATTGTACACTATTACATGAGATCAGAATTACAGTTTCCATTTGGTCGGTTATATTGTTCCGATTATAGGTATATTATACTATAATATAATGTATATTGTGCAAAGAAGTTAAAAAACCTTATGATGAAAATGGAAAATGAATATTTTCAGTTCTAATTTGTACGAATTTTGTGTTTTGAATTAATCATTTATTTAAATTATTTATTCAAAGCTGAGCACACTACCAACATATGTTATTGTTCAAAATTTTCAAGTGAAGCACTAGCGGGTCAATAAAATATGATAGGATATCTGCTAATTGCGGGTTAATCGCAAAGGACGTGTTCTGAGGTAAAACTCCAAGAATTCGTCTTTGTTTAGCCTCAAGAATTTTATTGATACTTCCTTTGCTACGGTAAAAATCTATTCGTTTGCCGATAGATTTCAGCTCTTTCCATAGATAGGCAAACTATAAAATCTATGAAAATTAGTTTGCTTAACTTTACGCCGCAAAAAAGAGATAAGATAGAAAAAAATCTTAGGAGCAAAAGCTCGAAGAGCTTTAATAATTATTAATAATATTAATAATAAATAATAATAATTAATAATTATTTGTAAACATTATTTAACTTAAGAAACAATATGAATTTTAAGTATAATGCTATAATTAAGAGATACATTGTTGCATTAGGAGATATGACTTTAACAAACAAATAAATAAATAAAATAATAATAATGATATTATTTGAATTTTATGTGAGAACTTACGAATCCTTAAGCTTTTTGTATAGGGTATAAGCTACGAACTTCCCCCAAGGATGATATTGATAAAGTATTAAATTTTTTAGCTTTAAACACTTCTTTTTCTAGACAAATTTAAAACTATAATGTCTCTATAAATTACCTACATATAGGATGTATTTTAAACAGTGCCCAAATTCACATCACCACAGTTTGAATACATGTTTGAATGTATTTTCTCTTAGAAGTACGTAGCATTAGTTTTTTTATTTTTGAATTTATAGAAGTATTATTGTTGCGAATATGGAATGCTGTGTTTGCTGGTGAGGGATTGACTAACTGTCTTCGGGAGCTGTATGATGACAAGCCTTTTGTAGTTGATTTCAGCTTCCACTGGTCGCTTAGCGTGCCCATATGAGTCCCTAGTGTTTCCAAAATTATTTTCAAGAAAAATTATCAGCTAATAGCTGAAGTAGCTAAACATGAATAATTTTATTTAACAATAACAATGCAAACAATGTTATTCTCAACCGTACTAAAAATGTGACAGTTCGACGCTGCGACGTCACTGCTCCATGCCAACTGCGCTAATGAGAGAAACACAGCCCCAATGTGTTTAAGCTCTAAATCTCAGCGATTTCGCATATCCGAATGATGAGAATCGAAGTCAGGGCACAGGGCCCAATAAAGAAAGTTGCAATGGTTTTTCAATACCATGCGACTTCAGGGTTGATAGTTTCGAAGATGTGGATGGTCCAAAGATGCCAATTAACTCTACCTTTGTACAACGTTTGTCTAAAAACTCTACTCAACATATCAATTTTGACGTCAATATGCGAACCAAACTCTTTTGACAAGACTCGGTGTGTATCTAAGTCAAGTTTATTTAACAAGAAATAAATCAACTGTAAATTTCGATCGGTTTTTGAAATAGCATTTAGGCCACGCACACATTAATCTGCTCCATCGAGCAGCTTCCGCTCCGATTTCGAATATGAAGATTGAACGTTTGGCAGCTTAATAAAGGTTTTAATATGTTGCAGAGCGTCTAGATGCGGACGATAAATCAAACGAGCTTACCGGTTGTCCGAGGTTTTCCTTTGAAGGTTCCGCAATGCTGTCTGATGACCAGAAAATGGCAATAGCAAGTATATACATGCTCCCAACTACCACATTAAAGAACACTCCCAATTACCAAACTAACGAACACGACCAAAATGAACGAAGCTGAACGACGCGTGGATTAAGTAAGAAAAAGATGTGACTAGAGAAAAAACATTGGCTGTGTACATTCGCACATTTGCTCGTTAACAAAACTATGCTGACGCTGAGGTGCGGTCATTTGACCGTACGCCGGAAAAAACACCTGCATGCTGACGCTAGTACGCCTGTCACTGAACTCATTCTGCTGACGCTAGTGTGAAGTCAGTGAACCCCGAAGCTAGCAAGTCAACGACCAATTCCTTCTGCTGACACATTTCATTATTTTTTTACTTGACTTATTTTATTTCTTAATTGGCTTCAATGAATTTGGTTTTAAACAATTATGTATATAAGCATAAACTTTTATTCAATAAAATTAGTTGTCATTAAACTTCTCAAGCTTCAGTGTCATTTCTGCGGGCAACAAGTCCAAAGTACTTGATTGCACAACATACAAATTCCTAGTTTTGCACTAAGGAAAATCCAAACATCGCTTCAACAGTTAGCGGGCAACAAGTCCAAAGTACTTGATTGCAAACATACAAAAAATCCTAGTTTGTACTCAGGATAAAACCTTACCTACTTAAACATTTGGTGACCCCAGATACGAACACGTATCAACGCAAACTCTGAAAAAATCAAAAATTCATCATGGCAGATATTGAATCATTGTTGTTAGAACAATCAAAAACTGGCCAAATAATACAAAACATAGTCTCAAATTATAAAAAAGATGGCGCGAATCGCAAAGTAAAGAAGCAATACTTTGACGATAGACAAAGGCAACTGACTGCTGCATGGGACAACTTCGAAAACATCGACAATAGAATCCGCACAAACAAGAATGTACCGTTGGATAACGAGTATTTTACAACCGATTATTACGCGAAGATCAAAGAGATGTACGATACTTACAGTAGAATATTTGAAGAGGCAAGTGCATCTTTTGAAGAAGAACCTCAAGGAACATCTGCCACTTATCGCAAAAAGGTGGATGAACACAATTCAAAACAAGAAGAGCAGTCAGTAAATTCAAGGGACACAGACAATTCTAACGGCTTAAGGAAGGCGAAAATTGAAGGCATGATACGAAAACAAATCGCAATGTCAAGCTCACTACAGCGCCTCCTGACAGGAATTGATAGAAGTCAGGAGTCATCAATAAATTACAAAAAAACGCAACTAGAGCTGTTAAACAAATTTTGGAATGAAACTGAAAGCCTAAATTACTCCATATGGGAAGTTTGTGCGGATCCAACAAGTGCCGGTTACGATATAGAATCATATATTATGCTGGAGGAAGCGGTACGAAGTAAGCGAATCTTTCTGTGCGCCAATGATCAGGACACAGTTGAAGGAAAAAACAATCGCAGTGAGTCACTGCTGCAACTACCAAAAATTACGATACCCAAATTTGATGGAGACTACCTAAAAAGGCAGCAATTCAGAGACATTTTTAAAAAAAATGATTCATGAACAAAACATGTTTGCTGTTCAAAAAATGTGGTATCTAAAAGCCAATGTCTCTGGTGAGGCCGAACGCCTTATTCGGCACCTTCAATTAAGCGAAGAAAATTATGAGTCAGCTTGGCACATAATGCAAGACAGATTCAACAACAAAAGAGTTTTGTCAACAGCGCTTCTAAATAAAATCCTGGCACAAAGACCGACAGTGCCCGAAGCTTCATCTATCAAAAATCTACATGACAGTGTGAAGGAGAGTCTATTAGCGTTAAACAACATTGGAATCCAGACAACAGGATGGGACCCTCTCTTACTACACTTACTAGTAAAAAAATTGGATCATCAAACTCATGCTTTGTTCGAGCAATCTCTTACGAATCCACGTGAATTACAAACAATTGATGATTTTCTCACGTTCCTTCAAAATCGTTTTCAGTCACTTGAAGCAATAGGAAGAAAAGAAAAACCACAACATACAACCGTTACATCGGCCATTCACGAAAACAACAGTGATAAATTTACAAAATGTAGCTTCTGCAACATAAACAACCATCCAATTTATTACTGCGAGCGATTTATAAAAATGTGTGCAGCCGATAGACTAAAATGGATACAAAAACAAAATCTGTGCGTCAATTGTTTGCGCTCAGGTCACACCTCAAGGGCATGTTCATCGCGGTCATGCAACAAGTGTTCACAGAAACATAACACATTGCTTCATTTGGATAACAACAGGTCAAGGGTCAACAAGGTTGGAGGGTACCAACTCCAAAATCAGCAGACGGCTCCGTCATCACTAACGCCAAGTAATAAAACTCCGTCAGCAACACTGGCAGCGTACAATTCCTGTCCACAAACCCAAAAATATGTGTTATTAGCAACAGAAAAAATTGTGATAACCGCAAATAACGGCCAAACGAATACTTTTCGAGCCATTCTAGACTCCGGGTCACAGAACGACTCATAAAACATCTAGCAATTAAACCATCGGCGGGCTCAGTGTGCATCGAAGGAATTGGACAAAACGTAAAAACAAGCAAACATAGAATCAACCTCACCATGAAATCATCGAGCGGCAAGTTCTTTTCGCGATTTGAGGCTTTCATTTTGCCAAAAATAGTGTCACCACAGCCTACACAATTGTTAGACACTTCAAAATGGCATCTACCTGCAAACCTTGAGTTAGCAGATCCTGAATTTTCAAAAACAAACAAGATAGACGTTTTACTTGGAGCTGAATTCTACCACGAGTTAATGCTGCCTGAGAAGATAAAGCTCGCTAAAAATCTACCCATGTTACAAAACAGTGCGTTCGGGTGGTTAGTATGCGGCCGAGTTGATCAACCAGCTGAGAATTCTGTGACGTGTGCCATATATGATAAAAACGATTTGTCCACCGACGAACTTATTGAACGATTTTGGAAGTTAGATGACCTCCAGGATTCCCAAACCAACAATTTCACGACAGCAGAACAATATTGTGAAAAACACTTCATGCAGAACTTTCGCAGAGATCCATCAGGAAGATTTATTGTCAGGTTGCCGTTTTCTGACAACCCCTCGGCCTTACGAGACTCAAAGGCCATGGCGTTGAGCAGGTTCTTAGCACTAGAAAAACGGTTAAGCAGAGATGCAGCATTAAAGGCGGACTACTCCAAGTTCATGAAGGAATATGAGGCGCTAAAGCACATGACAGAAATCCCAGCTGACGACATACCAGCGTCACATTACATCATACCTCATCACTGCGTTCTAAGACCAGATAAGAGTACAACTAAATTACGTGTGGTCTTTGATGCATCAGCAAAGACATCATCGGGAGTATCATTGAATGACATACTTCATTCCGGTCCATCTACACAAAGTGATTTATTCTCAATATTGTTGCGATTCCGGCTTCATCGATATGTATTTACTACAGACATCGAAAAAATGTACCGTCAAGTTCTCATTGACACGATGGACAAGGCTTACCAGCTGATACTATGGAGAAACGAGCCTACAGAGAACCTAAAGTATTTTCATTTGAACACAGTCACCTACGGTACCACTTCAGCGCCCTATCTCGCAACAAAATGCCTACAAGTTTTGGCAGTACAACATACAACAAGTCATCCATTGGGAGCTCAAGCATTACGAGATGATTTTTACGTTGACGATGGTTTGAGTGGCTCCGATACTTTGACAACAGCACTTGAGATGCAGAGTCAATTAATAGCATTATTAACCGGTGCGGGTTTCAAACCGCATAAGTGGTGCGCAAATCACCTAAAACTTCTGCAAGGAATTTCTAAAGAAGATCAGGAAGTAAATCTAGACTTCGACAGCGATGAAGTCTCGACAATAAAAACATTGGGTTTAACTTGGAGACCAAAGGCAGATGCATTCTGTGTCAAGGTAAAGGTTTCTGACAGCACGTTAATCAGCAAACGTGTAGTGACGTCAAATTTAGCGCAAATCTTTGACCCATTAGGAATATTAGGACCAGTAGTTGTTGTAGCAAAATTATTCATCCAGCAGCTTTGGGAAATGAAGCTGTCTTGGGATGAGGAGCTACCCAGCGATTTACGAAGGTTCTGGGTATCATTCTGTTCTAATTTATCAACGTTAAATCAGACTCAGATTCCCAGACACATGTTCGATAAGCAGATTCCTTTGACAGTGCAAATACACGTCTTTGCAGACGCATCTGAACGAGCCTTTGGAGCAGTTGCGTACCTCCGTTCAACACATTCTTCAAAAAGGGTACTGGTGAGAATGCTGTGTTCAAAGTCTCGTGTCGCCCCACTGAAAAAACAAACATTGCCTCGACTCGAACTCTGCGCTGCCCTATTAGGAGCGGAACTCGCAGCGCGTGTAAGTAAGGATCTATGTCTAGTTAACTCTCCAACATATCTATGGACAGACTCCTAAATTGTGCTGCAATGGATAAACTCTACGGCGTCATCTTTCCACACATTCGTGGCAAACAGGGTGTCAAAAATACAACAACTATCATGTGCAAATCAGTGGCGTCATGTTCGGTCTCAACATAACCCTGCAGATTTCCTCTCAAGAGGATTAACTCCAGACAAATTGCTATCCTGCAATCTTTGGCTCTACGGTCCGCTATTTCTACACGGAGATGAGTCAATGATGCCACCACCATTTTCAAGGGCCTTAGCAGTAGAGAGCGATTTAGAGAAGAAGAAGAAGACGGCAATGTCTGTCGCAACAATCTCCTCAGCATTAGAAGAACTGGTCTATAATCTAAACCATCGGAACTCATTCACTTTCCTCTTACGTGTCGTCGCCTATATATTGCGATTTGTCAAAAATCTTAAGTCAAAACAGAGAGGACATTCGCAAGGAACACTGTCACCAGGAGAGCTTCATGGCGCGCAATCGCTCATAGTCAAAGCCATTCAACATTCCGACTTCAGAGAAGACCTCACAAATCTAAAACACCACAAAGCAGTGTCAAAGTCAAGTCCCATTAGCTCACTTAATCCTTATATCGACGACGACGGACTTCTACGTGTTGGAGGTCGTTTGGAAGCATCGGAACTACCATACGATAGAAAACATCCTGTAATACTTCCGTATAATGACCCAATCGCCAAATTAATCTTTAAAAAAATACATGTGGAGAACATGCACTGTGGCTCTCAAACGTTACTTGCTCTAGTGAGACTTCAGTTTTGGCCAATAAAGGGAAAATCAACAGCACGCCACGTTGTTCAAAACTGTATACGATGCGTCAGGGCCAAACCAAGGCTAATGAATCAAGTAATGGGCGATTTACCGATCGACCGAGTCACGCCAGCACGACCATTCCTAAACACCGGTGTTGACTATTGGGGCCCACTATGGGTTCACTACAAGGTTAGAGGTAAAAAACCTCACAAAGTATATGTTGCAGTTTTTTGCTGTTTTGCCACAAAGGCAATTCATCTAGAGGTAGTAAGTGATTTAACAACTGAAGCCTTTATCGCTGCTCTAAAACGCTTTATAAGTCGACGAGGTAGATGTAAAACGTTGTACTGCGACAACGCTACCAATTTCGTAGGCGCTAACGATCAATTACAAGAACTCAATAAGACCATTTACACCACCACAGCACAAGAAACAATAACCAACGCTTGTAGTCAGAAGGGAATTGAATTCAAATTTATTCCTCCTCGTGCACCGCATTTTGGCGGGTTGTGGGAAGCTGCAGTTAAATCAGCAAAGCACTTGGTGCTGAAAAACGTTTCGACAGCATCACTCACCTATGAAGAACTCGAAACTGTAATCATTGAGACCGAAGCAATTTTAAATTCCAGACCAATTACACCCATGTCAAGCGATCCAACTGATTTAACTGCCCTCACTCCGGGACATTTTCTGATTGGAGAATTACTAGTAGCACAGGTAGATGCAGTTTCTAATGATAAAAAACGATCATTAACGGCAAGGTGGAGATTGATATCTCAACTAAAGCAAGAGTTCTGGTCACGATGGACACGTGACTATTTACAGGAACTACAGCAACGACACAAGTGGCGCCAACAGGTTAAAAACGTGACGGAAGGCACAATGGTAGTTATAAAGGAGGATAACACTCCACCGCTTGAATGGCCGCTAGGAAGAATCGTTCGAACTTATAAGGGACATGATGGATTTATTAGGGTTGCCGATGTAAGAACAGCGACAGGAACGTGGAAAAGACCAATTCATCGTCTAGCCCCACTACCTGTTGAGTCCGTTGCAAAGGATGAATGCGAAAAAAAATCACCCGCACAACGAACCGAGGAAGACAAAGAAGTACCAAACAAAAGAATGAAGTTTTCTCCGTGGTCATCCGTAATTATGATACTGTCATTGGTTTTGTTACCCGTCATATTGGCGCATCCCGTTGACATTACAACCTTTGAAACCAATCCAGGATTATACTTCGACGCCCTTGGCTCAACCAACCTGATAACGGCAGACTGGAAAATCATTGTTTACTACGACTTAATTCCTATAAAGGACGAATTGAACACATTGATCAACGGGACGTATGCTCTTCAACATCTTTGCAATAAACTACCGCAAGATGTTAACTGCTCTCCCTTAGTTGACCACTATCTACACGTAAGTACAGATCTACGTGTAGACAACGCAATGCTCTTAAGGCAACGAAAGAAACGCGGCGCGTTGAACATAGTAGGAAACATCGCCAACAAATTATTTGGAGTTCTCGATTCCGATTACGCGAGGGACATGTCAGCCACAATACACAAAATCAACAACAATGAAATCGATATCAATGACATTTTAAAAACACACACATCAGTCATAGACTCAACCATAAACGTCATGAAAAGAAATCAGTATGAAACAATGTCTCGGCTCAACTATCTGAGGGAGAAGACGAATGAAATTTTAAAGGAAGTCAATCAAGAAAAAAGACAAGCCAAGATCTTCCAAAACTTCATATCACTTTCGCTTCAACTATCAATAATCACTGCAGAGTTGCAAAGGATACAGAGCGCAATAATAAACGTCATAACAAGTACGCATCATGAAAAAATCAGTCCGTTACTGTTATCCCCAGAACAACTCAAAGGGGAAGCAGCAAGAATAAGGAATAACCTGTCTCCAACGCAACAGTTGCCATATCAAGGAGATGATATATTGCATCTTTTCAAGCTAATGACATCTCAAGCCGGCATTTCAGATCATCATATAATTTTCGTTATCAACCTTCCGTTAATAGAACACGAGCAATTTGATCTGTTTCGACTAATCCCAGTTCCGACATGGTACAACAATGCATTAATAGCTATCACGACAGACACCGAAATCTTAGCCACAAATAAACACAGAGATCAATATTTCCCGCTAAGCTTAGCTGAGTTGAAGTCATGCAGATCGCTGAAAGAGTCATCCTATATATGCCTCGACAAACAATCAAAATTTATGCGAGACTCCGGGTTTCTTTCCTGCGAAATAAACCTACTCAACAATGGCACTTCAAAGGATTGTAAAACTACTACATTACACGACAGCCCACTGTGGGTACAACTATCCCACAACAACCAATTGATCTACGCAACCAAGGAAGCGGTTCAATTGACAGCAGTATGCGGAACAGGCATTCTTAAAATCGAGTTGATCAAGTCAGGACTCATCTCCATTCAACCCGATTGTGTCATAAAAAACAACCTTATAACGTTCCGAGGCCATCCAGTAGTCAATACTACCATGCAAGTATCCTACGCTGCCTTTGGCAATTTGACGACAATGAAAAACCCCATCAGCGTGATGGCACTTCTAAAGAACAACACAATTGATGTCAGTCAGCAAATTGAACAGCTTACAAACTTGCAAAACGTCTTAAAATCCACCGATATAAGAAATTCCCTTGAAGGGTTACAGTTCGACAAAACGCATCATTTCACAATTGGTTACTCTGCACTGACGATCTCGATAGTTGTAATGTGTCTTCTATCGTTCATAATTTTTCGGCACTGCAAACGATCAGCGGGACCCGTCACGAAAGGCCCTCCACCAAAACCAAGACGTCTGTCCGCCCAGCCAACCTTCACCATACATGAATAGTTGAAGGCATAGCTTCAACGCGCGGGAGAATGTACATTCGCACATTTGCTCGTTAACAAAACTATGCTGACGCTGAGGTGCGGTCATTTGACCGTAAGCCGGAAAAAACACCTGCATGCTGACGCTAGTACGCCTGTCACTGAACTCATTCTGCTGACGCTAGTGTGAAGTCAGTGAACCCCGAAGCTAGCAAGTCAACGACCAACTCCTTCTGCTGACACATTTCATTATTTTTTTACTTGACTTATTTTATTTCTTAATTGGCTTCAATGAATTTGGTTTTAAACAATTATGTATATAAGCATAAACTTTTATTCAATAAAGTTAGTTGTCATTAAAGTTCTCAAGCTTCAGTGTCATTTCTGCGGGCAACAAGTCCAAAGTACTTGATTGCACAACATACAAATTCCTAGTTTTGCACTAAGGAAAATCCAAACATCGCTTCAACAGTTAGCGGGCAACAAGTCCAAAGTACTTGATTGCAAACATACAAAAAATCCTAGTTTGTACTCAGGATAAAACCTTACCTACTTAAACAGGCTGAATTAAGATTAGACTTTCTTTTCATGTTGTACTGTTAGTAATAATTAAAAGAATAAAATTGGATTCTTTTTAAATAAATTTTTTAGCGGCGCTATTATTTCATATTCCACAAAGTGGGGGCTCAACCGGGATTTGAACCACAGCACACTATACTAAACATCCACTTACTGGACGGAATATTCATTATCAGATAATTATTATAATATTAGATAATTATATACTGAATATCATTATATTTCATTATATTAATTAAATATTGAATTGTAGCAGCCCTGAGTTGGGAGAATTAGGGTTAGATACGACAGGCAAGAAAAAACTCTACAAGACAGACTTCTAGAACACTACGGGTTAGAGAGAGGAGGTAACGATAACGCTTCCGTTTATGATGATGTTTGTGACGGAGCAAGTCGCCGTAGGCTCGTTTGCACCCACACTAACTCCATATACTGCAGATACTCTAAGCCTTAGAAACTCAATTGTTACCTCAGCGCATTTTTTTAGTTTTATATACATAAAGAAATTTATATATATTTACATTTAGCCATGTATTACTTTCCATTGTTAGTTAATCCCATTGAATTTGAATTCAGTAGCTAAAGTCATCATGATAATAAGATTATTATTATTAATTAATATTATTTTCAATCATTTACTACATTGTTTCCATAATTAAGTCATCATTCTAAAATATTGATACATAAACCAGCCCAATGAAGAATGTAGTAAAATAGTAGTTAGTAAGGTATTAAAATGTATTAAAATATTGAATTGAAACGAACAACGCTGGTCATCGAACAGCTGACTGCCAGCCTATAAAAGCAGCAGCAACTCAGAACAAAAGTGAGTTCTACGCCGGCAGCCAACTAGTAAGAATAAAATGTATACAACGAAGATGTATTGCGGTCGTGTTTCATTTAGTAAAAGCCTCTCTCGACGGTCAATCACAAGTATAAATTTCTGTGAGGCAGAACCCTCGGCATCCGGCGAGCCGATCCGGAGCGTAACGAAGAAAAAGGTTCGTCACAGTGGCGCCCGAACAGGGACCTGAGAGAGGAAAACACATCGAATGTAACAAAAGTGCAAAAAAAAAAACACACACAATATCAAGTGCATTCTATTCTCGGGGAAAAAAAAAACTCCCAGTAAACAATAGCTCGAGAACAATTAGTGCTCACATAAACAATGAAGTAAACTATAATACGAAAAAACGAAGTGCTTACTAAGTGCTTGTGAAACGAGAAAAATAAAAACAAGAACGCGTGTAAACGGACCTAAAAGTTAACTCTGTGCGGAAGAGAACGAAGGAAAGTGAACAAATCAAACTATAAAGTGCGAAATAGGAAAAGTGAACAATAAAAACTATAAAGTGCGAAATAAGAAAATTCAAGGAAACATTTATGTGCATTTGTTGATTGGAACAAGAAAATTGCAACAAATTCATCAATTTCCAAAGAAAGAAAGGTAAAATTTCAATAAATCGAATACTCATTCGACCAGTGCTTGTGACGGTTTAGCATACAACGAACAAGAAGAAAAAAAAAACAATAACATTGGGAACGCGTTGATTTAATTAACGCGTATTACTTATCAAATAACATATTACCTTAAAGGGTAATCTCGAGGTGCAAAGTGGCAAACGGAAAAGTAAGAATTGTGCTAAATATCCGCAGTTAACAAAAAAAAAATCTTCTTGCTGAAGGTGGGCAAGAAGTAACCACAACAGGTACGGCAGAGAGAAAAGGACAACAGATCTAATTCACGTGTTGTTGTACTCCTGCCACAAACTATATACATGTACAAACTTAGAATAAAATAAAATAAAATAAAATCAGCCCCGGAGGAAAAATTCTCCATATAAGTTGTGTCATTCCTTTTGTCATTGTTTAATCTTTATAAAATTAAATCTTAGCTTTTGAGAACAGCACACGCGTCGGTGAAGCAACATGCCTGCAACGAGCTGGGTGTACTACCTGAAAAGGGAAGACTTAGTCTTCCACTGCGAAGAGTTCGGTCTGGATACATCCGGTACGGTCCAGGAACTACGGAAGCAACTCGCCACATTCCTCCGCCAAGCTGATCATGACCAGAAGACGCGGGAGCGCATATCAGAGCTAGAGGAAGTCCACGCGCAAGCAGAAACTCCAAAACTACACGAGCAAAGGAACTTGACACTGTTAATACCGGCAACAGGTGCGGCAGGAGGCTCCAATAGCCTCTTTACGACGCCTCAGGCAAGGTCACCCACAGGAGGAGCACACACAGAAGATGCCCTCAATAGCCAGACACCGCAGCATGCCGCTCCCACCATGAGTGTAAGATACGCGCAAACCACCGCCTCCCCAGGAGCACATCAGCAACCACACCACAGCGAAGCCACACCCATACTCATCGAGCAAGTACGGAAATGGGCAGTGAAGTATGACGGAACAAAGGATCCCCTCACCTTTATTGAACGGATCGAAGAACTTGCTGACGCCTACGGAATGAATATTAACGCGCTGCCACGCACTATGCCGAATTACTCAAGGACAACGCCCTGACCTGGTTCAGGAACAATAACAAGCGCTGGCCGGACTGGAAAGGCTTCAGGAAAGACTTCCTTAAGTTTTTCCTGCCATCACGATTCTGGACGCGGCTCGACGACGACATCCGGAGCAGAATGCAGAAACCAAAGGAGCCATTCAAGACGTATCTGCTCGAAATGCAGAACCTGATGCGGCATGCGAATTACTCAGAAGCACAAAAGCTCGAACGCCTGTATGAGAACTTGCACCCGGACTAACAATGGTACATCCGACGACGAGATTTTGCTACACTCGAAGAACTCGTCGACCTAGCTGAAGCCCTCGAGCGAATCAGGGAAAGGTATCCGGAGCCTGCACGGCGCGAACAACACAGGCGTCTATTTCACGAAGAAGTCAATCACACACCAACACACCAGCCTCGGGAGAGAAGAGCAACCCAGGTCACAAGGAGCATCGATCCAAAAACCGCTTATCGAAGATGTGGCCGGGAAGGACACATATCACAGGTGTGCCAGAACCCACCGTTCCTATTTTGTTGGGAATGTGGCCGCCACGGCGTCCGTACCATTCAATGCTGCAGGCAACAGGGAAACGAAGTCGGAGGTGGCCAGAGACGCGGATCGACCACCTCCCAATAAAACTATATATGTTAGCAGAGCATCCGCGTCTACATAAGTCGACAAAGCCTCCGCGTCTGTCTACTTCAACAAAGCACCAGCGTCTATCTACGTCAACTGAGCATCAGCGTGTGTCTGCGTCAACAGAGCATCCGCGTCTGTCTACGCCAGCAGAGCACCATTGTTTATCTATGGCAGCAGAGCATCCGCGTCTGTCGATGCCAACAGAGCACCCTCGTCTATCTACGACAGCAGAGCTTCGGCGTTTGTCTACGCCAGCAGAGCACCATTGCTTATCTACGGCACCAGAGCATCCGCGTCTGTCGATGCCAACAGAGCACCCTCGTCTATCTACGACAGCAGAGCTTCGGCGTTTCTCTACGCCAGTAAAGCACCATTGTCTATCTATGGCAGCAGAGCATCCGCGTCTGTCGATACCAACCGAGCACCCTCGTCTATCTACGACAGCAGAGCTTCGGCATTTGTCTACGCCAGCAGAGCACCATTGCTTATCTACGGCACCAGAACATCCGCGTCTGTCGATGCCAACAGAGCACCCTCGTCTATCTACGACAGCAGAGCTTCGGCGTTTCTCTACGCCAGCAAAGCACCATTGTCTATCTATGGCAGCAGAGCATCCGCGTCTGTCGATGCCAACCGAGCACCCTCGTCTATCTACGACAGCAGAGCTTCAGCGTCTGTCTACGTTAGCAGAGCATCCCCGTTTATCTACGTCAGCAGAACATCCGCGTCTGTCTACGCCAGCAGAGCACCACTGTCTAGCTACGGCAGCAGAGCGTCAGCGTCTACCTAAATCAACAGAGTATCCGACTCTGTCTACGCCAACAAAGCACCTTCGTCTATCTACGTCAGTAGAGCATCGGCGTCTGTCGTTAACCGTGCAGCCTCGTCTATCTACGTCAGCAGCCGCATTCCGACGGACGGAAATGGAGCGGGATGCCCCGCCTCGCACAAAGTTTCTACAACACGCATCACCAGGATCATCCGCCAAGAGGGCACGACGCCGGCGTCAACCAGGGCTACCGCCTAATAGTATTTCCGGTCGACGGAGAGGAACCGCCATGCTGCGAAGTTGCACCATACCGCCAGTGTGCACGTTGCCAGAGACGCGGGTTATACATCGAATCACTACAGCAACCCAAAAGCACCACCATAAGCGCGCAAACATGGCTTTGCCGGCCCAACCGGGCAAGGCAACATCTGCGCAAAAGTACTCGGTCGCCCACCACACCGTCATCCCGCCAATGGTCCCGCTGACTGTGTCACCGATCCGAAGAACCGCGGATACACCCACCACACCGAACATCCGGCTTCCAGACGTCACCACAAGCAGCAGTGCCACCAGCAGCACCGACGGCGAGGGGAGAAAACAAAGCAACCGCAACAGCAATACAAGCAGCAGCAGCAGTAGTACTAGCAGCAGTAGCAGCAGCAGCAACAGCAGTGACAGCGACGCGAGCCACGGCGATAGCGGCGCCAACGAACCTAGCACCGTGGGCGTCCACACGCCACGCAATCACTACACCAACACCCCAGGACGAGCCGAGGTCCCGCCAAAAAGGGCACGAGTAAACCCTCGTCTCGAATCAAGCAGGACAAGCCACAACGACGACATCACGGAAATAGAAGGCCCACCCACGGGTCCATGGCTAGACAAGAGGGGCCGTCCGTTCCCAACAGCCATCGATGACGAAATCGCCCAGACAGTACGAGAGGCGTTGTCGCGACGGCAGGAAAACCAGCGCAAATATTTCCGCCGGTCTTTTGGGGACCAGCTCATTAACTTCGCGGTCTTCCGCAGCGGCATAATCCGCGTGGAAGAGAGCTCGCCCCGGAAGTGAGAGGGGAGTGTGACGGAGCAAGTCGCCATAGGCTCGTTTGCACCCACACTAACTCCATATACTGCAGATACTCTAAGCCTTAGAAACTCAATTGTTACCTCAGCGCATTTTTTTAGTTTTATATACATAAAGAAATATATATATATTTACATTTAGCCATGTATTACTTTCCATTGTTAGTTAATCCCATTAAATAAGAGAGAAGAATCCTATGCCGCTAATGAGAAGGAATTTCTTGCCATAATATGGGCCCTAAACAATTTCAGAAACTAACTCTATGGTTCCGCCAAAGTCAAAATATTTTCAGAACAGTAGTCGAACCAATCAATTCATTGACTGCAACGCAACATAGCGACGAAAGCTCGTCAGACCTCCTCATCCCGTGCGTGGAAGCTCCAATAAACGCTTTCAAAAACCAAATCCTATTGCAACCAGGCTTAACCTCAACATACCAATTTAGAATAGTATTCCCTACATAGCACAGACACCTAATATAGGAACCAGTTTATAACGAAGAAAACCTAGTAAAACTCTTAAAGAGATATGTAAACCCCTCTGGAGTCAATTGCATCAAAGCAGGAGAACAGGTTATGGGAAAAATCCAAGAAATCTACCCAATCCATTTTACCAATTACTAAATACGATTCACACAGCTCCATGTACAAGATGTAACTAAAACACAAGAACAGAATGAACACATAATCAGGACACATAAAAGGGCTCACAAAAATTGCCGCGAGAACAAAATACAGATACATGAACATTTCTACTTCCCATCATTGTCGAAAAGAATACACAAGTTTATTAAGCACTGCTCAGTCTGCAACGAAAACAAATACGACCGACAGCCGAGTAAACCGGAACTAGGCCAAACACCCTGTGACGGAGCAAGTCGCCATGGGCTCGTTTGCAGCCACACTAACTCGAAATACTGCAGATACTCTAAGCTTAAGAAACTCAATTGTTACCTCAGCGCATTTTTTTTAGTTTGATATATATAAAGAAATATACATATAAAGAAATTACATCTAGCCATGTATTACTTACCATTGTTAGTTAATCCCATTGAATTGAATTCAGTAGCTAAAGTCATCATGATAATAAGATTATTATTATTAATTAATATTATTTTCAATCATTTACTTCATTGTTTCCATAATTAAGTCATCATTCTAAAATATTGATACATAAACCACCCCAATGAAGAATGTAGTAAAATAGTAGTTAGTAAGGTATTAAAATGTATTAAAATATTGAATTGAAACGAACAACGCTGGTCATCGAACAGCTGACTGCCAGCCTATAAAAGCAGCAGCAACTCAGAACAAAAGTGAGTTCTACGCCGGCAGCCAACTAGTAAGAATAAAATGTATACAACGAAGATGTAGTGCGGTCGTGTTTCATTTAGTAAAATCCTCTCTCGACGGTCAATCACAAGTATAAATTTCTGTGAGGCAGAACCCTCGGCATCCGGCGAGCCGATCCGGAGCGTAACGAAGAAAAAGGTTCGTCACATGCTGCGTCACACATTGAGCGCGATTGAACTATACGGAATCCTACATTTACTCTGCGAGACATCGAATATAGTCTATCATCCTTCTCGGGAACCACTTGGCATTAACCAATGGATATGCGAATTCGAAGAAAACGCGGTGGAATGGAATGATCTGCAAAAATTTATCTACGCAAAGCAATTGCTGTAAGGTACAGCTAAACTTTTTGTGAGGAGTCAATCGAGAATAAAGGGTTGTTGGTCTGATCTTAAAGCAGCATAGCGATTCATCGAAGATTGAGAAGTACACGCAAAAAGGCTAATGAGAGTTTGTGTGAATTTTTATACAGCCTGATGGAAATAGGAAAACCTATTCAAATAGACTATGAAAGTCTCATCGATAATTTCGTAGAAGGTATTCCAGACTAAAGACATAACAAATCCATATTATAAAAAAAAATGTGTGGCCAAAGCCAACCAACTACAAAGCAGGTTTCGCGTACAATGGGTCACAAGAACCGCTATAACTGCAGAAGTGAGGTGCATCTGGCAAAAGATTGTCCATCAAGACAGTATAAATGCTTCAAATGTGACCAAGTCGGGCACAGTTCTTTCGAATGCAGAAGAAGCAATCAAACTACAGGTCCACGTATAAAATCGGAGAAAGGAAACGTTAACGTTCTAAATCACGAATCCGTATATAATAAATCCTGGCGACTTGACGACACTATGGTTTTTCGAAAGCTGATTGTTAACGGCCATAGCTTTTCAGCTTTGATTGATACAGGTAGTAGTTTAAGCCTTATTAGACACGACGAGTTTGCTATGCTAGGTGATGTACAACTGATGCCCGAAAAGAGGCGACTACATGGAGCCGGAAGAGGAGAACTAGATACAATAGGATGTTTTGAGACCGTATTGAAACTTGATAATTTAGAAGTAGAAACTAAGTTCCACGTGATGGACAAGCAGGATATTCCATACGAAGCCATTCTGGGAAATTCGTTGCTGGAGAACGTCGATTTAGTCGTTCGCCAAAACGAAGTGGAGTTTAGGAAGAAGAAGACGGATGAAGAGAAAGAAATTCATAAAAACATAAAAAGAGATGATTCATGGGAAAATATTTTGGAAAATATTAAGGAAATTTGAAACCAGCAAAGACAGAAGCAACACGTTCTTAGAAGAGTTTCGCGCATTATGTATGATAGAAGAAGCAGAAATTTTATCAAGTACACCAGAACTTATGTTGTCACACCTGATGGGAACCCAATCAGCGATCGTCTCTCAAATTGTACAAGAGTATTCACCCAGTATAAAAATAAATTCGCCGGTTTCAATGAAGATTATACTTACGGACGATTTACCAGTCTATCAAAGGCCAAGGCGAATGTCGTATGCAGACCAGCAAGTCATAAACGAACAGTTTGAGAAATAGCTGAAAGACTGCATAATACGGCCAAGCAGTTCACCATATGCGTCGCCAGTAGTACTGGTAAACTAGAAGGACGGGAGTAAGATATTATGCAGCGACTTTGGTAAGCTAAACGAGAAGATAGTAAGAGACAATTTTCCCCATGCCCTTGATTCATGACGTGCTGGAAAGATTACAAAATGCAAATATTTTCACGACACTCGATCTCATGTTCCGTAGAGGAAGATTCTACTAAATACACGTCATTCGTAGTTAATAACGGTCAGTACGAATTTTTATTTCTACCGTTCGGAATATGGAACGTCCCGGCAGTCTTTTCGCGTTTTATTTTCTCGCCATTGGCCAAAAACGGGTTTAGAAAGAAATGGGAAAAATGCCAATTCCTAACACGAAGAGCCAGCTTGTTAGGAGACGTTATAGAAGGAGGGAAGGTTTTTGGGGCTCACGTCGTATTTTAGGCGATTTGTGAAAGATTATGCAACCATAGCAAAGCCACTTTCTGATCTCCTGCGAAAGGATGCAAGATTTCAAATTAAAGATGAACAGTTGGCTGCAATACAGCAGTTAAAATTTGCTGTAACAAACGAGCCTGTACTAAAGCTATTTAAGCCCACTGCATTAACCGAGGTACACACCGATGAGAGCATATATGGTTACGGAGCCGTTCTCTTACAAAAAGACGACGAAGATCAAGAGTTTCATCCTATTCATTACATGAGCAGAAAAACAAAACCGCCCGAGCAAAAATACCACTCATACGAACTTGAAGTACTTGCAGTAATCGAGTCAGTGAAGAAATGGAGAGTATATCTCCTCGGAACTAAAGTAAAAATAGTTACCGACTGCAACACATTCGCAATGACAATGAGGAAGAATGAAGTACCGGCAAGAGTGTCAAGATGGGCGATGTTTCTGCAGGAATTTGACTACGAGGTGAAACATAGAGCTGACCAAAAAATGAAACACGTGGATGCTCTTAGCACAGTTGCTTGCCTATAAATTGAAGACTCTGGAAAGCACAGAATTAAAGAAGCCCAGCTTCAAGATGACTGGACCAGAGCAATACGAGAAATATTATAGAAAGAACCATACGATGATTTGTGTTAAGATCGATGGAAGAGGAAATAATTAAAATTGGTCATCGTCAAGGACATTATGCAGCCAAAAGAACATAGGAAATTATAGAAAGGGACTATTCGTAATATAGGACCAAAGGTAACAAATATTGTAAAAAGCTGCATCGAATGCATAATCATGAATGCGAAAGCTGGGAAAAAGGAAGGATCACTCGCACCAATCAACAAAGTGCACTTGCACTCATTTTCAAAGTACACTTGGTTGTACCCTACCAAAAATACCAGCGCAAAAGTCGCTCCCGAAACGTTGAGAAAGCAGTCAATGGTCTTTGGGAACTCTGCACGAATAATCACTGATCGTGGGACCGCTTTTACAGCTAAGATTTTTGAGGAATACTGTAGAGATAATGAAATACAACATTTGGTCATAACCACCGGAGTACCCATAGGAAGTGGCCAGGTGGAAAGGATTCACAAGATCATAGTTCCAATGGTCGCTAAGCTATGTCAAGGACAACCTACCGACTGGCATAAACATGTCCATCGAGTTCAACAAATCTTAAACAGTACTCCAACTAGAAGCACCAAGTATACGCCCTTCAGAGTTTTAACGGGTATACTATAGATATGCGCGTCAAAGGAAATCCCAACCTAAATGAGTTACTAGAAGAATATGCCGTTGCTGCTTTAGATGCTGATCGAAATGAAATCCGGTTGCAAGCGCAAGAAAACATCAGAATTATCCAAGCAGGAAATGTTAATGATTTTAATAAAAAGCGAATTCGGGAGAAGACCTACGCCTTAAACCAGTTAGTCGCCATTAAACGGACATAGTTCGGTAGCGGGTTAAAGCTAAAATCGAAATATTTAGGACCCTATAGAATCACCGAAAAGATGAACCGTGGACGTTTCAAGGTGGAAAAAGTCGGACAACAAGAAGGACCAAAGCAAACATCGACAGTTGCAGAGTACATGAAGGCGTGGCACCCTTCGTCCAGGTCGAACGAAGCGGTAGGAGGGCCGAATGTGGGATCGCGTAAACGGACACGGACGCGGTCAGGACGGACGTACTAACTTAACGAACGCTCCCAACTATCACAATAACGAACACTCATAACTACCACACTAAATGAACGAAGACTGAACGACGCGTGGGTTAAGTAAGACAAAGACGTGACTAGAGAAAAAACATTGGCTGAAGTAAGATTAGACTTTCTTTTCATGTTGTACTATTACTAATAATTAAAAGAATAAAATTGGATTCTATTTGAAGAAATTAACGGCGGCGCTATTATTTCATATTCCACATACATATGTTTTCGCTTCTAAAATATACAAAAATAAAACTTCACATTAATTATTTATAATTGCATACAAGGGATGTCAATCCCATAATATTATTGAAAGCAAGTACTTATTTAAGCTTTGTACACGAGTCAAGCTTACAGTAAATCAGTGCAGGATACGTGATAATAGGTAGAATAGCTAACTGGCGTGTAGTTTCCCTTGGCACATATCCAGAGGATATACGAAAATTTCTAAGTATTTGGTAAATTCTTTGCACAGCTCTATTGATGTGATCGGTGCATGTCAGTTTACTATTTATTACGATTGAGATTAGTCGCAACCGTAACGATTGTGAATCACAGAATCACAGCAGGAATATAACCCAGGCAAATGTTACCACAAGCTATTGGCAGTGCTTGGCATACTTGGCATCAATCGGCCAAAGGTATAAAGATCTTAAGTCAAAGTTTTGCTTGCATATTAAATCCTCCTTCAAATTTTATTCGCCTGACAAATATAGTTGGAAATCATCAGCATATGCATGAATATGTGCACATTTACATATTAAAAATACATCATTTAAGAATAAGAAGAAGAGGAGTGGGACCACAAACATTGGCAAGTATGGACAAGATACTAACAAGCCGAAAGTCAGCGACTTCGCTTGCACCTAATTTTTTAGATAGTGGCAAGACCACTGCAGTTTTCCATAAGTCCGGAAAGGTAGATGTTATGAAGCAGTGATTAATAATGTATATAATCGGACTGAGAACATACGGGACAATAGTTTTAAGAAATTTCAAATGGATACCATCATCAACAACGGCATTAGATTTTATTCAACCACACTTTCAGAAATCGAGAAAAAATTGAAGTACTGACAATTAGAAATAGATGGTCGTTGAACAATCGGAGTATTATTGACCACAGGTGAAGCGTGCGATAAAATAAGGCATTCACTAAATTAGGGTCTAGATTGCAGTTAGGCGGTCACTTATTCCCGATATCCATTTCCCTTAAATTACTCTAAAGCTTCTTAGGCTTTGAAGACACATTCGATTTGGATGAATAATACCTAATTTTGGCCTGCTTTGTAACAAGGACAGAAGCATTTCTTGCATCCTGTAATTTTCCCAATTTTCTGCTGTTGGCATATTCTTTCAAATGCTACGCAGTCTATTCCTTCTACAAATGAACATATGAACCCTCTCTGTGAACCACGGACAATTAAGATTATGTATATAAATAATTCTCTTGGGAACATTATTAACAAAAATCCAAATTATTTTATCTGTGAAAATCTCCGACTTGCTATCTAAAGATGACTGACACCACATATCCTACCAAGAGAGTAAGCCTGAAAATAAAATCATGATCGGAAATAAAAGAGAATTGGTCAAACAGGCGAACCAAAGATTTATCTGATACTATACAGTAGTCAAGAAGACTGACACTGATCAGAAATAAATCGCGTAGGGAATGTTTCATTCACAACATGGAGACCAACAGAAGAAACTTTCTCAATCAAAGAACTAGTGAACTTATCTCTACACAAGAGATTTATATTAAAATCCCCGCACAATAAGTAGCAATCAAAATCAATTGAAAGATCTTCTATTAACGAGAAGAACCCCTCCAAACTGTTAGACCTATACGGGTTATAATCACACGAAACAAGAAATTTGCTCATATTGTCAGACAAACACATGTTTAAATATTCTATCCCTTCACTACATGATTTACCAATAACACTCGCATTTAAATGATCACGGCAGTAAATTGCAAGTCTGCTTCCCAACTTTCCCACCCTATCGTTACGAAAAACCTTATAGTTATCAATTCGATACAAGTTAAGTTTTCTTACTCGGGCTTACTTCGAGTTTATTTAAGGGCCCACGTTGGGCGCCAGTTAAGTTTTCACTAGTTCGGAAAACTAGAATAAATATTTTTTGGTCTTTGCGACCTTCTTTATTGAATTCAAACTTAAGACTGACTTTTACAAACTTGCTTAATAATAATCAACCATCCCAGAATAGAATTCGCTGCATGAAGGTGCTGCGATTTCGGTTCCAGGAATTCTGCGAACGTCGGCGCTTCTGTGGGAAGTGTTTCGCAACTCGAGATCGTTGAACTTGCTGAGCTTGCAGTTCATATATTCGGTACCTGATTTATGGAATGTTAACTTGAGTAATGTTAACACTTCCCCTCTTAAAAACATTCGTCCTCGAATGTTGTAAAATACGGTAAGTTGTTGAAATTCATGTATGTTGATTGATTTGTTGGAAAATCTCCTAGTTCGGCAAAGCTGGGGTTTACTGTAGTTGAATGGCGTATGCTTGGGTTTGGTGTGATGATGATCTTGTTAGGCGATTTCCTTAAGAACTTGTAGAAAAATATGAAGATAAGCAAGGTGGCTGCGGCTGCTCAAAGTGATAGTGTTCCGTTAGATATTGTCACTTTCTCTATTTAATCTATTTTCTGCGTATTATTTATTTATGTGGAGCTCTTTTAACACTTCCAGTGACAGTAAGTCAATTCGATCTTTCTCCATTGGTGTTAATTGTAGAGACGTTGGGATGGTTTGTAGTGGAATTGAATCATAATGCCTGTAAGTCTGACTCTTGACCTTTATTGTTGCGTTGTGAAATTTAAGGAGATGAGTTCCTTTGACTGTCTTTATTGCAGCATCTGAGATGATTTCACCGTCGAAGTCATTTAATAGTAGCGTGTCGGGTTGAATTTCCTCTACTTGTGGGATGTGGTGCCCGTTGCTGAAGGTGCACGTTGAATTTAAACTATTAACTATTTCAGATATACAAGTATTATTGCTTATATTAATTATTTGGTTTAGCTTACATATTTCAATACTCTTGTAATTTTCACAATGATTCTTAATTCTATATATTTCTTTAATTCCTTTTAATATTTGAATATATTCGAGATTAATTATTACTTTGTTAGCTTTTACTACAGGTCTTATAATAATTTTTTGAAAAGTTTCTCCGGAAACAACAATTAACATGGAAAAGTTGAAATGTTAATGGTATTTTTACTAAGTATAATATACTAAGTATAATATAATAGTCATATTTGAAAAGATTGCATGTACCTTTGATATTTCTAATGCTTCTTCTGCATTTTTAAATGGCATTTCTTCATTTTCTAGCTTTTTAATAGCGATTTCAATTTCATCTTTATTTAACATTATTGAGTTCAGTACATTCGTTTTTGCCCATTGTATGGCATACTTAATATTAATTAATTCTTCCTTCACTAATCTTAATCTATTTTGGAGATTTATTATATATTCATTCTGTATATCCATATTTTTCCTTTTGTTGTTAGAAAATTTGTTAATAATTTGTGTAATATTATTGATCTTGTTGTTAAAACCTTCATTTATTATAACTTGCTTATTACTATTATCATTAAGTTTATTTAAATTATTATTTAAGATTTCTAAGTCATCATGATCGGGTGATCCAGCTATTATTTTCCATGCTGAACCTAAAAAGTTAATTGATCGACGCTTTCGCATTTCTGTGGCTGGCATGAGGGTCTCGAGGATTTCTGAAGCTTGTATCAACTCATGTTTTAGGGTAGGATAGAGTACGCTGTCTTTAGAGATGTCTGTTGAAGTGATTTTGTACATGCCTGTTAGGAATTGTTCGTATTTGGTGAGGTTTATAATATGTATTAGTCGGAAGTCTCCGTTTTTAATTTTTGCTGGGCCGCCATTTATCGTAGCTATTTGTGCCGTGGTGTAGTCGTATATGTCTATAGATGCGGTAGTTGTGTAGACAAGAAGATTCCTGGAAAAAGAAATTAGGTTTTTTGATTTTTTATGTGGCACTGTGCACAACTCTTCCTGATTCTGTCAGGACCGTTGAATATTTATCTTCTTTTACAATTTCCTTCCTAAATTTTGGGGACATTTTTGTGCCTAATCTTTTATTAATTCTAACGTATATTATTTCGCCAGGGTGAAAGATTTTTATGGGTTCACGAGTTCTATTCTGGTACGAGAGGTCCTTTAATTGTTTGTGTTTAAGAGCGGCAATATTTTCTTCTCTTAATTTCTCAAGTCTACAGGGATCTGTTGAGTATCTTCTTCCTAAGAAAACTTCCATTGGTTTCTCTTGAGTGGTTGAGTGCACAGTGGAGTTATATTCGTGAACTGAGTTACAAAGTAGGTCGGCGAATGATTCGAAATTTTGTTCTGCCTTTAAGCAACGCATTATTTCAGTGAGTGTGGAGTGAAAGCGTTCCACTTGTCCGTTAACGGAACTGGTATAAGGAGGAGTTTTAAAAATTTTGATATTTAGGACTTCTTTAGGATAAGTGAAGTTTAATTGTCGACTATGTATCATATAAATCATTGTCAGTCATATAAATGTCAATGTGTAGAATTTGTCCAGGGTATTGTGGTATGGGTGTTTGGCCTAGTTCCGCTTTACTCGGGTGTCGGTCGTATTTGTTTTCGTTGCAGACTGAGTAGTGCTCAATAATCTTGTGTATTCTTTTCGACAATGATGGGAAGTAGAAATGTTCATGTATCTGTATTTTGTTCTCGCGGCAATTTTTGTGAGCTCTTTTATGTGTCCTGATTATGTGTTCATTCTGTTCTTGTGTTTTAGTTACATCTTGTACCTGGAGCTGTGTGAATCGTATTTTGTAATTGGTAAAATGGATTGGGTAGATTTCTTGGATTTTTCCCATAACCTGTTCTCCTGCTTTGATGCAATTGACTAAAGAGGGGTTTAAATATCTCTTTAAGAGTTTTACTAGGTTTTCTTCGTTATAAACTGGTTCCTCTATTAGGTGTCTGTGGTATGTAGGGAATACTATTCTAAATTGGTATGTTGAGGTTAAGCCTGGTTGCAATAGGATTTGGATTTTGAAAGCGGTTATTGGAGCTTCTACGCACGGTATGTTGGGTTGCAGTCAATGAATTGATTGGTTCGACTACTGTTCTGGAAAGTTCATCGGCCACGACATTGGTTGAGCCTGGTTTATATTGGAGTTCGTGATTGTACTCCTCAAGAATGGACTTCCAACGCTTCATTTTCGCGTTGTTATACCTGTTGCTTAGCGCGTATGTTAGGTGTTGATGGTCTGTAAATATTTTGACTGTGGCGAAACCATAGAGGTAGTTTCTGAAATTGTTTAGGGCCCATATTATGGCAAGAAATTCCTTCTTATTAGCGGCATAGGATTCTTCTGTCTTATTTAGTGTTCTGGAAATGAAAGCGATTGGTTCGAATAGTTTGAAGCATCGGTGGTGAGATGAAATTCTTTACTGAAGTCGGGATATGAGAGTGTAACATCATCGGACATGAGGGAATTCTTTATTTTGCCGAATGCATCTTTAGCTACTTCGTTAAGGCGTATTTCTATCTTGGCAGACTTACTTTTAGGTATACGTCCCTCTACCCCTCTTCAAAGTATTGACAGGGCATAGTCCTTGATAAAGCGGCGATAATAGCCGGAGAGTCCATGGAATGAACGGAGCTGCTTTATATTTTTAGGGTAAGGTATTTTGGTTATTGCTTCTACTTTAGCAGGATTTTTTTGTTATAC
Source organism: Thecophora atra (assembly GCA_937620795.1). Taxonomy (NCBI): domain Eukaryota; kingdom Metazoa; phylum Arthropoda; class Insecta; order Diptera; family Conopidae; genus Thecophora; species Thecophora atra. The sequence continues at coordinate 27,978,995 of OW569398.1, read as the reverse complement.
CTTCGGATGAAATAATGAATCCTAAAAATTCTACGTTAGTTTTAAAAAAGTGACATTTGTCCAACTGTACCTTCATGTTGGCGTCCATGAGAGTTTTAAAAATCTCTTTTAAGTGAAGGGAGTGCTCGCGCTCGGATTTGCTAAATACGACTATATCGTCGATGTAGACGTAGCACATTTTGCCAATGTGATGGCGAAAGAAGTCGTCAAGGGCTCTCTGAAAAACGGAAGGTGCCTTTTTGGAGTCCAAATGGTAATCTCGTAAATTCGTAATTACCATTATTTATAGAGAATGCAGTTTTCTCTATATCGCGTTCCCGGAGAGGGATTTGGTGGAACCCGCTTTTGAGGTCCAAAACAGAAATATATCGGTTTTCCCCTAATTGAGATAGGACTTCCGTTATTTGGGGTTACTGCTGTGGTTACTGAGTTGAGTTTGCGATAATCTATCACGATTCGGTATTGGGTATTACCTTGGGAGTCTGGCTTTTTTGTAACCACCCAAACAGGTGAGTTGTAAGGTGATCTTAAAGGTCTTATTATTCCGTCATCTAACATTTGGTTAATTTGCGTTTCCACTTCGGTATTTAAGGACATTGTATAATGGTAATACCTAGTGTAAACGGGTGTGTCAGTAGTTGTTCTAATTTCACCCACGACTTTTGTTGTGTAAGTTAGTTTATCGTTTGGTTCTGCGAAAAGACCAGGAAATGTCGTTGCTAAATTTGTATTTTCTTTTTGTTGGCTGACATTCGTACTGTCTTCATTAATTTTCAGTGTATTTACTATTAAGCTCCGGATCGGTTCGCCGGATGCCGAGGGTTCTGCCTTACAGAAATTTATACTTGTGATTGACCGTCGAGAGAGGAATTTATTAAATGAAACACGACCGCACTAAATCTTCGTTGTATATATTTTATTCTTACTAAAAACCGAATTAATTATGTGATTTTACTAAGTCTGAATTAATTATTTTATTTTACTAAGACTGCATTCCGTATCTGTGGCTGCTGTTGGGTCCTTCGTTGTCTAACGTTGATCCTTGTGAGAGTCCGAACTGGGCCCTTCTTCGTCGTCAGTCCTCGGGAATGCTCGGCGGGTGTCGGGATTTTGACGAACAACCGACAAGGCTCTTCGTCAAGGTACTTCGTAGACCTTCGGCGTACTTCGGCTCATTGGCGAACAACCGACAAGGCTCTTCGTCAAATGGCTTCGGGAGTCGTCGGCGTACTTCGGCTCGTTGGCGAACAACCGACAAGGCTCTTCGTCAACTTGCTTCGGGGATGCTCGGCGGGTTTCGGGATTTTTGACGCGTCAAGGTACTTCGTAGACCTTCGGCGTATTTCGGCTCGTTGGCGAACAACCGATAAGGCTCTTCGTCAACTTGCTTCGGGGATGCTCAGCGGGTGTCGGGATTTTGACGAACCAGGTACTTCGTAGACCTTCGGCGTACCTCGGCTCGTTGCGAACAACCGACATGGCTCTTCGTCAAAGGGCTTCGGGCGTAGTCGGCGTACTTCGGCTTGTTGGCGAACAACCGACAAGGCTCTTTGTCAACTTGCTTCGGGGCTGCTCGGCGGCTGTCGGGATTTTGACGAACAAGGTACTTCGTAAACCTTCGGCGTACTTCGGCTCGTTTGCGAACAACCGACAAGGCTCTTCGTCAAAGGGCTTCGGGCGTCGTCGGCGTACTTCGGCTTGTTGGCGAACAACCGACAAGGCTCTTCGTCAACTTGCTTCGGGGATACTCGGCGTCTGTCGGGATTTTGACGAACAAGGTACTTCGTAAACCTTCGGCGTACTTCGGCTCGATGGCGAACAACCGTCATGGCACTTCGTCAAAGGGCTTCGGGCGTCGTCGGCGAACAACCGACAAGGCTCTTCGTCAACTTGCTTCGGTGATGCTCGGCGGGTGTCGGGATTTGGACGCGTCAAGGTACTAAGCTACTGTAGTTGTGACTCACCTAGTTGGCTGCCGTCGTAGAACTCTCTTTTGTTCTGAGTTGCTGCTGCTTTTATAGGCTGGCAGTCAGCTGTTCGATGACCAGCGTTGTTCGTTTCAATTCAATATTTTAATACATTTTAATACCTTACTAACTACTATTTTACTACATTCTTCATTGGGGTGGTTTATGTATCAATATTTTACAATGATGACTTCATTATGGAAACAATATCGTAAATGATTGATAATAATATTAATTAATAATAATAATAATAATCTTATTATCATGATGACTTTAGCTACTGAATTCAATTCAATGGGATTAACTAACAATGGTAAGTAATACATGGCTAGATGTAATTTCTTTATATGTATATTTCTTTATATATATCAAACTAAAAAAAATGCGCTGAGGTAACAATTGAGTTTCTTAAGCTTAGAGTATCTGCAGTATTTCGAGTTAGTGTGGCTGCAAACGAGCCCATGGCGACTTGCTCCGTCACAGGGTGTTTGGCCTAGTTCCGGTTTACTCGGCTGTCGGTCGTATTTGTTTTCGTTGCAGACTGAGCAGTGCTTAATAAACTTGTGTATTCTTTTCGACAATGATGGGAAGTAGAAATGTTCATGTATCTGTATTTTGTTCTCGCGGCAATTTTTGTGAGCCCTTTTATGTGTCCTGATTATGTGTTCATTCTGTTCTTGTGTTTTAGTTACATCTTGTACATGGAGCTGTGTGAACCGTATTTAGTAATTGGTAAAATGGATTGGGTAGATTTCTTGGATTTTTCCCATAACCTGTTCTCCTGCTTTGATGCAATTGACTCCAGAGGGGTTTACATATCTCTTTAAGAGTTTTACTAGGTTTTCTTCGTTATAAACTGGTTCCTATATTAGGTGTCTGTGCTATGTAGGGAATACTATTCTAAATTGGTATGTTGAGGTTAAGCCTGGTTGCAATAGGATTTGGTTTTTGAAAGCGTTTATTGGAGCTTCCACGCACGGGATGAGGAGGTCTGACGAGCTTTCGTCGCTATGTTGCGTTGCAGTCAATGAATTGATTGGTTCGACTACTGTTCTGAAAATATTTTGACTTTGGCGGAACCATAGAGTTAGTTTCTGAAATTGTTTAGGGCCCATATTATGGCAAGAAATTCCTTCTCATTAGCGGCATAGGATTCTTCTCTCTTATTTAGTGTTCTGGAGATGAATGCGATTGGTTTTTTTCTTGTAAGGAAACTGCACCTAATGCATAGTTTGAAGCATCGGTGGTGAGATGAAATTCTTTACTGAAGTCAAGATATGAGAGTGTAACATAATCGGACATGAGGGAAGCCTTTATTTTGTAGAATGCATCTTTAGCTTCTTCGTTAAGGCGGATTTCTATCTTGGCGGACTTACTTTTAGGTATACGTCCCTCTTCCCCTCTTAAAAGTATGGTTAGCGGTTTTGCCAGCAGGGCATAGTCCTTGATAAAGCGGCGATAATAGCCGGAGAGTCCAAGGAATGAACGGAGCTGTTTTATATTTTTAGGGCAAGGTATTGTGGCTATTGCTCTTACTTTAGCAGCATTTTTCGTTATACCTTCGGATGAAATAATGACTCCTAAAAATTCTACGTTAGTTTTAAAAAAGTGACATTTGTCCAACTGTACCTTCATGTTGGCGTCCATAAGAGTTTTGAAAATCTCTTTTAAGTAAAGGGAGTGCTCGCGCTCGGATTTGCTAAATACGACTATATCGTCGATGTAGACGTAGCACATTTTGCCAATGTGATGGCGAAGGATGTCGTCGAGGGCTCTCTGAAAAATGGAAGGTGCATTTTTGACCCCAAAAGGTAATCTCGTAAATTCGTATTTACCATTATTTATAGAGATTGCCATTTTCTCTATATCGCGTTCCCGGAGAGGGATTTGGTGGAACCCGATTTTGAGGTCCAAAACAGAAAAATAGCGGTTTTTCCCTAATTGAGATAGGACTTCCGTTATTTGGGGTATAGGGTATCGATCAGCTGTGGTTACTGAGTTGAGTTTGCGATAATCTATCACGATTCGGTATTGGGTATTACCTTGGGAGTCTGGCTTTTTTGTAACCACCCAAACAGGTGCGTTGTAAGGTGATCTTGAAGGTCTTATTATTCCGTCATCTAACATTTTGTTAATTTGCGTTTCCACTTCAGTTCTTAAGGACATTGTATAAGTGTAATACCTAGTGTAAACGGGTGTGGCAGTAGTTGTCCTAACTTCACCCACGACTTTTTTTGTGTAAGTTAGTTTATCGTTTGGTTATGCGAAAAGACCAGGAAATGTCGTTGCTAAATTTGTAACTTATTTTTGTTGGCTGACAGTCATACTGTCTTCATTAATTTTCAGTGTATTTACTGCGTTTGATACCAGCTGTTTTATTCTAATATTCGTGCTGCCTTGGATTGTCATAAAGTCGTCTTTGACATGAATAACCGCTTCGAGTTCTTTGAGGCTCTCGTTTCCAAGGATACCGTGAAACGAGCGCAGTGTAGGAAGAAGATAAAATTTTAGTTCAGAATCTGCAATAAAGTTTTAGGAAAGTATGTTCTTTTATTTCTATATCACCTGTTATTGATTTCGCGAAAAAATTCGTTTGATTTTTAGTAGGTTTAAGGACGATTGAGGGCTGAATATAGTTTTTAGTGGATCCTGTATCAATTAAAAATTTGCATATAGTACCACTCTTCGTCCTTGCTTGAATGTATGGCAACGAAGAGTGCGTTAACCTAAAAAATGAAGGTCGGTCGTATCAATAAAATTTTTGTTCTTCCTCGAAGTAGGAGTCTTCGGAGTCAATGGAAATTCCTTTGTAGTTTGTGTGGAAATGGAGCGTTTGCGGGTGGTCTTTTCCCTGGAAGGAAGTTAGGACGTGGCCTGTTCATATAATTTACCTGTCGAGTATGCAGGGATGGATCAATGTCCATCGGTTCGGGACGCAGTTGAGGTTTTGGAAATGGACGCGGTGGTGGTAGATTGTGCGGACGTTGAAAGTTTGAATGAAAATAATGTGGCTGTTATTGAGGAGCGTATGTTTGGTGGGTTGGCCTATAAAAGGTTATCGGGTTTGGTCGCGGTTGCGGGATATATACCAATTCTGGATGAAATTTTCTGTCAGGACGGGATGTATTAAGGTTCCTAAGTGGGACAGATGGACGAAAATCATATGTCCTTCTCATATGATTATTACTATTTATCGCGTAATGCGAGCGAAAGTTTTGGTTCTCTAATTTTAAACATAAATCCAGCGCCTGCGGAAGATCTACTGGCTCTCTTATACCATGAAGTCTTGGCAAATCACCTTTTAATCCGCGAATAAATGTATCGAGTGCTTTGCCTCGGTAGGTCTGTGTAAGTAAACGCATTGCCTCAGTACCGACTACCATGAAGCCGACTTTGTTTAAAATAAGGGACAAATGCGAATAAACTTGTTGGTAGAATTCTTGAATGATAAGGTTATGCTGCACCAATGCTGTCATTTGGTACTCAAGTGTACCGACATCGCGCTTATCTGCATATTGAAGTGTAAGGCATTTAGAGATGGCCTTCCAATCGAGTGGAGTATTGTACGACTCCAAGGCGACATCTGCGTTGCCTATAATCTTATTGCGTATTACATTAATTATTCCGTAATACTTTGACGAACCTCTTTGTGGCTCATAGATTTGCATAATACGATCTACGCTTTTTTTCCATGAGTTAAATTCTCCTAGGTGTCCTGAAAATTCCCTTAGACATCTAACGACGTCAGGTATGTTGTCTAATTCAGACAGGCATTTAAGTGCGCCGTGTCAATTGTTGCGTCTGTAAAGCTAGAGAAATTTGCGTTACCAGATTGCGTCCTTCTGCTCGAAAAATGTTGTTAACGATACGTGTAACCGTTTCAGTTAATTAGCCTGGTTGATTCGGCTGTGGTGGTTGATCTTGTAACTGAAGGTCGGATCAAATTGTTTTGATTAGCCATGTTTATGGTTTTTATATAAGTGCTGATTTTATATAAAAGAAAAGTTAGATAAGAACAGTTAGTTATTATATATTAGTTAGTAGTTACTCCTTCTTGGAAAGAGGGCTTTTCGCCTCTGCAGGGTCCCGTGGAAATCGCAGAGTAAAGCAATTTTATAGCTTTGAGAGCAGATTGACCACTGTTTTATTTTTACAGGCTAATAATGTCGAACTTTATGTGTTATTAATAAGGATATTTATGTTTAATATTCTATATATGTATATTTCAAAATTTTTACGTTATATAATTCTTCGTCCTATAACTTATTTAAAACTTAAACTATCTTTATCTCTATCTTTGTTATTTCATTCTCTTACTTCAATTAATTTGTTTATCTAATTTTTACTGTTCAGTTTCGCTTCATTTCAAAAACAAATTTTCAATTTATTTTCTTTGTTTCAAGATTCTAAGATTTTGTTTTTGAGAACAAACCTAGTATATTTATTCTGCCTTTTCCATTTAATTTCTTTTCACATTGATTTGAACCTTCTAATTTTTTATTTCATTTCTAATAATTGCTTAAAATTAACAATTGTCTTACATTATAATCCAGCGTATCATCCTCCTGAAGGCGGCTGACGGCTTGCGTCTCCTTTTTGCGGCTGCTACTAAGGGGCCTCGTTTCCTACTAGTCCTGGATTCTGGATTTGGTGCTTGAGTCCGGTTTCTGGAGCCAATGATGCTGTTGTTAAGTCTAGCGATGCCGCGCCGTTGAGTAGAATTCACATTATTTTTTCGTGATTATTTTGTTCGATGCGGGCTTACTTCGAGTTTATTTAAGGGCCCACGTTGGGCGCTAGTTAGTGTTTTCACTAGTTCGAAAAACTAAAAAAATATTTTTTGGTCTTTGCGACCTTCTTTATTAAATTCAAACTTAAGACTGACTTTTACAAACTTGCTTAAAAAAAATCAACCATCCCAGAAGAGAATTAACTCCACAAATGAATTAGTAAGCACATATCTAACATAATCCAACTTGGAAGAGTTAAGACTTCATGCTTTGAAATGTATAATTTTGAGGCCAGTTTGCCTACGACACAATATGTCCAACGGTTTTAAGAGGGGAAGAGTTATGACGTAATAAGTTGGAAACAACATCATATTTAATAACACGAAAATAATCAACACAGAACATGTTCCGGACAAATTTGTGGGAACGCAACGCCAGCACTTGTTGCCGAATTCTACAATCCATCAGGAAATAATTAAAATTGGTCATCGTCAAGGACATTATGCAGCCCAAAAAACACAGGAAATAATAGAAAGGGACTTTTATATTCGTAATGTAGGACCAAAGGTAACAAATATTGTAAAAAGCTGCATCGAATGCATAATCATTAATGCGAAAGCTGGGAAAAAGGTAGGCTCACTCGCACCAATCAACAAAGAGGATAAACCCTTGGGCACCTACCACGTCAACCATGTAGGACCAATGGATACTACGAAGAAGGGATACAACTACATTCTTGTGATCATAGACTCATTTTCAAAGTACACTTGGTTGTACCCTACCAAAAATACCAGCGCAAAAGCCGCCCCCGAAACGTTGAGAAAGCAGTCACTGGTCATTAGGAACTCTGCACGAATAATCACTGATCGTGGGACCGCTTTTACACCTAAGATTTTTGAGGACTACTGTAGAGTTAATGAAATACAACTTTTGGTCATAACCACCGGAGTACCCAGAGGAAGTGGCCAGGTGGAAAGGATTCACAAGATCATAGTTCCAATGGTCGTAAGCTTTGTCAAGGACAACCTACCCACTGGCATAAACATGTCGATCGAGTTCAACAAATCTTAAACAGTACTCCATCTAGAAGCACCAAGTTTACGCCCTTCAGAGTTTTAACGGGTATAGATATGCGCGTAAAAGGAAACCCCAACCTAAATGAGTTACTAGAAGAATATGCCGTTGCTGCTTTAGATGCTGATCGAAATGAAATCCGGTTGCAAGCGCAAGCAAACATCAGAATTATCCAAGCAGGAAATGTTAATGATTTTAATAAAAAGCGAATTCGGGAGAAGACCTACGCCTTAAACCAGTTAGTCGCCATTAAACGGACACAGTTCGGTAGCGGGTTAAAGCTAAAATCGAAATATTTAGGACCCTATAGAATCACCGAAAAGATGAACCATGGACGTTTCAAGGTGGAAAAAGTCGGACAACAAGAAGGACCAAAGCAAACATCGACAGTTGCAGAGTACATGAAGGCGTGGCACCCTTCGTCCAGGTCGAACGAAGCTGTAGGAGGGCCGAATGTGGGATCGCGTAAACGGACGCGGACGCGGACAGGACGGACGTACTAACTTAACGAACGCTCCCAACTATCACAATAACGAACACTCATAACTACCACACTAAATGAACGAAGACTGAACGACGCGTGGGTTAAGTAAGACAAAGACGTGACTAGAGAAAAAACATTGGCTGAAGTAAGATTAGACTTTCTTTTCATGTTGTACTATTAGTAATAATTAAAAGAATAAAATTGGATTCTATTTGAAGAAATTATCGGCGGCGCTATTATTTCATGTTCCACATACATATGTTTTCGCTTCTAAAATATACAAAAATAAAACTTCACATTAATTATTTATAATTGCATACAAGGGATGTCAATCCCATAATATTATTGAAAGCAAGTACTTATTTAAGCTTTGTACACGAATCAAGCTTACAGTAAATCAGTGCAGGATAGGTGATAATAGGTAGAATAGCTAACTGGCGTGTAGTTTCCCTTGGCACATATCCAGAGGATATACGAAAATTTCTAAGTATTTGGTAAATTCTTTGCACAGCTCTATTGATGTGATCGGTGCATGTCAGTTTACTATTTATTACGATTGAGATTAGTCGCAACCGTAACGATTGTGAATCACAGAATCACAGCAGGAATATAACCCAGGCAAATGTTACCACAAGCTATTGGCAGTGCTTGGCATACTTGGCATCAATCGGCCAAAGGTATAAAGATCTTAAGTCAAAGTTTTGCTTGCATATTAAATCCTCCTTCAAATTTTATTCGCCTGACAAATATAGTTGGAAATCATCAGCATATGCATGAATATGTGCACATTTACATATTAAAAATACATCATTTAAGAATAAGAAGAAGAGTGGGACCACAAACATTGGCAAGTGGGGACAAGATACTAACAAGCCGAAAGTCAGCGACTTCGCTTGCACCTAATTTTTTAGATAGTGGCAAGACCACTGCAGTTTTCCATAAGTCCGGAAAGGTAGATGTTATGAAGCAGTGATTAATAATGTATATAATCGGACTGAGAACATACGGGTCAATAGTTTTAAGAAATTTCAAATGGATACCATCATCAACAACGGCATTAGATTTTATTCAACCACACTTTCAGAAATCGAGGAAAAATTGAAGTACTGACAATTAGAAATAGATGGTCGTTGAACAATCGGAGTATTATTGACCACAGGTGAAGCGTGCGATAAAATAAGGCATTCACTAAATTAGGGTCTAGATTGCAGTTAGGCGGCCACTTATTCCCGATATCCATTTCCCTTAAATTACTCTAAAGCTTCTTAGGCTTTGAAGACACATTCGATTTGGATGAATAATACCTAATTTTGGCCTGCTTTGTAACAAGGACAGAAGCATTTCTTGCATCCTGTAATTTTCCCAATTTTCTGCTGTTGGCATATTCTTCCAAATGCTACGCAGTCTATTCCTTCTACAAATGAACATATGAACCCTCTCTGTGAACCACGGACAACTAAGATTTTGTATATAAATAATTCTCTTGGGAACATTATTAACAAAAATCCAAATTATTTTATCTGTGAAAATCTCCGACTTGCTATCTAAAGATGACTGACACCACATATCCTACCAAGAGAGTAAGCCTGAAAATAAAATCATGATCGGAAATAAAAGAGAATTGGTCAAACAGGCGAACCAAAGATTTATCTGATACTATACAGTAGTCAAGAAGACTGACACTGATCAGAAATAAATCGCGTAGGGAATGTTTCATTCACAACATGGAGACCAACAGAAGAAACTTTCTCAATCAAAGAACTAGTGAACTTATCTCTACACAAGAGATTTATATTAAAATCCCCGCACAATAAGTAGCAATCAAAATCAATTGAAAGATCTTCTATTAACGAGAAGAACCCCTCCAAACTGTTAGACCTATACGGGTTATAATCACACGAAACAAGAAATTTGCTCATATTGTCAGACAAACACATGTTTAAATATTCTATCCCTTCACTACATGATTTACCAATAACACTCGCATTTAAATGACCACGGCAGTAAATTGCAACTCTGCTTCCCAACTTTCCCACCCTATCGTTACGAAAAACCTTATAGTTATCAATTCGATACAAGTTAAGTTTTCTTACTCGGGCTTACTTCGAGTTTATTTAAGGGCCCACGTTAGGCGCCAGTTAAGTTTTCACTAGTTCGGAAAACTAAAATAAATATTTTTTGGTCTTTGCGACCTTCTTTATTGAATTCAAACTTAAGACTGACTTTTACAAACTTGCTTAATAATAATCAACCATCCCAGAATAGAATTCGCTGCATGAAGGTGCTGCGATTTCGGTTCCAGGAATTCTGCGAACGTCGGCGCTTCTGTGGGAAGTGTTTCGCAACTCGAGATCGTTGAATTTGCTGAGCTTGCAGTTCTTATATTCGGTAGCTGATTTATGGAATGTTAACTTGAGTAATGTTAACACTTCCCCTCTTAAAAACATTCGTCCTCGAATGTTGTTAAAAATACGGTAAGTTGTTGAAATTCATGTATGTTGATTGATTTGTTCGAGAATCTCCTAGTTCGGCAAAGCTGGGGTTTACTGTAGTTGAATGGCTTATGCTTGGGTTTGGTGTGATGATGATCTTGTTAGGCGATTTCCTTAAGAACTTGTAGAAAAATATGAAGATAAGCAAGGTGGCTGCGGCTGCTCATAGTGATAGTGTTCCGTTAGATATTGTCACTTTCTCTATTTAATCTATTTTCTGCGTATTATATATTTATGTGGAGCTCTTTTAACACTTCCAGTGACAGTAAGTCAATTCGATCTTTCTCCATTGGTGTTAATTGTAGAGACGTTAGGATGGTTTGTAGTGGAATTGAATCATAATTCTTGTAAGTCTGACTCTTGACCATTATTGTTGCGTTGTGAAATTTAACGAGATGAGTTCCTTTGACTGTCTTTATTGCAGCATCTGAGATGATTTCACCGTCGAAGTCATTTAATAGTAGCGTGTCGGGTTGAATTTCCTCTACTTGTGGGATGTGGTGCCCGTTGCTGAAGGTGTACGTTGAATTTAAACTATTAACTATTTCAGATATACAAGTATTATTGCTTATATTAATTATTTGGTTTAGCTTACATATTTCAATACTCTTGTAATTTTCACAATGATTCTTAATTCTATATATTTCTTTAATTCCTTTTAATATTTGAATATATTCGAGATTAATTATTACTTTGTTAGCTTTTACTACAGGTCTTATAATAATTTTTTGAAAAGTTTCTCCGGAAACAACAATTAACATGGAAAAGTTGAAATGTTAATGGTATTTTTACTAAGTATAATATACTAAGTATAATATAATAGTCATATTTGAAAAGATTGCATGTACCTTTGATATTTCTAATGCTTCTTCTGCATTTTTAAATGGCATTTCTTCATTTTCTAGCTTTTTAATAGCGATTTCAATTTCACCTTTATTTAACATTATTGAGTTCAGTACATTAGTTTTTGCCCATTGTATGGCATACTTAATATTAATTAATTCTTCCTTCACTAATCTTAATCTACTTTGGAGATTTATTATATATTAATTCTGTATATTCATATAGTTAGAAAATTTGTTAATAATTTGTGTAATATTATTGATCTTGTTGTTAAAACCTTCATTTATTATAACTTGCTTATTACTATTATCATTAAGTTTATTTCAATTATTATTTAGGATTTCTAAGTCATCATGATCGGGTGATCCAGCTATTATTTTCCATGCTGAACCTAAAAAGTTAATTGATCGACGCTTTCGCTTTTCTGTGGCTGGCATGAGGGTCTCGAGGATTTCTGAAGTTTGTATCAACTCATGTTTTAGGGTAAGATAGAGTACGCTGTCTTTAGAGATGTCTGTTGAAGTGAATTTGTACATGCCTGTTAGGAATTGTTCGTATTTGGTGAGGTTTATAATATGTATTAGTCTGAAGTCTCCGTTTTTAATTTTTGCTGGGCCGCCATTTATCGTAGCTATTTGTGCCGTGGTGTAGTCGTATATGTCTATAGATGCGGTAGTTGTGTAGACAAGAAGATTCCTGGAAAAATAAATTAGGTTTTTTGATTTTTTATGTGGCTCTGTGCACAACTCTTCCTGATTCTGTCAGGACCGTTGAATATTTATCTTCTTTTACAATTTCCTTCCAAAATTTTGGGGACATTTTTGTGTCTAATCTTTTATTAATTCTAACGTATATTATTTCGCTCGGGTGAAAGATTTTTATGGGTTCACGAGTTCTATGCTGGTACAAGAGGTCCTTTAATTGTTTGTGTTTAAGAGCGGCAATATTTTCTTCTCTTAATTTCTCAAGTCTACAGGGATCTGTTGAGTATCTTCTTCCTAAGAAAACTTCCATTGGTTTCTTTTGAGTGGTTGAGTGCACAGCGGAGTTATATTCGTGAACTGAGTTATAAAGTAGGTCGGCGAATGATTCGAAATTTTGTTCTGCCTTTAAGCAACGCATTATTTCAGTGAGTGTGGAGTGAAAGCGTTCCACTTGTCCGTTAACGGAACTGGTATAAGGAGGAGTTTTAAAAATTTTGATATTTAGGACGTTTTTAGGATAAGTGAAGTTTCATTGTCGACTATGTATCATATAAATCATTGTCAGTCATATAAACGTCAATGTGTAGAATTTGTCCAGGGTATTGTGGTATGGGTGTTTGGCCTAGTTCCGGTTTACTCGGGTATCGGTCGTATTTGTTTTCGTTGCAGACTGAGTAGTGCTCAATAATCTTGTGTATTCTTTTCGACAATGATGGGAAGTAGAAATGTTCATGTATCTGTATTTTGTTCTCGCGGCAATTTCTGTAAGCTCTTTTATGTGTCCTGATTATGAGTTCATCCTGTTCTTGTTTGTTAGTTACATCTTGTACCTGGAGCTGTGTGAATCGTATTTTGTAGTTGGTAAAATGGATTGGGTAGATTTCTGGGATTTTTCCCATAACCTGTTCTCCTGCTTTGATGCAATTGACTATAGAGGGGTTTAAATATCTCTTTAAGAGTTTTACTAGGTTTTCTTCGTTATAAACTGGCTCCTCTATTAGGTGTCTGTGGTATGTAGGGAATACTATTCTAAATTGGTATGTTGAGGTTAAGCCTGGTTGCAATAGGATTTGGTTTTTGAAAGCGTTTATTGGAGCTTCTACGCACGGTATGTTGGGTTGCAGTCAATGAATTGATTGGTTCGACTACTGTTCTGGAAAGTTCATCGGCCACGACATTGGTTGAGCCTGGTTTATAATGGAGTTCGTGATTGTACTCCTCAAGAATGGACTTCCAACGCTTCATTTTCGCGTTGTTATACCTGTTGCTTAGCGCGTATGTTAGGGGTTGATGGTCTGTAAATATTTTGACTGTGGCGAAACCATAGAGGTAGTTTCTGAAATTGTTTAGGGCCCATATTATGGCAAGAAATTCCTTCTTATTAGCGGCATAGGATTCTTCTGTCTTATTTAGTGTTCTGGAGATGAAAGCGATTGGTTTGAATAGTTTGAAGCATCGGTGGTGAGATGAAATTCTTTACTGAAGTCGGGATATGAGAGTGTAACATCATCGGACATGAGGGAATTCTTTATTTTGTCGAATGCATCTTTAGCTACTTCGTTAAGGCGTATTTCTATCTTGGCAGACTTACTTTTAGGTATACGTCCCTCTACCCCTCTTGAAAGTATGGTTAGCGGTTTTGCCAGCAGGTCATAGTCCTTGATAAAGCGGCGATAATAGCCGGAGAGTCCAAGGAATGAACGGAGCTGCTTTATATTTTTAGGGTAAGGTATTTTGGTTATTGCTTCTACTTTAGCATGATTTTTTTGTTATACCTTCGGATGAAATAATGAATCCTAAAAATTCTACGTTAGTTTTAAAAAAGTGACATTTGTCCAACTGTACCTTCATGTTGGCGTCCATGAGAGTTTTAAAAATCTCTTTTAAGTGAAGGGAGTGCTCGCGCTCGGATTTGCTAAATACGACTATATCGTCGATGTAGACGTAGCACATTTTGCCAATGTGATGGCGAAAGAAGTCGTCAAGGGCTCTCTGAAAAATGGAAGGTGCCTTTTTGGAGTCCAAATGGTAATCTCGTAAATTCGTAATTACCATTATTTATAGAGAATGCAGTTTTCTCTATATCGCGTTCCCGGAGAGGGATTTGGTGGAACCCGCTTTTGAGGTCCAAAACAGAAATATAACGGTTTTCCCCTAATTGAGATAGGACTTCCGTTATTTGGGGTTACTGCTGTGGTTACTGAGTTGAGTTTGCGATAATCTATCACGATTCGGTATTGGGTATTACCTTGGGAGTCTGGCTTTTTTGTAACCACCCAAACAGGTGAGTTGTAAGGTGATCTTAAAGGTCTTATTATTCCGTCATCTAACATTTGGTTAATTTGCGTTTCCACTTCGGTATTTAAGGACATTGTATAAGGGTAATACCTAGTGTAAACGGGTGTGTCAGTAGTTGTTCTAATTTCACCCACGACTTTTGTTGTGTAAGTTAGTTTATCGTTTGGTTCTGCGAAAAGACCAGGAAATGTCGTTGCTAAATTTGTATTTTCTTTTTGTTGGCTGACATTCGTACTGTCTTCATTAATTTTCAGTGTATTTACTATTAAGCTCCGGATCGGCTCGCCGGATGCCGAGGGTTCTGCCTCACAGAAATTTATACTTGTGATTGACCGTCGAGAGAGGAATTTATTAAATGAAACACGACCGCACTAAATCTTCGTTGTATATATTTTATTCTTACTAAAAACCGAATTAATTATGTGATTTTACTAAGTCTGAATTAATTATTTTATTTCACTAATACTGCATTCCGTATCTGTGGCTGCTGTTGGGTCCTTCGTTGTCTAACGTTGATCCTTGTGAGAGTCCGAACTGGGCCCTTCTTCGTCGTCAGTCCTCGGGAACGCTCGGCGGGAGTCGGGATTGAGACGAACAACCGACAAGGCTCTTCGTCAAGGTACTTCGTAGACCTTCGGCGTACTTCGGCTCATTGGCGAACAACCGACAAGGCTCTTCGTCAAATGGCTTCGGGAGTCGTCGGCGTACTTCGGATCGTTAGCGAACAACCTACAAGGCTCTTCGTCAACTTGCTTCGGGGATGCTCGGCGGGTTTCGGGATTTTTGACGCGTCAAGGTACTTGGTAGACCTTCGGCGTATTTCGGCTCGTTGGCGAACAACCGACAAGGCTCTTCGTCAACTTGCTTCGGGGATGCTCAGCGGGTGTCGGGATTTTGACGAACCAGGTACTTCGTAGACCTTCGGCGTACCTCGGCTCGTTGCGAACAACCGACATGGCTTATTACGATTGAGATTAGTCATCAAAGTTAGCTTGCATATCAGTCAAAGTTTAGCTTGCATATTAAATCCTCCTTCAAATTTTGTTCGCCGGACAAATATAGTTGGACATCATCAGCATATGCATGAACATGTGCATATTTACATATTAAAAATACATCATTTAAGAATAAGAAGAAGAGGAGTGGGCCTATTACCGATCCTTGAGGTACACCACTCTGCACCACTTTGTACCGAGAGTACCTGTAACCAATCTTAACTCTTTGCTTTCTGTTAGTCAAATAAGAATATAAAAGCATAACAGAGTTGTGGGAGATATTGTAGAAGCCTTCAAGCTTCTGACAGAGTAACTGGTGGTTAACGGCATCAAACGCTTTAGAGAAGACTAACAGGTAGAGCAACGTAATCATACCACAATGTTAGCATGGTCTTATGTCATCAATTTTCTTTACAGCGGTGTCTTGCTCGAAAACCAGACTGGAGAGGAGAGAGCATATCATTTTTCACAACATGAAGTATAATTTGTTTAGCCGTCAAAGCCTCACAAGTGGGGACAAGATACTAACAGACCGAAAGTCAGCGACTTCGCTTGCACCTAATTTTTTAGATAGTGGCAAGACCACTGCAGTTTTCCATAAGTCCGGAAAAGTTATGAAACAGTGATTAATAATGTATGTAATTGGAATAAGAACATACGGGACAATAGTTTTAAGAAATTTCAAATGGATACCATCATCAACAACGGCATTAGATTTTATTTTTAATATGCTTCTACCTCACTTCAACCACACTTTCAGAAATCGAGGAAAAATTGAAGTACTGACAATTAGAAATAGATGGTCGTTGAACAATCCGAGTATTTTTGACCACAGGTGAAGCGTGCGATAAAATAAGGCATTCACTAAATTAGGGTCTAGATTGCAGTTAGGCGGTCACTTATTCCCGATATCCATTTCCCTTAAATTACTCTAAACCTTCTTAGGCTTTGAAGACCCATTCGATTTTGATGAATAATACCTAATTTTGGCCTGCTTTGTAACAAGGACAGAAGCATTTCTTGCAACCTGTAATTTTCCCAATTTTCTGCTGTTGGCATATTCTTCCAAATGCTACGCAGTCTATTCCTTCTACAAATGAACATATGAACCCTCTCTGTGAACCACGGACAATTAAGATTTTGTATATAAATAGTTCTTTTGGGAACATTATTAACAAAAATCCAAATTATTTTATCTGTGAAAATCTCCGACTTGCTATCTAAAGATGACTGACACCACATATCCTCCCAAGAGAGTAAACCTAGTTCCCGTGACAACTTACAGTGATCAATCATTTTAAGATCTAGATATGAGAAACTTCTGGATACTTGGGTGTCAATTAACGAAATGCCGACGGTACTGAAAATAAAATCATGATCGGAAATAAAAGAGAATTGGTCAAACAGGCGAACCAAAGATTTAACTGATACTATACAGTACTCAAGAAGACTGACACTGATCAGAAATAAATCGCGTAGGGAATGTTTCATTCACAACATGGAGACCAACAGAAGAAACTTTCTCAATCAAAGAACTAGTGAACTTATCTCTGCACAAGAGATTTATATTAAAATCCCGCACAATAAGTAGCAATCAAAATCAATTGAAAGATCTTGTATTAACGAGAAGAACCCCTCCAAACTGTTAGACCTATACGGGTTATAAACACACGAAACAAGAAATTTGCTCATATTGTCAGACAAACACATGTTTAAATATTCTATCCCTTCACCACATGATTCACCAATAACACTCGCATTTAAATGATCACGGCAGTAAATTGCAACTCCGCCTCCCAACTTTCCCACCCTATCGTTACGAAAAACCTTATAGTTATCAATCCGATACAAGTTAAGTTTTCACTAGTTCGGAAAATTAAAAAAAATATTTTTGGTCTTTGCGACCTTCTTTATTGAATTCAAACTTAAGACTGACTTTTACAAACTTGCTTATCAAGCATCCCAGAATAGAATTAGCTGCATAATTGTGCTGCGATTTCGGTTCCAGAAATTCTGCGAACGTCGGCGCTTCTGTGGGAAGTGTTTCGCAACTCGAGATCGTTGAACTTGCTGAGCTTGCAGTTCTTATATTCGGTAGCTTATTTATGGAATGTTAACTTGAGTAATGTTAACACTTCCCCTCTTAAAAACATTCGTCCTCGAATGTTGTTAAAAATACGGTAAGTTGTTGAAATTCATGTATGTTGATTGATTTGTTGGAGAATCTCCTAGTTCGGCAAAGCTGGGGTTTACTGTAGTTCAATGGCTTATGCTTGGGTTTGGTGTGATGATGACCTTGTTAGGCGATTTCCTTAAGAACTTGTAGAAAAATATGAAGATAAGCAATGTGGCTGCGGCTGCTCATAGTGATAGTGTTCCGTTAGATATTGTCACTTTCTCTATTTAATCTATTTTCTGCGTATTATATATTTATGTGGAGCTCTTTTAACACTTCCAGTGACAGTAAGTCAATTCGATCTTTCTCCATTGGTGTTAATTGTAGAGACGTTAGGATGGTTTGTAGTGGAATTGAATCATAATTCCTGTAAGTCTGACTCTTGACCTTTATTGTTGCGTTGTGAAATTTAACGAGATGAGTTCCTTTGACTGTCTTTATTGCAGCATCTGAGATGATTTCACCGTCGAAGTCATTTAATAGTAGCGTGTCGGGTTGAATTTCCTCTACTTGTGGGATGTGGTGCCCGTTGCTTAAGGTGCACGTTGAATTTAAACTATTAACTATTTCAGATATACAAGTATTATTGCTTATATTAATTATTTGGTTTAGCTTACATATTTCAATACTCTTGTAATTTTCACAATGATTCTTAATTCTATATATTTCTTTAATTCCTTTTAATATTTGAATATATTCGAGATTAATTATTACTTTGTTAGCTTTTACTACAGGTCTTATAATAATTTTTTGAAAAGTTTCTCCGGAAACAACAATTAACATGGAAAGGTTGAAATGTTAATGGTATTTTTACTAAGTATAATATACTAAGTATAATATAATAGTCATATTTGAAAAGATTGCATGTACCTTTGATATTTCTAATGGTTCTTCTGCATTTTTAAATGGCATTTCTTCATTTTCTAGCTTTTCAATAGCGATTTCAATTTCATCTTTATTTAACATTATTGAGTTCAGTACATTAGTTTTTGCCTATTGTATGGCATACTTAATATTAATTAATTCTTCCTTCACTAATCTTAGTCTATTTTGGAGATTTATTATATATTCATTCTGTATATTCATATCTTTCCTTATGTTGTTAGAAAATTTGTTAATAATTTGTGTAATATTATTGATCTTGTTGTTAAAACCTTCATTTATTATAACTTGCTTGTTACTATTATTATTAAGTTTATTTAAATTATTATTTAGGATTTCTAAGTCATCATAATCGGGTGATCCAGCTATTATTTTCCATGCTGAACCTAAAAAGTTAATTGATCGACGCTTTCGCATTTCTGTGGCTGGCATGAGGGTCTCGAGGATTTCTGAAGTTTGTATCAACTCATGTTTTAGGGTAGGATAGAGTACGCTGTCTTTAGAGATGTCTGTTGAAGTGATTTTGTACATGCCTGTTAGGAATTGTTCGTATTTGGTGAGGTTTATAATATGTATTAGTCTGAAGTCTCCGTTTTTAATTTTTGCTGGGCCGCCATTTATCGTAGCTATTTGTGCCGTGGTGTAGTCGTATATGTCTATAGATGCGGTAGTTGTGTAGACAAGAAGATTCCTGGAAAAAGAAATTAGGTTTTTTGATTTTTTATGTGGCTCTGTGCACAACTCTTCCTGATTCTGTCAGGACCGTTGAATATTTATCTTCTTTTACAATTTCCTTCCTAAATTTTGGGGACATTTTTGTGCCTAATCTTTTATTAATTCTAACGTATATTATTTCGCCAGGGTGAAAGATTTTTATGGGTTCACGAGTTCTATTCTGGTACGAGAGGTCCTTTAATTGTTTGTTTTTAAGAGCGGCAATATTTTCTTCTCTTAATTTCTCAAGTCTACAGGGATCTGTTGAGTATCTTCTTCCTAAGAAAACTTCCATTGGTTTCTTTTGAGTGGTTGAGTGCACAGTGGAGTTATATTCGTGAACTCAGTTACAAAGTAGGTCGGCGAATGATTCGAAATTTTGTTCTGCCTTTAAGCAACGCATTATTTCAGTGAGTGTGGAGTGAAAGCGTTCCACTTGTCCGTTAACGGAACTGGTATAAGGAGGAGTTTTAAAAATTTTGATATTTAGGACTTCTTTAGGGTAAGTGAAGTTTCATTGTCGACTATGTATCATATAAATCATTGTCAGTCATATAAATGTCAATGTGTAGAATTTGTCCAGGGTATTGTGGTATGGGTGATTGGCCTAGTTCCGGTTTACTCGGGTGTCGGGGGTTGTTTTCGTTGCAGACTGAGTCGTGCTCAATAATCTTGTGTATTCTTTTCGACAATGAAGGGAAGTAGAAATGTTCATGTATCTGTATTTTGTTCTCGCGGCAATTTCTGTAAGCTCCTTTTTATGTGTCCTGATTATGAGTTCATCCTGTTCTTGTTTGTTAGTTACATCTTGTACCTGGAGCTGTGTGTATCGTATTTTGTAATTGGTAAAATGGATTGGGTAGATTTCTTGGATTTTTCCCATAACCTGTTCTCCTGCTTTGATGCAATTGACTACAGAGGGGTTTAAATATCTCTTTAAGAGTTTTACTAGGTTTTCTTCGTTATAATCTGGTTCCTCTATTAGGTGTCTGTGGTATGTAGGGAATACTATTCTAAATTGGTATGTTGAGGTTAAGCCTGGTTGCAATAGGATTTGGTTTTTGAAAGCGTTTATTGGAGCTTCTACGCACGGTATGTTGGGTTGCAGTCAATGAATTGATTGGTTCGACTACTGTTCTGGAAAGTTCATCGGCCACGACATTGGTTGAGCCTGGTTTATAATGGAGTTCGTGATTGTACTCCTCAAGAATGGACTTCCAACGCTTCATTTTCGCGTTGTTATACCTGTTGCTTAGCGCGTATGTTAGGGGTTGATGGTCTGTAAATATTTTGACTGTGGCGAAACCATAGAGGTAATTTCTGAAATTGTTTAGGGCCCATATTATGGCAAGAAATTCCTTCTCATTAGCGGCATAGGATTCTTCTGTCTTATTTAGTGTTCTGGAGATGAAAGCGATTGGTTTGAATAGTTTGAAGCATCGGTGGTGAGATGAAATTCTTTACTGAAGTCGGGATATGAGAGTGTAACATCATCGGACATGAGGGAATTCTTTATTTTGTCGAATGCATCTTTAGCTTCTTCGTTAAGGCGTATTTCTATCTTGGCAGACTTACTTTTAGGTATACGTCCCTCTACCCCTCTTGAAAGTATGGTTAGCGGTTTTGCCAGCAGGGCATAGTCCTTGATAAAGCGGCGATTATAGCCGGAGAGTCCAAGGAATGAACGGAGCTGCTTTATATTTTTAGGGTAAGGTATTTTGGTTATTGCTTCTACTTTAGCAGGATTTTTTTGTTATACCTTCGGTTGAAATAATGAATCCTAAAAATTCTACGTTAGTTTTAAAAAAGTGACATTTGTCCAACTGTACCTTCATGTTGGCTTCCATGAGAATTTTAAAAATCTCTTTTAAGTGAAGGGAGTGCTCGCGCTCGGATTTGCTAAATACGACTATATCGTCGATGTAAACGTAGCACATTTTGCCAATGTGATGGCGAAAGAAGTCGTCAAGGGAGCTCTGAAAAATGGAAGGTGCCTTTTTGGAGCCCAAATGGTAATCTCGTAAATTCGTAATTACAATTATTTATAGAGAATGCAGTTTTCTCTATATCGCGTTCCTGGAGAGGGATTTGGTGGAACCCGTTTTTGAGGTCCAAAACAGAAATATATCGGTTTTCCCCTAATTGAGATAGGACTTCCGTTATTTGGGGTTACTGAGTTGAGTTTGCTATAATCTATCACGATTCGGTATTGGGTATTACCTTGGGAGTCTGGCTTTTTTGTAACCACCCAAACAGGTGAGTTGTAAGGTGATCTTAAAGGACTTATTATTCCGTCATCTAACATTTGGTTAATTTGCGTTTCCACTTCGGTATTTAAGGACATTGTATAAGGTTAATACCTAGTGTAAACGGGTGTGTCAGTAGTTGTTCTAATTTCACCCACGACTTTTGTTGTGTAAGTTAGTTTATCGTTTGGTTCTGCGAAAAGACCAGGAAATGTCGTTGCTAAATTTGTATTTTCTTTTTGTTGGCTGACAGTCATACTGTCTTCATTTATTTTCAGTAAATTTACTGTTACGATCCGGATCGGCTCGCCGGATGCCGAGGGTTCTGCCTCACAGAAATTTATACTTGTGTTTGACCGTCGAGAGAGGAATTTATTAAATGAAACACGACCGCACTAAATCTTCGTTTTATATATTTTATTCTTACTAAAAACCGAATTAATTATGTGATTTTACTAAGTCTGAATTAATTATTTTATTTCACTAAGACTGCATGCCGTATCTGTGGCTGCTGTTGGGTCCTTCGTTGTCCAACGTTGATCCTTGTGAGAGTCCGAACTGGGCCCTTCTTCGTCGTCAGTCCTCGGGAATGCTCGGCGGGAGTCGGGATTTAGACGAGTAGCCGACAAGGCTCTTCGTCAACTCGCTTCGGGGATGCTCGGCGGGTGTCGGGATTTGGACGCGTCAAGGTACTAAGCTACTGTAGTTGTGACTCACCTGGTTGGCTGCCGGCGTAGAACTCTCTTTTGTTCTGAGTTGCTGCTGCTTTTATAGGCTGGCAGTCAGCTGTTCGATGACCAGCGTTGTTCGTTTCAATTCAATATTTTAATACATTTTCATACATTTAAATGTATTTCGCTGAATTTCGCATTTAATACATTTGATGACTTAATTATGGAAACAATATAGTAAATGATTGATAATAATATTAATTAATAATAATAATAATAATCTTATTATCATGATGACTTTAGCTACTGAATTCAATTCAATGGGATTAACTAAAAATGGTAAGTAATACGTGGCTAGATGTAATTTCTTTATATGTATATTTCTTTATATATATAAAACTAAAAAAAATGCGCTGCGGTAACAATTGAGTTTCTTAAGCTTAGAGTATCTGCAGTATATCGAGTTAGTGTGGGTGCAAACGAGCCCATGGCGACTTGCTCCGTCACAGGGTGTTTGGCCTAGTTCCGGTTTACTCGGCTGTCGGTCGTATTTGTTTTCGTTGCAGACTGAGCAGTGCTTAATAATCTTGTGTATTCTTTTCGACAATGATAGGAAGTAGAAATGTTCATGTATCTGTATTTTGTTCTCGCGGCAATTTTTGTGAGCTCTTTTATGTGCCCTGATTATGTGTTCATTCTGTTCTTGTGTTTTAGTTACATCTTGTACCTGGAGCTGTGTGAATCGTATTTAGTAATTGGTAAAATGGATTGGGTAGATTTCTTGGATTTTTCCCATAACCTGTTCTCCTGCTTTGATGCAATTGACTCCAGAGGGGTTTACATATCTCTTTAAGAGTTTTACTAGGTTTTCTTCGTTATAAACTGGTTCCTATATTAGGTGTCTGTGCTATGTAGGGAATACTATTCTAAATTGGTATGTTGAGGTTAAGCCTGGTTGCAATAGGATTTGGTTTTTGAAAGCGTTTATTGGAGCTTCCACGCACGGGATGAGGAGGTCTGACGAGCTTTCGTCACTATGTTGCGTTGCAGTCAATGAATTGATTGGTTCGACTACTGTTCTGAAAATATTTTGACTTTGGCGGAACCATAGAGTTAGTTTCTGAAATTGTTTAGGGCCCATATTATGGCAAGAAATTCCTTCTCATTAGCGGCATAGGATTCTTCTGTCTTATTTAGTGTTCTGGAGATGAAAGCGATTGGTTTTTTTCTTGTGAGAGAACTGCACCTAATGCATAGTTTGAAGCATCGGTGGTGAGATGAAATTCTTTACTGAAGTCGGGATATGAGAGTGTAACATCATCGGACATGAGGGAATTCTTTATTTTGTAGAATGCATCTTTAGCTTCTTCGTTAAGGCGGATTTCTATCTTGGCGGACTTAATTTTAGGTATACGTCCCTCTTCCCCTCTTAAAAGTATGGTTAGCGGTTTTGCCAGCAGGGCATAGTCCTTGATAAAGCGGCGATAATAGCCGGAGAGTCCAAGGAATGAACGGAGCTGCTTTATATTTTTAGGGCAAGGTATTGTGGCTAATGCTCTTACTTTAGCAGCATTTTTCGTTATACCTTCGGATGAAATAATGAATCCTAAAAATTCTACGTTAGTTTTAAAAAAGTGACATTTGTCCAACTGTACCTTCATGTTGGCGTCCATAAGAGTTTTGAAAATCTCTTTTAAGTAAAGGGAGTGCTCGCGCTCGGATTTGCTAAATACGACTATATCGTCGATGTAGACGTAGGACATTTTGCCAATGTGATGGCGAAGGATGTCGTCGAGGGCTCTCTGAAAAATGGAAGGTGCATTTTTGACCCCAAAAGGTAATCTCGTAAATTCGTATTTACCATTATTTATAGAGAATGCAGTTTTCTCTATATCGCGTTCCCGGAGAGGGATTTGGTGGAACCCGCTTTTGAGGTCCAAAACAGAAAAATAGCGGTTTTTCCCTAATTGAGATAGGACTTCCGTTATTTGGGGTATAGGGTATCGATCAGCTGTGGTTACTGAGTTGAGTTTGCGATAATCTATCACGATTCGGTATTGGGTATTACCTTGGGAGTCTGGCTTTTTTGTAACCACCCAAACAGGTGCGTTGTAAGGTGATCTTGAAGGTCTTATTATTCCGTCATCTAACATTTTGTTAATTTGCGTTTCCACTTCAGTTCTTAAGGACATTGTATAAGGGTAATACCTAGTTTAACCGGTGTGTCAGTAGTTGTCCTACTTTCACCCACGACTTTTTTTGTGTAAGTTAGTTTATCGTTTGTGTTTAGTTTATTAGTTTATTTACTATGTTGATACCAGCTGTTTTATTCTAATATTCGTGCTGCCTTTGATTGTCATAAAGTCGTCTTTGACATGAATAACCGCTTCGAGTTCTTTGAGTCTGTCGTTTCCAAGGATACCGTGAAACGAGCGCAGTGTAGGCAGAAGATAAAATTTTAGTTCAGAATCTGCAATAAAAAGTTTTAGGAAAGTATGTTCTTTTATTTCTATATAACCTGTTATTGATTTCGCGAAAAAATTCGTTTGATTTTTAGTAGGTTTAGGGACGATTGAGGGCTGAATATAGTTTTTAGTGGATCCTGTATCAATTAAAAATTTGCATATAGTACCACTCTTCGTCCTTGCTTGAATGTATGGCAACGAAGAGTGCGTTAACCTAAAAAATGAAGGTCGGTCGTATCAATAAAATTTTTGTTCTTCCTCGAAGTAGGAGTCTTCGGTAGTGTTAGTTCGATCTGTCTCGCGTGTTTCTACGTGTTCTTCACAATTAAATTCCGTTGGCATTTCAGAATTTATATGGAAATTCCTTTGTAGTTTGTGTGGAAATGGATCGTTTGCGGGTGGTCTTTTCCCTGGAAGGAAGTTAGGACGTGGCCTGTTCATATAATTAACCTGTCGAGTATGCAGGGATGGATCAATGTCCATCGGTTCGGGGCGCGGTTAAGGTTTTGGAAATGGACGCGGTGGTGGTAGATTGTGCGGACGTTGAAAGTTCGAATGGAAATTCTGCTGTGGCTGTCATTGAGGAGCGTATGTTTGGTTGGTTGGCCTATAAAAGGTTATCGGGTTTGGTCGCGGTTGCGGGCTATGTACCAATTCTGGATGAAATTTTCTGTCAAGACGGGATGTATTAAGGTTCCTAAGTGGGACATATGGACGAAAATCATATGTCCTTCTCATATGATTATTACTATTTATCGCGTAATGCGAGCGAAAGTTTTAGTTCTTTAATTTTAAACATAAATCCAGCGCCTGCGGGAGATCTACTGGCTCTCTTATACCATGAAGTCTTAGCAAATCACCTTTTAATCCGCGAATAAATGTATCGAGTGCTTTGCCCCGGTAGGTCTGTGTAAGTAAACGCATTGCCTCAGTACCGACTACCATGAAGCCGACTTTGTTTAAAATAAAGGACAAATGCGAATAAACTTGTTGGTAGAATTTTTGAATGATAAGTTTATGCTGCACCAATGCTCTCATTTGGTACTCAAGTGTACCGACATCGCGCTTATCTGCATAGCGAAGTGTAAGGCATCTAGAGATGGCCTTCCAATCGAGTGGAGTATTGTACGACTCCAAGGCGACATCTGCGTTGCCTATAATCTTATTGCGTATTACATTAAGTATTCCGTAATACTTTGACGAACCTCTTTGTGGCTCATAGATTTGCATAATACGATCTACGCTTTTTTTCCATGAGTGAAATTCTCCTGGGTGAAAATTCCCTTAGACATCTAACGACGCCAGGTATGTCGTCTAATTCACACAGGCATTTAAGTGCGCCGTGTCAATTGTTTCGTCTGTAAAGCTAGAGAAATTTGCGTTAGGGTTAAGAGCTGACTGGACCAGATTGCGTCCTTCTGGTCAAAAAATGTTGTTAACGATACGTGGAACCGTTTCAGTTAATTGGCCTGGTTGATTCGGCTGTGGTGGTTGATCTTGTAACTGAAGGATGGGGGGTCGGATCAAATTGTTTTGATTAGCCATGTTTATGGTTTTTATATAAGTTGGTGATTTTACATAAAAGAAAATTTAGATAAGAACAGTTAGCTATATTAGTTAGTAGTTACTCCTTCTTGGAAAAAGGGCTTTTCGCCTCTGGAGGGTCCCGTGGAAATCGCAGAGTAAAGCAATTTTATAGCTTTGAGACCAGTTTGGCCACTGTTTTATTTTTACAGGCTAATAAAGTCGAACTTTATGTGTTATTAATAAGGATATTTATGTTTAAATATTCTATATATGTATATTTCAAAATTTTTACGTTAAATAATTCTTCGTCCTATAACTTATTCAAAACTTAAACTATCTTTATCTCTATCTTTGTTATTTCATTCTCTTACTTCAATTAATTTCTTTATCTAATTTTTACTGTTCAGTTTCGCTTCATTTCAAAAACAAATTTTCAATTTATTTTCTTTGTTTCTAGATTCTAAGATTTTGTTTTTGAGAACAAACCTAGTATATTTATTCTGCCTTTACTTAAAATTCATCAAATTTTTTTTTTTATCTCGATTTCGCAATTCTATTCTATACAGTTTTATTCTTTTATTTAATATTTCGTGTTTTTTGTTGTTGTTGTTAATTGTTATTTTCGAATTTGAAGTTTCATTTAATTTCTTTTACTAATATTTTCACAACTATAATTAATTTATTTTAACCTCGTGTTTTACTATTATTTTCAATTTTCCATTCACATTATTTTTCCGTGATTATTTTGTTCGATGCGGGCTTACCAGTTAAGTTTTCACTAGTTCGGATAACAAAAAAAAATATTTTTTGGTCTTTGCGACCTTCTTTATTAAATTCAAACTTAAGACTGACTTTTACAAACTTGCTTAAAAAGGGAAAAAGGGAGAAAGAGACTTTTATATTCGTCATATAGGACCAAAGGTAACAAATATTGTAAAAAGCTGCATCGAATGCATAATCATTAATGCGAAAGCTGGGAAAAAGGTAGGCACACTCGCACCAATTAACAAAGAGGATAAACCCTTGGGTACCTACCACGTCGACCATGTAGGACCAATGGATACTACGAAGAAGGGATACAACTACATTCTTGTGATCATAGACTCATTTTCAAAGTACACTTGGTTGTACCCTACCAAAAATACCAGCGCAAAAGCCGCCCCGAAACGTTGAGAAAGCAGTCAATGGTCATTGGGAACTGATCGTGGGACCGCTTTTTTTGATCGAGAGACAGCTAAGGTTTTTGAGGACTACTGTAGAGATAATGAAATACAACATTTGGTCACGACCGGAGTAGCCAGAGGAAGTGGCCAGGTGGAAGGGATTCACAAGATCATAGTTCCAATGGTCGCTAAGCTTTGGCGAGCATAAACATGTCGATCGAGTTCAACAAATCTTAAACAGTACTCCATCTAGAAGCACCAAGTTTACGCCCTTCAGAGTTTTAACGGGTATAGATATGCTAGCCAAAGGAAATCCTAACCTAAATGAGCTACTAGAAGAATATGCCGTTGCTGCTTCAGCAAGCGAATTCCGGAGAAGACCTACGCCTTAAACCAGTTAGTCGCCATTAAACGGACACAGTTCGGTAGCGGGTTAAAGCTAAAACCGAAATATTTAGGACCCTATAGAATCACCGAAAAGATGAACCATGGACGTTTCAAGGTGGAAAAAGTCGGACAACAAGAAGGACCAAAGCAAACATCAACAGTTGCAGAGTACATGAAGGCGTGGCGTCCAGGTCGAACGAAGCGTCAATAGGGCCGAATGTGGGATCGCGTAAACGGACGCGGACAGAACGGACATACTAACTTAACGAACGCTCCCAACTACCACATTAACGAACACTCCCAACTACCACACTAAATGAGCGAAGACTGAACGACCCTTGGGTTAAGTAAGAAAAAGACGTGACTAGAGAAAAAACATTGGCTAAAGTAAGATTAGACTTTCTTTTCATGTTGTACTATTAGTAATAATTAAGAGAAACAAATTGGATTCTGTTTGAAGAAATTTTCGGCGGCGCTATTATTTCATATTCCACATACATATGTTCTCGCTTCTAAAATATGCAAAAATAAAACTTCACATTAATTATTTATAATTGTATACAAGGGATGTCAATCTCCTAATATTATTGAAAGCAAGTACTAATCTAAGCTTTCTACACGAGTCAAGCTTACAGTAAATCAGTGCGGGATACGTGATAATAGGTAGAATAACTAACTGAATAGCTAACTGGCGTGTAGTTTCCCTTGGCACATATTCAGAGGATATACGAAAATTTATAAGTATTTGGTAAATTCTTTGCACAGCTCTATTGATGTGATCGGTGCATGTCAGTTTACTATTTATTACGATTGAGATTAGTCGCAACCGTAACGATTGTGAGATTAGTAGCGCCCAGAATCACAGCGGGAATATCCCCCAGGCAAATACTACCACAAGCTATTGGGAGTGCTTGGCATACTTGGCATCAATCGGCCAAAGGTATAAAGATCTTAAGTCAAAGTTTAGCTTGAATATTAAATCCTCCTTCAAATTTTGTTCGCCTGACAAATATAGTTGGACATCATCAGCATATGCATGAATATGTGCATATTTACATATTAAAAATACATCATTTAAGAATAAGAAGAACAGGAGTGGGCCTATTACCGATCCTTGAGCTACACCACTCTGCACCACTTTGTACCGAGAGTACCTGTAACCAATCTTAACTCTTTGCTTTCTGTTAGTCAAATAAGAATACAAAAGCATAACAGAGTTGTGGGAGATATTGTAGAAGCCTTCAAGCTTCTGACAGAGTAACTGGTGGTTAACGGCATCAAACGCTTTAGAGAAGTCTAACAGGTAGAGCAACGTAATGATACCACAATGTTAGCATGGTCTTATGTCATCAATTTTCTTTACAGCGGTGTCTACCTCGAAAACCAGACTGGAGAGGAGAGAGCGTATCATTTCTCATAACATGAAGGATAATTTGTTTAGCCATCAAAGCCTCACAAGTGGGGACAAGATACTAACAGGCCGAAAGTCAGCGACTTCGCTTGCACCTAATTTTTTAGATAGTGGCAAGACCACTGCAGTTTTCCATAAGTCCGGAAAGGTAGATGTTATGAAGCAGTGATTAATAGTGTATGTAATCGGACTAAGAACATACGGAACAATAGTTTTAAGAAATTTCAAATGGATACCATCATCAACAACGGCATTAGATTTTATTTTTAATATGCTTCTACCTCGCTTCAACCACACTTTCAGAAACCGAGGAAAACTTGAAGTACTGACAATTAAAAATAGATGGTCGTTGAACAATCGGAGTATTATTGACCACAGGTGAAGCGTGCGATAAAATAAGGCATTCACTAAATTAGGGTCTAGATTGCAGTTAGGCGGTCACTTATTCCCGATATCCATTTCCCTTAAATTACTCTAAACCTTCTTAGGCTCATTTTAAGATCTAGATATGAGAAACTTCTGGATACTTGGGTGTCAATTAACGAAATGCCGACGGTACTGAAAATAAAATCATGATCGGAAATAAAAGAGAATTGGTCAAACAGGCGAACCAAAGATTTATCTGATACTATACAGTAGTCAAGAAGACTGACAATGATCAGAAATAAATCGCGTAGGGAATGTTTCATTCACAACATGGAGACCTGCAGAAGAAACTTTCTCAATCAAAGAACTAGTGAACTTATCTCTGCACAAGAGATTTATATTAAAATCCCCGCACAATAAGTAGCAATCAAAATCAATTGAAAGATCTTTTATTAACGAGAAGAACCCCTCCAAACTGTTAGACCTATACGGATTATAAACACACGAAACAAGAAATTTGCTCATATTGTCAGACAAACACATGTTTAAATATTCTATCCCTTCACCACATGATTTACCAATAACACTCGCATTTAAATGATCACGGCAGTAAATTGCAACTCCGCCTCCCAACTTTCCCACCCTATCGTTGCTAAAAACCTTATAGTTATCAATCCGATACAAGTTAAGTTTTCACTAGTTCGGTAAATTAAAAAACATATTTTTTGGTCTTTGCGACCTTCTTTATTGAATTCAAACTAAGACTGACTTTTACAAACTTGCTTAAAAATAATCAACCATCCCAGAATAGAATTAGCTGCATGAAGGTGCTGCGATTTCGGTTCCAGGAATTCTGCGAACGTCGGCGCTTCTGTGGGAAGTGTTTCGCAACTCGAGATCGTTGAATTTGCTGAGCTTGCAGTTCTTATATTCGGTAGCTGATTTATGGAATGTTAACTTGAGTAATGTTAACACTTCCCCTCTTAAAAACATTCGTCCTCGAATGTTGTTAAAAATACGGTAAGTTGTTGAAATTCATGTATGTTGATTGATTTGTTGGAGAATCTCCTAGTTCGGCAAAGCTGGGGTTTACTGTAGTTGAATGGCTTATGCTTGGGTTTGGTGTGATGATGATCTTGTTAGGCGATTTCCTTAAGAACTTGTAGAAAAATATGAAGATAAGCAAGGTGGCTGCGGCTGCTCAGAGTGATAGTGTTCCGTCAGATATTGTCACTTTCTCTATTTAATCTATTTTCTGCGTATTATATATTTATGTGGAGCTCTTTTAACACTTCCAGTGACAGTAAGTCAATTCGATCTTTCTCCATTGGTGTTAATTGTAGAGACGTTGGGATGGTTTGTAGTGGAATTGGATCATAATTCTTGTAAGTCTGACTCTTGACCTTTATTGTTGCGTTGTGAAATTTAACGAGATGAGTTCCTTTGACTGTCTTTATTGCAGCATCTGAGATGATTTCACCGTCGAAGTCATTTAATAGTAGCGTGTCGGGTTGAATTTCCTCTACTTGTGGGATGTGGTGCCCGTTGCTGAAGATGCACGTTGAATTTAAACTATTAACTATTTCAGATATACAAGTATTATTGCTTATATTAATTATTTGGTTTAGCTTACATATTTCAATACTCTTGTAATTTTCACAATGATTCTTAATTCTATATATTTCTTTAATTCCTTTTAATATTTGAATATATTCGAGATTAATTATTACTTTGTTAGCTTTTACTACAGGTCTTATAATAATTTTTTGAAAAGTTTCTCCGGAAACAACAATTAACATGGAAAAGTTGAAATGTTAATGGTATTTTTACTAAGTATAATATACTAAGTATAATATAATAGTCATATTTGAAAAGATTGCATGTACCTTTGATATTTCTAATGCTTCTTCTGCATTTTTAAATGGCATTTCTTCATTTTCTAGCTTTTTAATAGCGATTTCAATTTCATCTTTATTTAACATTATTGAGTTCAGTACTTTCGTTTTTACCCATTGTATGGCATATTTAATATTAATTAATTCTTCCTTCACTAATCTTAATCTATTTTGGAGATTTATTATATATTCATTCTGTATATTCATATCTTTCCTTATGTTGTTAGAAAATTTGTAATAATTTGTGTAATATTATTGATCTTGTTGTTAAAACCTTCATTTATTATAAATTGCTTGTTACTATTATCATTAAGTTTATTTAAATTATTATTTAGGATTTCTAAGTCATCATGATCGGGTGATCCAGCTTTATTATTTTCCATGCTGAACCTAAAAAGTTATTTGATCGACGCTTTCGCATTTCTGTGGCTGGCATGAGGGTCTCGAGGATTTCTGAAGTTTGTATCAACTCATGTTTTAGGGTAGGATAGAGTACGCTGTCTTTAGAGATGTCTGTTGAAGTGATTTTGTACATGCCTGTTAGGAATTGTTCGTATTTAGTGAGGTTTATAATATGTATTAGTCTGAAGTCTCCGTTTTTAATTTTTGCTTGGCCGCCATTTATCGTAGCTATTTGTGCCGTGGTGTAGTCGTATATGTCTATAGATGCGGTAGTTGTGTAGACAAGAAGATTCCTGGAAAAAGAAATTAGGTTTTTTGATTTTTTATGTGGCTCTGTGCACAACTCTTCCTGATTCTGTCAGGACCGTTGAATATTTATCTTCTTTTACAATTTCCTTCCTAAATTTTGGGGACATTTTTGTGCCTAATCTTTTATTAATTCTAACGTATATTATTTCGCCAATGTGAAAGATTTTTATGGGTTCACGAGTTCTATTCTGGTACGAGAGGTCCTTTAATTGTTTTTGTTTAAGAGCGGCAATATTTTCTTCTCTTAATTTCTCAATTCTACAGGGATCTGTTGAGTATCTTCTTCCTAAGAAAACTTCCATTGGTTTCTTTTGAGTGGTTGAGTGCACAGTGGAGTTATATTCGTGAACTGAGTTACAAAGTAGGTCGGCGAATGATTCGAAATTTTGTTCTGCCTTTAAGCAACGCATTATTTCAGTGAGTGTGGAGTGAAAGCGTTCCACTTGTCCGTTAACGGAACTGGTATAAGGAGGAGTTTTAAAAATTTTGATATTTAGGACTTCTTTAGGATAAGTGAAGTTTAATTGTCGACTATGCATCATATAAATCATTGTCAGTCATATAAATGTCAATGTGTAGAATTTGTCCATGGTATTGTGGTATGGGTGTTTGGCCTAGTTCCGGTTTACTCGGGTGTCGGTCGTATTTGTTTTCGTTGCAGACTGAGTCGTGCTCAATAATCTTGTGTATTCTTTTCGACAATGATGGGAAGTAGAAATGTTCATGTATCTGTATTTTGTTCTCGCGGCAATTTCTGTAAGCTCCTTTTTATGTGTCCTGATTATGAGTTCATCCTGTTCTTGTTTGTTAGTTACATCTTGTACCTGGAGCTGTGTGAATCGTATTTTGTAATTGGTAAAATGGATTGGGTAGATTTCTTGGATTTTTCCCATAACCTGTTCTCCTGCTTTGATGCAATTGACTACAGAGGGGTTTAAATATCTCCTTAAGAGTTTTACTAGGTTTTCTTCGTTATAAACTGGTTCCTCTATTAGGTGTCTGTGGTATGTAGGGAATACTATTCTAAATTGGTATGTTGAGGTTAAGCCTGGTTGCAATAGGATTTGGTTTTTAAAGCGTTTATTGGAGCTTCTACGCACGGTATGTTGGGTTGCAGTCAATGAATTGATTGGTTCGACTACTGTTCTGGAAAGTTCATCGGCCACGACATTGGTTGAGCCTGGTTTATAATGGAGTTCGTGATTGTACTCCTCAAGAATGGACTTCCAACGCTTCATTTTCGCGTTGTTATACCTGTTGCTTAGCGCGTATGATAGGGGTTGATGGTCTGTAAATATTTTGACTGTGGCGAAACCATAGAGGTAATTTCTGAAATTGTTTAGGGCCCATATTATGGCAAGAAATTCCTTCTCATTAGCGGCATAGGATTCTTCTGTCTTATTTAGTGTTCTGGAGATGAAAGCGATTGGTTTGAATAGTTTGAAGCATCGGTGGTGAGATGAAATTCTTTACTGAAGTCGGGATATGAGAGTGTAACATCATCGGACATGAAGGAATCCTTTATTTTGTCGAATGCATCTTTAGCTTCTTCGTTAAAGCGTATTTCTATCTTGGCAGACTTACTTTTAGGTATACGTCCCTCTACCCCTCTTGAAAGTATGGTTAGCGGTTTTGCCAGCAGGGCGTAGTCCTTGATAAAGCGGCGATAATAGCCGGAGAGTCCAAGGAATAAACGGAGCTGCTTTATATTTTTAGGGTAAGGTATTTTGGTTATTGCTTCTACTTTAGCAGGATTTTTATACCCTACACCTTAAGGTTGAGGGTATATTCACTTTCTACCGGAGTGTGTAACGCATAGAACTAGACAAGATAGGTATGGAAAAGTATATATATTCTTGATCAGCATCACCACCAGAATTGAAATAACGATGTCTGTCCGTCTGTCTGTCTGTCTGTCTGTCCGTTGAAATCACGATCACAGGAGAACGGATTAGGATTTCAAAATGAAATTTGGCAAAAATATTCGTTGCTATGTTGGGGTGTTTCGTATTGAAAATGGGCCAAATCGCCCAAGGACCACACCTAATTTTTATATCGAGAGTGCAGGTACCTCTGTTTTGCCTATTAAAAAAGGCCATATCAGCATCACTTTTTGAGAGAAGACAAGAAAATTTTTTATGTAGGTTTAGACTAATGCTTCCAGTTAATATGCCAAATATGGGCGTGATCCGCCCACTTTTCGTTTACATAGGTCATGGAGGGTTTTACATGGATTGTATTGAAAAGTATATAAGTTTCCTGAATAATGGTGTTTCCTGATACTGGTCTAATGATATGATATTGAGTGGTTGAGTGCACAGTGGAGTTATATTCGTGAACTGAGTTACAAAGTAGGTCAGCGAATGATTCGAAATTTTGTTCTGCCTTTAAGCAACGCATTATTTCAGTGAGTGTGGAGTGAAAGCGTTCCACTTGTCCGTTAACGGAACTGGTATAAGGAGGAGTTTTAAAAATTTTGATATTTAGGACTTCTTTAGGATAAATGAAGTTTCATTGTCGACTATGCATCATATAAATCATTGTCAGTCATATAAATGTCAATGTGTAGAATTTGTCCATGGTATTGTGGTATGGGTGTTTGGCCTAGTTCCGGTTTACTCGGGTGTCGGTCGTATTTGTTTTCGTTGCAGACTGAGTCGTGCTCAATAATCTTGTGTATTCTTTTCGACAATGATGGGAAGTAGAAATGTTCATGTATCTGTATTTTGTTCTCGCGGCAATTTCTGTAAGCTCCTTTTTATGTGTCCTGATTATGAGTTCATCCTGTTCTTGTTTGTTAGTTACATCTTGTACCTGGAGCTGTGTGAATCGTATTTTGTAATTGGTAAAATGGATTGGGTAGATTTTTTGGATTTTTCCCATAACCTGTTCTCCTGCTTTGATGCAATTGACTACAGAGGGGTTTAAATATCTCCTTAAGAGTTTTACTAGGATTTCTTCGTTATAAACTGGTTCCTCTATTAGGTGTCTGTGGTATGTAGGGAATACTATTCTAAGTTGGTATGTTGAGGTTAAGCCTGGTTGCAATAGGATTTGGTTTTTGAAAGCGTTTATTGGAGCTTCTACGCACGGTATGTTGGGTTGCAGTCAATGAATTGATTGGTTCGACTACTGTTCTGGAAAGTTCATCGGCCACGACATTGGTTGAGCCTGGTTTATAATGGAGTTCGTGATTGTACTCCTCAAGAATGGACTTCCAACGCTTCATTTTCGCGTTGTTATACCTGTTGCTTAGCGCGTATGATAGGGGTTGATGGTCTGTAAATATTTTGACTGTGGCGAAACCATAGAGGTAATTTCTGAAATTGTTTAGGGCCCATATTATGGCAAGAAATTCCTTCTCATTAGCGGCATAGGATTCTTCTGTCTTATTTAGTGTTCTGGAGATGAAAGCGATTGGTTTGAATAGTTTGAAGCATCGGTGGTGAGATGAAATTCTTTACTGAAGTCGGGATATGAGAGTGTAACATCATCGGACATGAAGGAATCCTTTATTTTGTCGAATGCATCTTTAGCTTCTTCGTTAAGGCGTATTTCTATCTTGGCAGACTTACTTTTAGGTATACGTCCCTCTACCCCTCTTGAAAGTATGGTTAGCGGTTTTGCCAGCAGGGCATAGTCCTTGATAAAGCGGCGATAATAGCCGGAGAGTCCAAGGAATGAACGGAGCTGCTTTATATTTTTAGGGTAAGGTATTTTGGTTATTGCTTCTACTTTAGCAGGATTTTTATACCCTACACCTTAAGGTTGAGGGTATATTCACTTTCTACCGGAGTGTGTAACGCATAGAACTAGACAAGATAGGTATGGAAAAGTATATATATTCTTGATCAGCATCACCACCAGAATTGAAATAACGATGTCTGTCCGTCTGTCTGTCTGTCTGTCTGTCCGTTGAAATCACGATCACAGGAGAACGGATTAGGATTTCAAAATGAAATTTGGCAAAAATATTCGTTGCTATGTTGGGGTGTTTCGTATTGAAAATGGGCCAAATCGCCCAAGGACCACACCTACTTTTTATATCGAGAGTGCAGGTACCTCTGTTTTGCCTATTAAAAAAGGCCATATCAGCATCACTTTTTGAGAGAAGACAAGAAAATTTTTTATGTAGGTTTAGACTAATGCTTCCAGTTAATATGCCAAATATGGGCGTGATCCGCCCACTTTTCGTTTACATAGGTCATGGAGGGTTTTACATGGATTGTATTGAAAAGTATATAAGTTTCCTGAATAATGGTGTTTCCTGATACTGGTCTAATGATAGTGTATAATGGAAATAATTTAATATTTCCGTATATTTTTAATCTTCCTCTTTTAGGTGAAGGATACAAAACATGAATCATCTAGAGAAGTTTTATAGAACATTTTATAAGGTTAATTTTTAAGAATCTCATCCATTGAATTTGTAGCCAAGAGACAGATTCGCCGTGGTAGTCTGAATAATGGTGTACATAATATTGTAGTTTGTGAACCAATAATATTCTGTTGGGAAAAAATGGGCGGGCCATGCCTCCTTTTTACCTATCCACCCAGCATTGCAATATATTTCTATACCCTACACCTAAATTTTGAGAGCGCTTAGTACCGGTGTTTGTAACGCACAGATATAGTTAAGCAGCTATAATTATAGTTTATCTTATATATACGAGTATATATGCAGCTTTAAGGTGTAGGGTATTTCGGCTACAGCCCGGCTGTAGACAACACCTTTACTAGTTTTGTTATACCTTCGGATGGAATAATGAATCCTAAAAATTCTACGTTAGTTTTAAAAAAGTGACATTTGTCCAACTGTACCTTCATATTGGCGTCCATGAGAATTTTAAAAATCTCTTTTAAGTGAAGGGAGTGCTCGCGCTCGGATTTGCTAAATACGACTATATCGTCGATGTAGACGTAGCACATTTTGCCAAAGTGATGGCGAAAGATGTCGTCGAGGGCTCTCTGAAAAATGGAAGGTGCCTTTTTGGAGCCCAAATGGTAATCTCGTAAATTCGTAATTACCATTATTTATAGAGAATGCAGTTTTCTCTATATCGCGTTCCCGGAGAGGGATTTGGTGGAACCCGCTTTGGAGGTCCAAAACAGAAAAATAGCGGTTTTTTCCTAATTGAGATAGGACTTCCGTTATTTGGGGTATAGGGTATCGATCAGCTGTGGTTACTGAGTTGAGTTTGCGATAATCTATCACGATTCGGTATTGGGTATTACCTTGGGAGTCTGGCTTTTTTGTAACCACCCAAACAGGTGCGTTGTAAGGTGATCTTGAAGGTCTTATTATTCCGTCATCTAACATTTTGTTAATTTGCGTTTCCGCTTCAGTTCTTAAGGACATTGTATAAGTGTAATACCTAGTGTAAACGGGTGTGGCAGTAGTTGTCCTAATTTCACCCACGACTTTTTTTGTGTAAGTTAGTTTATCGTTTGGTTCTGCAAAAAGACCAGGAAATGTCGTTGCTAAATTTGTAACTTCATTTTGTTGGCTGACAGTCATACTGTCTTTATTAATTTTCAGTGTATTTACTGTGTTCGATACCAGCTGTTTTATTCTAATATTCGTGCTGCCTTTGATTGTCATAAAGTCGCCTTTAACATGGATAACCGCTTCGAGTTCTTTGAGGATGTCGTTTTCAAGGATACCGTGAAACGAGCGCAGTGTAGGAAGCAGATAAAATTTAAGTTCAGAATCTGCATTGAAAAGTTTTGGGAAAGTATGTTTCTTTATTTTTATATCACCTGTTACTGATTTCGCGTAAAAATTCGTTTGATTTTTAGGTTTAGGGACGATTGAGGGGTGAATATAGTTTTTTGTGGATCCTGTATCAATTTAAAATTTGCATATAGTACCACTCCTCGTCCTTGCTTTTAAGAGTGCGTTAACCTAAAAAATGAAGGCCGGTCGTATCAATAAAATTTTTGTCCTGTTCTTTCTCGAAGTAGGAGTCTCCAGTAGTGTTAGTTCGGTCTGTCTCGCGTGTTTCTAAGTGTTCTTCACAATTAAATTCCGTTGGCATTTCAGAATTTATATGGAAATTCCTTTGAGATCTACTGGCTCTCTTATACCAAAAATGGCAAATCACCTTTTAATCCGCGAATAAATGTATGGAGTGCTTTGCCTCGGTAGGTCTGTGTAAGTAAACGCATTGCCTCAGTACCGACTACCATGAAGGCGACTTTGTTTAAAATAAGGGACAAATGCGAATAAACTTGTTGGTAGATTTCTTGAATGGTAAGGTTATCCTACGAAAGTACCAAAGCTACCAAGATACCAAAGCTGTCATTTGGTACTCAAGTGTACCGACATCGCGCTTATCTGCATAGTGAAGTGTAAGGCATCTAGAGATGGCCTTCCAATCGAGTGGAGTATTGTACGACTCCAAGGCGACATCTGCGTTGCCTATAATCTTATTGCGTATTACATTAAGTATTCCGTAATACTTTGACGAACCTCTTTGTGGCTCATAGATTTGCATCATACGATCTACGCTTTTTTTCCATGAGTTAAATTGTCCTAGGTGTCCTGAAAATTCCCTTAGACATCTAACGACGTCAGGTATGTTGTCTAATTCAGACAGGCATTTAAGTGCGCCGTGTCAATTGTTGCGTCTGTAAAGCTAGAGAAATTTGCGTTAGGGTTAAGAGCTGACTGGACCAGATTGCGTCCTTCTGCTCGAAAAAGGTTATTAACGATACGTGTAACCGTTTCAGTTAATTGGCCTGGTTGATTGGGCTGTGGTGATTGATCTTGTAACTGAAGGATGGGGGGTCGGATCAAATTGTTTTGATTAACCATGTTTATGGTTTTTATATAAGTAAGTGATTTCATATAAAAGAATAGTTAGATAAGAACAGTTAGTTATATTAGTTAGTGTTATATTGTTCGAACCATTTTAAGGTTTTATTAAAAATTAAAGTAATCCATAAGTATTAAGTTGTATAACACAAACTTTTCATTTTGAAAGATAATCGTCTGATTACTCCCGCTGCTCGTGAGTCGGGAGCAGCTGCTCTTTTTGACTTACATCGACTCGCGAGTAGCCTGCTCACGCCGACTCGCGAGCAGCCTGGTCGTTTCGCTGCTGCTCGCCCGTGCTGTCGAAATCAGTTGCTCTTTTGAGCGAGTCGGAGCAGTGGTAATTTTTTCTTTGACAGCCACATGTTGGATACTCGTTCGCGTCACAGACGCTCCGCAGTTTTTTATTCTCTTTTGTGTTTTTCGTTATTTTTCTTCGTATTTTACGCCAGTGTCGATGGTTTTCGAAGAAACTACGCTGCCAAAAACCCAGACGGGCCTCAGTTGAACCTTGAACTTGTCTGTCCGTCGTCATGTTGAGAAGAGGCGATGCCGATAACTGCAATGCGGATACGAACTGGAATGAGCGGCTCCCCGTCCGCATTCTCTCTGCGCCTCAACACAGAGCGTGGGCCTCGCCACACCTCACAGAACAGATGATGCTCGGTCACCTGTGGCCAGAGCAACAGCTGGAAAAGGTGGCAAGCCCCGAACCCCGTACCAAATGTCCTTCGCGTGGTATACGGCCATCGGCGCGCCTTTCAGGTCTACCAAACGATAACAAGACTTACCCAGAACCTCGGCTACCTTGGCGGGTATTACCGTCACACAACTAACGCTAACTTGGCACAAAAATAATCGGATTGTTTGCTCAGTTTGAAGTTTCTTCGAGTGACCAGCTGACCCACTCTGAAAGAACGAACCATCGACCTGAGATCATACACTCACCGCGTTTTCTCAAATGACTGTTGTATGCGCCTCCGTACTACGTCATGTATCGCCTCTGAGCGATCCTTTCGGTTAACTCGGATTGAGCCCTCTCGTAGTTGATCACTTGCTCTAAAGACCTCATAGTCTTTCCCATGCGAGACCATGTGCTGGTCGAACAAAACGAAGTAAGGAGCATAACCAATAGACTGGTGTAAGCTGCTGCAAAGTTTATGCTAGGCAGGTATTCGTCCCAAGTCCTCTGGTCTTTGCGAATGTATGAGCTCAGAGCATTTGCTTGAGGCGAATACAGTGCTGTGAACGTATGCTTTACACCAAATTCGGTCAAAAAGTTCTCCATTTCCTTGCTGATAAACTGGCGCCCATTGTCAGATACAATGGTTTCCGGTACGCCGAAGCAATAGAAGACCTGATCCCTTAGGAAATCAATAATAGGGTGGGTCGTAAGCTTTCGTAGTGGCTTTAAGAAGGTGAACTTCGAGAAGTGATCCAATATTATGAGGATCCCAGTATTGCCATGCCTGGTACGCGGGAATGGACCAATCAATTCAATATAAGGGCGTTGGAAGGGACGCACAGTAGCCGGAAGTGATCCCATTGGCGGCCGAATTATTTTGGTGGGTACTTTCGAAGTGCGGCATAGGTCGCACCGTGAGATGTATTGAATTATCATGTAAGCGATGGCTCCCTCATGGCCTTCTTTATCGCATTGCGCTAACACAGCTCCTACGCCACACTGACTAGCGTCACGCTGGACCACGAATAGTTAGGAGTAATCGGGATGTACTAGAAACGGAGCCTGAGTGAGTCGTTGCTTAATGCTTTCGAATGACTGCTGAGCCAGAGGACCCCAGACGAAGTCTTTGCCCTTCTTGAGAAGTTCGGTCAGGTCGAATGTGACCGTCGAAAAATCTAGCATGAACTTCCGATACCATCCCGCCATGACCAGAAACCTTCGCACCTGCTTCGCCGTTTCAGGTACAGGATAATAGTTGACCGCCGTAACCTTCTCAGGATCGGTACGCAAGGTACCTCTCCATACTACGTAACCCAAATAATTCACTTCCTGCAGACAGAACTCGCTTTTCGACACGTTAATGGTCAAGCCAGCCTTGCGTAAGCAGCTCGCCACCTCTGTCAGGTAGACCACATGCTCGTCAAAGTAGCTTGAGAGAATCAGCAGGTCATCAAGATACACGAATACCCTCGACCTTGTACGGGATCACTTGATCCATAAGCCGACACATTATTTGGGTTTGCATTGCACAGTCCGAAAGGCATTCGTGTAAAATGATAATGGGGTCAGTTCGGCACCGTAAAGGCGGTCTTTTCCTTAGAGGCTCCTTGCAGGCAAATCTGCCAAAATGCGTCCTTCAAGTCCACTCTTGAAATGAAGTTAACAGCCGGCAGACGTCTCAAGATGTTTGGCAGAGGATAAGCATCTTTGACTGTTACCTCTTTCAATTTTCATGAATCCAAGCAGAAACGCACTTTGCTAGGTTTGACTATTAGGACTCCAGGAGACGACCATGCCGATCCGCCTGCTTCTTCGATCACGGCCATCGACAGCATCCGATCAATCTCCTGACAGAGTAATTTTTCTCGTGCTGGCGAAATCGGGTAATACCGCTACTTGATTGGCTTAGCCAATCCCGTGTCGATAACGTGTTCAACCAAAGTGGTTCTACCCAGTCCCTCCCGTTCTGATGACGGAAAAGACTGGATAACACCACTTAGGCGTCTGCTTTGGGTGTCGGTAAGCGCCACGAATTTATCTCCTTCCCTATCTAGAGAAGCAACCGCACTAGCTCCTAGGCCGGAGATCTGAATATCAAACTTTCCCCAGAAATCAGCCGAAATCGAGGGAATTATTAGAAATCGAAAGAGGTAGCCAGTTTGATTTAGTTGCGTAAAAGCCGTGTAATACCCCGCCACATGCTGTACTTGCCGATCGGCAGTTCTTATTTTGCCTTTAAAGTTTTCAACCGAACACCCTGCATTTAGGATGGATTGAGTAAACGCGCCTCCGATCACGCCTACATTCGCTCCGCTATCCAGCAGCGCTAGATGGCGTTCGCCATTAATGGTAACGTTTACGTATGGCCGTGAATCGTTGGGTTTTGAGACGATAAACGAAATAATCATCTTGCCCAATCGCCCAAGTCGGTTCCAAAACTCGCGCAGACGTTGAGTTTTACGCTTACGTCTGTGTTCGGTTGAGAATATCTCGGCTCGCCTTTGATTATACCTAGCATGACGAACATGGTAGGGAATAATTTCTCGGCTTGGTTTAGGAATGTCAGGTAAAGTAACTTGTCAGTCAGGTTTTGCCTCAGTAGGTCTTTGAAGAGTGGTCACTGGCGGCACTAGTAACGGTGTCGAGGCGGAACGGGACGACTGTGACGCGGGACAGCTCCGGTCGTCGCTGCATGAGTGCCCGCCATTTGGTTTTCCGCTCGGGCCCGGCACGAAACGCAAGAAGGTTTATATGTGTTTAGTCGTCCGCAACCGTAACAAAAGATTCGACGTGTCGGCTCTTCACAGTCTTGATAACCGTGACCCTCATCGTCACAATTCCAACATTTTCTCTACTGCGTTGGGTTGCCTCGCACACCTGTGGCGGTTCGTCGGTAAACTCGGCCCCGTTGTCCCAGTCGTCCACCTCCACCGCAGCCACTCGTTCACGAAAGAAATTCTCGTGCCTATGACAGGCACGCCTGAGATCGTTTAAATCCAGTAGTCTGACATGCAGGAACTCCCTACCTAATGCAGGCAGTATGTTATGGGTCAAGATTTCCAACAATTCCCTATCGCGCAGAGGATTGCGTAGGCGGTCGCTCATCGACAACACGTCGTCGTAAAACTCGTCGAACTTTTCGCCTAGCCGCTGCTTACGCCTACGAATTTGCTCGCTCTTAGTCTGATAAGAAACTCTGGAATTTAATTTTCAGCTTCCCACATAGAGAATTCCAGTCTAGTCGAACAGTATCACGATGGTACCGCCAATACCATTCTTCGGCCTTGGCGGTAAACAATAAATGAGCGTGCTGGCAATGCAGCGTAAACTTTCCGCTCAGGAATTGGGTCGTTAGTGCGTTGACTCGGTAGATGAAGTCGTGGGCCCGCATCGCAGCTGGTTCTCCCGAAAACTTCAAACGCCATCCTGCAATGACCGCCGACGACCACTCCACAGCGTCTCCGCCCAGTGGTGTCTGAGTAATTGTTGACCACGTTGGCCCAGTTTGCGATGTCTGCCATAGAACAAGTGGGTGCGCCAACTGCAGGGCCAGTTGAAGCAGGGACATTGGCGGGGATTACAGCGGCAGCTATAGATTCCCGCCTCAATTCTTGCAAGACCGACAGAAACTCATTCTTCATGGTCTGCACCGCCTGAGTCAGGGTCTGGATGTCCGATGAGCTTTTCTCCTGTGGCCTAACGTTGGAATTATGTATGGGTGGCTCACCAGGAATCCCATCCGGCAAATCGCCATTCGCATCGGGTCGCTGGAAGAGAGCCTGATTGCGAGAGATTCAGCCGGCTTAACTCTTCAAAACATTTTTTCACAGGCTCCGAAGGAGCTTGGGTTGCCAACTCCTGCACCCTACCGCCGATAGTGCTACGCGTCGTCGGACCTGCGTACCCACAATCTGGGCTAGACCTCTGGGCCGCGCACGTAGAGATCTGTGTAATGGGAGTCATACAAACGGGACAGGTTTGATAACTCTCTAACCACGCCTGCAAACACAAAGCATGGAAGTCGTGCTGACACGGTGCGCGAATCACTGGACCATTACTGTCGAGGGCCGCCTTACAGATGGGACATCGGCCCGTATTTGGCATTTTGATCAAAAACTGTCTGCACCGGGTAAATTTAAGTTATAAAAAAAAATTAATTTAAAGAAAAAAACTAATCAAAATGAAAGTAATAAAAATGTCATCAATATAAAGAAAACGGTAATAAGAAACTAAACGCAAAAATCAAACTGAATCGAAAGTAATAGTAAAAAAACTTGTTAAAAAAAAAAATGAATTAAAAAAAATTATAATAAATCAAAAGTATATAAATTACAAAATTTAAGATACGATAACCCTAAGAGGTAGTAATAAAAGATAAGTTAAAGCAACAGATAAAGAGAGGAAAGAAAAAACAAATATATAATTAAAATAAAAAAAATATATAACCAAGAAAAAAAATTGAACCAAAAATAAACCTCACAAGGTCAACAGTTGGTAGAGCGGCGGTTTGTACCACTCGCAAAAAAAAAATTATTTCAATTACAAGCCAGCCAACCAAGCATCGATCACGAGTGGTTTTCGGTAGCAACCACTAGTGATAAGTAATAGAAAACAAGGGCTAATCTACTAAAACAAAAAAAAAAAAAAAAATTAGCGTCGTCCAACGAGTCACCAACGAAGATCCCCATTGAAGTAAAATCTCCAGTTGAACGAGGCCACACTGTACCAAAAAAAATTAATTAGTTGGGAACCCCTGATGAGTTGCTAAACGACGAATGCCATCATAAAACAATATCTCGAATCAGAAGATTCCTGTTGATGATGATAACGTAATAGAAGAAAGTATACATATATATTATTGTTTCGTAACATTTCCTACTTCGGCGGAATGACCGAAGACAACCAATCGCACGAAGAGTTGATTCAGCGGTACGCACCGAACATAAGCATTCAATCGCGTAAATCCAACGAAAATCTAAAGGAAACCGAATTTAAAATTATTTTCAAGTCAAAAAAAAATTTAAATTGCTACCGAAAGTTTGGGCACCGATGCACAGGGACTCTCAAACGTT
Organism: Thecophora atra; assembly: GCA_937620795.1. Taxonomy (NCBI): domain Eukaryota; kingdom Metazoa; phylum Arthropoda; class Insecta; order Diptera; family Conopidae; genus Thecophora; species Thecophora atra. The sequence continues at coordinate 27,934,220 of OW569398.1, read as the reverse complement.
TCGGACGGAAAAAAACTTAATTACAGTGGGCCCCACGTTGGGCGCCATTTTGTAACGTATGGGGTGCGGGTCGCGATATACTAAATACAAAATTAATAAAAAAAAATTCAAACAAAACGAAAGTTGACCACTGTCAGGGCCGCTCAGCTCATCCGGCCGTGCTCAGGGAAAGTGGGGGGGGGGGTTCCTCAACAACACCGACAGTGCCTCGATAACCCCAGTTACAAAAGAACACAACGAGCTGAGGCTTACATTGGCTCTACTGCTCTAAACCAGACCGATAATTCAACACTCCACGATGATATCCGCTCGCTATTGATAGCGAATTGGTGGCGGCTAAACAAACGTACAAAAAAAATATTACGCGGAGGCTCGGTGGAAGCAAGAGGGAGAGAGATGAGAGGAGAAGGGTATTCCGATGTTCATTGATTTTATTCAGAAGTTAATATACATGTCTTACGTGGTGGATCGACTAGCCGGAAGAGAGCGAATCTTCGTTGACGTTCAGCCATGCTACCACCGGGTGTGTTCACCTATATGACACTGTTGGGCCCGTTCACACTCATTATCTCTACTACACAACAGGAGGTAGGTGTTATTTTTCTCCCCCTTTCTGTACCCACATACCATGGTTGGCGCGTTGGCAGTTGTTGCGCCAACCCCTTGTACATATTGTGTCACCTGGCCTGAGCGGAGTGAAACCGCTAACTCACCTGTTAACCTAAGTTAATGTTTACTCCATTAGTTAGCCAAAAGTTATTTAATTTAAATACACATTCATTTATTTCACTATAAAGAAATTCTTTTTTTTTTTTGTTTTAAATATATGTGCAACACTCATTAGCAGCAGCGTATAAAAATCCATAGAAATAATAAATACAAGTTAAATTAAGTTCCATTTTCTCATAATAATAATAGCCATAATGTATAACATAGTGTAATTTTGTGCGTGTGTTTATAACTACACTTGAATTAGTTCTATAACAAAGTTGTTTTTATATCTAATTGTAAAAGGTATTCGCGAATAGGTTTTGCTTTGCTATATAATTTTAGTAATGCTTTTCTTACAAATGTGACTGCAATTTTTGACAGTATCGCTGTTTGCATTGCGCATATATTCATATCATTATCGTTATCATTTTCACCAGAATATTTTAATTTGAATTCAACTCAATTTAATTTAATGTGTCTACCTTTAAAAATGAGTTTCTTTATGAGTTTTCTTGGTATATTTGCGTTCACAATAATTTTAGTATATTAAATATTGTTCAAATATTGTTGTTAAATATGTTGTAGATAATAATATACAGTAATATATAATGTGTTCATATAAATAGAAAAAAAAAAATTTAGCATGTTGCTAAGTTCAGATATTTTTAATTTGACAACATTTCGGTTCAGTTCTGAATTTGGCTTCGATAATTTTTCTTCCTTTTATGGTTACGTTTCGCAGTGAAACACTGTCCACAAATGTCGCAAATAAATTTTGTTTGTTTTGTTTGCTTTTTTGGTGATGGTATATTTTCTCTTTATAAGTTTTTTCTTTGTTGTTGTTGGTGTTTTTTTTTTTTTTTTTGCTCTGTACGTTTTAAATACTAATACTAATACTAACTACTTAACAGCTTTTTCTACAAGATTTATTTTTACACGCTTTAATTTTTATTAGAATATTTCACAATTGACGCGTGAGCTTTTTTTCTGTAGGCTTTAAGATTACTTTCAGCAGTGAGAACGAATTGCAGACTTCCGCCCATGATATTAATATATACGATATTAAGCATGACACAGATCCCTTGTTCTTCAGATTCTTTCATTGTTTACAATATCTAACATTCATTACTTATAATTTCATTTGGATGAGCCTGCGTACGGAATTTTTACATACAAAAATTACAAAATAAGAAATAAAATAAATTTCTTGGGTTCATGCAGTTTGAATATAGTGACAACCTAAGCAAGAAAAGAATCCGAACGGGTTTTATTTACCATAATTCCATTGACGACACTCCGTTCTACTGAAGTAATTAAATTACAACAACAACGTCGGCTCTCCATCCTCTGTTGAAAGTATTTAGAAAAACATAAATTAATTGTGCGTTTCTAAAATTAAGAGTTGAGATCAATGAATAAAAATGACATACATTTCGATGAAAAAGAACATTCTCCGCGACACACACATTTGGAGCAAGCTGAGATATGAAATTGAAAACCACTGAAATGGACCAATAAAACATGAACGTGCATACAATTATGCCTAAGAACAAAAACATAGACTCTCTTTGTACGCCAGAAGAATTAATTAGAACAACAGCATAAGCAATTAAGTAAACTTTTATTAGACTAATTCGATCGACGGCACTTCGTTCAAAACATCGAAATTTGTTTACACTATCTCTGTGGACAAACGGTCGCGTTCGCTAAAGTCTCATGTTACAACAACAACAACATATTTTTTCACAAACATATTCACCCCTTCCCTCCCCGCTCACATGATTCCCTTCCCGCTCCTTCCCAACATCAGTTGCCTGTGCGCCCGTCGGCCTGTCGGCAGAGCTCCGCAGAGAGCCTCAAACACACAAACTTTAACAACCTTATGGCGACGGCAGAGCTAAGCTACAAACGCTACACAGCGACTGCGTAGTCGTTACGTTGGCCCAGAAGGTACATATACACACTACTTACGTCGACTTTTGAAGGACAGAGTTATAAAGGTATTATTTCTTAAATCTAATACATATTTCATTTGTAACTGCTTAAAAGTAGTAAAGTAATGCAAATTTGATTGATTGCTTTTGTAATAACATACATTTTATACATACATTTTTACAATTTCGAATAAATAAAAACATTTCTTTCGTTTGCTTAGTTTTCCGTTTTTCGTTTTTCGCATCTTTCTTATGGTTTTTCTTTAATATATATATATATATTTCAATATTCATATTCATTACTAATAAACTATAATAAAATTTATTTTTTCTACATCTATACTAAAACTAAAATATAAATATTTTTAATAAAGTATTTAACAGTCAAGTTTAATTAATAAATAATTTTTATCGATTTATATTGATTTGCAAAATAATTTCAATGTAAATGAAATACTTTGTGACGAGACTTTGTGCCTGGGTATGTCTCAGACGTTTCCGGCGTTCGCACAGTTATTTGTTTTATAATTAGAACTGAGCACACACTTATATTCGTTTCATGAGGATGACTATATTTTAAACTATTAAGTATGGAATTAAGTGGAGTGGACAAGAATGGGTAGTATTATTATAATGATGATCCTTGCGTTGGCCGTGGAGTGAAGACCCACTTCGGCAGATGATCCTGGCGTTGGCCGTGGAGTGAAAACCCACTTCGGCAGATGATCCTGGGGTTGGCCGTGGAGTGAAGACCCACTTCGGCAGATGATCCTGGTGTTGGCCGTGGAGTGGAAACCCACTTCGGCAGATGATCCTGGCGTTGGCCGTAGAGTGAAGACCCACTTCGGCAGATGATCCTGGCGTTGGCCGTGGAGTGAAAACTCACTTCGGCAGATGATCCTGGCGTTGGCCGTGGAGTGAAGACCCACTTCGGCAGATGATCCTGATGTTGGACGTGGAGTGAAAACCCACTTCGGCAGATGATCCTTTGGTTGGCCGTGGAGTAAAAACCCACTTCGGCAGATGATCCCGGTGTTGGACGTGGAGTGAAAACCCACTTCGGCAGATGGTCCTGGCGTTGGCGGTGGAGTGAAGACCCACTTCGGCAGATGATCCTGGCGTTGGCCGTGGAGTAAAGACCCACTTCGGCAGATGATCCTGGCGTTGGCCGTGGAATGAAAACTCACTTCGGCAGATGATCCTGGCGTTGGCCGTGGAGTGAAGACCCACTTCGGCAGATGATCCTGGCGTTGGCCGTGGAATGAAAACTCACTTCGGCAGATGATCCTGGCGTTGGCCGTGGAGTGAAGACCCACTTCGGCAGATGATCCTGGCGTTGGCCGTGGAGTGAAAAGCCACTTCGGCAGATGATCCTGGCGTTGGCCGTGGAGTGAAAACCCACTTCGGCAGATGATCCTGGGGTTGGCCGTGGAGTGAAGACCCACTTCGGCAGATGATCCTGGTGTTGGCCGTGGAGTGGAAACCCACTTCGGCAGATGATCCTGGCGTTGGCCGTAGAGTGAAGACCCACTTCGGCAGATGATCCTGGCGTTGGCCGTGGAGTGAAAACTCACTTCGGCAGATGATCCTGGCGTTGGCCGTGGAGTGAAGACCCACTTCGGCAGATGATCCTGGCGTTGGCCGTGGAATGAAAACTCACTTCGGCAGATGATCCTGGCGTTGGCCGTGGAGTGAAGACCCACTTCGGCAGATGATCCTGGCGTTGGCCGTGGAATGAAAACTCACTTCGGCAGATGATCCTGGCGTTGGCCGTGGAGTGAAGACCCACTTCGGCAGATAATCCTGGCGTTGGCCGTGGAATGAAGACCCACTTCGGCAGATGATCCTGGCGTTGGCCGTGGAGTGAAAAGCCACTTCGGCAGATGATCCTGGCGTTGGCCGTGGAGTGAAACCCCACTTTTGCAGATCATCCTGGCGTTGGCCGTGGAGTGAAGACCCACTTCGGCAGATGATCCTGGCGTTGGCCGTGGAGTGAAAACTCACTTCGGCAGATGATCCTGGCGTTGGCCGTGGAGTGAAGACCCACTTCGGCAGATGATCCTGATGTTGGACGTGGAGTGAAAACCCACTTCGGCAGATGATCCTTTGGTTGGCCGTGGAGTAAAAACCCACTTCGGCAGATGATCCCGGTGTTGGACGTGGAGTGAAAACCCACTTCGGCAGATGGTCCTGGCGTTGGCGGTGGAGTGAAGACCCACTTCGGCAGATGATCCTGGCGTTGGCCGTGGAGTAAAGACCCACTTCGGCAGATGATCCTGGCGTTGGCCGTGGAATGAAAACTCACTTCGGCAGATGATCCTGGCGTTGGCCGTGGAGTGAAGACCCACTTCGGCAGATGATCCTGGCGTTGGCCGTGGAATGAAAACTCACTTCGGCAGATGATCCTGGCGTTGGCGGTGGAGTGAAGACCCACTTCGGCAGATGATCCTGGCGTTGGCCGTGGAGTGAAGACCCACTTCGGCAGATAATCCTGGCGTTGGCCGTGGAGTGAAGACCCACTTCGGCAGATGATCCTGGCGTTGGCCGTGGAGTGAAAAGCCACTTCGGCAGATGATCCTGGCGTTGGCCGTGGAGTGAAACCCTACTTTTGCAGATGATCCTGGTGTTGGACGTGGAGTGAAAACCCACTTCGGCAGATGATCCTATGCTCTGTCGACGTCCTTTACTCTATGGACGTCCTCTGCTCCGTCGACGTCTTCTTCTCTGTCGGCATCATGGATGCTGCTGGCGCCTTGTTCTCTGCTCGGTCGACGTCCTCTGCTCTGTTGACGTCGTGGATGATGCTGGCGGCTTGTTCTCTGCTGGCGTCCTCTGCTGGTGTTCTCGTCGTTGTAGGAGCTTGTCGTCGGTTACGTGGTAATCGCTTTGGTGGTCCGGATCAGACTACCTGTTCCTTGGCAGGTGGCCTCCTTTTATACTTTGTTTGGAGTAATTCTTGTTCTTTTCTTTCTGTTCGTAGTTGTATATGACGGGTTGGTTGTATTTAAGTGGCTGGGCTTAGTATATGGAAACTTGTTCTTTTAGCTGTTCTTGTTTTTCTCTACGTGACTTGTTCGTCGTTGCTGTTTAGACTGATACCTAGGTTTTAAGTAAAACGCCTGTATATATTTATTTTGTATATTTGTATAAACATATGTACGCAAAATTTCTCAAATAAATTGTGTCGTTACATCACCCCCTTCCGTTAGTGAGGCCGGAACGTCAAGTATGTGTTGCCATCTCGTTGTACTGTCACTTGAGCTTTGCGACCATCTACGACAAGCGTTACTCTTCGTCGATTTCTTCCGGCCGATCGTCTTGGGACGGCGTCCTGAACTACTGGTTTGGCTTTGGCAGCGATCGTTGCATGTGACTTTGCATTCCTGCGATCTGGTCACTGACTAACGTCAGATATTGTATTAATCGATGACGTCCAGCCGCGAATTGTTGAATGGCCTCCAGAAGATTCTCCATACGGTGATTTCTGCGGCTTTTCACTGTGGTGCGTTTTCCGTGGGGTTCCTGCAGTGGGTGGTGTTTTCGGAGCTATGGCCTCGTCGTTGCTGTTATTAGCTTCGTGGTTCTGCTTGTCTCGGGTATTGCGGTGCTCAGCTATGTTGTTTGTCCTTATGGTTTGGTTGCTGCTCTGACTACGGTGACTGATTCTAGTATTGCCGAAGCTGCTGCTGCTGTTGCTGTTACTGCTGCTGTTGGATTTCACGAAGTCTAAGTCTGGGTCCAGGAGGAATAACTTAGCGTAGTGGATGGCGAACGCTTCGCAGTCTAACATATTCCTTTGGCGTGGTGTTTTGACTGTTGACGATGGTAGTGTTGTCGTCGTAAACGTCGGTTCTTGCTTCCCTGTAGAGGCCTGTATTCGTAATTTAGATAAGCGCGCAATATTCCAGGGACGTTGCGTACGCTGTTGTCGGAATATGAATTGAAGATCAAAATTTTTCCCTTTCGTCGAGCGGCTTTAGTTTCATTGAGACGGATGACGGTGAGGAACCAATGGCCTCTTTCATACATTGGCATTAAGATTTACGATTTTCCTATTATGCTTTGGCCCTGGGTACGCTCTCTTAAATCCTTGTGGTCATCAGCAGTGTGTACGGTTTCCAGCTGTGCGAAGAATTGTGCCCTAAAAAGATACGTTTTTCCTCTCATTTCTTCTGGTTGCTGATCCAGTAAAACCTGCAGGTACACATCAATGATGGTATCATTGAGCAGGCGATCGTGGGATATTCTTGCGTAGTCTTCTGCGAATATACGAACTGTGCTTCAGTAGTGGTGCATCGTATCCGCCTCTGTTGTTATCGTTCTGTATCCTTTTGGATCGTGTTATGCTTGCTACGGCGAGATCAGCGTCGCACACTTTCTCACCGGTGATCAGCGGTGTCTTTGGTTCGTCTGGCCCAAACAGAGTATTTTGCTGCCGACGGGTGTTCGGGGTCGCCTTATTTGTACCAGCGGTCATTGGTAGGAGTTCCCGCGGTTGTTCTGCCCGCAGGGTGGTTTTGTCAGTAGTCTGCTGTAGTTGTGCAATTAGTCCCAACTTTTGTATCGGCAGAAATCTCTTCTTCGGCTTATGCTCCACTAGTTTTATAGGTTTTGCCTTTGCTGGTGGACGAGTGGCCAGTGGTCGTTGCTGCTGTCGTTCATGGCCCTGCTGGTGTCTTGGCTGAGGTGTTATCGGAACCGTCAACGGTTGGATTATATGCTCAATGGCTTTATTCTGAAGTTGTTGTGCTGCATCCTATTCTGCGTGCGGCTCTAATGAGTGAAATATGGCTGAGTGTCGCGGCTGTACTGGACTTGGTTGTTGCGCTGCCGTTGACGTCGCTTGTTGTAGAATGGCCATAAACCGTTGTGTCGGCTGATGCGCCAACCTCTTAGTTTTTGACATTTTATTTTCGCTCGTCGAACTTTCCACTGTCACTGTTTTAAACTTACGGATTCTAATTTGCAAGAAATGTTCTAGTTAATCCTCTGCTGTTTGCCCTCTTGTGTTAACGGGACCTTTTTGTAGTTTGCTTTAATTTAATTTTAGTACTTCTTTGTGAGATCGAACTGGTTTGTGTTTCCGGCGGGCTCAATTACTCCCATTTTAAATTCAGATTTCAATCGAAGCCACCGCGGAAATCGGCTGATGCCCTGATGTACTGAAAGTTGTCCATGCTGATGACGTCAATGACCGGACAAACGACCCGCGTTGGATCTTCGCGGACGCGATCAAGCTGCGGCTCTAGCCACTTTTCATTACATTCGACATGCGAGTCGAGGAAGGTGAGTACGCCGGCCAAAGCGATATCTGCTCCACGTATACGGGAACGTTTCAAACCTTCGCGCTTTTCATTCCGAATAATGCGAACTTTATCAATTTTGGCCAACTCCAGGCCATCCTCAGCTGGTGGGAGAAGGAGAAGCAGAGAGGCGAGGAAAGGGCCAAAATGGGGAAACAACACACGACAAAGACATGTTAGATGAACGTACATTATTTCAATAACAAACCGTTACCTACGATGGTCACTGAAGTCGTCGACTAGAATTATTTCTCGGGTTAAATTGTCGGGACTTCGATTGAGGACACTAAAACAAGCAAGCAGATGGAGATCGAAAGTTAAAGAGTAATACCATAGCATAAAAGACAAGTTTTGAACGTACCTGACAATGGTCCGCAACAGCGTTCGGAATGTTATAATGACACTCGTTTCGGGGAGATCGGAGGGATATGCTATCTTGCGGCACCTGTTGCAAGACAAAGACAAAGAAAAAGACAAAATTGTTAAAAGGCAATTTTTTTGATTGGATGTCTAAGAGTATAACTGACAAGAAGGTTCATTCGGAAGAGTAAAATAAGTAAACTGAAAGCCCGAATAAATCGATTTGCAATGAACCCATAAACGACACAATTTTAGGATTGTTCAAGGATCAATATCATTTTCTTTCTTTCCTTCTTTTAATTCTGTGTCCTTCATATTGTTCTCCTACAGAGTATGCAAATCAGTTTATATATAATTAAAGTGATACCAGTTTGACTTTAAATTTTGATAATTGTAAGTCTTTGTCTGTAGAGACGGAAAGAAAGAGAACCAACGAAGTTAATAGAGAGTGATGCCTGCAGATGTCCCACAGAAAAATCTATGGGGCAAAACAGAAAGAAGCTTGGGTGAAGATAAAGCAAATGGAGCGAAAAGCTGATTGCAGTTTTAGCCGAACAAGCAAATCAAAATCAATCACGAGAGCAAAAAGCAAGAAGGACATCTGGCATCGAAGTCGATTGATTGGAGTAACACGATGGGAGAGTCTTGGCAAGTGGCTGGTGAAAAGCTTTCATAACTTTACATTTCTGTGCATCACGTCCTACAGACAACAAGTCAATTGCGTTTGTTACTCGCCTTTTTTAATTGTCGCATCGTAATCAGAATTCTTAAGGTGACCCCGCATAGGTCAAAATCGTAGTTTATAGTACTTTTCGACGTTGGAACGGGGTCATATTAAGTTAAATATGAAATTAATTATCTGCAAGCCTTCGGATGTTGTTTGGAGGATTATTGGAATTGTTTCTAACTGTGGTAGGAAAATCTTCGGACCTGCTGAGGACATGGCTAAATGCACTATACCCTCTTGAAATGAAATCTTATCGTGTGGAGAGCTCATCAAGTAGTTGGTTGTTATTAATTTGTTACTGCTTCATTTAGTGGATGACTTGGCGAGCAGGACTGCATACAAACAATATTTTGTCTTTACAGGACCCAAGTCAGAAAACTTAACATGCAGACTATCCGAACTTCCTAGCTCACTCCTCAGTCGCTGATCCTGTCTTTAGGGAATAGCCGGGAATCGAGTCAGTAAAATGTGCGCACGGTTGCATTTTTAATGCATTTCAAAGAGAGTATCTGGTGTTCAGGAAGTGAGTCACGAGCGAAGTCCGGGCAAGATTTAGATAAGGCAAGATCGAGATTAGTCGGAAGTCATTTCCATGCGACATGGAGTTCTTCGGAATAGGAATAATTTTAATATACTTCCACTCCACTGGAAATACAGAGGTGGTAATAATTGATTTAAAAATATAAGTAATTAATTTCAAAATGTACGGTAGGATAAGTTTAAGGAATCATTTCCATTTCCCTATTTTGTCTATCATAGCGGCCGGGTCCATGGGTGGGGCGCATGGTTGAGAAGTACTCATAGGGCTGAAACTCGACTGCTCGCAGGATTGGCTTACTGCTGGGGCGGGTGATGGCTGCGGTGTTGTTATCAAAATGAGGGGTTGATCCATTTTCCCTGTGTCGATTTTCCTGCGGTGTGCTCCCACGTCCCTTCGAATGAAGATCTTCGAGCTCTTGTAATCGGCGGCGTTCCGACTCCTCTCCGACCGATTGGACGAAAGTGGCAAATCTTTTCCGAAGTTCCTCCACAGTTCCGGTTTCGTCGAATGGAAATTCTTTGGCGTATCTCTGGAGTTCTTCTTTGCGCAAGAGGTATATCCACGAGGTCCTAGGCATTGCGTATGATCCTGCTCGTAAGTGTAAGAATAAATGTGTACTCGAGTCCCTGCTCGGGCGCCACTGTAACGAGACTTTTTGGCTGGGTATGTCTCAGACGTGTCCGGGGTTCGCACAGTTATTTGTTTTATAATTAGAACTGAGCACACACTTTTATTCGTTTCATGAGGATGACTATATTTTAAACTATTAAGTATTGAATTAAGTGGAGTGGACGAGAATGGGTAGTATTATTATAATGATGATCCTGGCGTTGGCCGTGAAGTGAAAACCCACTTCGGCAGATGATCCTGGCGTTGGCCGCGGAGTGAAGACCTACTTTGGCAGATGATCCTGGCGTTGGCCGTGGAGTGAAGACCCACTTCGGCAGATGATCCTGGTGTTGGCCGTGGAGTGGAAACCCACTTCGGCAGATGATCCTGGCGTTGGCCGTAGAGTGAAGACCCACTTCGGCAGATGATCCTGGCGTTGGCCGTGGAGTGAAAACTCACTTCGGCAGATGATCCTGGCGTTGGCCGTGGAGTGAAAACCCACTTCGGCAGATGATCCTGGCGTTGGCCGTGGAGTAAAGACCCTCTTCGGCAGATGATCCTGATGTTGGACGTGGAGTGAAAACCCACTTCGGCAGATGGTCCTGGCGTTGGCGGTGGAGTGAAAACCTACTTCGGCAGATGATCCTGGCGTTGGCCGTGGAGTGAAAACCGACTTCGGCAGATGATCGTGGCGTTGGCCGTGGAGTGAAGACCTACTTCGGCAGATGATCCTGGCGTTGGCCGTGGAGTGAAAAGCCACTTCGGCAGATGATCCTGGCGTTGGCCGTGGAGTGAAACCCCACTTCGGCGGACGATCCAGGCGTTGGCCGTGGAGTGAAAACCCACTTCGGCAGATGATCCTGGCGTTGGCCGTGGAGTAAAGACCCACTTCGGCAGATGATCCTGGTGTTGGACGTGGAGTGAAAACCCACTTCGGCAGATGGTCCCGGCGTTGGCGGTGGAGTGAAAACCTACTTCGGCAGATGATCCTTGCGTTGGCCGTGGAGTGAAAACCCACTTCGGCGGATGATCCTTGTGTTGGACGTGGAGTGAAAACCCACTTCGGCAGATGATCCTATGCTCTGTCGACGTCCTTTACTCTATGGACGTCCTCTGCTCCGTCGACGTCTTCTTCTCTGTCGGCATCATGGATGCTGCTGGCCCCTTGTTCTCTGCTCGGTCGACGTCCTCTGCTCTGTTGACGTCGTGGATGATGCTGGCGGCTTGTTCTCTGCTGGCGTCCTCTGCTGGCGTCCTCTGCTGGTGTTCTCGTCGTTGTAGGAGCTTGTCGTCGGTTACGTGGTAATCGCTTCGGTGGTCCGGATCAGACTACCTGTTCCTTAGCAGGTGGCCTCCTTTTATACTTTGTTTGGAGTAATTCTTGTTCTTTTCTTTCTGTTCGTAGTTGTATATGACGGGTTGGTTGTATTTAAGTGGCTGGGCTTAGTATATGGAAACTTGTTCTTTTAGCTGTTCTTGTTTTTCTCTACGTGACTTGTTCGTCGTTGCTGTTTAGACTGATACCTAGGTTTTAAGTAAAACGCCTGTATATATTTATTTTGTATATTTGTATAAACATATGTACGCAAAATTTCTCAAATAAATTGTGTCGTTACATCACCCCCTTCCGTTAGTGAGGCCGGAACGTCAAGTATGTGTTGCCATCTCGTTGTACTGTCACTTGAGCTTTGCGACCATCTACGACAAGCGTTACTCTTCGTCGATTTCTTCCGGCCGATCGTCTTGGGACGGCGTCCTGAACTACTGGTTTGGCTTTGGCAGCGATCGTTGCATGTGACTTTGCATTCCTGCGATCTGGTCACTGACTAACGTCAGATATTGTATTAATCGATGACGTCCAGCCGCGAATTGTTGAATGGCCTCCAGAAGATTCTCCATACGGTGATTTCTGCGGCTTTTCACTGTGGTGCGTTTTCCGTGGGGTTCCTGCAGTGGGTGGTGTTTTCGGAGCTATGGCCTCGTCGTTGCTGTTATTAGCTTCGTGGTTCTGCTTGTCTCGGGTATTGCGGTGCTCAGCTATGTTGTTTGTCCTTATGGTTTGGTTGCTGCTCTGACTACGGTGACTGATTCTAGTATTGCCGAGGATGCTGCTGCTGTTGCTGTTACTGCTGCTGTTGGATTTCACGAAGTGAAATCGCCGTGCGCGTAGTCTAAGTCTGGGTCCAGGAAGAATAACTTAGCGTAGTGGATGGCGAACGCTTCGCAGTCTAACATATTCCTTTGGCGTGGTGTTTTGACTGTTGACGATGGTAGTGTTGTCGTCGTAAATGTCGGTTCTTGCTTCCCTGTAGAGGCCTGTATTCGTAATTTAGATAAGCGCGCAATATTCCAGGGACGTTGCGTACGCTGTTGTCGGAATATGAATGGAAGATCAAAATTTTTCCCTTTCGTCGAGCGGCTTTAGTTTCATTGAGACGGAAGACGGTGAGGAACCAATGGCCCCTTTCATACATTGGCATTAAGATTTACGATTTTCCTATTATGCTTTGGCCCTGGGTACGCTCTCTTAAATCCTTGTGGTCATCAGCAGTGTGTACGGTTTCCAGCTGTGCGAATAATTGTGCCCTAAAAAGATACGTTTTTCCTCTCATTTCTTCTGGTTGCTGATCCAGTAAAACCTGCAGGTACACATCAATGAGGGTATCATTGAGCAGGCGATAGTGGGATATTCTTGCGTAGTCTTCTGCGAATATACGAACTGTGCTTCAGTAGTGGTGCATCGTATCCGCCTCTGTTGTTATCGTTCTGTATCCTTTTGGATCGTGTTATGCTTGCTACGGCGAGATCAGCGTCGCACACTTTCTCACCGGTGATCAGCGGTGTCTTTGGTTCGTCTGGCCCAAACAGAGTATTTTGCTGCCGACGGGTGTTCGGGGTCGCCTTATTTGTACCAGCGGTCATTGGTAGGAGTTCCCGCGGTTGTTCTGCCCGCAGGGTGGTTATGTCAGTAGTCTGCTGTAGTTGTGCAATTAGTCCCAACTTTTGTATCGGCAGAAATCTCTTTTTCGGCTTATGCTCCACTAGTTTTATAGGTTTTGCCTTTGCTGGTGGACGAGTGGCCAGTGGTCGTTGCTGCTGTCGTTCATGGCCCTGCTGGTGTCTTGGCTGAGGTGTTATCGGAACCGTCAACGGTTGGATTATATGCTCAATGGCTTTATTCTGAAGTTGTTGTGCTGCATCCTATTCTGCGTGCGGCTCTAATGAGTGAAATATGGTTGAGTGTCGCGGCTGTACTGGACTTGGTTGTTGCGCTGCCGTTGACGTCGCTTGTTGTAGAATGGCCATAAACCGTTGTGTCGGCTGATGCGCCAACCTCTTAGTTTTTGACATTTTATTTTCGCTCGTCGAACTTTCCACTGTCACTGTTTTAAACTTACGGATTCTAATTTGCAAGAAATGTTCTAGTTAATCCTCTGCTGTTTGCCCTCTTGTGTTAACGGGACCTTTTCGTAGTTTGCTTTAATTTAATTTTAGTACTTCTTTGTGAGATCGAACTGGTTTGTGTTTCCGGCGGGCTCAAGTACTCCCATTTTAAATTCAGATTCCAATCGAAGCCACCGCGGAAATCGGCTGATGCCCTGATGTACTGAAAGTTGTCCATGCTGATGACGTCAATGACCGGACAAACGACCCACGTTGGATCTTCGCGGACGCGATCAAGCTGCGGCTCTAGCCACTTTTCATTACATTCGACATGCGAGTCGAGGAAGGTGAGTACGCCGGCCAAAGCGATATCTGCTCCACGTATACGGGAACGTTTCAAACCTTCGCGCTTTTCATTCCGAATAATGCGAACTTTATCAATTTTGGCCAACTCCAGGCCATCCTCAGCTGGTGGGAGAAGGAGAAGCAGAGAGGCGAGGAAAGGGCCAAAATGGGGAAACAACACACGACAAAGACATGTTAGATGAACGTACATTATTTCAATAACAAACCGTTACCTACGATGGTCACTGAAGTCGTCGACTAGAATTATTTCTCGGGTTAAATTGTCGGGACTTCGATTGAGGACACTAAAACAAGCAAGCAGATGGAGATCGAAAGTTAAAGAGTAATACCATAGCATAAAAGACAAGTTTTGAACGTACCTGACAATGGTCCGCAAAAGCGTTCGGAATGTTATAATGACACTCGTTTCGGGGAGATCGGAGGGATATGCTATCTTGCGGCACCTGTTGCAAGACAAAGACAAAGAAAAAGACAAAATTGTTAAAAGGCAATTTTTTTGATTGGATGTCTAAGAGTATAACTGACAAGAAGGTTCATTCGGAAGAGTAAAATAAGTAAACTGAAAGCCCGAATAAATCGATTTGCAATGAACCCATAAACGACACAATTTTAGGATTGTTCAAGGATCAATATCATTTTCTTTCTTTCCTTCTTTTAATTCTGTGTCCTTCATATTGTTCTCCTACAGAGTATGCAAATCAGTTTATATATAATTAAAGTGATACCAGTTTGACTTTAAATTTTGATAATTGTAAGTCTTTGTCTGTAGAGACGGAAAGAAAGAGAACCAACGAAGTTAATAGAGAGTGATGCCTGCAGATGTCCCACAGAAAAATCTATGGGGCAAAACAGAAAGAAGCTTGGGTGAAGATAAAGCAAATGGAGCGAAAAGCTGATTGCAGTTTTAGCCGAACAAGCAAATCAAAATCAATCACGAGAGCAAAAAGCAAGAAGGACATCTGGCATCGAAGTCGATTGATTGGAGTAACACGATGGGAGAGTCTTGGCAAGTGGCTGGTGAAAAGCTTTCATAACTTTACATTTCTGTGCATCACGTCCTACAGACAACAAGTCAATTGCGTTTGTTACTCGCCTTTTTTAATTGTCGCATCGTAATCAGAATTCTTAAGGTGACCCCGCATAGGTCAAAATCGTAGTTTATAGTACTTTTCGACGTTGGAACGGGGTCATATTAAGTTAAATATGAAATTAATTATCTGCAAGCCTTCGGATGTTGTTTGGAGGATTATTGGAATTGTTTCTAACTGTGGTAGGAAAATCTTCGGACCTGCTGAGGACATGGCTAAATGCACTATACCCTCTTGAAATGAAATCTTATCGTGTGGAGAGCTCATCAAGTAGTTGGTTGTTATTAATTTGTTACTGCTTCATTTAGTGGATGACTTGGCGAGCAGGACTGCATACAAACAATATTTTGTCTTTACAGGACCCAAGTCAGAAAACTTAACATGCAGACTATCCGAACTTCCTAGCTCACTCCTCAGTCGCTGATCCTGTCTTTAGGGAATAGCCGGGAATCGAGTCAGTAAAATGTGCGCACGGTTGCATTTTTAATGCATTTCAAAGAGAGTATCTGGTGTTCAGGAAGTGAGTCACGAGCGAAGTCCGGGCAAGATTTAGATAAGGCAAGATCGAGATTAGTCGGAAGTCATTTCCATGCGACATGGAGTTCTTCGGAATAGGAATAATTTTAATATACTTCCACTCCACTGGAAATACAGAGGTGGTAATAATTGATTTAAAAATATAAGTAATTAATTTCAAAATGTACGGTAGGATAAGTTTAAGGAATCATTTCCATTTCCCTATTTTGTCTATCATAGCGGCCGGGTCCATGGGTGGGGCGCATGGTTGAGAAGTACTCATAGGGCTGAAACTCGGCTGCTCGCAGGATTGGCTTACTGCTGGGGCGGGTGATGGCTGCGGTGTTGTTATCAAAATGAGGGGTTGATCCATTTTCCCTGTGTCGATTTTCCTGCGGTGTGCTCCCACGTCCCTTCGAATGAAGATCTTCGAGCTCTTGTAATCGGCGGCGTTCCGACTCCTCTCCGACCGATTGGACGAAAGTGGCAAATCTTTTCCGAAGTTCCTCCACAGTTCCGGTTTCGTCGAATGGAAATTCTTTGGCGTATCTCTGGAGTTCTTCTTTGCGCAAGAGGTATATCCACGAGGTCCTAGGCATTGCGTATGATCCTGCTCGTAAGTGTAAGAATAAATGTGTACTCGAGTCCCTGCTCGGGCGCCACTGTAACGAGACTTTTTGGCTGGGTATGTCTCAGACGTGTCCGGGGTTCGCACAGTTATTTGTTTTATAATTAGAACTGAGCACACACTTTTATTCGTTTCATGAGGATGACTATATTTTAAACTATTAAGTATTGAATTAAGTGGAGTGGACGAGAATGGGTAGTATTATTATAATGATGATCCTGGCGTTGACCGTGAAGTGAAAACCCACTTCGGCAGATGATCCTGGCGTTGGCCGCAGAGTGAAGACCTACTTTGGCAGATGATCCTGGCGTTGGCCGTGGAGTGAAGACCCACTTCGGCAGATGATCCTGGTGTTGGCCGTGGAGTGGAAACCCACTTCGGCAGATGATCCTGGCGTTGGCCGTAGAGTGAAGACCCACTTCGGCAGATGATCCTGGCGTTGGCCGTGGAGTGAAAACTCACTTCGGCAGATGATCCTGGCGTTGGCCGTGGAGTGAAAACCCACTTCGGCAGATGATCCTGGCGTTGGCCGTGGAGTAAAGACCCACTTCGGCAGATGATCCTGATGTTGGACGTGGAGTGAAAACCCACTTCGGCAGATGGTCCTGGCGTTGGCGGTGGAGTGAAAACCTACTTCGGCAGATGATCCTGGCGTTGGCCGTGGAGTGAAAACCGACTTCGGCAGATGATCGTGGCGTTGGCCGTGGAGTGAAGACCTACTTCGGCAGATGATCCTGGCGTTGGCCGTGGAGTGAAAAGCCACTTCGGCAGATGATCCTGGCGTTGGCCGTGGAGTGAAACCCCACTTCGGCGGATGATCCAGGCGTTGGCCGTGGAGTGAAAACCCACTTCGGCAGATGATCCTGGCGTTGGCCGTGGAGTAAAGACCCACTTCGGCAGATGATCCTGGTGTTGGACGTGGAGTGAAAACCCACTTCGGCAGATGGTCCCGGCGTTGGCGGTGGAGTGAAAACCTACTTCGGCAGATGATCCTGGCGTTGGCCGTGGAGTGAAAACCCACTTCGGCGGATGATCCTTGTGTTGGACGTGGAGTGAAAACCCACTTCGGCAGATGATCCTAGACGTCTTCTTCTCTGTCGGCATCATGGATGCTGCTGGCGCCTTGTTCTCTGCTCGGTCGACGTCCTCTGCTCTGTTGACGTCGTGGATGATGCTGGCGGCTTGTTCTCTGCTGGCGTCCTCTGCTGGCGTCCTCTGCTGGTGTTCTCGTCGTTGTAGGAGCTTGTCGTCGGTTACGTGGTAATCGCTTCGGTGGTCCGGATCAGACTACCTGTTCCTTGGCAGGTGGCCTCCTTTTATACTTTGTTTGGAGTAATTCTTGTTCTTTTCTTTCTGTTCGTAGTTGTATATGACGGGTTGGTTGTATTTAAGTGGCTGGGCTTAGTATATGGAAACTTGTTCTTTTAGCTGTTCTTGTTTTTCTCTACGTGACTTGTTCGTCGTTGCTGTTTAGACTGATACCTAGGTTTTAAGTAAAACGCCTGTATATATTTATTTTGTATATTTGTATAAACATATGTACGCAAAATTTCTCAAATAAATTGTGTCGTTACATCACCCCCTTCCGTTAGTGAGGCCGGAACGTCAAGTATGTGTTGCCATCTCGTTGTACTGTCACTTGAGCTTTGCGACCATCTACGACAAGCGTTACTCTTCGTCGATTTCTTCCGGCCGATCGTCTTGGGACGGCGTCCTGAACTACTGGTTTGGCTTTGGCAGCGATCGTTGCATGTGACTTTGCATTCCTGCGATCTGGTCACTGACTAACGTCAGATATTGTATTAATCGATGACGTCCAGCCGCGAATTGTTGAATGGCCTCCAGAAGATTCTCCATACGGTGATTTCTGCGGCTTTTCACTGTGGTGCGTTTTCCGTGGGGTTCCTGCAGTGGGTGGTGTTTTCGGAGCTATGGCCTCGTCGTTGCTGTTATTAGCTTCGTGATTCTGCTTGTCTCGGGTATTGCGGTGCTCAGCTATGTTGTTTGTCCTTATGGTTTGGTTGCTGCTCTGACTACGGTGACTGATTCTAGTATTGCCGAGGCTGCTGCTGCTGTTGCTGTTACTGCTGCTGTTGGATTTCACGAAGTGAAATCGCCGTGCGCGTAGTCTAAGTC
The DNA here is from genome assembly GCA_937620795.1 of Thecophora atra. Classification (NCBI taxonomy): domain Eukaryota; kingdom Metazoa; phylum Arthropoda; class Insecta; order Diptera; family Conopidae; genus Thecophora; species Thecophora atra. The sequence goes on along the minus strand of OW569398.1, from coordinate 27,915,917 downwards.
TGGGTCCAGGAAGAATAACTTAGCGTAGTGGATGGCGAACGCTTCGCAGTCTAACATATTCCTTTGGCGTGGTGTTTTGACTGTTGACGATGGTAGTGTTGTCGTCGTAAACGTCGGTTCTTGCTTCCCTGTAGAGGCCTGTATTCGTAATTTAGATAAGCGCGCAATATTCCAGGGACGTTGCGTACGCTGTTGTCGGAATATGAATTGAAGATCAAAATTTTTCCCTTTCGTCGAGCGGCTTTAGTTTCATTGAGACGGAAGACGGTGAGGAACCAATGGCCTCTTTCATACATTGGCATTAAGATTTACGATTTTCCTATTATGCTTTGGCCCTGGGTACGCTCTCTTAAATCCTTGTGGTCATCAGCAGTGTGTACGGTTTCCAGCTGTGCGAATAATTGTGCCCTAAAAAGATACGTTTTTCCTCTCATTTCTTCTGGTTGCTGATCCAGTAAAACCTGCAGGTACACATCAATGAGGGTATCATTAAGCAGGCGATCGTGGGATATTCTTGCGTAGTCTTCTGCGAATATACGAACTGTGCTTCAGTAGTGGTGCATCGTATCCGCCTCTGTTGTTATCGTTCTGTATCCTTTTGGATCGTGTTATGCTTGCTACGGCGAGATCAGCGTCGCACACTTTCTCACCGGTGATCAGCGGTGTCTTTGGTTCGTCTGGCCCAAACAGAGTATTTTGCTGCCGACGGGTGTTCGGGGTCGCCTTATTTGTACCAGCGGTCATTGGTAGGAGTTCCCGCGGTTGTTCTGCCCGCAGGGTGGTTATGTCAGTAATCTGCTGTAGTTGTGCAATTAGTCCCAACTTTTGTATCGGCAGAAATCTCTTTTTCGGCTTATGCTCCACTAGTTTTATAGGTTTTGCCTTTGCTGGTGGACGAGTGGCCAGTGGTCGTTGCTGCTGTCGTTCATGGCCCTGCTGGTGTCTTGGCTGAGGTGTTATCGGAACCGTCAACGGTTGGATTATATGCTCAATGGCTTTATTCTGAAGTTGTTGTGCTGCATCCTATTCTGCGTGCGGCTCTAATGAGTGAAATATGGTTGAGTGTCGCGGCTGTACTGGACTTGGTTGTTGCGCTGCCGTTGACGTCGCTTGTTGTAGAATGGCCATAAACCGTTGTGTCGGCTGATGCGCCAACCTCTTAGTTTTTGACATTTTATTTTCGCTCGTCGAACTTTCCACTGTCACTGTTTTAAACTTACGGATTCTAATTTGCAAGAAATGTTCTAGTTAATCCTCTGCTGTTTGCCCTCTTGTGTTAACGGGACCTTTTCGTAGTTTGCTTTAATTTAATTTTAGTACTTCTTTGTGAGATCGAACTGGTTTGTGTTTCCGGCGGGCTCAAGTACTCCCATTTTAAATTCAGATTCCAATCGAAGCCACCGCGGAAATCGGCTGATGCCCTGATGTACTGAAAGTTGTCCATGCTGATGACGTCAATGACCGGACAAACGACCCACGTTGGATCTTCGCGGACGCGATCAAGCTGCGGCTCTAGCCACTTTTCATTACATTCGACATGCGAGTCGAGGAAGGTGAGTACGCCGGCCAAAGCGATATCTGCTCCACGTATACGGGAACGTTTCAAACCTTCGCGCTTTTCATTCCGAATAATGCGAACTTTATCAATTTTGGCCAACTCCAGGCCATCCTCAGCTGGTGGGAGAAGGAGAAGCAGAGAGGCGAGGAAAGGGCCAAAATGGGGAAACAACACACGACAAAGACATGTTAGATGAACGTACATTATTTCAATAACAAACCGTTACCTACGATGGTCACTGAAGTCGTCGACTAGAATTATTTCTCGGGTTAAATTGTCGGGACTTCGATTGAGGACACTAAAACAAGCAAGCAGATGGAGATCGAAAGTTAAAGAGTAATACCATAGCATAAAAGACAAGTTTTGAACGTACCTGACAATGGTCCGCAAAAGCGTTCGGAATGTTATAATGACACTCGTTTCGGGGAGATCGGAGGGATATGCTATCTTGCGGCACCTGTTGCAAGACAAAGACAAAGAAAAAGACAAAATTGTTAAAAGGCAATTTTTTTGATTGGATGTCTAAGAGTATAACTGACAAGAAGGTTCATTCGGAAGAGTAAAATAAGTAAACTGAAAGCCCGAATAAATCGATTTGCAATGAACCCATAAACGACACAATTTTAGGATTGTTCAAGGATCAATATCATTTTCTTTCTTTCCTTCTTTTAATTCTGTGTCCTTCATATTGTTCTCCTACAGAGTATGCAAATCAGTTTATATATAATTAAAGTGATACCAGTTTGACTTTAAATTTTGATAATTGTAAGTCTTTGTCTGTAGAGACGAAAAGAAAGAGAACCAACGAAGTTAATAGAGAGTGATGCCTGCAGATGTCCCACAGAAAAATCTATGGGGCAAAACAGAAAGAAGCTTGGGTGAAGATAAAGCAAATGGAGCGAAAAGCTGATTGCAGTTTTAGCCGAACAAGCAAATCAAAATCAATCACGAGAGCAAAAAGCAAGAAGGACATCTGGCATCGAAGTCGATTGATTGGAGTAACACGATGGGAGAGTCTTGGCAAGTGGCTGGTGAAAAGCTTTCATAACTTTACATTTCTGTGCATCACGTCCTACAGACAACAAGTCAATTGCGTTTGTTACTCGCCTTTTTTAATTGTCGCATCGTAATCAGAATTCTTAAGGTGACCCCGCATAGGTCAAAATCGTAGTTTATAGTACTTTTCGACGTTGGAACGGGGTCATATTAAGTTAAATATGAAATTAATTATCTGCAAGCCTTCGGATGTTGTTTGGAGGATTATTGGAATTGTTTCTAACTGTGGTAGGAAAATCTTCGGACCTGCTGAGGACATGGCTAAATGCACTATACCCTCTTGAAACGAAATCTTATCGTGTGGAGAGCTCATCAAGTAGTTGGTTGTTATTAATTTGTTTAACTGCTTCATTTAGTGGATGACTTGGCGAGCAGGACTGCATACAAACAATATTTTGTCTTTACAGGACCCAAGTCAGAAAACTTAAATACAGACTATCCGAACTTCCTAGCTCACTCCTCAGTCGCTGATCCTGTCTTTAGGGAATAGCCGGGAATCGAGTCAGTAAAATGTGCGCACGGTTGCATTTTTAATGCATTTCAAAGAGAGTATCTGGTGTTCAGGAAGTGAGTCACGAGCGAAGTCCGGGCAAGATTTAGATAAGGCAAGATCGAGATTAGTCGGAAGTCATTTCCATGCGACATGGAGTTCTTCGGAATAGGAATAATTTTAATATACTTCCACTCCACTGGAAATACAGAGGTGGTAATAATTGATTTAAAAATATAAGTAATTAATTTCAAAATGTACGGTAGGATAAGTTTAAGGAATCATTTCCATTTCCCTATTTTGTCTATCATAGCGGCCGGGTCCATGGGTGGGGCGCATGGTTGAGGAGTACTCATAGGGCTGAAACTCGGCTGCTCGCACGATTGGCTTACTGCTGGGGCGGGTGATGGCTGCGGTGTTGTTATCAAAATGAGGGGTTGATCAGGGGCATGTGTTTTCCCACGTCCCTTCGAATGAAGATCTTCGAGCTCTTGTAATCGGCGGCGTTCCGACTCCTCTCCGACCGATTGGACGAAAGTGGCAAATCTTTTCCGAAGTTCCTCCACAGTTCCGGTTTCGTCGAATGGAAATTCTTTGGCGTATCTCTGGAGTTCTTCTTTGCGCAAGAGGTATATCCACGAGGTCCTAGGCATTGCGTATGATCCTGCTCGTAAGTGTAAGAATAAATGTGTACTCGAGTCCCTGCTCGGGCGCCACTGTAACGAGACTTTTTGGCTGGGTATGTCTCAGACGTGTCCGGGGTTCGCACAGTTATTTGTTTTATAATTAGAACTGAGCACACACTTTTATTCGTTTCATGAGGATGACTATATTTTAAACTATTAAGTATTGAATTAAGTGGAGTGGACGAGAATGGGTAGTATTATTATAATGATGATCCTGGCGTTGGCCGTGAAGTGAAAACCCACTTCGGCAGATGATCCTGGCGTTGGCCGCGGAGTGAAGACCTACTTTGGCAGATGATCCTGGCGTTGGCCGTGGAGTGAAGACCCACTTCGGCAGATGATCCTGGTGTTGGCCGTGGAGTGGAAACCCACTTCGGCAGATGATCCTGGCGTTGGCCGTAGAGTGAAGACCCACTTCGGCAGATGATCCTGGCGTTGGCCGTGGAGTGAAAACTCACTTCGGCAGATGATCCTGGCGTTGGCCGTGGAGTGAAAACCCACTTCGGCAGATGATCCTGGCGTTGGCCGTGGAGTAAAGACCCACTTTGGCAGATGATCCTGATGTTGGACGTGGAGTGAAAACCCACTTCGGCAGATGGTCCTGGCGTTGGCGGTGGAGTGAAAACCTACTTCGGCAGATGATCCTGGCGTTGGCCGTGGAGTGAAAACCGACTTCGGCAGATGATCGTGGCGTTGGCCGTGGAGTGAAGACCTACTTCGGCAGATGATCCTGGCGTTGGCCGTGGAGTGAAAAGCCACTTCGGCAGATGATCCTGGCGTTGGCCGTGGAGTGAAACCCCACTTCGGCGGACGATCCAGGCGTTGGCCATGGAGTGAAAACCCACTTCGGCAGATGATCCTGGCGTTGGCCGTGGAGTAAAGACCCACTTCGGCAGATGATCCTGGTGTTGGACGTGGAGTGAAAACCCACTTCGGCAGATGGTCCCGGCGTTGGCGGTGGAGTGAAAACCTACTTCGGCAGATGATCCTGGCGTTGGCCGTGGAGTGAAAACCCACTTCGGCGGATGATCCTTGTGTTGGACGTGGAGTGAAAACCCACTTCGGCAGATGATCCTATGCTCTGTCGACGTCCTCTACTCTATGGACGTCCTCTGCTCCGTCGACGTCTTCTTCTCTGTCGGCATCATGGATGCTGCTGGCGCCTTGTTCTCTGCTCGGTCGACGTCCTCTGCTCTGTTGACGTCGTGGATGATGCTGGCGGCTTGTTCTCTGCTGGCGTCCTCTGCTGGCGTCCTCTGCTGGTGTTCTCGTCGTTGTAGGAGCTTGTCGTCGGTTACGTGGTAATCGCTTCGGTGGTCCGGATCAGACTACCTGTTCCTTGGCAGGTGGCCTCCTTTTATACTTTGTTTGGAGTAATTCTTGTTCTTTTCTTTCTGTTCGTAGTTGTATATGACGGGTTGGTTGTATTTAAGTGGCTGGGCTTAGTATATGGAAACTTGTTCTTTTAGCTGTTCTTGTTTTTCTCTACGTGACTTGTTCGTCGTTGCTGTTTAGACTGATACCTAGGTTTTAAGTAAAACGCCTGTATATATTTATTTTGTATATTTGTATAAACATATGTACGCAAAATTTCTCAAATAAATTGTGTCGTTACATCACCCCCTTCCGTTAGTGAGGCCGGAACGTCAAGTATGTGTTGCCATCTCGTTGTACTGTCACTTGAGCTTTGCGACCATCTACGACAAGCGTTACTCTTCGTCGATTTCTTCCGGCCGATCGTCTTGGGACGGCGTCCTGAACTACTGGTTTGGCTTTGGCAGCGATCGTTGCATGTGACTTTGCATTCCTGCGATCTGGTCACTGACTAACGTCAGATATTGTATTAATCGATGACGTCCAGCCGCGAATTGTTGAATGGCCTCCAGAAGATTCTCCATACGGTGATTTCTGCGGCTTTTCACTGTGGTGCGTTTTCCGTGGGGTTCCTGCAGTGGGTGGTGTTTTCGGAGCTATGGCCTCGTCGTTGCTGTTATTAGCTTCGTGGTTCTGCTTGTCTCGGGTATTGCGGTGCTCAGCTATGTTGTTTGTCCTTATGGTTTGGTTGCTGCTCTGACTACGGTGACTGATTCTAGTATTGCCGAGGCTGCTGCTGCTGTTGCTGTTACTGCTGCTGTTGGATTTCACGAAGTGAAATCGCCGTGCGCGTAGTCTAAGTCTGGGTCCAGGAAGAATAACTTAGCGTAGTGGATGGCGAACGCTTCGCAGTCTAACATATTCCTTTGGCGTGGTGTTTTGACTGTTGACGATGGTAGTGTTGTCGTCGTAAACGTCGGTTCTTGCTTCCCTGTAGAGGCCTGTATTCGTAATTTAGATAAGCGCGCAATATTCCAGGGACGTTGCGTACGCTGTTGTCGGAATATGAATTGAAGATCAAAATTTTTCCCTTTCGTCGAGCGGCTTTAGTTTCATTGAGACGGAAGACGGTGAGGAACCAATGGCCTCTTTCATACATTGGCATTAAGATTTACGATTTTCCTATTATGCTTTGGCCCTGGGTACGCTCTCTTAAATCCTTGTGGTCATCAGCAGTGTGTACGGTTTCCAGCTGTGCGAATAATTGTGCCCTAAAAAGATACGTTTTTCCTCTCATTTCTTCTGGTTGCTGATCCAGTAAAACCTGCAGGTACACATCAATGATGGTATCATTGAGCAGGCGATCGTGGGATATTCTTGCGTAGTCTTCTGCGAATATACGAACTGTGCTTCAGTAGTGGTGCATCGTATCCGCCTCTGTTGTTATCGTTCTGTATCCTTTTGGATCGTGTTATGCTTGCTACGGCGAGATCAGCGTCGCACACTTTCTCACCGGTGATCAGCGGTGTCTTTGGTTCGTCTGGCCCAAACAGAGTATTTTGCTGCCGACGGGTGTTCGGGGTCGCCTTATTTGTACCAGCGGTCATTGGTAGGAGTTCCCGCGGTTGTTCTGCCCGCAGGGTGGTTATGTCAGTAGTCTGCTGTAGTTGTGCAATTAGTCCCAACTTTTGTATCGGCAGAAATCTCTTTTTCGGCTTATGCTCCACTAGTTTTATAGGTTTTGCCTTTGCTGGTGGACGAGTGGCCAGTGGTCGTTGCTGCTGTCGTTCATGGCCCTGCTGGTGTCTTGGCTGAGGTGTTATCGGAACCGTCAACGGTTGGATTATATGCTCAATGGCTTTATTCTGAAGTTGTTGTGCTGCATCCTATTCTGCGTGCGGCTCTAATGAGTGAAATATGGCTGAGTGTCGCGGCTGTACTGGACTTGGTTGTTGCGCTGCCGTTGACGTCGCTTGTTGTAGAATGGCCATAAACCGTTGTGTCGGCTGATGCGCCAACCTCTTAGTTTTTGACATTTTATTTTCGCTCGTCGAACTTTCCACTGTCACTGTTTTAAACTTACGGATTCTAATTTGCAAGAAATGTTCTAGTTAATCCTCTGCTGTTTGCCCTCTTGTGTTAACGGGACCTTTTCGTAGTTTGCTTTAATTTAATTTTAGTACTTCTTTGTGAGATCGAACTGGTTTGTGTTTCCGGCGGGCTCAAGTACTCCCATTTTAAATTCAGATTCCAATCGAAGCCACCGCGGAAATCGGCTGATGCCCTGATGTACTGAAAGTTGTCCATGCTGATGACGTCAATGACCGGACAAACGACCCACGTTGGATCTTCGCGGACGCGATCAAGCTGCGGCTCTAGCCACTTTTCATTACATTCGACATGCGAGTCGAGGAAGGTGAGTACGCCGGCCAAAGCGATATCTGCTCCACGTATACGGGAACGTTTCAAACCTTCGCGCTTTTCATTCCGAATAATGCGAACTTTATCAATTTTGGCCAACTCCAGGCCATCCTCAGCTGGTGGGAGAAGGAGAAGCAGAGAGGCGAGGAAAGGGCCAAAATGGGGAAACAACACACGACAAAGACATGTTAGATGAACGTACATTATTTCAATAACAAACCGTTACCTACGATGGTCACTGAAGTCGTCGACTAGAATTATTTCTCGGGTTAAATTGTCGGGACTTCGATTGAGGACACTAAAACAAGCAAGCAGATGGAGATCGAAAGTTAAAGAGTAATACCATAGCATAAAAGACAAGTTTTGAACGTACCTGACAATGGTCCGCAAAAGCGTTCGGAATGTTATAATGACACTCGTTTCGGGGAGATCGGAGGGATATGCTATCTTGCGGCACCTGTTGCAAGACAAAGACAAAGAAAAAGACAAAATTGTTAAAAGGCAATTTTTTTGATTGGATGTCTAAGAGTATAACTGACAAGAAGGTTCATTCGGAAGAGTAAAATAAGTAAACTGAAAGCCCGAATAAATCGATTTGCAATGAACCCATAAACGACACAATTTTAGGATTGTTCAAGGATCAATATCATTTTCTTTCTTTCCTTCTTTTAATTCTGTGTCCTTCATATTGTTCTCCTACAGAGTATGCAAATCAGTTTATATATAATTAAAGTGATACCAGTTTGACTTTAAATTTTGATAATTGTAAGTCTTTGTCTGTAGAGACGGAAAGAAAGAGAACCAACGAAGTTAATAGAGAGTGATGCCTGCAGATGTCCCACAGAAAAATCTATGGGGCAAAACAGAAAGAAGCTTGGGTGAAGATAAAGCAAATGGAGCGAAAAGCTGATTGCAGTTTTAGCCGAACAAGCAAATCAAAATCAATCACGAGAGCAAAAAGCAAGAAGGACATCTGGCATCGAAGTCGATTGATTGGAGTAACACGATGGGAGAGTCTTGGCAAGTGGCTGGTGAAAAGCTTTCATAACTTTACATTTCTGTGCATCGCGTCCTACAGACAACAAGTCAATTGCGTTTGTTACTCGCCTTTTTTAATTGTCGCATCGTAATCAGAATTCTTAAGGTGACCCCGCATAGGTCAAAATCGTAGTTTATAGTACTTTTCGACGTTGGAACGGGGTCATATTAAGTTAAATATGAAATTAATTATCTGCAAGCCTTCGGATGTTGTTTGGAGGATTATTGGAATTGTTTCTAACTGTGGTAGGAAAATCTTCGGACCTGCTGAGGACATGGCTAAATGCACTATACCCTCTTGAAATGAAATCTTATCGTGTGGAGAGCTCATCAAGTAGTTGGTTGTTATTAATTTGTTTAACTGCTTCATTTAGTGGATGACTTGGCGAGCAGGACTGCATACAAACAATATTTTGTCTTTACAGGACCCAAGTCAGAAAACTTAACATGCAGACTATCCGAACTTCCTAGCTCACTCCTCAGTCGCTGATCCTGTCTTTAGGGAATAGCCGGGAATCGAGTCAGTAAAATGTGCGCACGGTTGCATTTTTAATGCATTTCAAAGAGAGTATCTGGTGTTCAGGAAGTGAGTCACGAGCGAAGTCCGGGCAAGATTTAGATAAGGCAAGATCGAGATTAGTCGGAAGTCATTTCCATGCGACATGGAGTTCTTCGGAATAGGAATAATTTTAATATACTTCCACTCCACTGGAAATACAGAGGTGGTAATAATTGATTTAAAAATATAAGTAATTAATTTCAAAATGTACGGTAGGATAAGTTTAAGGAATCATTTCCATTTCCCTATTTTGTCTATCATAGCGGCCGGGTCCATGGGTGGGGCGCATGGTTGAGGAGTACTCATAGGGCTGAAACTCGGCTGCTCGCACGATTGGCTTACTGCTGGGGCGGGTGATGGCTGCGGTGTTGTTATCAAAATGAGGGGTTGATCCATTTTCCCTGTGTCGATTTTCCTGCGGTGTGCTCCCACGTCCCTTCGAATGAAGATCTTCGAGCTCTTGTAATCGGCGGCGTTCCGACTCCTCTCCGACCGATTGGACGAAAGTGGCAAATCTTTTTCGAAGTTCCTCCACAGTTCCGGTTTCGTCGAATGGAAATTCTTTGGCGTATCTCTGGAGTTCTTCTTTGCGCAAGAGGTATATCCACGAGGTCCTAGGCATTGCGTATGATCCTGCTCGTAAGTGTAAGAATAAATGTGTACTCGAGTCCCTGCTCGGGCGCCACTGTAACGAGACTTTTTGGCTGGGTATGTCTCAGACGTGTCCGGGGTTCGCACAGTTATTTGTTTTATAATTAGAACTGAGCACACACTTTTATTCGTTTCATGAGGATGACTATATTTTAAACTATTAAGTATTGAATTAAGTGTGGTGGACGAGAATGGGTAGTATTATTATAATGATGATCCTGGCGTTGGCCGTGAAGTGAAAACCCACTTCGGCAGATGATCCTGGCGTTGGCCGCGGAGTGAAGACCTACTTTGGCAGATGATCCTGGCGTTGGCCGTGGAGTGAAAACCCACTTCGGCGGATGATCCTTGTGTTGGACGTGGAGTGAAAACCGACTTCGGCAGATGATCGTGGCGTTGGCCGTGGAGTGAAGACCCGCTTCGGCAGATGATCCTGGCGTTGGCCGTGGAGTGAAAAGCCACTTCGGCAGATGATCCTGGCGTTGGCCGTGGAGTGAAACCCCACTTTTGCAGATGATCCTGGCGTTGGCCGTGGAGTGAAACCCCACTTCGGCGGATGATCCAGGCGTTGGCCGTGGAGTGAAAACCCACTTCGGCAGATGATCCTGGCGTTGGCCGTGGAGTAAAGACCCACTTCGGCAGATGATCCTGGTGTTGGACGTGGAGTGAAAACCCACTTCGGCAGATGGTCCCGGCGTTGGCGGTGGAGTGAAAACCTACTTCGGCAGATGATCCTGGCGTTGGCCGTGGAGTGAAAACCCACTTCGGCGGATGATCCTTGTGTTGGACGTGGAGTGAAAACCCACTTCGGCAGATGATCCTATGCTCTGTCGACGTCCTTTACTCTATGGACGTCCTCTGCTCCGTCGACGTCTTCTTCTCTGTCGGCATCATGGATGCTGCTGGCGCCTTGTTCTCTGCTCGGTCGACGTCCTCTGCTCTGTTGACGTCGTGGATGATGCTGGCGGCTTGTTCTCTGCTGGCGTCCTCTGCTGGCGTCCTCTGCTGGTGTTCTCGTCGTTGTAGGAGCTTGTCGTCGGTTACGTGGTAATCGCTTCGGTGGTCCGGATCAGACTACCTGTTCCTTGGCAGTTGGCCTCCTTTTATACTTTGTTTGGAGTAATTCTTGTTCTTTTCTTTCTGTTCGTAGTTGTATATGACGGGTTGGTTGTATTTAAGTGGCTGGGCTTAGTATATGGAAACTTGTTCTTTTAGCTGTTCTTGTTTTTCTCTACGTGACTTGTTCGTCGTTGCTGTTTAGACTGATACCTAGGTTTTAAGTAAAACGCCTGTATATATTTATTTTGTATATTTGTATAAACATATGTACGCAAAATTTCTCAAATAAATTGTGTCGTTACATCACCCCTTTCCGTTAGTGAGGCCGGAACGTCAAGTATGTGTTGCCATCTCGTTGTACTGTCACTTGAGCTTTGCGACCATCTACGACAAGCGTTACTCTTACCCGTCGTCGATTTCTTCCGGCCGATCGTCTTGGGACGGCGTCGTGAACTTCTGGTTTGGCTTTGGCAGCGATCGTTGCATGTGACTTTGCATTCCTGCGATCTGGTCACTGACTAACGTCAGATATTGTATTAATCGATGACGTCCAGCCGCGAATTGTTGAACGGCCTCCAGAAGATTCTCCATACGGTGATTTCTGCGGCTTTTCACTGTGGTGCGTTTTCCGTGGCGTTCCTGCAGTGGGTGGTGTTTTCGGAGCTGTGGCCTCGTCGTTGCTGTTATTAGCTTCGTGGTTCTGCTTGTCTCGGGTATTGCGGTGCTCAGTTATGTTGTTTGTCCTTATGGTTTGGTTGCTGCTCTGACTACGGTGACTGATGCTAGTATTGCCGAGGCTGCTGCTGCTGTTGCTGTTACTGCTGCTGTTGGATTTCACGAAGTGAAATCGCCGTGCGCGTAGTCTAAGTCTGGGTCCAGGAGGAATAACTTAGCGTAGTGGATGGCGAACGCTTCGCAGTCTAACATATTCCTTTGGCGTGGTGTTTTGACTGTTGACGATGGTAGTGTTGTCGCCGTAAACGTCGGTTCTTGCTTCCCTGTGAGTAGAGGCCTGTATTCGTAATTTAGATAAGCGCGCAATATACCAGGGACGTTGCGTACGCTGTTGTCGGAATATGAATTGAAGATCAAAATATTTCCCTTTCGTCGAGCGGCTTTAGTTTTATTGAGACGGATGACGGTGAGGAACCAATGGCCTCTTTCATACATTGGCATTAAGATTTACGATTTTCCTATTATGCTTTGGCCCTGGGTACGCTCTCTTAAATCCTTGTGGTCATCAGCAGTGTGTACGGTTTCCAGCTGTGCGAAGAATTGTGCCCTAAAAAGATGCGTTTTTCCTCTCATTTCTTCTGGTTGCTGATCCAGTAAAACCTGCAGGTACACATCAATGATGGTATCATTGAGCAGGCGATCGTGGGATATTCTTGCGTAGTCTTCTGCGAATATACGAACTGTGCTTCAGTAGTGGTGCACCGTATACGCCTCTGTTGTTATCGTTCTGTATCCTTTTGGATCGTGTTATGCTTGCTACGGCGAGATCAGCGTCGCACACTTTCTCACCGGTGATCAGCGGTGTCTTTGGTTCGTCTGGCCCAAACAGAGTATTTTGCTGCCGACGGGTGTTCGGGGTCGCCTTATTTGTACCAGCGGTCATTGGTAGGAGTTCCCGTGGTTGTTCTGCCCGCAGGGTGGTTTTTTCAGTAGTCTGCTGTAGTTGTGCAATTAGTCCCAACTTTTGTATCGGCAGAAATCTCTTCTTCGGCTTATGCTCCACTGGTTTTATAGGTTTTGCCTTTGCTGGTGGACGAGTGGCCAGTGGTCGTTGCTGCTGTCGTTTATGGCCCTGCTGGTGTCTTGGCTGAGGTGTTATCGGAACCGTCAACGGTTGGATTATATGCTCAATGGCTTCATTCTGAAGTTGTTGTGCTGCGTCCTATTCTGAGTGCGGCTCTAATGAGTGAAATGTGGCTGAGTGTCGTGGCTGTACTGGACTTGGTTGTTGCGCTGCCGTTGACGTCGCTTGTTGTAGAATGGCCATAAACCGTTGTGTCGGCTGATGCGCCAACCTCTTAGTTTTTGACATTTTATTTTCGCTCGTCGAACTTTCCACTGTCACTGTTTTAAACTTACTGATTCTAATTAATCCTCTGCTGTTTGCCCTCTTGTGTTAACGGGACCTTGTCGTAGTTTGCTTTAATTTAATTTTAGTACTTCTTTGTGAGATCGAACTGGTTTGTGTTTCCGGCGGGCTCAAGTACTCCCATTTTAAATTCAGATTCCAATCGAAGCCACCGCGGAAATCGGCTGATGCCCTGATGTATTGAAAGTTGTCCATGCTGATGACGTCAATGACCGGACAAACTACCCGCGTTGGATCTTCGCGGACGCGATCAAGCTGCGGCTCTAGCCACTTTTCATTACATTCGACATGCGAGTCGAGGAAGGTGAGTACGCCGGCCAAAGCGATATCTGCTCCACGTATACGGGAACGTTTCAAACCTTCGCGCTTGTCATTCCGAATAATGCGAACTTTATCAATTTTGGCCAACTCCAGGCCATCCTCAGCTGGTGGGAGAAGGAGAAGCAGAGAGGCGAGGAAAGGGCCAAAATGGGGAAACAACACACGACAAAGACATGTTAGATGAACGTACATTATTTCAATAACAAACCGTTACCTACGATGGTCACTGAAGTCGTCGACTAGAATTATTTCTCGGGTTAAATTGTCGGGACTTCGATTGAGGACACTAAAACAAGCAAGCAGATGGAGATCGAAAGTTAAAGAGTAATACCATAGCATAAAAGACAAGTTTTGAACGTACCTGACAATAGTCCGCAACAGCGTTCGGAATGTTATAATGACACTCGTTTCGGGGAGATCGGAGGGATATGCTATCTTGCGGCACCTGTTGCAAGACAAAGACAAAGAAAAAGACAAAATTGTTAAAAGGCAATTCGCAGTCAATAACAAACGATTGATTGGATGTCTAAGAGTATAACTGACAAGAAGGTTCATTAGGAAGAGTAAAATAAGTAAACTGAAAGCCCGAATAAATCGATTTGCAATGAAACCATAAACGACACAATTTTAGGATTGTTCAAGGATCAATATCATTTTCTTTCTTTCTTTCTTTTAATTCTGTGTCCTTCATATTGTTCTCCTACACAGTATGCAAATCAGTTTATATATAATTGAAGTGATACCAGTTTGACTTTAAATTTTGATAATTGTAAGTCTTTGTCTGTAGAGACGGAAAGAAAGAGAACCAACGAAGTTAATAGAGAGTGATGCCTGCAGATGTCCCACAGAAAAATCTATGGGGCAAAACAGAAAGAAGCTTGGGTGAAGACAAAGCAAATGGAGCGAAAAGCTGATTGCAGTTTTAGCCGAACAAGCAAATCAAAATCAATCACGAGAGCAAAAAGCAAGAAGGACATCTGGCATCGAAGTCGAATGATTGGAGTAACACGATGGGAGAGTCTTGGCAAGTGGCTGGTGAAAAGCTTTCATAACTTTACATTTCTGTGCATCACGTCCTACAGACAACAAGTCAATTGCGTTTGTTACTCGCCTTTTTTAATTGTCGCATCGTAATCAGAATTCTTAAGGGGACCCCGCATAGGTCAAAATCGTAGTTTATAGTACTTTTCGACGTTGGAACGGGGTCATATTAAGTTAAATATGAAATTAATTATCTGCAAGCCTTCGGATGTGGTTTGGAGGATTATTGGAATTGTTTCTAACTGTGGTAGGAAAATCTTCGGACCTGCTGAGGACATGGCTAAATGCACTATACCCTCTTGAAATGAAATCTTATCGTGTGGAGAGCTCATCAAGTAGTTGGTTGTTATTAATTTGTTTAACTGCTTCATTTAGTGGATGACTTGGCGAGCAGTGTTGTGTTACTAGGGGTGTGAATAGTTGCCGAGGGGAGGTCCGCGCGAACAAAAACACTTGTGTAGAGATGTTTTTATACTATTTATTATTTTTTATGTCCCTCTTTCACATTAGACCGAGCACCGGTCACTTTAAAAATCTCTTAACTTCTGACTTAAAAATCAATCCCACCATTACACATCAACTTCGGCGTCGTCTCTGGACGGGGCTGAAGTGGGTCAGTTATTTGGATGTCGCAATCTCAAAACTTCTTAATTCGCGAAATTAATATTTTATTGATATTAATTTCGCAATCACATGTTCTACTTTTCTAAGTAGAACTCTTGTGTTCCGCTTTGCAACCTTCTTTAGTTTCGCCTCTTTTTATTGTTCTTTTTAATAAAAGCTTAAAGCTCAAAACTTCTGCCTAAAAGTATTCTTACTTGTTTAACCTCGAATTGCTTACATTATTCAATAATTCGAAGTTAACATAATAAGTCACTCGTGTCGTTTGTTTTTAACAACGGCCGTTGACCGAATGAAACGAAGCAAAAGTGCTGCGCTTGCATTTTAACGGTTCTTGGCTTGCTTCGACTATTCTGTTATTTGAGTCGATCGTGGCCTTGAATTAATTATGTTTAAATTGGCCTTGAATATTATTGTTCCGTTAAATTGGAACTTAATCATTGTGATTGCGACACACAACATCCCTCACCCCTACGGGAAGAAAAATTTATTATCGTGAAGCGATGGTAAATTTTTCATGTATGTACATATGTATGTATATTAAATGGGAGAGCTTAGTTTAATGATTCTTAGTCTCTAGAACATTATGTTAATATTGTTATAAAGTTTTAGCTGTTTACTTAATAATGTAAAGTTTTACATTTCATTGAATATTACTGCGATAATTATATTATTACATTGTTGTTGTTTTTACCAATTAGCTGTTGTCTACATTGTTCTTTAATTTGATCTGTTTCTGTTTCTAATTTTGTGAACAAAATTTTAGATTTTACTTTTGAAAGTTTAAAAGTTTTAACAGTTGTGTATATTTTATTCTTATTGTAACGTTGTATGCGGCTGCTGCTTTCGTTGTCCTTGGAGATGGACCAGATATTGCCTTATTGGGTGCTTCCTGATTTGTCGGCCGATTACTTGCATCGGGAGGGTCTTGATTGGTGATTTTGATCATCGCTCGGATTGCCTGTGGGTAGTAGAATCTTTGTACGTTCTGCTGCTGGTTGCAGGGTAGCTGCGATGTGGGAATTTCTGTGACTGCAGCTGGCATCGCTTCCTGGAGTGACCTCTAGCGAAACACGCGCTTTATTGTTGTTACGAAACAAGTGTTTCCACGACAAAAATCGCCAAACACCGTCCGTTTCTTGTAAAAATTGACCATTCATCGATTTTTATTGAATGGACCAGGTGTTCCCACGATAGTAAATCGCCGAACTCCGTCTGTTTCTTGTAAACGTTTATCATTCATCGATTTTTATTGATTGGACCAGGTGTTCCCACGATAGTAAACCGCCGAACCCTTTTGTGCCAAGTTGTCGCTATGTTTATTAGCTTGTCGAAACTGCTTTTTCGTGATTGCTGACAACATTCGGTCCTGATGAACTTCATCTTACATCGTCAATTTGTGATCCCAATGATTGCTTCTATCGTATATTTGATCTGTAGGTTTCGCTGTAGCTGAATTGCTGCACTGTAGCTGCATTCTTGCTGCCGATACAGCTACCCTTCCCCCCTTTGAAGTAATTGCTTGATTGGTGTTGTTGTAGCTGTTCGTTTGTTGTACTTGTTGCCCTCTGTACTCGTGTTATCAACTGGACATGGAAGTCTTCGTTTCAGCGTCTGTATTGCCGAGTTGCTGGTAAAATTTACAGTTTTGCTTCAATTTTACATTTAATTCTTCAATTTTTACATTTTCAACGATTCTTAGGTTTCCTTCTCTAATTGAGATTTCGTACGTGTACAATTATGTATAATTTTGTTATGACATCGATTCTTTTCTAAAAATTATTGCATTTACATTTTTATATTACGTTCTTAACAGCTGTATGCATGCGAGAGGGTGTTATATAATGTTTCGCTTATACTTTAACAAATGTTAACAATTTAACAAAGTTTTTAGTTATGTATTTGCTTTTTACTTTCCTTAAGTGTATTTATTACGTATTGCTAGCTAATTGTGTATCTAGTCGGTAATTAGGTTTCAATTATGTATGTTCCTTCTTATGTGTATGTATATATATGTCTTTATCTATAATTAAATATATATATGTATTCGTATAATCGTAATTTTATAATTTCCAAACTTATATATTTATTCTTATATAATTTTTGATATTGTATTATTATTTATTTATTATATTATTTTTGTTCTTTTTCTTTTTCTTATATTGATTGTGCATTTATTAATTTAATAATTGCAAAAACAATTTTCCTGTGTTTTGTGTTTTCGTTGATCCATAATTTAAGTTTCCATTGCATGTGCATTTATTTGTTTAACACAAGTAAGTAAATGCAAATGCAATTTGCATTAGTTGTTCTTTCAAATTATAACTTCATCAAAGTTTCCATACTTTGGCTTTAATAAATATATTGCCTGGAAACTAAAAACAAACATTGAGTTTGTGTCAATGCAAGTTCATGGGTAAACACTTTCAATTTCCCACGACGGTCTATATCTAATGTATAGATCCCTAAAAAATTGGAAGTGTATCTTATTATAATATATTTAATAAAACCCATTCCCTTTGTGCAACAGCAACTACTTACAGCCTCTTACCATTTATTTTGAATGTATAGATAGCTAAGAAACTGGAAGTGTGCATATTGACATACTGTATATATCCCTAAAAAAACCCCTTGGTATTAACCAAAAACAAATCACTACTATGGTTTGTAAAATTTCCTATTCATATATTTTTATTATTCATGTTTTTTTTCCTTTTCTTTTTCCAATTCTTTGAAATTGAAAGTATGGGAGCATCACATGACGATATAATTGGAAACCTTTTATTCTCCTTAAATAGTTCTTTTCGATTTATCTCTTCATCTAATTTCAATGATGTGTTGAGATCTGAATTTTTCAAGAACATCTGTGACTCCGATACATGAGTCCTAACTGAGCTATGTTTACTTTTCATTAAACTATTCTTTTTAAATAGTGCATTTTCTCGTGTATACTTATTAAAATCACTGAATTCCCTCATGAAGTTATCACTGCGAATGAAATCTTCTTCCGTTGAATTCGATATTGGAACTTGAACCTTATTATTTCTCATATCTACCGACGTTTTTCCTAGGAACACTCCTGGAGCTATCACTTCTCGTAGTTTCGTCTTTAACTCAGCTATACTTGTTGACCTACCTTTTACTTCATTAATGCCGACATGTTTTACCTCATTTCCTATACTTAATAAGGCTAATTTTATGCTTTCTCCTTTTGAGCTTCTCATTACTAACCTTTTCTTTATTGAGTCTATCATGGACTTATTCCACAAATTGTCTCTGCCAAGTATACCATCGCCTGGCCAGTTTTGCTCAAGTGCCACCCTGTGTAACGTTAAGCTAAGACTTTGCCAATCATTATGTATTACATTAACAGTTCCTGTTGTGGTGGTGCAACCTCCAAAAGCTCCGTTTAAAACTTTTGTATTCGAATTATTTACCATTATACCTTTTTTTATGACCGCTGTTTTTATTAAACTCGTGTCCGCTCCCGTATCTACCAGCAAGACAAGTTTTCCATTAATCGCCTCCTCGCAAGGAAATTCAATGAACACGTCACCCGCTGTGTTATCTCCGTAGCAGCACTTATTAATATTGGTCTTACAATTGGTTTCAGTTTCGTTCGAAAGGCTTTTCTCTTTTCTTTTTAAATTCACCGTAACGCACTCTTTTTGATTCCCTTTTTTAAGCTTATTCTCTTCTTTTAAATTTTTCTCATTAATTTTTTTATCCATGACCGTATCAGTCTCGTTCTTTAGCTGCAAGATAAGTTTTTCATTGGTTTCCTCTGCGACAGGGAACTCATTGAACACATTATTTTCCAGCTCAATGCTGTAACTGCACTCAGTGTCGTAAGGGTTTTCGTATTCTACGATTTTAGGTTCATTAGACTCCGTTTTGTCTGTTTTTGTTGCACCTTTTACTTTATTATTACATTGTAAGTTTTCACTGTCTACTATACTTATTCTTTGAAATTCCTTATGATTCTTTTTCATTTTCTGTTGGGTGTTAATTTGACTTATTTCATTCAGACTCGTAGATGGGATAACTGTCTCAATAGACGTATAAACCATCTCCCCGAATCTGTCTGGCCCAAAGTTACTACTTTTTCTGGGTTCCCAGGTTACTGGCCTTGCCTGGGCCCTTGGTAGTTTCCCTGAAACGATTCCCAGTTCTTCTTTGCCTGACACTCTTTTACAAAATGTCCGGGCCGGTTACACCAGTGACACGTCATACTCATATTCTGTTGCCCTTTCTTGGTTCTTTCCGTTGTTTGATTCTTTTGTGTCAATCGTTGCTGATATCCGTTATTCCATGTTGTGTTGCTATTCCTCAACTCTTGTCCTGGTCGCGCTTTTTGTCGCTGTTCTGCATTGCTTCTAAACGGATTTCCTTGAACAGTGGGATAATTATGTGTAAAATTTTTTCTTTTACAGTTCCAATTGATTTCATGACCATATTTGCAACATTCTTGACAATACGGCGTGTTTTTCCTTGTAAGACAATCTTCTCTTGTGTGTCCTTTTTTGTTACAAAAACTACAAGTAATTTTATGTATTGATTGCCCATTGGTGTTTTGTACCGGCTTATTCCATTGGCCTTTGACTTCTGCTGAAACTTCATCCATTCTATAGCGCGGACTAAGGAATTGTTGTGTCTGATTGGAATAATCACTTAACGGGTTTTCGACCACGCCGGCGAAGTGCCTACTTCGGATCGTCTCTGCCAGTCGTATATCATCCGCAACATCTAATGCTTGTTCCACCAATTCTTCAAATGTTGATTTCTCTATACCTACCAAATAAATTCTTAATGAACTGTCTTGTAAACCTAACTTAAACGTCCTCATTACTGCCCTGTCTACTTCAGTTCTTAACGCTATATCTGATTTCCCCTGGTAGACAGCAGTGATAATGTCCTCCGCCTGAGACTTTAAAGCTATTAATTTTTCCGCGAACTGACGGATATCCTCGTTTGGCAGCTGTCTCATAGCTTGTATTTCTACCAAAACCATATCTAAGGACTTATGCTGTAAATAATGTCTCTTTATTGCATTATTCAACTCTTCCAGCCTCTCGAACTTTTTCGAGCGCAAAAGGCTGTATGCATTTCCGTGCAGGCGCTGTTTAACGCATGCTATGAAGTCTTGGATCTCTGTGTCCTTGATATTTCTGTGTGCTAGATCACAACCTTCAATAAATTTATATACTTCATTTCGGAGGTCAATAGATGGTGCACTCGAAAATAATGGTACTAATCTATTCACTGTTTTTGCTATGTCTCGATACCCATTTTGCTTACATTTTTGTTATCTTTCTTCTGTGTATTGGATGTGATTGCCTCTGTTGCAATATTTCCCCTCTGTTGGCGTGGTTCCTCTTCATGATGTTCGTAACTTCGCAAGAT
The DNA here is from genome assembly GCA_937620795.1 of Thecophora atra. Lineage (NCBI taxonomy): Eukaryota > Metazoa > Arthropoda > Insecta > Diptera > Conopidae > Thecophora > Thecophora atra. The sequence continues at coordinate 27,895,595 of OW569398.1, read as the reverse complement.
CGCTATCTGCTTTCTCAACAAGCCGTTTTCTGCATTCAAGTTGTTTAATTTCTTGTGCCTCTGAATTTGTGGATCCCTCTTTATGATTGTCTGGTGAATTTTCTGGGAAAACCTCCTTTTGTGTACCGAGTATTTTCCTTAACTGCTCGTTCTCGAGTTCCAATTGTCGAAGACTGTCTTCTTGCACGTCCCTACTTGCTAAATACTGGTCGTACCTACCTTTTAAACAGTTGAATTCTTTCTTCCACGCGTTTATTTCTGTTGTAATTGCCGCGTTTTTATTTTCTAAGCTAAGGAAGCTAACTATTTCATCGACAATCAAATCCGCCTCTTCTATCTTGGAGATGTCTTTCACAGAATTTATTTGAGATTTAATTAGTTCAATTGTTTCCCTATTACTTACTGTTCGTGCAAGACTTCCCCAGGATTTTTCTACAAACCTGTCTAACTGACCAGATAATGCTTTATATTTTGATACTAACTGTTCATATTCCCCATCCATTAATGATGATTAATTTTTATTATAATGAATTACCTCAATCAATATCTTAAAAATTTCAGTACGATTTGACTACTTTTAAAATTTTCAATTATTAAATTATTTGAAACTTAATATTTATTCTCACGCTAATTAATATTTTTCCCGCGATCTACAACCTTACTAGTCTTGTTTTTCCTGTTTAATTTTTTTGTTTACTATGACTCATGCCATAAAAACAATTTCGTTTCACTTGATTTTTAATTTAATTTCCGTATAACTTAAATTTCAGCTTCTCAAGCTACTTGCACTTGAAAAATTCCAAACAATGCATTATTTTTTTCCCTTTATGTTTCAGCGCGAGCTATCATATTGCACTCCAATCTTTAACATTTGTCCGCACGTGTTAAACAACTCGTCAACAACTGCTTAATTGCTATTTTTTTTTTTTCGTTTGTTTGTCTTTTATTTTTATATTGTGAGGCTTGTAATCTGACCTGGCCGTGCGGCGACAGCGTTGCTTCGTTTAGTCGCCGTTACTTGCTTGATTAAATTGCCGACTCAATTTTAAATCCTATGATTTTTGTGCTATTATTTTTGGGTCATTTAAAAATTCATTTTATTAAGACATTTATTTCATTAAAATGAAAATACAAAATAAACTTTATTGTTATTATTTTTATACAAATACTTTTTCATTAATTATATGGCTTTCTTTTTTTTTTTTTTTTTTTGCTTCTAATTAGCAATTTTCCAACCATTCTTTTTAAGCTGCAACAGTTGTTTGATTAAAACCTTTTTCTGCTTTCCCTCGCTAATGTTTATTATTCGCTGTATCTCTGCGCATTCCTTTTGAAATTTCCTTTTCTTTCCTCCACGCTTTTTCTTCCCGGACGATGAATTTTCTTCTGGTAACAAAATTCGTCTTCTAAGTTCTGCAGCTATATGTTGTCTTCTTTTATATTCTTCAATTGTTATTGGTTTAAGACCCGCTGTTCTTGGTGTCGCTATATATTCGGGAACGCCCTCTGCTATTTCCCCTGGCTCATACTCTGCGACTTCTCCCTTGCATTCATTTGCAGTTCTCTTGTCCATATAATTTAACTCCTGATCCAAAATTACGGAAGGTTACAAATTCCTGCATAGATTAACTTTAGTTTTCTATATATTTAAACTTTTGTTTTTTAGTTAAACAAACAACAAACGTCGTACAATTTTAACTACATTACGGATTTCTAATCGTAGACATTCCATATTAATCGCGAACGAAGAACCGAAAACATTCAAATTGTTTCCATTTTCATAAACAATTGTTTATTATTTCAGGAATTCATAAACATAGATCTTTCTTTCTTAATCATTCCTATTGACAATCCTTTTGCAGAAATTCTTTAAACGAAACTTAACTAATTTCAAACAATTTCTTCACTTAAGACACCGGAGAGGTAAATTAATTTGAAATATTTCAATTTCCAACCAAATTACTAATTCCGTCCTTTATTGAAAACTTGAAAATAATAATCTAATCTGACTCTATTTTATTTCTATTTAACTTTTTCTTTCTTTTTTTTAACACTTGTTTTTAAACTTTTCCGCGTTTATATGTGTCACTACAGTTACTGTTAAAAAAATTCGAGTATTATCTTAGCTCTCCAGCCGAATATTTCCATGCACCATTGTCAGGTTGCACGACTTTTGTTAATTGTTAGTATTTTCTAAGCACCGTAAAGTGCCGATGTTACTACTTACGGTTTCCTTGCTACCTTGAAAAATGTTGTCTGCCAAAAATTTTATGTTTCCTTCCTGGTCGGGCGATCCTTAATTGAAGTCCTTCGTTGAAAGTTGCGAGCGATCCTCGGCTCGTAAGGTCCGGCTGCGCCAAAAATGTTGTGTTACTAGGGGTGTGAATAGTTGCCAGGGGAGGTCCGCGCGAACAAAAACACTTGTGTAGAGATATTTTTATACTATTTATTATTTTTTATGTCCCTCTTTCACATTAGACCGAGCACCGGTCACTTTAAAAATCTCTTAACTTCTGACTTAAAAATCAATCCCACCATTACACATCAACTTTGGCGTCGTCTCTGGACGGGGCTGAAGTGGGTCAGTTATTTGGATGTCGCAATCTCAAAACTTCTTAATTCGCGAAATTAACATTTTATTGATATTAATTTCGCAATCACATGTTCTACTTTTCTAAGTAGAACTCTTGTGTTCCGCTTTGCAACCTTCTTTAGTTTCGCCTCTTTTTATTGTTCTTTTTAATAAAAGCTTAAAGCTCAAAACTTCTGCCTAAAAGTATTCTTACTTGTTTAACCTCGAATTGCTTACATTATTCAATAATTCGAAGTTAACATAATAAGTCACTCGTGTCGTTTGTTTTTAACAACGGCCGTTGACCGAATGAAACGAAGCAAAAGTGCTGCGCTTGCATTTTAACGGTTCTTGGCTAGCTTCGACTATTCTGTTATTTGAGTCGATCGTGGCCTTGAACTAATTATGTTTAAATTGGCCTTGAATATTATTGTTCCGTTAAATTGGAACTTGATCATTGTGTTTGGACACACAACAGCAGGACTGCAAGGATTGGATGCAAATGAATAATGATGAGCGGAGAAAGCCAGCGGAATGTGAAGATAGTGGAGCGGTATTGAATTTAAGCATAAAATACGAAAAGTACTAATAAAAAAATAAAGAAACATTTAGAATTCATACAAACAATATTTTGTCTTTACAGGACCCAAGTCAGAAAACTTAACATGCAGACTGGCCTATCCGAACTTCCTCGCTCACTCCTCAGTCGCTGATCCTGTCTTTAGGGAATAGCCGGGAATCGAGTCAGTAAAATGTGCGCACGGTTGCATTTTTAATGCATTTCAAAGAGAGTATCTGGTGTTCAGGAAGTGAGCCACGAGCGAAGTCCGGGCAAGATTTAGATAAGGCAAGATCGAGATTGGTCGGAAGTCATATCCATGCGACATGGAGTTCTTCGGAATAGGAATAATTTTAATATACTTCCACTCCACTGGAAATACAGAGGTGGTAATAATTGATTTAAAAATATAAGTAATTAATTTCAAAATGTACGGTAGGATAAGTTTAATGAATCATTTCCATTTCCCTATTTTGTCTATCATAGCGGCCGGGTCCATGGGTGGGGCGCATGGTTGAGGAGTACTCATAGGGCTGAAACTCGGCTGCTCGCAGGATTGGCTTACTGCTGGGGCGGGTGATGGCTGCGGTGTTGTTATCAAAATGAGGGGTTGATCCATTTTCCCTGTGTCGATTTTCCTGCGGTGTGCATGTGTTTTCCCACGTCCCTTCGAATGAAGATCTTCGAGCTCTTGTAATCGGCGGCGTTCCGACTCCTCTCCGACCGATTGGACGAAAGTGGCAAATCTTTTCCGAAGTTCCTCCACAGTTCCGGTTTCGTCGAATGGAAATTCTTTGACGTATCTCTGGAGTTCTTCTTTGCGCAAGAGGTATATCCACGAGGTCCTAGGCATTGCGTATGATCCTGCTCGTAAGTGTAAGAATAAATGTGTACTCGAGTCCCTGCTCGGGCGCCACTGTAACGAGACTTTTTGGCTGGGTATGTCTCAGACGTGTCCGGGGCTCGCACAGTTATTTGTTTTATAATTAGAACTGAGCACACACTTTTATTCGTTTCATGAGGATGACTATATTTTAAACTATTAAGTATTGAATTAAGTGGAGTGGACGGGAATGGGTAGTATTATTATAGTGATGATCCTGGCGATGGCCGTGAAGTGAAAACCCACTTCGGCAGATTATCCTGGCGTTGGCCGCGGAGTGAAGACCTACTTTGGCAGATGATCCTGGCGTTGGCCGTGTAGTAAAGAGCCACTTCGGCAGATCGTGCGAAAATAATTTTATCTTACTAACTAATACACACGTCATATACCCCGAGTAAAATATCATCAAAATTTTTAATATATACCTAATTATATTAAAAATCTCTAAGTATTTTAGGTTTTTTAGATAAAATTATATAATTAATATTATCTAGTGCTATATTATTATATTATAGTGCTATCTTATTATTATTATAAAATATTTTATATTTTATAATGTATCCCTAATTATATTATAAAATACAAACTTCAGTTAAGTTGTTTATAGACAATAATAATTATTAATATAAAATTCATATAAAAGATATAATTTTATTTGTATATAATTTTTTTTCAGATTAAGGGAGTTTGGCATATTGTCAAACCAATAGTAATCATATATCAAGTATTTTCCCCCAACCCAGATGCATAATAGATTAGTGGACATGATTTATTACTGACCACCTGAAGGGTCTTGGGGTCACAGGCAAGCATCGTGTCTTACCATTTCTTTGTATTTTCCGCTAAAGAGCTCCCAAACACAATTCATATGCCTGCCAGATCCTCCGAAAGTTCATTATTACGTAATTTGGAGACAATAGAAGATGTTTCCGGGTCTCGCTGCTGTTCAGCAAGTAGCTAATCATCTGTGATATCTGTCAAATGTATATGCTTTACAGGAACCGCGGCAATCGAATGTGGTTTTATGGGTAATGGGTTGCGGGAAAAGAAGTCCGTATGCGCCACACTTAAGTGGGATGACTGTAAATATAACCATCATCGATGAACTCTTGATGTCAGATCAATTTGATACGATAAGCCTTTAAAGAGTTACAGTCTGTGAATACTACAAATTGACGGCTTTGCAAGTAGTGGCGGAAATGTTTTATGGAGTTAACAACGGCTAGTGTCTCTAACTCATAATAATGATACCTTGTTTCTGCTGGAGAGGTTCGCTTGCTATAATACGCTATTACGTGAGGTTTATTATTGATTTTATGTAATCATATGGCACCATAGTCATCAGAACTAGCATCTGCGTGCAATTCTATGGGGTATTTTGGGTCAAAAAAATTTTTAATATTAGTTTATTGGTTAAAGTGCAAACAACTTTCTTTCGTATTTGCTCATGTTCTAATTTCCAAGAAAAATTATTCCTTTTAGAAGTGAGGAAATAAGGTGTTTCATCAGTTATGAAAAACTAGGTACGAATTGCCGAAAATAAGAAGCTAGACCTATAAATTGCATCAATTGACTGATTGATTGAGGTGGAGGTAAAGCAGTTAATGATTCTACTTTACGTGGGTTAGGCCGAATTTCTCCCGCTCTAATTTCATACCCAAGATATTCAACACTAGACCTTAAAAAGGAGCATTTAGTAATATTAAATGAAAATCCGGCTTTAGTTAACATATCTAGAACCAAACACAATATCCAAACGCTTTCTCTTTTGTTTGAGTAATGACCATGATGTCATCCATATACACTATGACGAAAGAGTGGGCCAGTTCGCCTTAAGCTTTCATTACCGCACGTTGGAAAACTGAAGGCGCATTCTTTAAGCCAAAAGGCATAGTCAAGAATTCATATTGTCCATCCGGTGTAACGAAAGCCCTCCGGTGTAACGAAGTGCCTTCAATGGAATTCGGATGTACAGAAATTTGATAAAACCTACTAGCCATATCCAAACAGGCGAAATACTTCGCTACACGCAGTCTAGCGATTTGGTCTGATATAAGGGTTAGGGGATATTTATCGGAAATTGTATTTGTGTTTAGTTCCCGGTAATCCACACAAAGACGATCGGAACCATTCTTTTTCTTCTTTTTCTTTTTCTTTTTCAATTTATTAATTGGTTTTCTATACTAAAGATATTGAAAATTTTTAAAAATTACTATCAATATATGTAATTGTTAATAAGTCTATATTATGCTTGGACCGGCTACACAAAACAAAAGAGATTAGAACTTGAAGTAAAATTCATCAAAATTGAATATATAGGCATCAAGTTTTACCGACCACACTTTGTTTCAATGAAGCCTACATATTCGCGATCATCTATAATACATAATACATTTCCTATATTAAGAGGTACTATAAACCAAGTTGTTTTTAACATTGTACATAACATTTGAAATGTAAAAAAAAACTTTGGTGCGAAACTTCTTTTTTCCCCTCATTATAAAAATTTTACTGTATTCGGATCTATTAGTCTCATGTACAGCGTATTTGATTAGAATGGTGAAATTGTCTCCTTCGAACAAGCTAAAAGCACCTATTGCCAACCATGAAAACTTTGAAAATAATACTTTTTAGTTTGTTACCACGATGCCATAGATTATGTGATGAATTACGAGCATGGATTTCAACCGGAAAACGATTCTATTAATTATTCCTTCAATCTCTTGGCAAACTATAGTTGAAGAAATTCATTACGTTTAAGAGATATCCTTGTAGTAAAGATTTTTAATTTAAAATAATAATTAAGTGTGTTGTTGTTATTGAGATTCATAAAATTAATTGTAGTTACATAAAAGCTTTGCGTGCATTTCCACAGCAGCCTTATGCTTATTAGCTCCTTCCTGTTCTTTGGGTGTCGGTTCATAAGAATAATATCACAATTAAAATAAAATGAAAAGAAATAAAATTACAATCGACTAAAAAGTAAAAGTTAGTCTCTAATATTCAATATGATATAAAAAATAATGTTATGCACAATAGAAATTAAAAATATTAAAATTAAATTTAAAGGTTGAATATATTATACGAAACGAGAAAACCGATGGCCTAAATAATCGCAAAACATGTCGTTAGGTAATTTATTAGTGTTTCCTAAAACTTTGCAAAAAATGTGTTTAGCTGTCTTACAATAGAAACTTGGAAGTAGCAACAGGATGTCAGCAGCAAAATCATATTCCTCAGTTTTGTCATAGAAACTTTGAAGTAGCAACAGGATGTCAGCAGCAAAATCATATTCCTCAGTTTTGTCCGCTAGAATATAATCCGTCTGCCTGACGCCAATAAATGGTGTGATAGATACAGGGTCTCATAGGCTATGTTCTGCCATTGGCCATTTAAGAAAACTTGTATGTGCGAAGCAAAAGTCTAATAAATATTAAGCATCCCATTTGAGATACAAAATTAGAGATAACGAAATTTTGAAATATTTTGTACAAGAATAAATAAAAGAAACACTTTTGACGAGAACGGCGAAAACCGCATCAAAATCGGTGCTACCGTCTAAGAGTTAACTAACTTTTAATTTTCATACTACTAATTAGATTTTAGTACCAATATTTATTCTATTAAAACAAATGCACCACCAAACGGCGGTAGTTTCTGCATTCAAATCGTTATAACAGCTGAATGTAAACAATCAACAACAACGCACTCTTTCTCGCACAAGCGAAACGAGGAGATGCTTTTTCAAAGGACTGGCGTCGCTGAAAAGGTCTGCGGCCGAAACGATGATCGATGCAGGCAGCGTTCGCTGAAAGGTGTTCTTTTCTTTGATTACAAGAAAACCAAGATTCTTTAATTTTTCTATACTTTGTGAAATCAGCTTTTGCGTTTGTAGCGATCGAATCATCATATCCTTCTACAGTTTGGCATATGCTTTTCTAAATCTTATTTTACAAAAAACTTCAAAATCATGGTCTCAAATACTTTTGCAGATGAAACTCTATATACATATCCATATACATATGCAGTAGTAGTTATTTTGTGATTACATATTAGTTTTAGTCGTCATTGCAAAACCTTATTCAACTTTATTATATTTTCACAAACAGTTATTATAGTATGGTACGCGTGCGCATGCGCGTGCGCTAAAAAAATTTCTAAGCGAACGCGCCCTGTGCGCTTAGCGCACGTAAGGTGAGTAGCGTACAGGATGCGTGCGCTAAAAAAATTTCCAAGCGCACGCGTCCTCTGCGCTACTCACCTTGCGTGCGGTAAACGCACAGGACGCGTGCACTAAAAAAATTTTAAAGGGCACGCAATCGCGTGCGCGTGCGTTAAAAAATTTCCAAGCGCACGCGTCCTTATTGACATGCGCACGTGAGTGTGCGTTTACATGCCCTGGCTTTTAAGATCATCGCAATTTCGCGCAACTTATTACATTTAAAATATAAATTAAAAGTTTCTTCAGATATTACGTTATTTTGGGAACCGGTATCCAACTGCATTATTAACGGTGTTTTATCTATCATAATTTTCAACTTAATTGGCTCATCGCCAGCACTACAGAACGAAAATAAACTTAAATCTACCTCATTTAAATAATTAACATTATAAAATTTGCACATCTTTTTTAAATGCCCTCGCTGTTTACTATGGTTACATTTATAGTTTTTAAATTTACAATATTCACTCAAATGATGTGTATAACCACAAACCTGACACTGCTGCCGATTCTGCTTCTGCTGGTGCTGCTTCATTTTGTTCCTTTTTCTCTGTTCCAGTTGCTGTTGTTGCTCTTTTTGCTGTTGATTCTCTTTTTGTCGTTGCTTGTTATGCATGTAATTGAATTCGCATTTAACCTCACTTTTTTCACGTTGTGCCAAGTAATATTCTGCCGTATTTGCTAGCTCAACTACCTTGTCCAACGTCACAGTGACTTTTTCCAAGAAGATTTTGTCTCGGGCTGGACCCTTTTCCAATAACATAACAAACTTATGTCGTAAGGCCATTTCCAGATTAACACCAAATTCGCAGTTGCTTGTTAACTGCCGCACTCTCACCGCGCAATCATTTATCGATTCTGATTGTTCCTTTTCGGCTTTGTAAAATGCAAAACGTTCTGCCAAACCCGATGAAGTCGGCTTAAAATGCAATGCCATCGCATCTATGCATGTTTCCACCGTAACGGTTGTTGCTTCCAAATCTTTTGGACTTAATAAATTTTTTAGCAGCTTATACGCTTCTTCCGACAAAGCTGTTAGCAATATGGCTTTCTTCTTGATGTCATCAGTAACCTCGTTAGCGATAAAGTATTGTTAAATCTGCTTCTTGAAAACTTCCCACGAATTTCTACCAAGACAAAACTGCGGCATGTTAATTTGTGCTCTGGATGTTTTATTTTTTCTAAATTTTTAACCTCGTCGCCACTGTAATGTATTTAAGTAAAACGCGTGTTTTATGTTCAACACCCAAAACCGGAAGAAGAATTTATTCAATGCAGGGTTGTTACATATCTTAAAATTAATACATACTGTACAGGGTTGTCACTTCATATACTTAGTACTAGTTCAACTATTACTACTCAAGAATACTACAAGAAGAAAGTCAAACCACAACAAAAACAATTAAAGAAATCGACGAAAGGTCGACCAGCTGGGTTTACTACCTAAGAAAGGAAGAGTTAGAAAAATACATAAACAAAAATGGGCTACCCACTGATGGTACCATGAAAGAAATTCGAAAACGAATTACATGTGATCGCTATCTCGCTCTCCAAGGCTGTAACTTCTTTCGAAGATTTTCGTTTGTTTGTTTTTGTTGTTTGTTATCTTCAATTGTGTGCATTTTGTTGCCACGAGTGTGGAGGAACCTACGTCCGCCATAGTCCCCAATAATATGGTAAGGCCAAAAATAACTCATCGAGGTGGCCAGGTATCGATGAGGCTCCGTTATAACACATCCGGTATGCCCCCTGGCTGCGAACCACACATGGGCACGGGTCGCACGACATCCTGCGTTTAGAGGGGGAAGTTTATCGACTTCCACGTCTAGATCTAGCCCATTACAATCTTAGATATCTCCGCGATACTCATTTCGCAGTTGGTCGTTGTATGTGCAAACTGTTGGAATTGAATATTATTTAACCCTGATGGACAAATATTAGCTACAAGAGTTTTTTATGAACGAGTGAATGTTCGCTTAATAACTTAATTTCCTGACTTAGGAGTCTATTTTGCGCCTTTGGTTCCTGTATTATTTTATTTGCGCTCTCTAATGATATATAACCTTCTTTTGATTTCTGTGGCGACTGCGATAATATTCTAATAAAAGTTTCTTCTCCCTTTTTATTTAACAAGCCGGAGAGCGTGTTATTTTCTGCTTCTAAATGCTGTGTTACTTCTTTTGAAACTGTTTATCAACTAGATTGTTGTCGCAACGATTTTTAACGCTCTAAGTTCGGATTCCCAATCATCACCAATTGTTGGTGTTTATTTTGTATTATGTGCTTATGTGGACAAAGTTAACTCTTTCAATATCGCGTCTGCTTTTTCAATATACACCTACAAAAGAAAAAGGACAACGAGGAGAAACAGAAAACACTTGTGCATACTCCGACACAAGTTTCTTGTAATGATACGCCTACTGGTACATGGCAACCAACCGCAAATCACACCAATACCAATAACATTGATGTTATGAACACAGTGAGAAAATGGGGACTCTCTTTTAATGGGAATGGACCGCTAAACGAATTCCTAGAGACTATTGAAGAATTAGCTGACTGTTATAGAGTCGATTACAACCATCTCCTGCTACCACTGAATGAAATATTCAAAGACCGAGCACGAGAGTGGTGGCGATATAAAAGAAGCGAAGTTCACACATGGACGGACTTCCTAACAGCAGCAAAAAACTTTTTCCAACCTCTCAGACACTTACTCAGGCTAGAAGAAGAGATAATGCGGAGAAAACAAAATAATCGCGAACGCGCCAAAGATTATGTCCTCCACTTAATGACACTAATAAGACAGCAACCACATATGAAAAGCGAGCAGCAAATCGAACGAGCATACGAGGGACTACTCCCCGAATACCGATTGTACATCAGGCGCAACGATTTCAATAATCTCGATGAACTCATATCACAAGCTGAAGAATACGAGCACCTCAAAGGTGAGGAAGCAAGAATGGGTCGACATGCTAACCACTGCATCACGCCTTCCATAAACGATCAACGCTCACACTGCTCGTCCTGCCGACAAACAAGTCATCCTAGGGAAAAGTGTCAGACAAATAAATTGCTGTTCTGCTCCCACTGCGGGGAGAGGGGAATCCCATCTCGTGACTGCAAATGTCATCAAACGAGAAATAAATACACACCACACGTCCCTGCCCGATATTATATGCAGGTAGAATGCGGTGAATATACAATTAATGCCTTAATTGACACCGGAGCTTCTCTAACCTTCATGGGCGACGACCTTAGACACAAACTAGGGCATCCCAAAAAATCAAATCGTAGAGTAGAAATACCAATTTCATTAGCCAATGGAGAACCCGTTTCCGTCCGTAACTACGGAAAGTCAAAAATAAAACATACATGGCAGGATTAAACTAAGACTTAATACTCGGCATGGACTTCTTAGAAGTAATCGACATTAACATCATCGTTGGTGGGTACGAACTAAAACCGAGATCAGAAAATAACAATCTTGCTCTCTACTCCAATCAAAATGTAGAACACATTGTAACGAACTTTACTTTGCCGTATTCCGCGTTCCGATAGCAATATGCACACGTTGATCTCTGTGCATATTTTCCTTTGTTTTTGCGGTTTCTTCTTATTTCAATGATGTAGCAAGTCAAGAACTTGTTTGAAGTTCAAGGTTCCTCTCTTTTCTCTGTCTTTCTTTGTGTACTCGCATCTTATGTGCGTTGACGGAGTCGTTATATTTTCGCTATTTCTTTGTATATATTTCTTTGGTTTTGAGGTCTCTCTCCAATTCAACCATGTATAGTTTGTGTAGACAAGTCGTCTTTTCATTATCACGAAATCGCGTACTCGACGTATAGTGGAATCTGCTGCCAGGTGAGTTTTTGCTTATTGTTTATTGTATAAATGCCATTATTATTATACATCTATTTAAATTAACAACAGAAAATAGTAAACAATTGTCAACAACGCTGTGCATCATGGTATCAATGCCATTTGATAGTGATAACTCCTTATCGTCGAAATCAGGCCATCCCTCCTTACATCGGAGGATTTCAGGTTAGTTTTTGCGTTTTCCCTCATTGTACCGTGGGTATAGTATGTACTTCAACACTTGTATTAACATATTTTGCTAACGTTTCATCCCTTCCAGATTTTTATGGCGCTATATGTAACTGCTAGATCGGACCTCACCTGATTTTGGAGACTGTGTGCAATGGAGCCGTTCGGGTTCAATTCTTAGTTTTTAATTAAAACAAACATAATTATGTTTCCTTGTTCACGTAGGAGTTTATTGTTTGTTTTTGTACTTTGATTTAACCCTGTACGTTATAATTTTTAACATAACTGCGAGTAAAGTGTAAGAATTTAAAGTTACCAATCGATCGATGTACAGTTTCGTGTTCGGTAAACTTTTACAATTTTCCATACTGGTTCATGTGTTGGGCATCTTTTGTTGATGTTTTATACTCGCGATCACATATTTTCATTTGGCTCTTGTATTACTTTGTCGACTTTACTCCTTATGAAACTCTTTGAGTTCGCTGATATGTACGTGCGTGAATCACCATCGCGTTTTAGTTTTACAATAACTGGTGATATGAACTCGATGACGTAATACGGTCCTTCGAACTTAGGTGCTAACTTGGCCGCGAAGTTGTCGACAGCTTTCGACAAGTGATGTTGCTTTAGTAGGACCAATTTTCCGATGGAAGGCTTACAATGACGTCGCCGCAGGTTGTAGTGGTGTGCCTGGTTGTCAGCCGTTTGCTGCATATTCTGTCGCACTATCTGGTATACTTCTCTGAGCTTAGCCGCTTTTTTCTCTGCTCCGCTTTGTTCGTGGCCGGTGCCATTCGATAACTCGTCATATAGCAACTGCAACTCTCTTCCTTGCGTCAAAAATGCTGGGCTGTCACCTGTGCTTTCAGATACGCTACTGTTGATAGCAAGAGATATTTCAGGCAACATTTCATCCTACTTGAGGTGTTGGTTGTCAGCCAGTTGTGCGATCATTGTTTTAAGGGTTCTTATTTATTTATTTATTTTTTAGTACAAGAATACAGAGGATATAAAAATTACTAACAGCTATGAAATTGAGAATAAATTTTAATATTAGCTTAAAACTAAAGGTAGAAAACCAAAAAGGTAAAACAGAAAATGAAAGGAATACAATAGTAGTGTAGTAGAATAGAATAGTAGTGCTATAAGGAAGAAAAGAAATCAAGTGCGGCACGCTTGAAGCAATCAGCCCCTGAGAGGAGCTTTACAAACCTCGGCAAAGCGTTCCATAGCCTGATAGCATTGACAAAAAAGAACCGTGAAGAATTCAAATAGTTGAAGTTCCGGAAGAAATAATAAAAGTCCTCTGCGTGAATGCCCGAAATGTATCTTCTGAAACAGGTATACAGGAGTGCGAGTATAGATGATTTTGTGCAAAAATATACAATTCCTAACTTTAAGGTAGTCCTTGATATCACAGCCTAATAAAGAATGTCTAGTCTGGACTAAATGGTCAAAGTAACGCAGACCGAAAACATAGTGCAAACACAGTGCAGTCACTGATACAAATGTTAATAAACTCAATATTTCCGCTCGACGATTTAGATATCAATCTCGCATTTAGATTATTGCGGCAATAGATGGCCACTCCACCACCTCTTCTACCGGCCCTATCATTTCTAAATAAATTAAAGTTAGACATTCCTATGTAAAGATCGCTCAAATCACTGCGAAACCAAGTTTCAGAGACGCAAATCACATCCACTGAAGATTCCTCAAACACAGATTTGAAATAGTCAAACTTGCCACCATTCAAACTTCTTGCGTTGAAGTAGACAATATTGAGACCATTGTTCTGCTTGCACAGAACCTCAACTAATGTTCCATTGTCAACGCCAGCCAAACTCGATGAGAACGACGTCACTAGTAAAAACAAGAAAATATATGCTCAAACTCACCACAATTAGAGATCAAACAACGAAATGCACTAAAGAGAGACGAAGAGAACAGAGTACAGCAAGCCAAAAATACATGAAATAAAGGTAGAGTTTAAAGTATTCGTGAAGATGAGAAATGAGAGAAAGAAGACAGAAAATAAGATGAGAAGAATTCATATAAACTAAAGAAGAGAAAAACTAAAGAAATTTAAAAACTTATATGTATGTAAAAATGATGAAAAAAAAAATTAATATGTATACAAATTTCAAGTCGTTTTGTTAGTGAGAGAGTCCACATCATCGATACAGTTGACCACAACAGGGTTGCCATCAGCTTTGGATTTAACAAAGACTTTGCCTCCAAAAGTATAAGCAGCGTGAAGTTTACCTTAACGCCGCAATTGTGCCCCATGTTGCAAAACGCCGCGCTGAGATTTAGGTAAACTTTCATGAATGTGAACCTTTTCTAAACCTCCAAGTTCTAAATCTCGCAAGTTTACAGCACGGTGATGAGTCTTACAGTATGACGATAATGCACGGCCCAAAGCAGCACGATGACAAGGTGATGTTAGCCGCATAATGATAGATCCATGAGCATAACCCTTATTTCCAACACGAAACACATCACGCAAAGTGTCACAAGTAGGGTTAAAACCAACCACTTTGCCGATTTTATCGAACACTGAGCGTAGGTTCTCATTTTGAGAGGGTGGTACTCCAGAAACAACAAAATCAGTAGAAACTGCCTCTTTTTCACACGAAGTTATTCTCTTGTTCAGCAAAGAGAGATCAGTTTTAATAACAACGACGTCCGCAACAGCGGCATCAGCAACCTTCAATCTGTTCGACAAAGATTAATATTGGAAAACTCTCGCGAGACATCATCAAGTCTGTTCAAAATGCGCACCTCCCAATTACTAACAAGCTATTGAAATTGCTCTGCAATACTCTTCCGCAACTCCTCTAGTTTGTTGTCAAATTTAATCAAGAGAGGAGATTCTGCAACGGGACTCGACGAAGCAGCCCAAGTGCCAGCTGTGAGAGCACGGTGCCTGGTTAACCGCACACTTGTATTAGCGTTGTTGTTATCTTTGATGGAGTCTTTGGTTGACTTATTATTTCTTTTAGGCGAAGGCATTATAAATATAAAATTTAATAAAAATTTAAAAAAAGAAAAAATCGCGTATTGACAAAAACACTTCTGCCTATAACTGTACGAAAAAAAAATAGCGATAAACGAGTTGGATAAACGATGATTTGCAGACGCGATCACTAGCGGAAAAAAAACACGTCTACTCAGCACGCATAACGAACTTGATTTTAGAAAGATCTTGAAGCTTCGACTTGTAAACTGTGCGACGTTGTCTGACAGTAAGACTTTAGGTATTCCAAATCGTGCTAAGTTACGCTCTCGAAACGCCCGTTTCAGAAAGTCGGTTGAAGCTTTTCGCAGTGGTGACATTTCAGTCCATTTAGAGAATTTGTCAAAGAATACTAAGAGCATGCAATTCCCATGCTTCGTACGTGGCAGAGGTCCGACAAAGTCTGTACATAGAGTTTTCCATGGACCTTCGCTAATTCTTGATAGCATATATCCCGTTGGTTTCCGTTGACTGGATTTGTACTTTTGACAGGACTTGCAATTCCGAACATAACGTTTAACATCACGGAACATTCCGGGCCAGTAGTATCTTCCCGCAATCCTTGATATCGTTTTCCGTATTCCCCCGTGTGGCGCGCATGGACTGTCGTGGTTTTCCTGTAGGACTCGTTGTCGGTGATTCATGGCCACGCACAACTTCCATGGAATGTAGTCATCGCCGTTAAGTTGATGAGGAATATGCCGGTAAAGTTGACCGTCTTGTATGGTGTAATCGCTGTACTGCTGAGGGTTCTCTCGGATTTCCTTGATCTTTCTGTGTAACCATGAGCATGTTTTCTCGGTGTCTGTTGGATTCTCGGTGATAATTTTCCCTGCTGCTTCCGGTGGCTGTCCAACGTTCAGTTTTCCTTTTAGATATTACACATCAAACATGTATTGCTGTAGTTCCAGAGCCCACCTGGCGATACGTCCGGATGGAGTCTCTATAGAATTCAACCACTTCAGTGACAAGTAGTCGGTGACAACGGTGAACCGGAATCCTTCCAGATAAGGTCGCATTTTCCGAATGGCCCACACTATGGCCAACCATTCTTTCTCCGTCGGCGAGTAATTATGCTCGGCCTTGTTCAATCGACGGCTAGTTAATGCAATTACCTTCTCTTCGCCGTCGACGTCTTGAGTAAGGACGGCTCCCAAGCCATAATCACTAGCATCGGTCTGCAGTACGAATTTCCGGTCAAAGTCTGCACAAACAAGTACCGGTGCGGCCGTTAGTTTCTCCTTCAAAACTTCAAATGCCTTCTTCTGTGGTTCATCCCATTTCCAATGTTTGCCTTTCTTCAGTAGCGTTGTCAGTGGCTGGACGATGTCAGCAAAATTTGGTACAAACCGCCGGTACCACGAAGCTATTCCTAAGCAGCGCCGGAGTTCTCGTATGTTATGTGGTGGCTGTAGTAGTCGGATTGCAGCAATCTTGTCGGGATCAGTGTGACTGCCCTTGTCGCTGTTCATATGCCCTAGGTATTTCACTTCTCTCTTAAAGAACTCGCACTTGTCGATGTTTAGTTTCAGCTTGGCTTGACGTAAGCGATGGAACATTTCTTTGAGGTTCGTCAGGTGTTCCTCAAGGTTTGAACCAGTAACGATTATATCGTCCAGATAGGCGAATGCGTGTGGCTCCATATCGGGACTGATGACCTGATCTAGTGCACGTTGGAACGTTGCTGGGGCTGAATGCAATCCAAAAGGCATCACTCGCCACTGAAATAACCCACGCCCAGGCACTGTAAACGCGGTATATTGCTTGCTATCTTCTGCTGTCGGGATTTGCCAGTAGCCGTTCTTTAAATCGAGGCTACTTATATACTTAGCGTCGCGAAGTCTGTCTAGAATGTGTTGTATTCTTGGAATGGGATAAGCGTCGGATACGGACTTATCATTCAACTATCGATAGTCAATGCACAGCCGCCATTTCCCCGTCTTTTTCCGAACCAGCACTTTCGGCGCGCTGAACGGACTGGGAGCCGGTTCAATGCACTCGTTTCTTAGTAAGTGGTCGATTTCTTCGTTGATAACATTTTGCATAGCAGGATTCCGCGGAAAATATCGTTGTTTAATTGGACGGTCATCTTTCATGACAATCTTGTGTTCTGTGATGTTTCAAGGCCCCTGGATCTCTTTGAATTTTGCTAGTTCGTTCTTCAGAATTTCCTCGGCGTCTTCTATCGTTATTTCTCGGTTTTCCTGTATAGTGGTGAACCTGGTCATCTCTAATCGCGCTGTGACTTCTCCACCCAGATTCACGGTCTGCTTTCCACACGTAATGACAGTTTCCGATGCGCACAAGAAACCCATACCTAGTATGACGTCGTCTATGACTCCCGGCAGGATAATGAACTCTGTGACGCGAGTCTCGTCTCCTAGTGTTACACTAAGTGATATTTTCCCCAAGCTCGTTGTTCGGAAGTTGTCGGCCAGCCTTATGCTTGTTTCGACTGTAACGACTTCACTCGTCGCTTTGAACTCTTCTACCACGTTTCTGCTGAGAGGCGTCGACGCCATACGACTCAATTGTTTTTCTGAGTTCGTCGTTAGAGAGCTCATATACCCAGTCGACCGACAGAAGCAAGCCGCACAAAAAAGGAAATACTCCACCGGGCAATGGCGGTTTTAACAAAACCAAAGCTAAAAGCTGTACAGGTTGAGCTGCTCTAAACAAACACAGACCAGAATTGCGAACACAATGAACACCACAACCCCGGAAGACATTAACAAGACAAACACAAAAGCCTAAAAACCCAGCCCCATCAGCCAAACCAAAAATACAGCAGAAAAACGCAAGAACCACTGAGGAATGGTTAAAGCAAATCAAAATATCACCACAACATACACCGGAGCGACGATCGTTCACCATCCGAAGACCCGAGGGAATGGCAACCGTAATCGTTCAAGATGGGTGATCGTTCAAAATCAGCCACGACGGCATATGGCGGATTATCACCACAAACCCTAAGCACTCACAGAACAGGCCCTTTTAGAAAGGGTGCTGCTGTAGCGATATACACCAGCAATGCAATTACCAACACACAACAAATACATCGATTTACTTTACACATTCACATTGTTTTTTTCTTCAATATATATACAAAGTATTACAAACATTATATTAATTATAAGTAAAAGGAAAACTACAAAGAAAGGGGAAAAAACCACATTATTATTATATTTACAAATTATGATCTCATCAAGCAAAACTACTTCTATTACCAAATAAAATAAAACAAAATACCAAATATAAATATATAATATATATATAGGTATAAATAATATATAGAATAAGTCCTTCTTTTCCCCTCTTTTTTTTGTCAACCAAAATAGGGATAGACTGTAACAGGCAAAATTAATGCCATGTTACAATTCTTTTTATTATACACAAAACACTGCTTCCATATAAAAATCCCAACACGAGGGAAGCCGGTTCAAAACCGAACAGCGGCAATTTCTTTATATTCTTTTTTTTTATTCTTTAACTATGTTTTCTATTTTTTTATTGAAGCAGATTAATAGAAATAAATTATAAACAAATAAAAACATAGAAAAAGCATCATATTAAACAAACGACGAAATTCGCCAAGTACGGGTTTCGAAGGCACTAACATACGTCACACAAGCAAAAACATTTTATTCGCTTATGCTTTCCCGCTGATTCGAAATCAGAGGTTTGAATTCTTAAACAGTTTAACCATCACACCACGTATAAGATGCGCAAACTGCAAAGTATTTTGAGAGTTGGAAACCGATCAAAGTCGTTTGCAGTAGTTACAAAGCCTTTGTGTTTTTTGAATACCTTTCCCCTCCCCCTTCCAGGTCTTTCGGCTTAGGCCTCACTCACAGAACTAACAGTGGCTTTCGATTTCGGTCTCAGCGTTCAGAAATAACTGACGCTTTCGGCTTTGGCCTCAGTCACAGAACTAACAGTGGCTTTCGACTTCGGTCTCAGCGTTCAGAAGTAACTGACGCTTTCGGCCTCGGCCTAAGTCACAGAACTAACAGCGCTCTCCGTTGTGCAAAAATAATTGTACAACAACTAGGTAGGACACCTACACAAGGTACAAACTCGTATATATAAGATATATAAGATAAACTATAATTATAGCTGCTTAACTATTTCTGTGCGTTGCAAACAGCGGTACTAAGTGCGTTTACTCTCAAAATTTAGGTGTAGGGTATAAAAATATATTACAATACTGGGTGGATGGGTAAACAGGAGGCGTGGCCCGCCCATTTTTTTCCCAACAGAATATTGTTGGTTCACAAACTACAATATTATGTACACCATTATTCAGGGAACTTATATACTTTTCAATACAATCCATGTAAAACCCTCCATGACCTATGTAAACTAAAAGTGGGCGGATCACGCCTATATTTGGCATATTAACTGGAAGCATTAGTCTAAACCTACATACATATAAAATTTTCTTGTCTTCTCTCAAAAAGTGATGCTGATATGGCCTTTTTTAATAGGCAAAACAGAGGTACCTGCACTCTCGATATAAAAAGTAGGCGTGGTCCTTGGGCGATTTTGCCCATTTTCAACACGAAACACCTCAACATAGCGAATATTTTTGCCAAATTTCATTTTGAAATCTTAATCCGTTCTCATGTGATCGTGATTTCAACGGACAGTTCTATCTTGTCTAGTTCTATGCGTTACACACTCCGGTAGAAAGTGAATATATCCTCAACCTTAAGGTGTAGGGTATAAAAAGACTAAGTGCACGTCTTCGCGAAAGTCTTGACAATTAAAAATTGTTAAGCAAATAAAATAAAATAATAAAAATTAAAAACACAATAAACAACGTCCGAGCTGAACTCTTTACAGAGTAAGTGCTAGACTGTCGCGAAGACAGTCGTGAGTAATTCGGAAATACGTTATATGTTAGAGGGTTGCGAGACCCCTTTAAAAAACCCTGTACAGAGTGAGTTTTATCCTAGTCTAAGAAGCAAAACTCGTTGTAACACATAGAATCTGTAATTTGAACAGTAGTTATTAGAGTAAAAATTTTATAATAAAACGTGTTATAATAAATGAAATAATTGAAAAAAAGCTAGTGTTACTTATTGACTGGACTTATAGTAAGACGTTTGAGTTACAACATTGTGATAATAATAATCCAAACAAAGCAACGCAATATATCCTGTTGGAACCAGGATATGTGGAAAAGGATTCACATCGTCTTCTGTAACGATGCTTTTCCTCTCTCGCCTGGATATCATTCAGTCCATTCCAAGGTTTCGTCCAGTTATTTTTGGTTTGAACGCAATACACCGATTTCGATAGTAACAACTTTATTTAATAAATCTTGACAGTAGTTACAGTAGTTTGAAATATGCTTATAGATACGTTTTGGCTAAGATAAGTTTTATTTAACAAGTTTACAATCATTAGGTTGGAATAGAGATTATGATTAAAAGCCTAAAACAGAGTTTATGATCATTAGGCTGAAACAGAGTTTATGATTAAGAGCCTGAAACAGAGTTTATGATCATTAGGCTAAAACAGAGGCTATGATTAAGTTGCATGTCGATTATTTGGTTACCTTACGAATCTGTGCTGAAAAGAGACTTTGATTAGTGTGTGTGTACTGCCGCGGCGTATAAACCCAACAGACCAACAGGGCTTTGTAACTATGTAGTTACGTTTGGAAGAAACGACGTTTCTTATGTTTCTTACCCGATTCAAGCATCCACGATGCTGCAGCTGATGTTGTAGATTTACGACGCGGCGGCGTAGATTCGGCGACGTAGATGTGACGTCGACTGCGGCGCTGACTGAGACGTTGACTGCGGCGCTGACTGAGACGTTGACTGCGGCGTCGACTGAGACGTTGACTGCGGCGTCGACTGAGACGTTGACGGAGACGTTAACTGCGGCCTTGACTGCGACGTCGGCTGAGACGCTGACTACGAGTCCTTGCGATGCCGACTTGAGTTCCTTGTGATGCTGAATGTCTTCAGGTGTGGTTTCGAGATGACTCTCCACGGGTGTGGCTTCTCAACGACTGTTCACTGGTGTGGTTCCTCAACAACTGTCCACGGGTGTCGTTTCTAAACGACTGTCCTGATGCATTGAGTGCGCGCTCTTTTATACTCTGCTCCTCGTTCTATGATGAGCTTTAAAGCTTTCTCCAAACTTCGGACTTGTTCGCTGGAAATGATGCGACATGTTCGTCGCTTCCAGTATTTACGAGCTATTCAGCAAACTCGTTTCACTAGTTTTCTCTATTCACTTTGCGAAAACGAGTTTGCTGTACTTTGTCCTTGACTTTGATACTGAGTTCACGTCTTCGTATGAACGTTAAATTTTATCAGTAAAATTTATCGTTACATTTCCCCCTTGTTTTGAGAGGGCCTGGCGGAGGACTGCTGTAATGAATGCTGCGCCGGCATGGATTCTTCGCTCATTAAAATGCTTTATTTGTTTCCAATTTTTTTAGTTTTGTTCATTAATTGAAATTTAATCTTAAATTTTTTAATTTTCCTTATTTGCTTATTTTTACATGTTCGTTTTTCCAATTGGTTAAATCTTTGCTTTTTGATTAGATTTTAAATTCATTTTAGTTCAGTTAAATTAATCACCGTTCTCTGAATCTAGTTCTGTGTTTGTTCTAATCTTTACTTTAACATAGTATTTTTTTTTTTTTTGGTTTATTAAATTCATTTTTCATTTCCATTAATTCCAATTGGATTACTTTCTTATTTCTTGTTCTTGCTTAAATCTTTGCTCTAATATATATATATTTTTTTCTTATACTATAACCTTCACTCTAATGTTGTTTTCTTTCCTGACTTAATAACTTTGGTTTTCATTTGCATTAGTTTACATTTCATATATATGTACATATTTATTTTTATACCCTACACCTTAAGGTTGAGGGTATATTCACTTTCTACCGGAGTGTGTAACGCATAGAACTAGACAAGATAGGTATGGAAAAGTATATATATTCTTGATCAGCATCACCACCAAAATTGAAATAACGATGTCTGTCCGTCTGTCTGTCTGTCTGTCCGTTGAAATCACGATCACAGGAGAACGGATTAAGATTTCAAAATAAAATTTGGCAAAAATATTCGTTGCTATGTTGGGGTGTTTCGTATTGGAAATGGGCAAAATCGCCCAAGGACAACGCCTACTTTTTATATCGAGAGTGCAGGTACCTCTGTTTTGCCTATTAAAAAAGGCCATATCAGCATCACATTTTGCGAGAAGACAAGAAAATTTTATATGTAGGTTTAGACTAATGCTTCCAGTTAATATGCCAAATATGGGCGTGATCCGCCTACTTTTAGTTTACATAGGTCATGAAGGGTTTTACATGGATTGTATTGAAAAGTATATTAGTTTCCTGAAAAATGGTGTACATAATATTGTAGTTTGTGAACCAATAATATACTGTTGGGAAAAAATGGACGGGCCACGCCTCCTTTTTACCCATCCACCCAGTATTGCAATATATTTTTATACCCTACACCTAAATTTTGAGACTAAACGCACTTAGTACCGGTGTTTGTAACGCACAGAAATAGTTAAGCAGCTATCATTATAGTTTATCTTATATATCATATATACGAGTATATATGCAGCTTTAAGGTGTAGGGTTACCTTTACTAGTTATTATGTATATTTCTACTCGAATTTTTTCTTTTCTCTTTTTTGTTTCTTATCTTTGTTTGTGTATCGTTAAATTTACTGCGTTTAAAATGTTCTTTAAAATGAATGAAAATGGTACGTCTGTATCGTTATTCTGGCGATGTCAGGTGCTCGATGTTTACAGTGCCGCTCCGTGATATGGTGATTTTCTATCTCGTTGAGTTTCGTAATACATTAGCACACTATTTTTTTTTTTTTTGTGCTTGAATTTCCATTGTCGTGTATGGCGAGGGGAAAGATTCCGTTCTATTCTTTGGTCAACCAGGAATGCAGGGCTGAAGTCCTCGTCTCTGACCTGCAAGAGTATATAGCGAGCATTACCTATGGTAGGCTTTTTTCCCATTTGCGTTGTTCTCCGGCTTTTAGCTGTGCGATCATAGTCTTCATAGTCTTGTTGACGCGTTCCGTGGGATTTTCTTTTGGTGTATAAGGCAAGAAAAGGTGTCTGCAAGAAAATCTTTGAAGTTTTTACTTTTAAACTGCTTTCAGTTGTTGGTGACGAGAACTTTAGGCACGCCAAATCTTGCTAGAATCCGCTCCCGAAATCCTTTTAGTAAGTTATTGCCAGTGGCTTTCCGAAGTGGTATTATTTCAGTCCAATTCGTGAACTTGTCGAAGAATATTAATAATGAAGTATTTCCATGTACGGAGCGTGGCAGTGTGCCGATGAAATCGGTACACACGATTGCCCAGGGCCGCTCTGCTAGCTGCGTCAACATCTTACCTGCTTACTGTCGTTGTTGTGTTTTATACCGCTGACATAAGTCGCAACGGCGGACGTAGAGGCTAATATCGCGCATCGTACCTGGGCAATAGTAGTGATTCATAATTCGTGCTGTTGTTTTTCGGATTCCTATGTGAGCTGCAGTCGGGGTGTCGTGATTCTCGGGCAGAACGCGTGCGCGCAGGTATGCAGGAACGCAGAGTTTCCAAGGTGCGTTGTCATCGTTGCCAAGTTGATTTTAGATGTGTCTGTACAGCTGGCTTCTCTCTAATTTCATATAGTCGTCTTTCGGTCCATAAGCATGTTGGTTGGGTCATGCTGTCTCCTACGGCGTTGGCGATGGCGTTCGATGGTTGACGGGAAAGGGCGTTAGCGACAACGTTTATTTTTCCTTTTCGATACTTGATGTCAAAGTTAAACTACTGTAATTTCAACGCCCAGCGACCAATGCGTTCTGACGGACTCTCGATGCTGTTGAGCCATTTGAGCGATAGGTGGTCCGTCACCACTGTGAACTTGTAGCCTTTGAGATAGCACTCCATATTCCGAATTCCCCATATGATGGCCAAGCATTCCTTCTCGGTTGCTGAATAGTTTCTTTCCGCCTGGTTCAACCTGCGACTCGCATATGCTATCATTTTCTCTGCTTCATCGATCTCTTGCGTGAGCACGACTCCTAGTCCAACGTCGCTGGCGTCAGTTTGAAGCGTGAATGGCTTCGTAAAATCTGGACACGTGAGTATTGGGGCACTTATCAGCGATTTCTTGAGATTTTCAAACGCCTCCTCTTGTTCGGACTGCCACTTCCAGTGTTTCCCTTTCTTCAGCAGATTGCTCATTGGATGAACTATCGTTGCAAACTCGGGTAAAAAGCGTCTGTACCATGATGCAATTCCCAAGCATCGTCGTATTTCACGTAGATTCTACGGTGCATCTATCGCCGCGATCTTGTCCGGGTCGGTTTGAATGCCATGTTCACTTAGCACATGTTCCAAGTATTTTGTTTCCTTCTGGAAAAACTCGCATTTGTCTACATTGAGTTTCGCGTTCCGTAAGCGTCTAAAAACCTCTTTGAGATGCAGCATGTGTTCCTCCTTTGTTGCGCATGTTACGATTATGTCGTCCAAGTAGGCGAAGGCGTTGGGCTCCAATTCTGGGCCGATCATCTTATCGAGAGCTCGTTGAAACGTCGCGGGGGCAGAGTGGAGTCCAAACGGCATGAACTTCCACTGAAAGAGACCTCGGCCGGGAACGGTGAAGGCTGTGTAGGGTTTACTGCTTTCCTCCATCGGAATCTGCCAATAACCATTTTTTAAGTCAAGCGTACTGATAAATCTTGCGTTGCTGAGTCGGTCAAGTATGTGTTGAATGCGCGGCAACGGGTAAGCGTCCAGTCTCTATCGAGAGTTCAATTGGCGGTAATCTATACATAGACGCCAAGTGGCTGTCTTTTTCTATACTAAGACGATCGGAGCGCTGAAGCCGCTTGTCTATGGTTCAATGCATACCTTTTGGATTAATTCGTCCACCTCTTTATGAATAACTTCCTGCATCGCTGGATTCCGAGGCACGTAGCGCTGTTTGATTGGTTTGTCGTCTATCATCGTGGTTCTATGGGATGTAATCTTCGTTGGACCTTCTAGTCTCTCAAATATCTGTAATTCCTTCCGCAGGGTGGTTTCTGTGTCGTCGGATGTATGCTGATTATCCTTGTCGCCACTTTCGCTGTCGGGGCATGTATTGATTGCCATTGTCTCCGATGGTTGGTGACCATCTCGAAAGTTCAAAGTGAACCCTCCGCAAGTCAAGCTGGCTCCAACGTTTGCAAGGAAATCCATTCCTAGGAGTAAGTCGTCCACTGCACCTGGAAGGATAAGAAACATGGTACGATTCGTGTCCTGCCCTAAACTGAGTAGCGTGTCAAGATAATGCGTCACTGTTCCCTGTGAACCATCGGCCATCCGTATGTATCGCGGAGCCTT
Organism: Thecophora atra; assembly: GCA_937620795.1. Lineage (NCBI taxonomy): Eukaryota > Metazoa > Arthropoda > Insecta > Diptera > Conopidae > Thecophora > Thecophora atra. The sequence goes on along the minus strand of OW569398.1, from coordinate 27,869,904 downwards.
GAGCGGTTTTCCGTCTATTACTAGGGACTGCTCCATTCGAGTGCTGACAAAGCTACGTGTTGCTCCAGTGTCCACTGTTGCATCCACCCATCGTCCTTCAACCTTGATCTTTGCTATCAGTTGGCCCTTATGACAGCGTACCACTTCTAATTTTTCCGAGAGGATGTCTGCCCTGGTCCCGCTGAGTCTCGGATCTGGCGGGGGCGCTCTGGGATCACTGGGACGGTGATAGCAGCAATCGATGCTCCGAACTCCTAGTCTTCCGCACGCCAACAAAACAACCGTTGCGGATTTCTGCAGCTTTTCTGGTGGTGACCATCTTGGCACGCCGTGTTGGTGTTGATGGGTCGTACTTCAGGTTGCGTGATTTCCATGTGCCTCTCGTTGTGTACTCTGATCGTTGATGGCGTGTTTTCGTAACGTAATCTTTGTGGGGGTTGTCGAGGTTCATCATATGGCCGACTGCTCTGGCGCATCGTCTCGTCTGTCTTCCCTTGCATACATTCTAAGTCCTCCGCTAGGCTGACTAATTCGACGAGGCTCCAGTATCCACTGTTGCATCCACCCATCCTCTTCAACCTTGATCTTTGCTATCAGTTGGCCCTTATGGCAGCGTAAAACTTCTAATTTTTCCGAGAGGAAGTCTGCCCTGGTCCTGCTGAGTCTCGGATCTCGCGGGGGCGCTCGTCGTTTCCCTGGTGGTTCTCGTGTCTTCCACTGGCACGGTGACAGCAGCAATCGATGCTCCGAACTCCTAGTCTTCCGTACGGCCAACAAAACAACCGTTGCGGATTTCGGCAGCTTTTCTGGTGGTGACTATCTTGGACGTAGTGGCGGTACGCGGTGCTGGTGTTGATGGGTCGTACTTCAGGTTGCGTGATTTCCATGTGCCTCTCGTTGTGTACTCTGTTCGTTGATGGCCTGTTTTCGTAACGTACTCTAGGTAGGGGGTTGACGAGGTTCATCATATGGCCGACTGCTCTGGCGCATCATCTCGTCTGGTTTCCCTTGGATACATTCTAAGTCCTCCGCTAGGCTGACTAATTCGTCGAGTCTCGAAAAGTCCCTCCTCTTTATATACAGTTGAAATTCATGGCGCGAATTTCGAAACACCCGTTCTAGTTTTTGCGCCTCTGTGAAGTTCGCTGTTCGCATAAGATCGCAGATGTCCAATACAAAGTCTTTGAAAGTTCCCGCTGTCGCTGCATGCACATTCGAATTCGGTCCTCTATTTGTTCGAAGTACCTGCTCGATAAGAAGAATTTAAGAAACCCGATCGCGAAGTAGTTCCGGCATCATCTGCGGTAAATTGTCTATGTGTATCCGGTAAACTCCTGTCAATTATTCGACCCTTTCAATATAAAGTAAGGGGTTCTTGCCACCGTCGTATCGGACGTTCCATTTTCGAACTTTGTCTATGATGCTTGCTGGGTCCATCGCCATTTCGCGTGTTCTCGTGTATATCAGATTCCGCCTGAGTTCGGTGAGTATGTGTTCGCTAGCTGTAGGTATCAATAGGTGAAATTCGTTTTCACCAAGCTTAGGTGAAGCCGATCTAGTCTGTGTCTCTAACTCGCTGCCTCTAACTCCAGCCAGCGCGCGTGTATCACAGGATCCTTCTCAGCTGCTATTACGAAGGCGACGAACTGCTTTCTTAGATCATCGGCGGTTCCTGTTTTGTCTAATTCGAACTCCTTGGCGTATTCGATCAGTTCGTCTTTTCGCAGTGTGTATTTCCATGAACGCTTCGACATTTTATTAGATTCTTGTTAAATTCTAAGCTGTTAAAAATTCGGTGTATTAAGTCCCTGCTCGGGCGCCACTGTAACGATGCTTTTCCTCTCTCGCCTGGATATCACTCAGTCCAGTCCAAGGTATTTTCCAGTTATTTATTGGTTTCGATTTCGATACTAAGAACTTTATTTAATAAATCTTGAGTTTATAATCATTAGGCTGAAACATAGTTTATGATTAAGAGCCTGAAACAGAGTTTACGGTCATTAGGGTGAAACAGAGGTTATGATTAAGTTGCATGTCGATTATTTGGTTATCTTACGAATCTGTGCTGAAAAGAGACTTTGATTAGTGTGTGTGCACTGTCGCGGAGTATAAACCCAACAGACCGACAGGGCTTGAAATATAGATAGCCGCGGAGTATAAACCCACAGACCGACTGTCCACTGTCGCGGAGTATAAACCCAACAGACCGACAGGGCTTGAAATATAGATAGCCGCGTAGTATAAACCCACAGACCGACTGTCCACTGTTGCGGAGTATAAACCCAACAGACCGACAGGGCTTGAAATATAGATAGCCGCGGAGTGTATAGCCACAGACCGACTGTCCACTGTCGCGGAGTATAAACTCAACAGACCGACAGGGCTTGAAATATAGATAGCCGCGGAGTATAAACCCACAGACCGACTGTCCACTGTCGCGGAGTATAAACCCAACAGACCGACAGGGCTTGAAATATAGATAGCCGCGGAGTATAAACCCAAAGACCGTCTGTCCACTGTCGCGGAGTATAAACCCAACAGACCGACAGGGCTTGAAATATAGATAGCCGCGGAGTATAAACCCACAGACAGACTGTCCACTGTCGCGGCGTATAAACCCAACAGACCGACAGGACTTTGTAACTATGTAGTTACGTTTGGAAAAAACGACGTTTCTTATGTTTCTTACCCGATTCAAGCATCCACGATGCTGCAGCTGATGTTTTAGATTTAAGACGCGGCGGCGTAGATGCGGCGGCGTAGATTCAGCGACGTAGATGTGACGGCGGTGGTAAGCATTGGTAAAAGATGTAGGGTGAGATTATGCGAATACAGTCCCTAAGGGACCGCCAGCCTCTAACTCATCAGGACCGCAGTACGTGGTGAGGAGCCACACCCTGCCCGAGGTGCCACTGTTTGTACAGAATACTGTGGATCTAGACGTGGATGTCGATAAAACTCCCCCCTTAAAGCAAGGTGTCATGCGACCCGTGCCTGTGTTTGGTTCGCAGCCAGGGGGTAATACCGGCTGTGTTCTAACGGAGCCTCATCGATACCTGGCCGCCTCGATGAGTAATTACGGCCTTACCATGCTAATGGGGGCTATGGCATGGCGGACCTCCTCTCCCCCACACTCGTGGGAATTATATGGAAGGAAAAAATAAAAAAAAACCAACAAAACAAATTTTGCGGGACTCAACCGCACCTACACTGGTGAATCAGGCTGACAATACTATTTCCCAGGCGTCCACTTCGGACAGTAACTCAACGAGGAGGCCCTTCCTTACAGGGAGGAGAGCTACTCCTCTAGGGAGTAGGCTACTGGTTGGCGGCGGAAGTCAGGGGCCCGCGACCAGTGGACAACTTGAGCAAGCCACCAATCCCAAACCTAAAACTGAGGAAACCAATACTCAGGGAAAATTTGGGCTTAAGGAGGCAAGGAAATCAACTGGCTTCAGTGGGGCGGGCTGCAGGTGGTATATTAAACACACAAAATAACAAACATGCAGGTCTCTCCCACGACGAAGCCGTTGAAAAGGTCAAGTGCAGACCTAATGCTGCTCCTGCAACTCAAAAGAGAGGACCGTCGGAGATCTCGCCTTCTGTGGAGGTGGAGGTTAAACGACCAAAGGTGAGCAGCAAGAAGGCTCCCGCTGTACCGCCGGCTAAGAGAACCATATCTTATGCCGGGGCCATTAAGGGCATCAAAATGGCGATACTGCCGAAGTCGTTTCCGGAGAAAATACTCACTCGTGAGGAACTCGGAACGATTGAGGAGGCGCTAGTGTCCGAAATGGTAAAGGGTTGGAGAACCAAAATCCAATTCGACGGTATTCACTTTCGTCCAGGATTCATACTGGTCGACTGTGCGGGAGAGGGCACTAGGGAGTGGCTACAATCCACGATACCTAAGTTGCCTGGTTGGGACGGTGTGGAGCTGACCACATGCATGGGTGACGAAATACCATGCATACAATTGGCTACGGCTTTTCTACCGAAAGCGGCGGGTAAGGAGACCGCATCATTGCTGCAGCTTATTGTAGCCCAGAATGAAGGCCTCCAGACTAAGCTCTGGAGAGTCTTCAAATCCAAGGACGAGGGTCATGGGAAATTAATGACCATAGGAATGGATAAAGGGTCGGCAGAGGCAATCAAGGCCAACAACTGCACCATTCGGTACAGGTTTGGTTGCGTGTCGATCCACTTCCATAAGGCGAGGGACGAAAAACCCGCTACGGATACATCAGCCGGGGCCAATACGGCAGAAATACCAGCTGATGTTGCTACACAAGTAGCAGTAGAAATGGCGGAAAGCCAATCAGTGGCAGAGGTAGATCTACTACCTCACGAAAGTGAGGGTATTGATCAGGACCTTGCCACAATGGAAATTGATGAAGAAGCCCTGTTAGAGGATAGTGACTCTACTCTAACAGGAGGCGATCTATAGAGGCAGGGATGAACAGCACCAAAATTGCCCAGTTGAATCTCCACCATGCGAGAGCCGCCTCGGCTAATATCGCAAGGGTAATGGTCAAGGAGCAACTTGACATGGTGCTGCTGCAGGAGCCCTGGGCCTACAAGGGGAAAATTCTGGGACTGTCGGGTAACTACACGCAGGTAATATATGATAAATGCATCGCTGTCCCACGTGCGGCGATACTGCGTAAGAAAAGTACTAATTATATTTGTCTTTCAGAATTCCTAACCAGGGACTTAGTGGCAATTGAGCTGCCAGTGAAGACTGGGATGGGAACAAAAACTGTCGTCGTTGCCTCCGCATACATGCCGGGAGACGAGCTACGGGTAGTTGGAGAAACCGTGGTCAGTCTAGTGGAATACTGCTGCCGCAGGAAGATCCCACTAATACTAGGGTGCGACTGCAATGCGCACAGTGAAGCGTGGGGAAGCACCAACAACAATGTTAGAGGTGAGCATTTACTTGAATATATTATGCAAGAAAATTTAGTTATACATAATGTGGGGAGCATACCAACGTTTGTAACTAGAATAAGGCAGGAGGTACTAGATATTACGTTAGGCAACAGACTTACGGAACAAATGGTACAAAATTGGATCGTTTCTAACGAACCATCATTATCTGATCATAGGATAATAAGGTTTGAAATTAAAGGCTTTCCCACTAAGAGAAAGACTATTCTGAATCCTAGACGAACGAACTGGGAGACATTCAATGAATACTTAAGAGATAATCTGGCACGTCTTGAGTTCAATAGGAAAATCAAAACGGTGGCAGAACTTGAAACGGCGGTGAGAGGGTTCCAACAAGCAATTACTACCTCATATGAGTCCAGCTGCCCAAGTAGGGAAATTAAACTGGGGAAGGAGGTACCTTGGTGGAACTCAAAATTAACAAATTTGAGGAAAGAGGTTCGTAGGCTGTTCAACAGGGCCAAAAATACCGGGGAGTGGGCAGAATACACTACGGCACTCACTAACTACAATAAAGAAATTAGAGCAGCAAAACGGGCAAATTTCCGTGAATTCTGCGAAAATATTACGGAAACAGCTGAGGCCTCTAGACTGCACAAAATTCTGTCAAAGAGCGCCAGTATATCCATATCTCTCAAAAAAGAGTCTGGAGACTTTACCGAAAGTGAGGAGGAGAGGGCTGACCTCCTACTAAAAACTCACTTTCCTGGCTCAGTCATAGAAAAGGACGTGGAGACTATCCGTCAGCACAGGCCTACAAGAGAGGAATGGCTACTTGCAGGGAAACTGTGCTCCCAAGATAGAGTAAGGTGGGCGATTGGGACGTTTAAACCATATAAATCGCCAGGCTATGATAATATATACCCAATACTTCTGCAGAAGGGAGGGGATATTATCATAACAAAAATGGCTACAATTTTAAAAAGTAGCCTAGCTCTGGGATACATACCAGCAGCCTGGAGGCAAGCAAAGGTTGTGTTTTTACCGAAAGTAGGAAAGAAGGATCCCTTTCTTCCAAAATCCTTTCGTCCAATCTGTTTGACCTCCTTTATGTTGAAAACCCTGGAAAAGATAATTGGTAATTTTCTACGAAATGATGAAAAAAGCAAGCTTCAGCTTCATCCGCGTCAGCATGCATACAGAGCAGGGAAGTCAACGGAAACCGCTCTGTACCAACTGACAGAGGAAATAGGAAGCTGTATAGATAACAAGGAAACTGCCCTCTGTGCCTTTTTAGACATAGAAGGAGCTTTTGACAATACATCACATGTTGCGGTTAAAGAGGATCTTAATCACAAAGGGGTTAACAATACCCTTGTATCATGGATAGCTGAAATGCTAAGGACAAGGAAAGTAACTACTGATGTAGGAAACAAACATGTACAGGTGAGCACTACGAGAGGATGCCCACAGGGAGGGGTACTGTCACCATTACTGTGGAGCATTGTGCTGGATGAACTCTTGTACCGCCTGACGGAGGCAGGCCTATACTGTCAAGGGTATGCCGACGATATAGTGATACTATGTCGTGGAAGATTCGAAGAAGTTCTCCCTGGTAGAATACAACAGGGACTAAGAATAACCAGTCAATGGTGCAAGAAGGTGGGGCTTAGACTTAATCCAAGCAAAACTACAATTGTGCCATTCACTAGAAAATATAAGCTAAGAACTCTCAACCCAATACCAATGGATGGAGTGGAAATAACTTATATGAAAGAGGTTAAGTACTTAGGGGTTATCTTAGACCAAAGGCTTAATTGGAGGCCGCACGTTGATGCAACAGTCAACCGGGCAACAAGAGCTTTGATGACCTGCAGATCCATCGCAGGGAAAAGATGGGGCTGTACACCGTCAATTATGCGATGGATTTATGTAGTGATAATAAGGCCGATCATCACATATGGAGCTATAGTCTGGGCAGCCAGGACAAATCAAATTACAACACAAAAAACCCTAAATAGGGTACAAAGACTGGCTTGCATATGTATAACCGGATCTATGCGTACCTGCCCCACACTACCGATGGAAGTCCTATTGGAACTTACACCACTGCACCTGCATATTCAAATGCAGGCTAAGAGGGCGTACTATAGGGTACATTCGGGTACGGGCGATACCATTGCGAGATCCGGTAGGGGAAGCCGAAAGTTCACTCAAAACTTCCCGGAGTATCTCCTTCCACAGGATAAAATGCAGCCTAGATTCAGCTTTACAAAATCCTTTAAGACTGAACTAAGCAATAAGAAAGAATGGAAAGGACTGACGGATACGTATACCATGGATAAATCTATGATAACGTGGTATACGGACGGGTCCTTAATGAGTTGCGGCGCCGGGGCTGGTGTCTACGGTCCCAGAACAAAATACTCGGAGCCGATGGGTGTGTATGCAAGCATCTTTCAAGCTGAGATAATCGCAATTGATAGATGTGCGAAATTCAATCTAGACAGGAATTTCGAGAAAAAAAGCATTGCCATCTTAACCGATAGTCAAGCTGCAATCAAGGCATTAAGTTCATACCATATAAACTCCAAGGTTGTATGGGAATGCCTTGAAAAACTGAATCTGCTCGGAGCAAAAAACAAATTACACCTACTATGGCTACCAGGGCATGTAGGGATTAAGGGCAACGAAGAAGCAGATCGCCTGGCTAGAGAGGGAGCCAATACCTCACTAGTAGGTCCTGAACCATGTTGTGGAATTGCGCCCAACATAGTGCATCAAAAGCTGAGAATCGAAGAGGACGAACTCAGAAGGGAATACTGGAACAATCAGACAGGTCTGGAGCATTCCAAAAAAGCTTTAGGAGCATATAACCTAGTGCGATTTAGAGAATGCATGAAATTACCAAGAAACCAGCTACGAATAGTTACTGGGTTTACGGGTCACTGTAGGCTGAGGAAACACCTACATACTATAGGGATGATTGATGACCAGCCGTGTAGATTCTGTATGGGAGACAAAGAAACCCCAATACATATACTAACTTCGTGTGCTGCGCTTGTGTCTTCAAGACTGGCCATATTTGAAACAGTCTACATGAGTGAGCAGGCCATTAGATCCGTAAAACTGAGGAAAATTATCACTTTTCTAGAACGGATAGGGCTACTACAGGAACTGTGAGCTCGGGCAGGAGGCACAATAGACCTATAGGTCGCAGTGCACCACTCCAATACAATAATAATAATAATAATAATGTGACGGCGGCGACGTCTACTAAGACGTCGACTGCGGCGTCGACTGAGACGTTGACTGCGGCGTCGAGTGAGACGTTGACTGCGGCGTCAACTGAGACGTTGATTGCGGCGTCGACTGAGACGTCGACCGAGACGTTAACTGCGGCGTCGAATGAGACGTTGACTGCGACGTTGACTGCGACGTCGGCTGAGACGCTGACTACGAGTCCTTGCGATGCCGACTTGAGTTCCTTGTGATGCTGAATGTCTTCAGGTGTGGTTTCTCAACGACTGTCTACTGGTGTGGTTCCTCAACAACTGTCCACGGGTGTGGTTTCTAAACGACTAACCCGATGCACTGAGTGCGCGCTCTTTTATACTCTGCTCCTCGTTCTGTGATGAGCTTTAAAGCTTTCTCCGAACTTCGGACTTGTTCGCTGGAAATGATGCCCCATGTTCGTCGCTTCCAGTGTTTACGAGCTATTCAGCAAACTCGTTTGACTAGTTTTCTCTATTCACTTTACGAAAACGAGTTTGCTGCGCTTTGTCCTTGACTTTGATACTGAGTTAACGTCTTCGTATGAACGTTAAATTTTAACAGTAAAATTTTTCGTTACACTTTTAATCTTCGTGGTAAGAGACTACAACAAATTGTAAAAACAACAAAAAGGTCATTCTAAAATACCAATCATCAAAATATCATTTCCCTTCAACACCGCGTTTAAATTGTATTTAATAAGTGCGTAAGGAGCAAATTGAATAAAAAAGACCAAAATGCTCAGAAACTGTTAATGTAAAAATTCGTAAAATGTTCAGAAGCACAAAAATCATAAACAGAAACAGCCCCTCAATTCTTTCCTTCCTCTGAACAAAAATCACAGAGGCACACATTATTATTTTAAAGGTCATAAAACCTAAAATTGAAAAATTCTGCTTGCTGCCTGCGCGGACCATTGGAAATTGTTATTGTAAAAGAAGAAAAAAATTTTGTCGGTTTTCTCATTCGGCATTTTTTTTCAGGAATTTTTTAAAACAACGAGTAGAATCTTATGTAGTCTCTTTATGTATATATCCTATTTGCAATTTGTTTTTATACCCTACACCTTAAGGTTGAGTGAATATTCACTTTCTACCGGAGTGTGTAACGCATAGAACTAGACAAGATAGGTATGGAAAAGTATATATATTCTTGATCAGCATCACCACCAAAATTGAAATAACGATGTCTGTCCGTCTGTCTGTCTGTCCGTCTGTCTGTCTGTCTGTCTGTCCGTTGAAATCACGATCACAGGAGAACGGATTAAGATTTCAAAATGAAATTTGGCAAAAATATTCGTTGCTATGTTGGGGTGTTTCCTATTGAAAATGGGCAAAATCCCCCAAGGACCACGCCTACTTTTTATATCGAGAGTGCAGGTACCTCTGTTTTGCCTATTAAAAAAGGCCATATCAAGAAGCCAAAAAAATTTTATATGTAGGTTTAGACTAATGCTTCCAGTTAATATGCCAAATATGGGCGTGATCCGCCCACTTTTAGTTTACATAGGTCATGGAGAGTTTAAAATGGATTGTATTGAAAAGTATATAAGTTTCCTGAATAATGGTGTATGTATACTATATATAATATAGTACCGGTGTTTGCAACGCACAGAAATAGTTAAGCAGCTATAATTATAGGTTATCTTATATATACGAGTATATATGCAGCTTTAAGGTGTAGGGTATTTCGGCTACAGCCCGGCTGTAGACAACACCTTTACTAGTTTATATTTCAGCGTCAATTCTCCAAACTTAAACGGTGGTTTAATAATGAAATTTTGATATTGATTATTGCTGAAAGTGACAATTCTTTTACTATAAACTCATTTAAATTTCCCTTAAAGCCTTGCACATCCAAGCGAACAAATTCCATTTCCCTTTTGCCTTACACAACTTTTTTAATTTCTCCAGTTATAGGAATATTTTCATCCAATTTATGGTCTATAAGTATGCAATAATTGTGTTGGCTGGAATGTTCTTTGATATTTCATATTCAATTGGAATATCAAAAACACCGGTTTTTATAGCTTCATTTTGATGATTTACATCAACTACAACTATGGGAGCCGTATCTTTGATGTCTTCTGGTAGCAGCAGATCTTGAGAATCACGACCAAAGTAGTTTTGTTGAAATTTTAAATACATATCATAGAGCAAAGCATATCGTTCACGATCAAAGTTCAGATTGATAGTTAAGACATAGGGATATGTATCAAAGTTGTACTCAAACATCAGTTAGATGACAATGTTAAAATTTGTTGTCTCTTCGAAGGGCAATTAGTATAAAGCGTGGTCGTTCATATTGTGCGGATAACTTAACATTCCACAAATGATTGTTTCCTTGTGTAAGTAGTGGATTAAAGTGACAGTCCCAACCACAAAATGCCATTAATAAAGGTTGTTTGATAAATATGCAGTTTTGCAAAATCAACCAGCTGTATATGTGGCAATTTTCATGTGTCCACACATTTACACCTTATTAATATTAGTTCATGCTTAGAAGTTAGAATTATTTTGCTAAAGTCTTCAGCAAATCCTAATAACATATTTAATGGTGTACAAAAGTTAAAATATCCATTTTTTATTTCAATATCGTTGTTTGGAAACTATCCAGCATTTTTGAGCATGTTAAAGCCTGATTATGCTCACTCAACTCACAGGGAACGACACTTGGGGAAATTTTTGAAGTGGAAAACGAGTTGCCGAAGTCTGCTTCGTGCCGGTCCGTTATTTGCCTAATGTTGTCAGTATCTTCAGCAGCAATTTTGTTTTAGGTATTTTTAATTCTTTTGTGGGACTTTTACTTTTGAAATTTGCGGCGAAAGGACTTCTTTGAAGCTAAATGCAGTGAGTATACACAACGAGTATATATTAATAAAGAGATTGCATGACTTTCCAATCGACCAACGAAACGAATTCACATTGGCAAGAACATGCGAATCATACATATGCTTTGTTCAAACGAGTTGAAAGAGCTCGAAACTAACGTGAGCCAACATTTATAGAAATAATTTCATAGGGAAGGCAAAGCAAGAGAAGTAAGAGTTGGTTCGATGCGGTTCTATTACGCATTTTTAAACAAACGAAGCAAACGCAGAGAAAAAACACACATGCGAATAGAAACCATGTGTTGTTGTTGTTGAACTGCTTAAGCCTGAGACAGAATTGGACGAACAAGAGACAAAGTACAAAATCAACTGTCAAAATAGCATAGGCTCTTATGGGAGTCAAGAAAAAAATGAGTTATCTGCGAACGTTCGTACTTAGATAAAGAAACGCATGTTCACAAGATTGCTCTATTTCTATTTTTCCACATTGTGCACAAGCTCTTCTTCTGCTTCGTCGTTACTTTCGCATATGTTTTTGCATACATAAATTTTTTAAGTGCCTGCGCGATTTTTATTTAACATTTTGTACTAGTTTCCAAAAGTTAAAGTGAGTTATAAGAATAAAATTTCATAATTATAACAATAACTAATAATAAATTCATATTTTCAGGATGTAACACGAGGAAGCTTTAATTGAGCTGGTGCGGTCGCACCTAGAATTGTACGATAGTGTTTAAATAACTAAATATTAGCTTTATTTTTGTCTTATTGACTTGTATAGTTAAATAACTTAATGAACTGAATAGCTCTTTTACTATTGTCTTATTGGCCTGTATAATGTTTAAATAATAATGTGTATTAAATAAAATTAATTGAATGAATTCACTCAATATATTTGATTTTTATTTTGAAAGTATACAAAAGAAAATAATAAATTTTTTAATAATAATTGCATTGCATCCATATTTCTTTCATTTATTATGATTTATTAGCAGACCACTGAACAACGATGTCGAAAATGACAGATTATGTGCTTTGTTCGCGACGTCCAATTATGTGCGTGTTTTAAGCAAAAGATAAAAGTAAATTTGTACTTTGTCTCTTGTTCGTCCATTTCTGTCTCAGGCTTTACTCATTTTGTTTTGCATTCTTATGTTTTATGGTTTGTTACTCCAGAAGTTGATCGAATTATATTTTGTGCAAAATCAAAGCATTGATTGACTTTTTACTTTCGGTGGTGACGGAGACAGCGGGGTAGTTCGTCATCTTCTAGTTGTTTGTTTTTATTCCTATTGTTGCTATAATTTGAAGGTTGTTTGCCAGTAGATGAGGAGAGAGAGAATCGAGGGGCTGTTTCTGTTTATGATTTTTGTACTTCTGATCACTTCACGAATTTTTACATTATCAGCTTCTGAGCATTTTTGGCTTTTTCATTCAATTTGCTCCTTTCGCACTTATTCAATTCAATTTTAATGGGCTGTTGAAAGGTGCGGAAAGGTATTGTACAATAACCATTTTGTTGTTTCTACATCTTACAATAATATCATCTACATACTCGTACGTCTGTGTTTCCAAGTGCAATTGGTTAATAAAAATTAACTTGTTTTTGGGTAGAATGTGATTTGATTTATTTGATGAAAATTAAGAAAAATTATCAGTTTATATATCCATTATCAGATTTTATAACTATAAAATCGCTATGTATATTGAAAATTATGAGAACTTATTATATAATATAAACTATGTATTTATTTTCATTTTATACATCAACTTAAAATGCCTACTAAAAAAGTTTTTCCCGAAGCAATAAGTTTGAATAAAACAATCTTTGTTTATTATTTACTTATTTATTTACTTATTGCTTCGGGAAAAACTTTTTTAGTTTAAAAACTTTTAAACAATATATACTCGTTGCTCTTTATTAATATATACTCGTTGGTATAGATATGTGAAGATAATTCATGAAGCCGCCATTCCAGCCTTCCAGAAATTTGCAGTATATGTTATTAGGTCAATACTTTTATGAACAATTGAGGATTGAGAATGACATGTTAGGATGAAGTTTTGATATGTTCGATGTTCTCATCGAAAAATCACGAAACCATGACAAAGATCGTGCTATGATGACTTATAGAGAGCTAGAAAGGGTAAAAAACTTTGGTTTGCGAAACAGTTTTTTCTTTCCTTGTTATTTCGCAACCTATTATACCCACATTATTTCGTTATCTTCTTATTTATGTTCTGTGTGTATCGTTGTTGTTTTACGCAAATGAAGCAATAATCGTCGAATTGATCGATATGTTGATTTCAGCGGGCGATGAAATGCAAAGAGGTAATTCGTCTTTTTCTTGTTCCTTCACAATAACAAAACATGCGCAGTCGGTCTGCTTAGATTTCTTTCTGTTTGGGTTTTTAAAAGAAGAATACTTTCTGTAATTGTTGCATGCTACGATTAATGTATTGTGAAGTAGTGGAAAGAATTTGCTTTGGAGAGAATATGTCTAAGCACATATATAATGCACATAAATTATGCACATAAATTATGATTTATTATTATCACTTTATTACAATTTAAATTAAAATAAATTTACAAGCACTACCAGCTAGGCTATCGGCTAAAAGAAAGTATTAATGACATTACTTTTTTTTTTTTTTATAATTCTATATTTTAAAAATATATGCTCAAAAGTTGCAGCTTAAATATTGTTTTGTAAATTCAGTTTGCTTTAAAAGGTGTAAGTTGTGTTTTTATTAGAGTCTGATGGATAGGCTAGGATTGATGATGGGATTATTTTATGGAGAAGAGTCGTGCGAAGATGATATATTGAGGGGCAGATATCAAGGATATGGTGGATTGTCAGATTTGCACTCAATGTGCAATTGTCAGATATTGGAGGTGGCTCCTTATTCAATAGATACAAGTGAGTTAGCTTACTGTGCCAAAGTCTGCATCTTGTGAAGATTTGTTTTTTATAGCGTTGGTAGATTTCGGCAATTTTAGATGAGTTTTATTTGGATTGATGGCTTTGTAAGGGTGAGAGTAATTGGCCCCTTCTTACTTGGTGTCAGACGTTAGTTTGCTAAGTAGAGTTCGTATGACGAAATCGTTAGATGTTGGAATAAAGAAGAGCGCAGGCTTTTGGGAAACAGACTCAGCTGCTCTGTCGGCGTTCTCGTTGCCTTTATTGCGTGCGTGTCCTGGAATCCATATAAGCTTGGTTTTTGCTGCCGTTTTTATAAGCTGTTGCCTGATGTTGATGATTGGTGAATCAGAATTGTTGAAGTTTATAACTGCATCGAAAACGGATTTGCTGTCTGTACAGATGACATGCTTTTTCTTGGATTTGGAGCAGAGCTCTAAGGATGAAATACCTTTGGCCTCACCGTCAAATACTGTGGCGGTTTTGAAAATAATTCCGTGTGAGAGTATGTTTCCAGTGTCGTCCACAACTGCGAAAGTGTCGTGGTCTTCTGTTTTAGATCCATCGGTATACAGGAATAGCCAATTTTTAGCCCGAAGAATATGCGTGCGCTCTGATAAATTATGATACTTTAGATCAGGCATGTCAAACTCATTTCAGTATACGGTCCTAATTTTCCGCAAATTCTATTCCTAATTCTATTGTGGGCCACATCCCTGCCTACTTTTATTAAAAACTAAAAAGTGATTTGAAATTCAAATTTTGAATATTACGTTTTTAATATAAATTCACCATTATGGAAACAAAAAAGAATTTATAAAAACGTTTTTATTGACATTATTAATAATAAGAAAGAATATAAATTATTCTTATTAAGAAGAATTATTATTAAGAATATTATTATTATTTTAAATTATTATAATTTTTTGCTGGAGATAATGCACCGCTTCTCATTTGTCAAATCACCAAAATGAGGTGTTATATTTTGGCTTGATGTAATTTTTAAAGTCGATGCTAAATGTTTATCAGTTAATTTGGTTCGTTGTGCTGTTTTATTCATCTTCATTTGAGAGAAAAGCTGTTCACAAAGATATGTGCTACCAAACATGGACAATATGCAAATAACAAAGTGTCGAATTCCTTGAAAACGATCTGCTGGTAAGTACTTGTAAAATTCAAGAACTCTAATTTCCTATATTTCTGGTACAATAAGGTGTCGCATCGCAGTTCTATAAACTCCATTTGCAAATTTTTATCAATATTTTCGAAATTTTATTCCAACGTTTTAAGTTGTATTTTAAATTTTTTTAAATTTAGTACTGGATATTTTACTAAAAGGGTCTAAAAAACTAGAAAAATTGATAAATTCCCTTTTTTTAATTCAGTAATAACAACTGAAAAAGCCAAATTTTGTATCCAATTTATATCTTTCAGTTTTGCATATCTTTCAGTATAGATAAAAAGAGATAAGCTTACAACTTCCTTCTGAAAATTCAAATAGGTTTCCAAGCTTCGAAATAAGAATTATGTGATTGACCATGTCAAATGCCTTTGAAAAATCAAGAAGAGTTAAAAAGGATACTTGGTTTTTAGGATTTTTCAATGCATAGGAAAAGTGGAAGTAGTAATAACTGAGTTAATAACACAGGTCAACAAAAGCAAAATTTTTTTTTGAGTCTTTTATTTAGTGATTATTTTGTGATTATATAAATCGAAAAGTAAATAGGAACTCCATTAATAATAAATAAAGTTTTCTTTTGTACTTAATATAATGAAAACTACATATACGGTAGTTTTGCACATTTTTTTAAAAGCCGTTGCATTTTGATGCAAGAGAGGGGTGAGAGGGACTTTGGGTGTGAAGTGAGAAGTAGCAGAGTGTCATGGCAGTATGCGAGTGCGCTTTCTAGAGGAATAACGTATTTTATGTGTCGCGAGGCCTAAAAATGTCATCGAAAATGTGTAAAAACGGCGTGGACTCTTTTTGCTATGTTTGTGGTGAGTTTATTAAAGTGAGAGCCAAAAAATTTAGTTTATCATCAAATGAGAAACTTTGTGAAGCCTATGGAGCTTATTTTAACATGCCCGTACGAAGTCAGGATAAAATATGGGCGCCTCACTTCTCGTGTAATAACTGCAAAAGACTTTAGAAGGTAAGAAAATACACCTTATATTAAAGTACATTTGTATACCTATTTACATATTTTTAAAATATACATTAAATGCGTCATTTCTTAATGAATGATATTAATTTTTTTTTCAGCCTGGTACCGAGGAGAAAAAAAAGATGAAGTTTGCAGTACCAAGTATATGGAGAATATGGAAAATGCCAAGAAGATTCAGTATCCAAACCTACCATCAATGTCTGCTCCAGTACCTCACAGTGAAATTTTTCCAGTTCCTTCTAGTCCAAACGTGAAGACTCAAGAGATGGTACCGCTATCACAATTATCTTGTAATAGCGAAGGCAGCGAGTTCGTAATCGCGACACCATCTGTTGAACCACATCTCATTGATATTCAGAAGAGCAAGGGAACGCTTTTACCAGGATATAATGAACTTTGAAGAAAGATATCATGGACAATATAATGAGAACATGATGGCTGACTACATTTGGATGCTCATACAAGAAAGTTCTGACGATTACACTAGAAAGACTAAAAGTATTTATTTTTAAAGCTTCTTTTGTATATTTTTTTTGTATTTTTATGTTTATTTGTGCTGTCTTTTACAATAAAAATTAATTAAAATATATAATTCATAACTTGTTTTAATTTCAAATATGATTAACATTGAAAAATAGACTTTTTCCATAAATGTTGAAATTTCATTCTGGTATCTACATAAGCAAACTTTATTAGATAAAAATATTTTTTCTTTCTTCTTCTTCTTAGTTCTTCTTTCTTCTTAGTTCTTTCTTTCTTAGTTTGGCATAAGTAATCAAAATCACAGGTACAGAACTCAGACTCAAAAATCGTGTTGACCTGTGTAATGTGAGTTACGTTAGGCTTAAATATGTTAACAAACCTTAAAATATGTTTGAAAAAAAGTGGGTTAATGTCATCTAGACCTATTGCATTAGACTTAATTCCCAACACTGCATTTAGAACATCAAGTCTCGTAACATTGAAGAAATTGAGAGGACTATCACTGTGGACTAACTGGCTATATGCAGTTGTACACACATCAGCAGTATGAATCGAAAGGAATTTTTTATTAAGGTCATCACAATTTATATCGGTGGGAAGCGAAGGCGATTGCTTACCAATACCCAATTGGCTTAGGGTCTTATATAAATTCGAATTCGAATAAGCTTTTAGCATCTGACTTACAAATGAGCTTAGATTTGTAACCTTCGCCAATATATACTGCTACACCGCCACACAGATGATTACAGCGATCGAATCGAAAAATATTGAAGCCCTCTAAGCCACAGAGACTATGTGAAGTTGTAGGTTCGAACCATGTTTCGGAGACACATATTATATCCGCAGTCGTGTTACAAAAAGTATACCTAAACTCATCCATTTTCGGGTTCAGGCTTTGGGCATTAATATGGCAGATTTTCAAACCTTCGGAACGCGAATTGAGTATTTTTAGCATGATAGTGAGGTTGTGGGTTCTACTCGACGCGGAGCTCATAGAATTTACATCTAAGAGATTCATTATAAGAAGTGAGAAGGATCCCAGTGACGGAGTCAAAAATGAAACCACAAATATGTCTACTATATAGAAAAACAAGCAACACAGCATTAAAGGAAATATAATTAAAACATACTATGAAAAAGGAAACAGTACAGAAAAGTAGAAAAGCAATAACAAGAAATAGAACTGGGAAAATCGAAATGAGCGAAAACAAGAGATAGCAAGATGGTATAGAAAAGCAATTTAGATTATTAACTAACATCTTAAGACAGTATATACAATTGATAAATTAATTAAGTTATACAAAAAGAAATTGAGAAGCAAAGTAAAATGAGTAAAAAAAAGGTGTTTTAAACACTGATATTTTTTCCAGCTGATGTGTCCGAAGTGTTCTCTTCAATCATTATTGAGTTCTCCAGTATGAGAGCATTTAGCTTTTCGGCACTTCTAATAAGTAAACTGTCGTCATTCTCCACTAATTTAATGTAGATTTGGCCTAGTAGAGTGTAAGCTGCAAAGATTTGTTCCCTTCTCTTCATATTTGTTGCTCTCAAGAGTAGTTCAAGGTTCCTTTTGGTGACACTTTCGTTAATGTAGAAACTCACATCTGAGGAGAGACCAGCGTCGGAAAGCCGGAGAGCATGTTTTTTTGCCTTACGATAATCTGCTGCCGCTTTCAAGAACCGGTTTCGCTCTTGAGAATGTAAGAATTTTATGATGATTGGGTGCGTGGCAGAAGAGAGTTTAGCATCTTGATTAGATTTAACCCTAGCGCCCGCACGAAAAATTTGTTTTAACTGGAACTTATTCCAACAAAAACTAGAGCATAAATTAGAGTAAATGGTGCTGAGATCTTTTTTTTCCAGCGCAGGAACTCCGAAAATTACAGCATCAGCTATAATTTCACTCCGCTCCAAAGAATCTGTCCGATCCAGAACTTCATTTAGCCTCTTTTGAAGCGCAGTGGCAACAACAGAAACGGATTCAAGGGTAGCAACACGACAAGAGACTGCTGCAACTGATTCCGCAGTCTTTTCAAGCTCAGACGTCCATGAAGCCTCCAACTTTTGCATACAAGACTTAAACTCTTCACGCATGCAACGAAGCTCACCTTTAAATGTTTTATACATATCCACACGTAGTTTATTGATCTCAGTTTTAATGACTTCACTCATAGCAGTGTTTTGCTGCCTGAAACGCTCATCAAACATTTGTAGCAAAAATCACGAAAATCCCGGGATTTCATTGAAAATAATACCGCGATTTCAGGATGCTAAAATGATGGAAATCCCGGGAATTGAAATCCCTAATGGCTACGTCTCCCTTGTTGCTTGTTTTGATTGTTACGTTCAGTGATACTTTTACGATGTCTTCTACTTCTGTTTCTAACTCTTACACTTTCAATACGTTCTTCTCTTTGTTCTTGATTTTCATTTGATCTTGATCGTGCCATTCGTTGCCTTGCTACTTTCTAATCGCTCTTCTTCATCCTTATTAGATCTTTTTAAACGTATTAGAATGCTGTGGCGCGTTCGTCGATCAATTTGTAAACGTCTTCGTCGCGGCATTGTTTTGTTATTTTTTTTTTTGTGATGCAAAAGATTTTAATTTTAAGGAAAAGATTACAAATCAATAATTAAAAAATGTCAATGCTCGCACTGTAAATTTAAATGACAATCAATAAAAACACAGAAATCAAAAAAGTCAAATGACGCGAGCAAGCAGAGCCTTATACCGACAAAATAAAATTCGCTAAAGAAAAATATACATTTTATATAGGGAAAACACACCATCATAAAAGTTCGCGTATAACGCATATTCGTAGAAATTTCCAACGAATGTTTGCCTTTGAAAATCGGTTGAGTGGTTCTCGAGTTATAAATTCACGAACATAGCACAACTTATTTATATATATATATATATATATATATAAAAAAAAAGGTCGCAAAAACCGAATATACAAACAAAACTTTATCCAATGATTATCTTCTTCTTCTTATCTTATATATCCAATGATTATCTTCTTCTTCTTATCTTATTATCTCCACAAAAATTTATGAAATGTGCATTTGGTTAACAATGTTCACTGTAATAGAACTTATATTTCTGCTGTTAACTGGCAAATAGATTACATTTTATGGGATCTCATCTATTTTATAGCCAGGACTAACATTTAAAGCAAACAAATGAATTGTATGCGGTGGTATATTGTTAATGTACTCACTAGTAGCTATATCGCAATCAATGTGTATTGAATTTATCTTTAGCCGTGTTTTTTTAATGAACTATATGGTTCTTGCTATCCGGTTCATTAAAAAAACGATGAGGGAAATTTCAACTTATGTCAAATCATTAAGCGAAGTTATGAATAAAAAATGACTATAGTAGTTTACTATATATAAAAACGAATATAGTAAATTATATAAATAAATTGTATAAATTATATAAATAATTGTATAAATTATATGAATAATTGTTGCGAGGTTACGCAAGTGTCAATTCAAATGAGTCTGATTAGCTGCATAATACCAAAAAGGGGGAAATTTCAGATTTCCCTATAACCTCGATAGAAAACTGCATAAAAACTGGGTAAGTGTCACTTGTATGGAGAAGAACAATATAGTTCATTAAAAAACACGGACTTTGTTATACGATATTTACTGGCAAGTCTGAAGTATGCAACTTTCCCGCTTCAAATACTTTTTCACTAAAACCGCATAGTGAACCGATGGTGCACTCTATATTAAAGAACATACTATGTTTACTCGATTCTACGACTGCTTGCAGTGTATTCGAACTCGCGCCTATTCCCACTTTCTCATGTTGATCTACACCAGAATATTTATTTTGAATAAATTCAGCAATGTCATCCAGCTCATACTATGAGCCGACAAGAATCTCAATAGTATGATCACCAATGTGAAATAAGTTATTTTCGTGATCAATATGGAAGTAACTATGCAAGTCCACGAGACCACAAACATAAGCCGCAGGTTTCTATCGAGGTTATAGGGAAATTTGCAATTTCCCACTTTTTTGTACTATGCAGCCAATCATAGTCATTTGCTTTGACACTTGCGTAACCTCGCAACAATTACTTAAATATAATTTATACAATTTATTTATATAATTTGCTATATTTGACTATTTGGAAACAGAAATTTAGCGATACACAGTCGTTTTCATTCATAACTTCGCTTAATGATTTGATATAAGTTGAAATTTCCCTAATCGTTTTTTAATGTACCGGATAGCAAGAACCATATAGTTCATTAAAAATACTCGGCTACTGTCTCTCTAAATCAGGGACGGGCGTTCTTATACTATCACATTTTAAGCGTGTGCAGATGAGTTTGTTCTTAGCACTGAAAGAAACTAAAAAATTAGCTTGTTTCGTTCTCTTCCGAAATTTACAATGTAAAGTGGCGTTTTTAACAATAACTAATATATAGTAATTATTATTAATATCGTATATAATTAATATTTAATATAATAATAATAATTATAGAAGATAATAATGTTAATAATAAAAAGATGATTAGTTTTCGGGTGTAGTCAAAATAAACGAACGCAGCAAACAGTCTGTGCTCGTTGGTGGCTTGGCAGCGACTGCCATAATTTTATTAGAAACACTCATTGTATACAAGAATGATTGAAAAAGTTTTCTATCATTGTATACATATTAAGGTACTCAAAAATTGACTAGCCGAATGGCTGCTCATAGACATCAATGATTTAGAGCATTGAGTGTTCATGCGGATTTTTCCTTTATATTATATAAAATTATTATATTTTATTGCAAAAATCATATTTTATGTATAACCTAAAAAAATTTGTTACGAATAAGCTCAATTTTTCATACTAACGCATCTAATATATCGTTTTCCGTCGCTATCAACTAAAGATAGGTAAAACTTTATCAAATAATTGAGGTGTGATACTTTTCACGCCTGTACATGTTTGTTAAAACTTTAAACCTGTTGCAGCTTCCTACTTCGAAGAATTCATTTTCTTCAGTGCAGGTTGAGAACTCATTCATACACACGCTTAAAATGTGTCAGTGAGTTTGGACATCGCTGCTCTAAATCTAATACTACGTTTACACCGACCTCGAATGGGAATAATGAGTGAGCCATTCAGAAACTGTTTACATCGCTGTTCTCAAAAATCTATTGAAAATAAATTTCTGAATCAATTGTAGTGTATACACTGACCGCTATCCGCTCCTGTATACAACAGCACTCGAAACATTCAATAAATGCAGAGCATGCACTTTGCATGCATTGACCCACTAACCAACTACCGAACGCGACTCATCGTCACACATTGTAACACGAACCTTGAAACGCCCAATTTTGAATCGCTTCAATGATTGGGTATGGTATCGATTCAATGGTTTTTATAAGCAAATAGAAATTTTTAATGAAAATAAAATAATCTAGTTCAGAAATAATCTAGCCAGAAACCATTCAAGGCTTTTTATTTAATTCTACGCCAGCAACATAGCAAGGCGGGTTTGGTCACAGGACGTGCCAACTTAATTGCAGGCACTCCTCGTCCAGCGGCGTTACGCCAGGACACACATTAGGGCGACCTCTTCCACTTGGGAAGCATCATTTTGAAAGAGTTACTCACGTTACTTAACACAATATAATAAAATAATTTTTTGAGTGCTACAAATGGATGAATTAAGAAAGATATTATTAAAATAACTGTACAAGCAGATAATCTTGTAACTATTTATGATTTTCCCCCTCACTCAATTCGACCAAGATATGTTCGGCACGGTTGCCGCACGTTTTTCCAGCCTTTCTTTCTTTTCCTGGTGGTTCCATATTTTCTAGCAAGCAAGTTTTTGCATTGTATTTTTAACAGCTGCCATTATTCCATTTTGCCATTATTTCCGTTCTGTTTCCATGGTTTCGTTTTGCGAATTTTGTGATTCCGGCTATAGGGTGATTCACAATATTTATTTTGTTCCCATTCGCTTCACATTCGTGATGAATGTGAAAGATTCTCATTCGCAAATCGTATGGAAATTATTCCCATTCGGCTTCTCATTCGAGAAATCTGACTCGAATGAGCCATTCGTAGTCAGTGTAAACATAGCATAAGGGTGGAAAATAATTAGCGGATAAAACTAACTTGTTTCCTGTTCAAGTAAGTGTAATTGACATCTTGCAACTAGTTTGTACAATGAAATGAAAAACAGATATATTCTTCTTTTATTACCAAAATTTTTTATTTATTTTACTATGTATATATGTATGTATATAAAAAATTTTCCATAAAATTTCATTCTTATTGATCCATGAATTGTGATCAATAGCATTTCACAAAAACTTTTCCACCTTTAGTCTTAAGAACTTTTTCTACAAGATATGTATTGGGATATCTCGTTTTCTGCAATTCATTTTCATAGAATCCTCCTTTAATTGTTTTTTCCTCGTAGCCTTCAAGAATGTATGTTGTTGCTTTTGTAACTATAATATTTTAAATTTTAATATTTCAGTGGTCCAGTTTGGTATATAACCTTTTTTTCGAAAATGAGTTTATGTTTACTTATGCGAACTTGATATCCTACCTGAAACTTTGGCTTCCTAAATATTTTCAGGTTGTTGTAGACGGTACGTAATAATAATTAATCATTTTTCGAATTTACTTTGATTAGAGCTACATTGATGGTTCGATGCTTTTTGATGTTATATTTTTATATCCTACACCTTAAGGTTGAGGGTATATTCACTTTCTACCGGAGTGTGTAACGCATAGAACTAGGCAAGATAGGTATGGAAAAGTATATATATTCTTGATCAGCATCACCACTAAAATTGAAATAACGATGTCTGTGCGTCTGTCTGTCTGTCTGTCCGTTGAAATCACGATCACAGGAGAACGGATTAAGATTTTAAAATGAAATTTGGCAAAAATATTCGTTGCTATGTTGGGGTGTTTCGTATTCGTTGGAGTGTTTCGTTAGTAGGACCACGCCTACTTTTTATATCGAGAGTGCAGGTACCTCTGTTTTGCCTATTAAAAAAGGCCATATCAGCATCACTTTTTGAGAGAAGACAAGAAAATTTTATATGTAGGTTTAGACTAATATGAAAAATATGGGCATGATCCGCCCACTTTTAGTTTACATAGGTCATGGAGGGTTTTACATGGATTGTATTGAAAAGTAGATAAGTTTCCTGAATAATGGTGTACATAATATTGTAGTTTGTGAACCAATAATATTCTGTTGGGAAAAAAAGGGGCGGGCCACGCCTCCTTTTTACCCATCCACTCAGTATTGCAATATATTTTTATACCCTACACCTAAATTTTGAGAGTAAACGCACTTAGTACCGGTGTTTGTAACGCACAGAAATAGTTAAGCAGCTATAATTATAGTTTATCTTATATATCTTATATATACGAGTATATATGCAGCTTTAAGGTGTAGGGTATTTCGGCTACAGCCCAGCTGTAGACAACACCTTTACTAGTTTAATTAAATTTTTATTCAAGTAAATCCATCGATATGATCCGTTATAACTAAATTCCTTCAATATCGTCAGATTTAAGGTTCGATTGAAGCGCTTAACAATTGACGCTTTTAAAATACTATATGTTGAGTAATGGTTAATGTAGTCTTTTTTCATTAAATTTTGGAAATTTCGATTGAAGAATTCCTTGCCGTCATGGGTTTGAAAATTGTTTGGTTTCCTTTTTAAATTCAATATGGATTTCATGGCCTTAGTAACATCAATAGCGTTTTTGAATTTCAATGGTACAATCATGGCATACTTTGAGAATGTATCTGTTACAGTTACAAGAAACCTATAGCCATCATTGTATATGAAATATGCACCCATTTCAACTAAATCCGCCTGCCAGAGATCATCTATTCCTTTAGTTATAACACGCCTTCGCTTAAAGTTCTTACGTGCTTTTCTATGAAGGTCCTATTTCAGTTTGCTTTTTACTCATATCCTAATAACTGCTTAGAAAATTTGGTGTCCATATGTCTTGGATTTTCGTTTGAGCTAAAGAATTTCCAATTGCATTTTTTTTCATAACACAAATTTTTGCATTTCCCGTCAGTTTTTCCTATCGAAATGCTGTCCCTTACCTGACGTCAACAAATTGTACAGACTGTAATATGCGGGTTTTTGTGATTGGCCAGTTAACTTGTCGTTTCGCCAAATATGGAACGCATTCTCGTCAACTCCTGCAAAGTTGGTGGTTTTGCGGACACAAAATTATAGAACATAATGATTAAATATTAACAACTAACTAAAAGAAATTCTGCCAAAAATTCCGAAAACAGCATCGAAATCGGTTCAGCCAAAGATTATAGAATACAATCAATACAATACAATAGAATATAATCTTTGGTTCAGCCGTTTATCAGTACGCAAAAGCAAATTCCGCTTGCAGAACATCGCTGTCGATAAGGGTTGCTACGGTCGTTATGCGTAAGCAGAGCCAGTGATCGAAGAATAAACTCTTAAAAAAACCGGCACTCAAGTATACATTTTTGAACGGCACGACATTACACCGCACTACTGCGACACGTTGTCGTATGATATACAAGACGTCTTGTGCAGCTCTCTAATACATACATATATGAACAAATTATCTTCTTTCAAATGAAAGTTAGGACGTAATAAGTTGGAAACAACATCGTTTAAATAACACGAAAATAATCAACACAGAAATTGCACCTGTTCCGGACAAACTTGTGGGAACGCATCGTCAGCACTTGTTGCCGAATTCTACAATCCATTAGCAGAGCAGCAGAGTAGCAGGGTTACTTTTAAAAATTAGATTTGATTTAGGTCTGTCTTCGTACAGATATTAATAAAGACAGTCGGACATAGTCCGTCGGGGTTTTTTTAAAAACTCAAATAAACTTAAAAAAGTTTAATTGGCGCCCGAATAGGAACCGACGCATTAACGACAATGGTACGCTCCTCAAGTAGTGGATAGTGCCAACGCATCGGTCTAAAAACAAACTCAATAAGCAAATATTGAATAAATAAAACCCCTAAAGTAGTGGGAAAACTTGTAAAAAAAAACCCCTAAAGTAGTGGAAAAGACTTGAACAAGCAAACTCAAATTAAACACCACCGAAAGAATGAACAAAGCTATCCAAAAGAAAAAGTTAGAAAAGGAAATGTAGCTAATATTAGAACGAAACAGTATATTAAAAACTGCGAACTAACAGTGTACTTAACAGAAAAATGGTAACAACCATAACAATACAACGGCAAGAGTCAAGGTATTGGAAACTCCCTCAAGTATCGAGCAAACCAACCAATCAATTAACCTTATCAATCGACTGCAGGAGGATTCAGGAAAAAATGTTCCGGTTTTTATTGTAAGAGATTTTATAGTATTTCTATTTTAAGTGAAATTTAAATTGTTAAATAGTGCTATTAGTCATTAGTAACTTTTGAAATTAAAATACACATTTCCACCCTATAGAAGAAAATAAAATCTAAAAGATAATAAAAATATATCCAAAAGAGAGTTACATCTTCCAAAAGAAAGAAGTTCTATATTCAAAAGAAAGTTCAAATTATTAATACATGAAAAATTTCCATATTATTTCTATGCAAGCAAATATCAATTTTTAATATTTCAATTCATAATATAGTGCGCTTATATTACTTAAGCAGGAATATTTGATAATATTTTAATGAAAAATATAATCAAAACGAAATACGTGTTCATAAGAATTAAAATAAATTTGCGGAGAAGGAAACAGTTTAACTATTTTAATTCATACTACTTGCTTACCTATCCTATTTAGCTATTAAAATCAAAGGAAAATGGCAAATCAAAACAATCCGCCTCCAATATTAACCAGTCCCCAAGCACCAAATCCTTCAAAATCTCCAAGTCCAACGCAACCTTCAATGGACGAACTGAATAGGGTCAATACAGGAATAATTAGAGATCAGGGAAGAGCCATATTAGGTGAAATACTTAATCCTTATTCGGACCGCGCGAACACAGTAGATCAAACGATCAGAGAGGAATTCAGAGGACAAATTTCTCAGCTAGACAAAATCCCAGACATGTTGCGTTACATTCGTGATTTCTCAGAAAACGCACCTGAATTTAGTTCATGGCGAAACTTAGAACGCGTTTTCCAGATATACGATAGGAAAAAAGGTACGCCGAGGTACTTCGGAATCCTTAACGCCATTAGAAACAAAATAATATGAAACGCAGGTTCAGTTCTAGAATCCTATAATACTCTCCTAGACTGGAAGGCAATTCGCTGTTTAACAATGCAGTATGCGACAAACGCAACATTGGCACTCTAGAATACCAAATGGCTTCGCTTGTAAAGGACATTCCTCAGTACAAGAATTTTATCAATTGGTGTATAACCATCTCACTCTTTTCCTCAATAAAATATCCTGTCTCCAACCTAGCCTTTCCAACACAACTTTCCGCAACGCCCCCCCTCCCCCCCTACGATCATGTACAAAATTTTCCGGTAAGGAATTACCAATGGCAGCATAATGCACCAGCACGACCCTACGTCCCAAAACCTTAACCAAGACCAGAACCGATGGACATTGATCAAACACTACAAACACAAAACATAAACTACACCACGCGACCAAAATCTGCCAAAAGGAAAAGACACCTGCAACCAACAATTACGGACAGCCTCATGCGCAGAAATATCAACGAAATTACCATATTGAACCTATAATCGACCATTTTAGTCAACAGAAGAAAAACAACTATGCAGGAACTCTGCATGAAACAAAAGAGCAAGAACCTCTTGAAAGATTAAGCGTTAACGATGGCGAAGCTCAGCAAAATATGTTAGAACTCGGTGACATCTATTTTTTATGCTAACCGAATCCTCGCTTCTTTACGTCTAATGCAAAGCGAGGAATGGTGAAATCTTCAACCTTCATAGTAACTTAATCAAAAACCCAATAGGAAATGACGAGCAATTCTTTGCAAAATCAATAGCTGGCGACATTAGAATAACTCATCATACACTAATAAATCTTTTCGGACAAAAGGACAAACTTTAATTTTTCTTTCTACCAAATCTTCACTCGTTCCACGGAATTATAGGTAACGATACACTAAAGTCTCTCGACGCAGTAATCCACACACAGGGTAGTTACATGACAATTAGGAATACTGTAAATATAAAAAATTAAGCAAAAATCATGTTCAACAGTAAATCGTCTAGAAACATCTCACATGACCGATCTCCAAACAGAAGCTATTAAAACATTAGGAAAAAAATATTGGAGCTTGTTTATAGAACCAGAAGAAAATTTGACGTACACCACTAAAGTAATGGGACAAATAACGACAACCACAGATTCACCTGTTTATACCAGAAGTTATCCGTACCCTATGCCTCTAAAGGGGTAGAAAAACAAAACCTTTTAGACGCTGGCATAATTCGGCCATGGCGTTTTCCCTATAACTCTCCAGTATGGAATGTTAACTAAAAATCTGACTCGCATGGTAATAAACAATATAGACTAGTAATCGACTATCGAAAGTTAAATTCGGTAACTAATTCAGACCGATATCCAATTCCACAAATTGAAGATTCCTCTTAAGGAATCTGACATAGAAAAGTCAGCTTTCTCAATTAACACCGGTAAATATGAATACACTAGACTTCCTTTTGGATTAAAGAATGCACGATCAATCTTCCAGCGAGCTCTCGACGCCATTCTCCGCGATCACATAGGGAACTTATGCTTTGTTTATATAGACGAAATTGTCGTATTTAATAAAACTGAGGAGGATCATATAAAACATTTAGGAAACATCTTTTCAACATTAAGCTCAGCAAACATGAAGTACAACTAGACAAGTGTAAATTCTTCAAAGATAAAGTTGAATATTTAGGATTTCTTCGTCTGTCTAAAACAGAATCCGGTAGAAAATTAATTCACTTAAATTCAGAAGCTATATAGTAGAGGCAATAGATAAAATTAAAAGATCATTGGATTCCGATGACGTAATGCTTGCTTATCCCGACTTCAACCGTCTATTCGATTTGATAACCGACGAGTCAAATTATGCTCTAGGAGCCGTTCTATCCCAAAACGGGAGACCAATAACATTTATTTCCAGGACCCTCAATCGAAGAGAGGAACATTATGCAGCTAACGAAAAAAATGCTAGCTATTATTTGGTCACTCAATTCGACTAAACATTACCTTTACGGTGCAGTCTTTAAAACTCAACTATTTCTCCTTACAGGAGCTATTGCTAGCTACTAGTTCTGCATTCCTTTCCCAACATATCACAGACATATTGTAGTACAACCCAACTATACCCACGAAAGCATTACACAGTTATTAAAGAAATACCTCAACCCCAGTGTGACTAATGGAATTGTGCATTTGCATTTTAGGCCATTTAAGGTACGAAATACGCCAAAAAAAGTACGGGACATAACGAACGAAACCGAACAGAACGATGAAATCATTAGTTAACACAAAAGAGCACACCGATGTGGATGTGAAGAGAATAAGGCCCAACTATTAGAAAAATTATATTTTTCGCAGATGACAAGTAAAATAATCAGAATTTAATTTTTGTAATCACTTAAGTCTAGTATTATTTTGTTAATGTATCGTTCATTTGCATCCTTAATGATAAATTTTATACCATTTTTATATCTTATAACTTCATCTACAGAAGGTTTATATTTATATTTATATAATATATATAAATATAATATATATATATATTATATATATATTAATATTATTATATATATAAAATTATATATATATATATTATTATATACATAAAATATTTATATAATAGTATAAATAAATATAATAATTAGATATAAAATGAACAATTTATAAAACAAAATCATTTATATTTTATAGAATAACTAGCTTTGCCCCGGTGCGCTTTGCTGCCCCACTAAAAATGTTAAAAAAAGATAAAGTTTGTTGTTTTCTAACTTGTTTAGAAAAAGAAAATATAAAAGATTGTCTAGATAATAGTGCTAAAATTATTCTAATGCACGTGGATAAACAATGTTTCTTGTTTGTCTGTCTGGCGCCTAAACGTATATATAGATTAATTAATCCACATTAATTCTTATATATAAGATATTTTCTGTACATAATAAGAAGATATTTATGAAAATTTATAATTATAATAAAAGATAGCGAAACCTTCGCCCGCTTCACAGGGCGAATACACAAAAGAAACTTGCGAAATTTCTTTTCAATTTTCAGTAAAACTCATCCACAATCAATTTCTTACAATAATTTATTTTCAAATAAAAAGGTCGAAAATGAAAATACTTTAAAAATTAACTTAATGCTCTTTGATAAACAACGTTTTTAGTTTTTCCATCTTTTGTGTTTATAAATAATGCAGAGGGTTTACCACAACGTGAACAACCAACATACAATTGTCCATGCGAGAAAACAGGTTGCTCCAAATCTAAGCCACAAATATTCAAAGTCTGACCTTGAGCTTTATTAATGGTTATAGCGAAGGCAAGACGGACAGGAAATTGAAGCCGTTTAAATTCAAATGGCATATCTGATGGAATCATTGGAATTCGGGGGATTAGAACGTTTTCGCCTCTATATTTACCACTCAGAATAGTTGCTTCAATTAAATTGGCCATCAGTTTTTTCACGGAAAGTCTGGTGCCATTACAAAGCCGTGGTTGATTTATATTTCGGAGCATTATTATCGGTGCTCCCTCTTTCAATGCCAAATAATGTGGTGGCAAGCCTGGCAAATCAAGTGAATTCAAAAATTCAGTAGGATAGTTCACTACCTCATCTTCATTTATTATCGTATCCACTGATTTGTATGCAAAAAATTGGCCATCTATTTCTTGCAAAATACTTGCATTTAAATCGTTCACGTCTTTATTTTTTCCTGCCAATATTGCGCGTTCGCTCAACCAATCATGATTCCTGTACTTCTGCAATATATTTGGAAACACACGTTGAACCAGTTCCTTTTTCGATTGAGTGATATTACAAAAATTGCTTGGTAATGTTATTAATCCGGTTGATTTATCGACTGCAACTTTACCATTCCCAATTTCCAAAAGTTGTTTTGAAAATTCAGCTGCAGAAGGATCATTTTGCAATTGTACACGTACATTTTGATTAAGACGCAATGTTTTAACATATTTCCACAAAACTGAAGACTTCAAACATGCGTTTAGCTCATCAGCAGCAGTAGATCGTGGAATGACAGGTAAAGTTTGCCTAAAATCACCTGATAACAATATAAAGGCGCCACCAAAAAGTCTTTCATTTCCTCGAAGATCTTGCATGGTTCGATTTAATGCTTCTAATGATCTTTTGTGAGCCATTGTACATTCGTCCCATACGATTATTTTACACTGCTGCAAAACTTTTGCCATTGCCGACGTTTTGGAAATGTTGCACGTAGGAGATTCAATCGTTGTTATATTCAAAGGCAATTTAAGTGCAGAATGCGCAGTTCGACCACCGTCTAATAAGGTAGCAGCAATTCCAGATGAAGCAACTGCAAGAGCAATTTTATTATCCGATCGTATGGTTGCCAGAATCAATGACAGCAAAAATGTTTTTCCAGTGCCTCCTGGTGCATCAATAAAGTAAAATCCACCTCCTTCATTGTTCACACCTTCCATGATTTTGTCATAAGCATATTTCTGTTGACTATTCAATTGTGGAACTTTTAACTGCACAAATGTTCTCAATTGATTACGATCATATTGTTGTTCACGATGCATTTCTTGATTAATAACATCATGAACTGCACGATTAGGCGCTATCATTCCTAACTGCACTAATATTTTGTTTGCAATCATTATACACATGTCTTCAATCAAAATCAAAGCTTCGTTATGCATTTCCGGTGTGATTTCTAATTCAGGATTTGAAACTGAACGTCGCACTCTAAGTAAAATGTCTTCCGTCATGTCATCACGAAATTTATGCCATATTTCAAATGGATTTGATGGACTGCATGTAGATATTATAATTGCAAATAATGTTCGTATTTGATGTGGAGATGATGAAATTACGGAATCAGCAAGTGTAGCTTCCCAATGCATATCATCTTCAAGTAGATTCAAACGCTGGCATGCTTGCCGATAAGTCGCACACAATTCACCATCGACTGTTCTTAAATCTTCAAATGACGTAGGACCACGAACGTTAATCAATAATAAACGCAAATAAAAACATTCATAATGATTTGGATGAACGGTATACACACGACCCAATGCTTCTGTAGAAAATACATTTGGATGGCCTCGTACTGGTTGCCCTTGTTTCCGTCTTTGAAAAACTTTCGCAGATTCATTCCATGTGAAATATCGTGGCACTTCAGAATACAATAACATTTTAGCAAATTCGTCATTTCTGCACATATCAAAAAATGAAGTCAACGTTGTTTTCGGTGGCTGTTCTGCTCGTTGCGCCGCATTCTCAGGTGTGAAGTACACACGTTGACCATTCTGAAGATGAACTGCCAAGTGCAGTACATTTGGATACCTTTCGTGTATTGCAAATGAAAAAATTCGCCATATTGCTTCATTTGTACTAATATAACGGCCTAATTGATATGAAGTGATTTCATCACTTTTATCCCCAGCAATTCCAAAATAGGCCAAATCACTTCCTTTGTTAACATATTTGCATATGTACTTGATGGATTTTACTGAGTTACAATACTCAACATTTATATGAGCACCAAAAGTTTTGGATAATAGCGGCGAATATGGAACGATCCAACGATTGTCAATTTTAATGTCTTGATTTTTGCATTTCACCATAACTGTTTCGCCATCATCTTCAGGTGAACGTCTACGATATAACGGATAACCATCATTACCAGAAATTGTTTCCGCTATTAATGCTCTTGGGTACCGTTTTGTGCATTTTCCTTCAGCCATGCACGGTGAGTTGACATTTAATGCCCCACATGGTCCATGAATCATGTGCTTCGTAACTGATTCAAACAGTCCTGGATCAATGATTGGATTAGGAATTTCGGCTGATATTACGCTATCAATTTCATTTGGCGTAATTTTATCAACTAACCAAACCAAAATATGTGCATGCGGAAGTCCTCTTTTCTGCCATTCCACAGAATACATCCAACATTGAACTTTTCCAAACACTTGTTGTTTGACAATAAAATCCATAAGCGTTTTCAATTTTTGCTTGAACACACGCGCAACAATATCGTGGCGATCAGAAGCACTTTGACCATGAAACATATATTGCTTTATTTCATTCCATTGAGGATTACAGGTGAAAGTAATAAATAAATCGGGTCGATGATAATGCCGAACGTACGTCATTGCGTCTTGCGCGTACTCGTGCATGTGTCGTGGACTTCCAGTATATGTTGCTGGTAATATTGTCATTTGGCCAATATCGTTGATATTCCCATCATTCTGAATTGCATCGCGCAAATGAATATATTGTTCGGATTTTAACTTTTTCTGATTAAATCGA
This sequence comes from Thecophora atra, assembly GCA_937620795.1. Lineage (NCBI taxonomy): Eukaryota > Metazoa > Arthropoda > Insecta > Diptera > Conopidae > Thecophora > Thecophora atra. Next base: position 27,836,848 of record OW569398.1, on the reverse strand, counting down.
ATAAAATTCAATCGTTCAGACTCAATTTTAGCGTAAACATCAACTATAAATTGGTTGCAAAGCCTTCTACAATTCAATATATGATTAATTTCGTTCAGCCGAACCATTAATCTGTACGAATAATAGTTCATCGCACTAACTTTTTTTGCTGTTTCCAAGCCTGAAATAAATGCGAATATTAAGTATCAATAATTCACAAAATGTGTGATGCATTTTATTGTAACTAACCAGTTAAACGATGTTTCATCTTAATATTGAAATGGTAACCATCCTCGCCTTGCCAAAACAAAATTGGGTACTGCAACGCATCATAACAACGATGAGTTTCCGAAACATGCACAACACTTTGATCTCGACGATGAAGTACAATATCTCGACTGCTCGCTCCTTCATCCACAATTAATACGGCAACTTCATCAATTGTTGGTGCGTTTAACCTTCCAGCATGAATTCCACCAGGTGCTTTATCGGCCCGAATAACAATTCTATGAGAATCCGAAGGCATTTGATCAAGGGCAGTTTGAAATAATTTGATCAAACAATTTTCATCGTGAAAAAACTGCTGCAATCTTTCAATTATTCCTCTTCTCACTGCATTACTATCATTTGGATTTTGTGCCACCACACAACGCCGTTCAATTTCAACATCTGAATTTCCCATGAAATAAATTTGCAAAAAGGAATGATTGGAATCCAAACATGGTAATAACGATCCAATTCGATGATAGATTTGACCTTGAATCTGCATACATGAAACATTTGATTCAATCTCACGATAGAACTCATTGTTAGTGTCGTGTTCAGTAATTACCTTAAAAGTCATGAATCCATCTCTGATTATATTTGTGGCGCCGAAAGACGTCATTTGGAAACATGAATTGTACTGCTGTATTTTAGACAAAAAATGATTCGATTCTGGAGTCAAACCAGAAACTAATGACCTCAAAGGCTCAGGAGGAGGATTCAAAACAGGCAATTTTACTTGTCCATTTGCACAACACATTCCAGGAGTTTCCGATGGAAATTTCAATGCATTGCACTGTTCGCAGACATTAGTCATAGTTCCGATTGAAAGGCATGGAAGAGAACAATAGTCAACTTCACTATCATAATTGAAAGCAGCACGCATTACTCGCTGATTAATATTGTCATTGGCACGACTTCTAACAGCGCGATTGCGACTCATTCTCGCTCGATCCGAAGAATTACTCGCGAATCGTTCTTCGATTGTTTGAGCAGAACGCGATCTCGATTGACGCTCTCTTTGCTGTTCAAGTCTCACTTCACGTTCCGCTTCAGATTCACCTGCTCTAACAGATGCAACTCGTCTTGTATTATGAGTACGACGACCAATATTGGCGCCACGTCTCGGTCGCGGCATAATTATAACTAAAAAAAAAACAAATAATGTTTATAAGTGTTTATAGTGTTTATAATAAAACACATTTCGTCTTTTTCTTGATTCGCTTCGGTTTGCTGCTCATCACTTTTAAACGCTTCCATATTTTCTGTCATACGTAACACTGTTTTGGACTTGACACACCCGAAACAGAGTAATTAATCGGCATTAAGCCTTTTATAATTTTTAATTGTTTTTCAAAATTTAAAATAAAATTCTATGTGTGTCAAAATAATTTGTCCAAACCAAAGCAATAATGGAAGACATTTACAATTTACTTACTTCCATTGTCAAATTGAAATTCAAAATTAAAACGTCAAATTTATTTTTCAATTTACTTTGATTCCTCTGTTTTCCGTTATGCAAAAATAATAATTTTTTTTAAATGAAATTTTTTTAAATTATTATTTCACACAAACCTTCTACAGGCAAATAATGAAAACATACCAAAAAATCAAGCAAATCGGACTTCACGTTCGCATGTTATGAACGTACAAACGAACAATTCATTTTTATATATATAGATGTATTAAACTAATATAATAGTATTTATTAAATATTAATATATAATATAACTATTAATATATAACTATTAAATAAATATTATAAATTCAATTCAATTTCAATTCAATTTATTAAATTCAATTCAGTTTAGTTACATATAGATTAACATTGGCAGCCCGCAAAGCTCCAACGAGCTTTTCTGCAGGATTACATAAATGTACATCAATTCATAAAATTACAATTAAGTTGGTTGCTGAATCGTATCTTCAATATATAAATTATATTTCACAAATATGGACGTCACATTAATCAATATGGAAAATATGTTCAAAAATTTTAGCTGAAAATACTATTTACACATGATTTGACGTATTACTGATTTAGTATTTAATGAAAATTTAAAGGTTATTAGGACGTTTTTATCTTCGTGCAATGCCACGGCAAGATCAATTTTGACTCTGTATGAGTTGCACTTTGATGAGCTTCTTCCTTCTTTCTACATTTGTTCGCCTAGTTAAGTCTGGCGGTAACTCATTTAGTAAGGTCGGCACAAGAACATTTAGTGTGTTTTTTCCGTAGTTGTTGTGAAATTGTGGCACCTTGTACCTTCATTCAGCTTTTCGCCTCGTTTCTTTAGGATGATCTAAACTGTCTCTAAATCGACTGTCATCATAGAATTCCGTTAAAACGCAATGTTTGAATATATTGCCGATATTTAGCAGGTTATCGTCGTTTTGCTGCCTTCGTGATTTTACCACTATTTTGAGCATACGATTTTGGATATTTTGCAGGCTTCTGCAAAGTATCGATGAGCCTCACGCAGTTATAACGTGCCGTAAGTTTGATTCACATAACGCTAAGTATGCCTGTTTTAATACACTGTATTTAGTAAAGTTACTGCGATGCTACATAAAATACGTCGTTTTCCGAAATTTATTTTGCAACGATTCCACATGTGGTTTCAAGCTCAGCGCTTGATCTACCACTACTCCAAGATATTTGTATATATCTACTAGGTCAATATACGTGTTACAGGAATCATTCGCAATACGTCGTGATATTTAATCCGTATTTCGCTGTATAGAAAGTGAGGCGGCTTAATATGCATTATCTTTGACTTTGACGCATTGACTGATAGACCATTATCGTGAGACCATCTTACTATTACACGGAAGTCTTTTTGCATCTTTTCCATCGCTACACTCAACTCTGGACTCGATACTACTATCGCTGTATCGTCAGCATACGCTAAGCATGAACTATTCTTTATAGCTTTGGGCATATCATTCGCATAGATTATATAGAGTAGAGGACCTAGTTTCGAACCTTGCGGTACCCCATAAGATATCCTTACATCCTGGCTCTTTTTATCGTCCACTTTAACAAAGTAACTCCTTACACTTAGATAGTTTTCACCACTTAATACCACTTAATGCAATCGCCGCGAACACCCGCACGCTGCAATGTTTCCAAAAGTTTGTTATGAGACAACGTGTCAAATGCCTTGCTAGAATCAACAAATAAGGCTAAGCTACACCATAGCCCTGCTCAATGCATCATTCAGCGCATTTGCAAAATGTCCTAACGGCTTATTTATGTTCTTTCCGCTCTGAAAACCAAACTGGTTTGCGTGTATTATTTTGTTTTTCTGCATGAAACACTTCAATCTTCGAGCCACGATCTCCTCTAAAACTTTCTCTATCACTGGCAGAATAGATATAGGCCGATAGTTTTTGCATTCAGATTTACACCCACTTTTAAATACTGGTCTAACAACGGACTTCTTTAGCAATGCTGGTATTACTCCATCTCTAAGGCTCATGTTTACAAACTTGGTTAACATTGGGGCCAATAGGGAGACATGAATTTTAATATCCTTTACGCGAATTCCATCACATCCAGGACCTTTACTTACATCCATCGTGTTTATTATGTTGGTTACCTCTTCCTCAGATGCCTCACTCATGAATATTGACTTTTGGATTGATTCGGCATTATTGTTGTTTAGAGTTTTTATTGAACACTCGTGTATTGTTTTCTGTATGTTTCTATCGAACGTCTCGGCAAATGTATTCGCTAAGCAATCCATGTTTTGATTTTTAAAACTGTTAGTTATAAATTCGTCCAGATTTGACGTTTTCTTTTCAATTATTTCATTAATTGTTCTCCAGATCTTTTTGCTGTTATTCCTATACTGAAGAAACTTATCTTTATAATAGTAAATATAAATCCATATTACGATAGGATTTATATTCAAGCTCTTTAATCCTGTCACACGGCCTCAAGTACCACTGTGTGTACAGCTTGTCTCTCTTTTTGCAGAATTCAATTATTTCACTATCTATTCAAGGATTTACCTTACGAGGTTTCTTTGGAGATCTTTCTTTGAACGAATTGTCATATATCTTTGTGAACGCATTATATATATATAATATATATACGCATTACATTATCTTCATACATGGCATCGACCTCCTCAATCTGTAAGACCTCATTCCAGTTGGTATTTTTTATGACGAAATTTACTCTCTTCTCGTCCAGTACCTTATGCTTCTTTTCTGTGCCGGATACAGCTCTTTCAGACATATTTAACGAAAATAATAAAGCGTAATGATCAGAAACATCAGTGTGAATCACGCCCGAGTACATATTGCTTTCCGCGCATCTCGCATGTAATATCAAACCTCGTACTCTCCGTGATAAAGTTTAATAGTCCATTAGACGCGAGCATCTAATTAATCACTCACGCAGCCATTTAGCTTAATATCTATATTCATATCCCCTACAATGAGCACATTCCCTTTCTTATCTAGGCTGCTAATCGTTTGTTCCAGCTCTCTAATGAACAATGGAATACTCTGTGATGAAGGCCGATAGACAGCAAGAACAGTGACTATGTACCTATTTAAATTAATTACAATTTGCTTATTTTCGAAGTGGCTGGTTTCTAAGATATTAAATTGAAATGTTAATGTCTCTCTAACAAAGATTGCAATTCCACCTCCTCTTCTGTTCTTTTTATTAATGAACTCGGCTTTAAATCCCTCGATATTATACAGGTTACATTCATCATCGGATATATTTGTTTCGACAAGTATTATAACATCAACTTTATCGATGATAGTATGAATTTCAGCTAGAAAGGTTAGAAAATGTTTCCTCAAAGAACGTATATTCATATAGATGCACGAAATGTCTATTTTAAATTTGTTTTTTTAACTAGGACAGAAAGTGTTGCTTAATATAGTTCGAATATTCATAAAATTATTAGAATTATAAGAAAAGTGTGTTGTATTTAAATTCATTTAATAATAGATTAAAATTTCTTCGCTGACAACTTTTACTTTATCAAGTCTATATCTTTTTTTGCGGCAATTCTAATCATACTAGCAGTTTCATGCTTTTTAGCAAAAATAATTCCTTGCCTTACCCAAACAAATTTCAAACTTTTTTCTTTGGCTGTATTTTTTGCAATCCACAGCAGCTGACGATTAGTGGGAGTTAGTTGATCCCCAACGAATATTGTTTCTGTATTAGTACTGCTCTCACTCTCTCCCAGTGAAGGTAATGCGTTTCTTATAGTTGCGATGTTTGCTGTTGACACTTTTCCTGTCGTTTTTCTCAATAATTCTCTCTTTTTACTAAGGTCCGAAAATTTAACAACAATGTTTTTATTCTTTCGCTTTACTTTATACACATCAACAATGTCGCTCTCACCGATGTCCACATTAGATGCTCTCCCCATTTCAATAACAAATTGTTTAAAATTCTCTTCATGTATATTCGGTGCATTTCTTATCTCTACGTTCTTTTCAATAGACTTTTGCTCTTGAGCGTTAACCTTCTGTTCCAAAGTGATAATTCTCTTCTCCTTTTCTTCATTCTCTTTAGACAGATAACTGACCTTTGCCGCTAGTTGACTCATTGTTTCATGTATTTTTGTTAGCGCGCTTGTAAGTTGACTTTTATATCATCATCCGAAGAAGATATTTTTTTGCTCAAGTTTTCAATAAGACCTTTCATATCCTTCGTGTCCGTTTTGAGTTCCGAAACATCACACTGCATTTTGTTTATATCGGAAAGCAAGGCATTCCTCGACATAAGATCAGTAAAATTGGTATCCCTCTGCTCTCGGGAATGTCGATCTGCTGTTAATCTCTCCCCAACCTGTGCTTCCCCATCCGATGAACTCGACTTGCTTCGCACTCTGCAGTTTTGGCATTTCCACTCATTCCGCTTTTCAACCGTATATTGACTGTAGCTACGCTCTGAGAGGGAACAGAATGATGAGAAGTGATAACCCGCCTTGCAGATTTGACATCTTATAAAATCTCCTGATGAGGGAAGCGTTTTTTGCAATGCCTGCACATCTCTTCCATGTTAATAAGAGAAAGAAAAACAAGGCGCGAAAAGATTGAATTTGTTTAGAAACTTTCTTGCTATAAACAATTGCTTTCTATATCATTTGTAGAAAACGCGATGGCCTTCTGCCACACTCTTCGTACTTTACTCCGTATGTTGCACTGTCACAGAAACATTAAATTTCAAATGATAATCTGAGCAATCCGATTAGCAATGGAGTTTGATACAGTTTTCACGGAGTTAAAGTTTCCAATAAAAAAACACGTCCGCTCGCGACGACAACCAAATCACCAAAAAAAATTATAAAAAAATTATAAAATTTTATAATAAATTATAAAATTAATAATTTATTTAATAAAATTATTAAAATTTTATTATATAATATATTAATTATAATTACTTATTTACATAAAATAATTATATATAAATAAATATTATATAATAATTTAATAATACATATAAACAAAAAAAAAATAGGAAAAATCAAGTTTTTAGATAATTTTGTTTTAATAGAAACAAGTGAATTTTAAGTGAATTGCCTGATAAAAGGGCTATTTTGATAGAATAGATTATATACTTTGTATATTCATTATTGAACCGTTATATAAATGTTTAAATATAAATTACATTTTATAGAATTACACTATTGCTAAGATATCAAAAATCTTTGTGCTTCGTACACTAAAATGAAAATATCTGATGTGGCCAACACATGACTTCCTTGTATGACGGCAATTGTATGGTTTTATTTCAAGAGCGGTTGATATATTTTATTTATATTTTAAAATTGAAGTTTAAAAAATTTTAAATATTTTTACTTCTATAATGAAAAAAATTTCATAGGCTTCTCTTAATTTAAATAATTTAAATAGTAGTAAGTAAAAACAAGGAAGTACAAATTAGTTTCCACACAGCTTTAACTATCAATCGTACTAATTTTGATTTCCCTGTTTAGTTCTGTAAGGGTACAACCAATTTTTGTAAAAGATATAGCAGCATAACATTAATTTATCATTATTATTTATGTAATTCGGATAATGCATGCTTCGTGTTCCTTTGGCGAAGAGTCCTTTTGGTGCGAACCATCATTAAAATTGGAGCTATAAAATTGTATCATAGAGATTATAAAACATAGAGTTCGCATGCAGAGCAAATTTTTGTACCACATTTTCGATTGCCTGGGTCGTACTACTACGACCCAGTATCTAAACATTGTATATAAACATGTGTAGCTAAGCACTAAAAGAGTCCAAGAGCACAGTTTTGTACCTGAAGATCGTCATAGAAATAATGAGACGATCTCGGAAAGAGGTGGAAAGTGGGAGAGGCGAAGAGCTCTGATCGCATTGTTGTTAGTGGGAATATTTCCGAGGGTTTCTGGATTTTTTGTCCACTTTTATTGCATCTGTTTTGTTTTTGTGCAATTGTCGGAGGTTAGCCATAAGGAGAGTTGTTTGACTTTATGCAAATTGTGGACTGAGACGAAAGAAATCAGGGCGGTGAGAGGAAAGGAGGGAATTTATGATAACCCTTTGGGTGTGAGGAAAAAGACGAAAGAAATGCAAGTGAAGGCGTTGTTAGTGGGAATATTCTTATGCTTATTATTGGATTTTTTGTCATTCTCTGTTACGTTTTTTTTGTATAATTACAATAGTGTTTTTTTTGCGTTATTTTTGTTTTGTTTTTTGCTCTATGAGTTCATGCTTAACAGGAGTTTACTGATTGATCGATGCAATAGAAAACAACAATTCATTCGCGTTGATAGTTTTCAATAATAAGGTCGAAAATTGATATGAATTAATTAATTAAATTAATTAATAACTTTATTAATTAATAAAATATACATTAAGTTTTAAATTATACATTAACGTAACATGCCGACTAAAAAAATATATTTCAATGCATATTTCCTAACTTCACCCTACGTTCGCAAAGTTTATCTTTCACAAAAGTTTGACACCAAACGTGACTTTTACGAAATCATTGTAAAATCAAAAAACGTCCAAAAATATTGCATAAAATAAATACACACAGAACACAGCAAAATAATTTTTTTTTCCTAGTTCTTCTTTCTTCTCTTCAATATTGCGACCAAAAAGCCTACCTGCATAGACATTATAATCTCTATGCTACCTGGCTTGCATTTTTATGGAGGGCAATAAAAGTTCTTTGCAGAATATTTCATTTCATGTTCTTTGCTTTGGCCTTCTGATACATTTCTTCTCAGTGAAACATTTTGGTATATGCAATGTTTATAAGAGATCGAAAATGAAGCCAGAAAAGTGTGTAAAAAACTTGTATGGAATGCGAACTCTATGTTTTATAATCTCTATGATTGTATCTTATGTAAGGCGCAATAGTATATACTTTCTAGGAGTGTTTGTTTTTGAGTAATGTATGAAATTTGAAAAAAACTACAGGAGAAGTGTCCTTTTCGCGCAACCGATTGTATCCAAAAAGGGAGGTGCACAACTAGGTCTTATAAGAGTCTCAAATACCAAATTTCAAGTTTCTACGATTCTCCGTTTTTAGGTTATTGAGGATACGTACATACGTACATACGTACACACGTACGTACGTACATACGTACATACGTACATACGTACACACGTCACGACCAAACTAGTCAAAATGGACTCCGCGATGGTCAAAATGTGTGTTACCATCAAAATCTCAATATCGAAATTTTTCATGATTACAATACTTTCTTGTATTTACTACGTATACAAGGAAGTAAAAAGGTAAGCTAAATAAGCTAATAGGTTCATACCCTATATATAAAAGAAAATCTTTTCGTTTTTAATAATGAATTTTACTAGGATTTTATTTTTAAGCATTTAAACGATAGATATTATAATTACTGTATCATCTAATAGATGATTAGGTGTGTGAGTTGGATTAGAAATGAATTTATTATCTTTTATCCCTATAATAAGATCTAATAATTTGATATTATTGAAAAAAACAGTTTCGATGTTTTCTGAACTACTTTTTATTGAAGACTAAGAAAAATAATTTCATATACAATATTCAATAATACAATAAATCTAGGGCAACTACATTTATTTTGAACAAGTAACAACAAGTAAATTGTAGTGGGTGTTGTAGATTGAGATATTTCCAACACTTCCCCTCAAGCTAAATCTCACACTACTGGATATTTATGTTATGTGTAATGAAAAATAAATTATATCTGAATTAAACCAATATTATTGAAACAATTATTAATTTTAATTGCTGGTACACCTTTCGTTAAAAAATCGGCAGGCATTTCTTTCGTTGATAAATACATAACTTCAGCATCGCCTCTCTCTATGGATTCTCTTACGAAATGGTGCCGGATGTCAATATGCTTTGTTCTGCTATGGAATACTGGATTCTTGCTGAGAAGTCCTGCACCTTGATTATCATTAAAAATTGTTGTTTTCGTTGTGGAACCAAAATTTCTGCTACGAAACGTCTCAAGTGACTCGGAAATTGACATGTATTCAGCTTCAGTACTGAACCTGGCGACTGTACTTTGCTTTCGCGATTCCCAACTAATGGCTGCATTGGCAAAGATAAATATATATCCTGTGTATGATCTTCTGTCATCTAAATTTAAACCCCAATCAGGATCCACGTAATCTGTTAGCTGCTTTCCTGTCTTTCTATATACTAAACCAAAATCTTGTGTACATTTTAAATGTAGCGGCAATCCAATGCTTTTTACCGTAATTTGTATTAAACTGGCTTAGAACACTGCCAGCATGTGCAATATCAGGTCTCGTCGAAACAGCTAAGTACATCAGAGAACCAATTAAATTCTGGTATGTCAGTTTTTCGACTTCTTTTCATTCTTCCTCGGTTGCTGGACACATTTCTTTCGACAATTTTATACTGCAATCCATTGTATGATGTTTTGTTGTAGAAACTGTTTTGTATGATTCCATATTAAAACGATTCAGAATTTGCTGAGTGTACTTTCTTTGAGACATGGTGATTTCATTGTTTTTCATATTTTGCTTGAACTGGATTCCAAGACAAAAATTGAAAAGTCCAAGATCCTTCATCTCGAAAGATTTTGCCAAATCTTTCTTGACTACTTGTAACCACTTTCGCTAATTTGATGCCACAATGATATCGTCGACGTAAATTATAAGAATCAGTATTTTTTCTTCTTCCTTTCGCATGTAAATACAGGGATCTGCTGTCAGCGGTTTAAGCTCTATTTGCTTAAGTCTCTCGTCCAATTTCTTATACCATTGTCTTCCGGATTGTTTTAAACCATATAGAGCTTTTTTAACCGATAACACTTTATTTCCATTATAATTTTGCAACTTCTCTTTCCCAAGTATTTTATTAAATTCACTTGAAATTGGCATAAAAATTTCTTTCCCAATATGACCATTCAAATAAGCAAAACGGATAGAACCTATTCTCGCTACAGAAGCAAAAGTTTCATTGAAATCTACGCCAGGAATTTGCGTGAAACCTTTTGCTACTAGCCGCGCTTTTCGTTTTTCAATTGATCCATCTGCTTTGTATTTAGTTCTTAGCACCCATTTTGATTCGATTAATTTTTGACCATTTTGACGATCACTGACTTCCCAGGTATTATTTTTGAATTAAAGCATCATACTCGGTTCGCATTGCTATCTTCCATTCGCCAGCTTCGGGTGTTTAAAATGCTTCTGATGGTGTTTGAGGATCATCTTCTTATGATAAACCAGCAAAATTGTTGCTACCTTTCACTCTGCTTTTAGCTTCTTCTTGCCGTCCTACTTTTCCGTCAGGAAGTCGTTTAGGTCTTTCCCGGCCCCTCTTCCAAATGCTTGGTGTAGAAAATACTTCAGTTTCTTCGTTTTCAGATTCTACATGTTCGATTGCTGCTTCTTTGCATTCAGGCTCGGGAGATTCTTCGTGAATTTCGATTTTTAACAATTCGTTTGATGATTTGATTTCAATATGGCTTTCGATATTGTCAGCTAAAGGTCCGAAACTTAATGTTTGTTTGTTTTAAAACATTTATTTCTTGTAAGAAGAAGGAATATTACAATGAAGAATGATTATATATATATTTCTGATTTAGGTTTTTTACCGCAGTTGACCTCCGTCGCTGATAAAATCCAAAAGGAAAAGAACCGGAAGTGGCTGCATTGTCCTTAAAATTCTGTAATATATTTATGAAGTGATTCCGGTCAAATCGGTGATCCATGGCAAGTAGCTCGTAACGCGTGTGGATAGAACTGGTTTCGTTGCTTCACATGAGCCAACTAAAGTAGCTGCGATAACCCCGACTAGCTCAGCCCGTATGCGTCGAGGGTCCAACATTGAGGAAATTAGTCTGGCAGATGTCAAACTTCTCTTGGTCTGACAGCTGACAACTTCTGTCAACCAGACCAGTGCTGTCAGAGTGAAGTTTTCTTTGCGTTTACTAAAGATTTTTTTGGCCGTTCACCCCACCCCACGGTAGGCCAACTTCGGAGATTCACTTTCCTCTATCTCGAGAATGGCCAATTTTGAAGTCGGGCGTCGCACTGTACCTGTTTTTGTTCTTATGTCAGCACTCCTAATGATTCCATCCTATCCGTGGTATACTCGCTGAACGACAGCGCGGCACCATTGTTTCCTAGGTAGGCAGGCATCGCATACGAAAACTATGTCGGGCTCCTTTAACTGCTTTGTTGGCTGGCACCACTTCGTTCTTCTTGTCAACGTCGGCAGGTATTCCGTTACCCATCGTTTCCAGAATCTGTCGCGCAATTATCGCGCGATTTGCCACTGTTTGCGCAACACCAACTACTTCTCGGAGATGTCTTCCGTTCTTGGAGTCTGGGAGGTGTTAGGTGAACCAAGTAGGAAATGGTTTGACGGGAAGGTGTGTGGGCCACGGGAAGGTGTGTGGGCGGTCGAGAATTTACCACATTCTCAGCCTCTATTATAAATGATTGCAGTGTGTGTTCACGTGGAGCGACTTCCTTAAGTGTGTGACGTAAAACTCGCTTGACGCACTGCATCATCCGCTCCCATACACCGCCAGCTGAGGGATTGATAGGGCAATTAAAAAGCCACTCAACCCCTTTCGATGACATTTCAGATTGGAGACGATCGCAGTCGAAAACGTCGCTTATCCGCCTGGCCACTTGGTCTGCACCGATGAAATTCTTACCATTGTCGCTTCGTGTTCTCACAGGAGTCCCTCGTCGATTCGTGAAATTTCTCAGAACTATTATGAAGGCATCTGTTGACATGTCGGCTGCGACTTCCAAATGGACAGCCCGTACTGTTAAAAAAGTAAATACTGCTATCCATCGTTTTTCTATGCGTCTGCCAATTGTAACTTGAAGCGGACCAAAGTAATCTATTCCAACGTATGAAAACGGACGAACAAACGGCTTGCAACGATCTTCCGGAAGAGGACCCATTACCGGCTGTCGAGGTTCGGCTCGCGCTAACTTGCATATGTTACACTCTCCGATTACCTTTCTTAATAGTCTCCTTATGCCGGGTATCCAGAAACGACGGCGAATTTCGCATATCGTCGCCTCATGATTTGAATGCTTCATCAGGATACGGTGATGGAATACAAGTAACTTAGTGAAACTATGTTTTGTCGGCAGTATGATTGGGCGTCTCGTATCGTACGGTAGACAACTGGCAACGTCTATTCGGCCCTTGCAGCGAAGAACCTCTTCCTTATCGATGTAAGGTGACAAAGTATACAATTCACTTTCTTTCTTTACATAATTATGGCATTGGATTTGCTGTATCTCATCTTGAAACGCTTCATATTGCGCTTGACGACACAATATATGTTCAGATTTTCTGTTCAGCCGCGGTAAGACCATTCTTCCCAATTCCTTTCAGTTTCCGGCATCGATTGACAAACCATATTACCCAGCCCATCGTGCGCTTTAATTTATTATATGAGGAAAAACGTTCAAATTTATCAATGAGTGACTAACGATCAGCAATCCGAATTTTTTAGGTAGAATTTCTACGTCCTCCTCTTCGCTTGCGTCGACGGTAATGTTCGTCCATGTGTCGCATGTCCTTTCTAAAAACTCTGGGCCTTTTAACCAGCGCGCTGATGATTCAAAGTCCATACGGTACTTTGCCCTCGTCGCTTCGTCTGCGACGTTTTCTGCTGTTGGCACCCATCTCCAATTTGACTTATCCGTCGATGCCAGAATCTCAGCTATTCTGTGGGCAACAAATGGTTTGAATCGGCAATGTCTGGACGCGATCCCTTGAGCACGGTTTTGGAGTCACTCCACATTATAGATGTCGCTTGTAAGCAATGTTCATCTAAAATAGTCTGCGCTAATCGCACTTCGAGCACTGCCACTTGAAGTTCGAGTCGTGGTACCGTGATGATCTTTATGGGTGCCGTCTTCAGAGACCGTCCTCCAGTACGACACAGCAGCGAACGCCTCCTCGCTTGCATCTACGAAGGTGTGAAGTTGAAGTTCCTTCGGCGGTCCCTTTCTGAAATAATATCGAGGAATTTCAATATTTGTTACATTCGTTATATCATTCAGCCATCTGTCCCAGGAATTATGAACGTGTTCCGGAAGAATTTCATCCCAGCCAATCTGATGCTTCCACACTTCGCGCACTATCAGTTTCGTAAAAATCATAAAATTGCACAGAAACCCAAGGGGATCAAATACCAACATGGCAATGCTTATTAGTTGCCTTTTTGTTGGGCGTTTCACACCAGATATTACTCCTGCATCGACTAAGTGGCTGCCAGAACATTCCAAGGATTCTTTCCATGGTCGGATCGTTTACCTGCATGCGCCTAGCTGCGATGTTACCTTCCATAGCGTTTACAACTTCCAGCGAATTGGAGCTAAAATTGCGCAACTGAAAACCAGCATCCTTGTGTATCGCGCGAACTTGCTTAGAAATTTCAATTGCGCGTGTTGGAGAATCGCAACTATCGATGAAATCATCGACATAATGATGTTGCAAGATTGCCTCGATTGCTCGAGGGTCGTGATTTTGATGTTTTGTGCATTCAGATTCCTAATATGATGAGCTGCAGAAGGCGAATATGCTGCTCCGAGGGTCATCACTATCATTTCATATACTTCTATAGCGCGTGCAGGATTACCATCCCGCCATAGAAACCTCTGTGAACAGCGGTCTTCTGGCCGCACCAACACCTGGTGAAACATCTCTTTAATGTCTGCACATACTGCTACCGCGCAGATCCGGAAATTAAATAAAACAGCTGGCATCGATTGATATTGTAGTGGGCCTTTCAATTATTAAGTATTAAGTATTAAGTTATTAAGTATTTAAGCTTCTGCCATCAACCTTTGCAGCAGCGTCGAACACTAGACGAAATTTCCCTGGTATGTTGGGGTTAACGACTGCAAAATGGGGTATATACCACGTTCGCGGATTACGAATAGCCGCTTCTTGCAGAGTAAGCTTCCGTGCGTAACCTTTATCGGTGTAGGATTTCACAATGACTCTGTAAGATTCTGCAAATTTTTCATTCTTCTTCATTTTGCGTTCTATTCCAAACAGATGCTGGAATAGTATTTTTCGCGATCGTTTGTCATCTTCGCTTTCTACTGCTGGTGCTGAACGAACGTCAAAACTCTCGATTGCAAAATAATCGTCTACTAATTTATTCAGTTCGTCGTCGCAAATAGTATTGATCATTAAACATGAAGATAACGATGTGTTTTCATTACTTGGGCCAATAACTACCCATCCTACTTCGTTTTTTTCAGCATATTGTCCAACTATTCCTAAAGTAGTTGATTTATCAGGTATTCCAAGGTGACAGTGATCCAAACCTATCAATAAATGTGGTGTTATATTTGAATACGGCTTCATAGGTAGCTGCGCGTCACACGCCATTCCAAGAGACCACCGCGCAAAAATATATTTTTCATATTCTTCACATTTTCTGTGCAACCAAGAATTGTACCTTCATCTGTCTGCCTTGAACTGTTGGGCCTACTTGGACATTGCCATTTAGATGAATGCGCCACCTGTAAATTTCCTTGACAGAAATCTGTGTGTTCTGAACACGAATATTACGCTCGTGCAGTAACTGATGGTGTCGCCGTTGGCACCCTGCAATGAGGCAAGGCTTTCGGCGATGGCAATTGCAACCGCATGTCCTCCCTATAGACATGTAAAACACAGTTGCTTTTGCTTCACTTCTTACCACCTCCAATTAATGTCAAGTTCAAGAAATTCTTGACATTTGTTCACTTCATGTTTGCCTTCACAAATTACGCATTTGCGTGAATTTGGACGTGAATCCTCAGCAGTAAGACTACACGTCTTCGCGGTTCAGAAGGAGCACGGGTGAACCCTTGTACGGCACTGATTAAATTTGCCATCTCAGATAACCATGAACTAAAATCAGAAACTGACTGCAAGAAACCGGATAAATTTTTTACCTTTACTGCGAACGGAATTAAATATTCTGTGGCTACTTCTGACACTGGTGCAATTTCGCGAACTTTGCGTAACTGACTACGAATCAAGAGTCTAAGTCGGCCATAACGGAAGCGTAACTGATTAATCACGTCTGTCACATTATCCGGATGGATCAGCAATGACTGAACAGTCTGTCTGGCCTCGCCCTTTAAACATTACTGCAACCGCTGACAATTTTCCCAATTCGTGTAATTATACACAACTGTTGACTGCTCATACGCTGTTGAGAACATTGGCCATTCTTCAGGTCGTCCAAAGAATTTTGGCAGACCTTGGACCTTCCGTTGCCCGGCAAATATTGGTGGTGTGTAAACACTTTCTGTAGACAGGCAAGGCAAATTGGCATCATTGTCAGTGGTGAAAGCGTTTGATGAATTCGTTGTTAAAGGATTGCCATTTTGAATGTTTTTCATAGTCGGCATTGCTACAAAATTCATTCCTTGCTGTCGCGAATATGTATAACCAACAGTTGGAGAGGCGGCGGTGACACAACCCTGTAATAATGATGACGTCACACATGTAGGTACAACTGGCACTGTTCTGCCCACGTGTACGTCTGTCGATGGCGAGAAAGACACAGATGATTTCGGTCCTGGCGCTCTATTTGTAACAGCATTTGATGATAGTATGGCCAGCATATAGTTATCCACCGAACATGTGGATGCTGGCAAGTCATTATCTTGTAAATAATGTCCTGAATGAGTAAGTTGGCGGTCCCTGTCTTGCAGTTGAGACCGTACAGAGCTCATCTCTTTGTCCAACGCATTCATTTTGTCCAATATGGCATTTAGTATCGACATGTCCACTGGAACGGCACGGGCGTTTTGTGTAGAGTCGATAGAAGCAATTTTGGTTCTAGTATACTTTGCGGCGGCAGTGGCAGTTTGTACTTGCATAATTTCTGCAGCGTTGATGGTTGCAATCGCTTCAGAGGCTTGGGTAACGAACACGTCCACAATGGTTGCGTCATTGTCATCGTTAATAACTTCAGTAACATCATTAGCGTTGGCATTGGTTTCGCTCATGATTTTTCTGTTGTAGATTCTAGCGCTTTTCCTTAGCGTGCACAGCATCACTTGCGCAGGGTGAAAAATGCGAAATAAAGCTGTCAGCTAAAGGCCCGAAACTTAATGTTTGTTTGTTTTAAAACATTTATTTCTTGTAAGAAGAAAGAATATTACAATGAAGAATGATTATATATATATTTCTGGATTAAGTTTTTTACCGCAGTTGACCTCCGTCACTGATAAAATCCAAAAGGAAAAGAACCGGAAATGGCAGCATTGAGGAAATTAGTCTGGCAGATGTCAAACTTCTCTTGGTCTGACAGCTGACAACTTCTGTCAACCAGACCAGTGCTGTCAGAGTGAAGTTTTCTTTGCGTTTACTAAAGATTTATTTGGCCGTTCTTCTTTGATGAACTTTTCGAAATTTCTGTTAGTGTATTCCGTTCCGTTGTCTGATCTCAAATTTTGGATTTTTCGACCAGTTCTTCGCATTTATTTTTGATAAAATGCACTTCACACCACCTTCATTTGTCATCAAAAAACCTCAGGAAGTAGCGCGATCCACCTATGGAGTTGACGCGCATTGGGCCACATACATCCGTATGGACGAACTCTAGAAGGTGAGTGGATTTCGTAGATGAATTGGGGAACTTTTGAGCTTGCTTTCCCTTGACGCATACTTCGCATACAGGTAAGTTTTTGTATTTAGTCACTTTTACACCAAGTACTTTTCCATTTTTGACGATGTCCTTCAGGTCCCTTTCGTTTAAGTCGTTCGTGCCACTCCTTTAATGTAGATACTTGAGCACTTTTACACTCTTCAGAGGATTCTTCTACATGGTATAGGTCTTTACTTCGATAGGCAGTTAGTAATTTTTCTCCCGATTTTGGATTTATTACTACAGCTTCTTCATTTGTGAAAATTACTTTAAAACCGACGTCAGTTATTTTTGCTACTGACAGTAGATTTGATCGAAGATCTCGAACATACAGTGTGTTTTGCAATCTTATGGTATACGCGTCCTTTGTGTTGATTTTGACGACGGCACTTCCCTCGATCTTCGTGCTTTCATTGTTGGCTAAATTTAGGACGGTTGCTTTCGCAGGTTCCAGATCCTCAAATTATGTATACCTTGCGCACATATGCGATGACGCTCCTGAGTCCAAACACCATACTTCGGACTTCATTGTAGTTTGCATTGCAATTTCAGCTTTTCGAGATTATTCGTGGTATTTCGAGTTGTATTTCTTCGGTTTGTAGCTTGAAAAATGCTTAGATTTGCACTCTTTAGTTTATGTCCTATTTTTCCGCATGCATGGCACGTAAATTTGAAGCGTTCTTGGATTTGCTCAGCTGATGAGCGCTGACGATTTGGCCCTCTTCCCAATTCTCTTTCGTTGTCGCTCTTAAACTTGCTTTGAATGGTATTTCCTTTAACAAACATTGCTTCGGTTGTAGTATCGGCTTGATACCGCTTTCGGGATTCAAATTCTTCTATAAGCTTAATTTTTTTCAGGAGAGGGCAATTTTTCTTGAGATTCAATTGCGATACGAAAAGATTCGTATTCATCGGGAATACTATATAGGAGCAGGATTGTAAGTAAATCATCCATAACTTTCATATGCATTTCGTTTCTCTTGTCCACTATATTGAAAAAGTTCTGTATGTGGTTTCGCATGTCTTCTCCGTTTTTTATTTTTAGCAAAATCGATTTTAGGATACTTGCTTTTCGTGCTGGACCTGTAGACTGATATATATCGTGCAGCTTCTTCCAGATGTCCTTGGATGTCTCACAGTTCTTGATTTGTCTCAATTCGGCTGGAGAAATGGACAGAATTAAATCCGATTTGGATTAGGATTTAGCCCTTATTTTTAATTAAATCCAAAAAGAGGCGTATTACTGTTAATAATATTATTGAATAATATTCTAATTAAGGAGATAAGGAGACAAATAGGAGCTGCTAACTCTTTATTTAAATGGTTAAATTCCATTTTTATCTCTTTTATAGACTTTTTTTAATAGTTTAATTAAAACATTATATTTTCATTATAAAAATAAAGTTATCTTTTATATACTAATTATAATTCACTATATCTAAAAAGATATAAATTGCTAAAAATATGATGATGTCAAATGTTAGCATCATCCCCTGAAAGCTTATAGTCTCCCCTTTCCAATTATATATAACATGTTGGGGTTATCTCTTACTCAATCAAAAATCAAAAATTAAATAGTCGGAATTAAACTTCTTTCAAAAAAAAAATTAAATATTATTAGATTTATTCTACTAAAGGATAAAATTATTATTATCAATAATAATATAATATTTAAATTTAATAATGTAGTATAAAATTTATTTTTATAAACCCTTTCTCTGGCAAGTCATATAAGGCTACAAATTCAAATTCTTAAAACTACTAGTCCATAAGATATTAAATCTATCCCTATAAAATAAGAAATATTTACAAAATATGTAGGATAAAAATTTATTAATAGTATATAAAATTATATAATAAATATATCAACTTGAACCCCTTGATTTAAAACAAACTGTTGTTGAACACAAAATAAAGAAAACAAGTTTTTTCATAAAACTCTAAATGATTGAAAATAATCGTTTCCATGAGTTCGAATTATTGAAGCTAAAATTGATAATCTTAAAGCCCCCTCACACAGTCTAAGGGTAAGAAATATTATGCTAAAAAATATTACATAATTATATGATGTCAAAAATATAACTAATAATATAAATTCTACTAATACTATATATTCTAGTCTTAGTAATATAGTTAGTAAATGTTTTTTATTTATCGCAAAAACTAAAATACCGGAAAAAATACTTAAAGATAAAATTAATGACAAATTAAACATGGACACACGTAGGCCGTTTCTGTCTCATTGTAATACCCTATGGATCTTTAAAACCCCTTCATCAAGCAAACCACGAGGAGCTGATTAAGTAGCGACTTAAGTCGTCTTTTTCAATGGATGCTATCTCGCAGAGGCTGCTGAAGAAAAATGCCCCCATAAGTGCATGTCTCCTCTGAGCCACTGCAGGATATGAGCAGAGAAGATGGAAGACAGACTCGTCTTCCTGCTCATCTCTGCAACTTCTACAAAAATCATTTAAGAAGAGCCCTAGTCTTTTTGCATGGGCACCGATAAGGCAGTGTCCAGTCACAACCCCTATCACCCTTTGAACGTTTTCCCTGCCAAATGAAAGAAGCGTTTTCGTTTTCTTAAGGTTGTAGAGGGGCCAGGTCACCCTTGCATTGTTGCAGGTCTGCCCCTCTGCCCATCGTCTATTTGCGAGCATGATAGATTCCTCACTCAGCAAATACCTGCAGGTGGCCAGTGGCATACCCATATGCATATCCATACACTTGCTTTATCAGACGTTATGATCGTTTTGGTACCCAGGCGGGTTAACTTGTCCGCTTGGCAGTTCCCTGGAATGTCACTGTGGGCTGGAACCCAGCACAGATTTATGGAGAATTACTCCGTCATCTCATTTAGAGATAGGTAGCAGTCTCTTACCACCCTAGACGTGGTGAAGACCGATTCCAAGGACTTTATCGCTGCTTGGCTATTAGTGAAAATGTGGATATCATTTCTGATATCCTGTTTTCTTTCAGCCAAGATAATACCTCCCGGATAGCCATAACCTCCGCCTAGAGTACACTGCAAAGTCTGGCAGGCGAAACATTACCGCGGTGCCACAGACTTCAGAGAAGAACCCGCCACCAACCCCTCCTCCGAGCTTAGAGCCATCAGTATACAGGTGTATACCCTCCCTTGCCAGCGGTAATCCCCTCTCCCAGTCCTCTCTACTAGCTACAAGCGTACCGAAATTGAGGCTTGGGAGTTGGGACGAGGGGCTAAGTCCTCCCAATATTCTTTGATGACCAACTTTTCTGTTGGTCCATTTGCTTATAAGTTTGGCCAACAACCTTCCCATAATATCAATCGGGGGAAGGAGAAACAGTACTTCTAGTGCCACGGTGGGTGTAGACTTAAGACCTCCCCCGATGCACAGATAGGTTGACCTTTGACTTTTCTCAAGCAGTCTACAGCTTGTTGCTTTCTCAAGGGATGGCCACCAAATGCACACCCCATAAAGGAGTATGGGCCTTACCACTGCGACGTACAGCCAATGAGTAATACTTGGAGAAAGGCCCCACTTCTTACCAACGGCTTTCCTGCAGGAGTAGAGGGCCACCATTGCATTCTTAGCCCTCTCCATTGTGTTCAACTTCCACCTCAACTTCCTATCCAGAATCAGGCGAAGAAATTTTGCCTTCTCCTGAAAATAGAGCCTTATTTCCCCATTTTAACAGCTTCTACGTCAGGAATCCTATGCTTCCTGGTGAAGAGGACAAGTTCTGCTTTACGGGGATTAAACCCCAATTCTTTGGGTCTTGCCCACCTTACTATGAGATCCAGAGCTCTCTGTATTAGGTCCCTGATTACGTTGGGATACTTCCCTGAGACTGCTACCGTAAGGTCATCGGCATAAGCAACAACTGTCAGGCCCTCCCCCTCAAGAGTTTTGAGTAGCTCATCGACCACTATGTTTCACAGAAGTGGTGATAGAAGTGGTTTTTCGATGTGGACCCAAAATTTTTGCTACGAAACGTCTCAAGTGAATAGCTTCCTTTGTTGACTCGGAAATTTACATATATTCAGCTTCAGTACTGGACATGGCGACTGTCCTTTGCTTTCCCGATTCCCAACTAATGCCTGCATTGGCAAGGATAAATATATATCCTGTGTATGATCTTCTGTCATCTAAATTTAAACCCCAATCAGCATCCACGTAACCTGTTAGCTGCTTTCCTCTCTTTCTATGTACTAAACCAAAATCTTGTGTACCTTTTAAATATTTTAACACTCTTTTAGCGGCAATCCAATGTTGTTTTCCGTAATTTGTATTAAACTGGCTTAGAACACTGTCAGCATGTGCAACATCAGGTCTCGTCGAAACAGCTAAGTACATCAGAGAACCAATTAAATTCTGGTATGGCAGTTTTTCGACTTCTTTTCGTTCTTCCTCGGTTGCTGGACACATTTCTTTCGACAATTTTATACTGCAATCCATTAGTGTAGAAAATGTTTCGCATGATTCCATATTAAAACGATTCAGAATTTGATGAGTGTACTTTCTTTGAGACATGGTGATTTCATTGTTTTTCATATTTTGCTTGAACTGGATTCCAAGACAAAAATTGAAAAGTCCAAGATCCTTCATCTCGAAAGATTTTGCCAAATCTTTCTTGACTACTTGTAACCACTTTCGCTCATTTGATGCCACCATGATATCGTCGACGTAAATTATAAGAATCAGTATTTTTTCTTCTTCCTTTCGCATGTAAATACAGGTATCTGCTGTCAGCGGTTTAAGCTCTAGTTGATTAAGGCTCTCGTCCAATTTCTTATACCATTATTTTCCGGATTGTTTTAAACCATATAGAGCTTTTTTAACCGATAACACTTTATTTCCATTATAATTTTGCAACTCCACTTTCCCCAGTATTTTCTTAAATTCACTTGAAATTCGCATAAAAATTTCTTCCTCAATATGACCATTTAAATAAGCAAAACGGATCGAACCTATTCTCGCTACAGGAGCAAAAGTTTCATTGAAATCTACGCCAGGAATTTGCGTGAAACCTTTTGCTACTAGCCGCGCTTTTCGTTTTTCAATTGATCCATATGCTTTGTATTTAGTTCTTAGCACCCATTTTGATTCGATTAATTTTTGAGCATTTTGACGATCACTCACTTCCCAGGTATTATTTTTGAATTGAAGCATCATACTCGATTCGCATTGCTATCTTCCATTCGCCAGCTTCGGGTGTTTGAAATGCTTCTGATGGTGTTTTATAAACCAGCAAAATTGTTGCTACCTCTTCCCCTCTGCTTTCAGCTTCTTCTTGTTGCAGATGATACAATCTCTTTGGCCGTCCTACTTTTCCATCAGGAAGTCGTTTAGGTCTTCCCCGGCCCCTCTTCCAAATGGTTGGTGTAGAAAATACTTCAGCTTCTTCGTTTTCAGATTCTACATGTTCGATTGCTGCTTCTTTGTATTCAGGCTCGGGAGTTTCTTCGTGAATTTCGATGTTTCACAATTCGTTTGATGATTTGATTTCAATATGGCTTTCGATATATCCTTCCGATCCTTTTCGGTACTCGTCCGCAATAAATTCGTTAAAGTTTTCTTCATATGCATATGCATTTGTAAAAACTACATTTCAGCTTCGCAGTATCCGTCGCCCTACAGAATCCCAAAGTCGATATGCCTTTGACTGAAGATCGATATACCAAACTTTCGGAAGTAGCTTACAACTGGGGTTCTTTGCACCCATATCTTAAATGGGGTTTCGCCATTTAAACTACGCGATAGGCATCTATTTCTTATATGATTCCCCGTTAGTACTGCTTCAGCCCAAAAATGTGCAGATAGGCCAGATTGAATCATCATACATCGAGCCATTTTAACAAGTGTTCGATCCTTCCAAGTGTGTTTCCTTCAGCTGTTCCGTTCTGTTGTGGTGTATATTCTACCGTGAGTTCATGTCGAATACCTTCTTCTTTGAGGAACTTTTCGAAATTTCTGTTAGTGTATTTTGTTCCGTTGTCTGATCTCAAATTTTGGATTTTCCGACCAGTCTTCTTTCCCACAAAATTGCTCTATTCCATGAACTTCTCTAGAACTTCACCTTGATTTGTCATCAAAAAACGTCCGGAAGTAGCGCAATCCACCTATGGAGTTGACGCGCACTGGGCCACATACATCCGTATGGACTAACTCTAGAAGGTGAGTGGATTTCGTAGATGAATTGGGGAAAGGCTTTTGAGCTTGCTTTCCCTTGACGCATACTTCGCATACAGGTAAGTTTTCGTATTTAGTCACTTTTACACCAAGTACTTTTCCATTTTTGACGATGTCCTCCAGGTCCCTTTGATTTAAGTGTCCAAATCATTCGTGCCACTACTTTAATGTAGAAGAATCCTCTTCAGAGGATTCTTCTACATGGTATAGGTCTTTACTTCGATAGGCAGTTAGTAATTTTTCTCCCGATTTTGGATTTATTACTACAGCTTCTTCATTTGTGAAAATTACTTTAAAACCGACCTGAGTCATTTTTGCTACTGACAGTAGATTTGATCGAAGATCTCGAACATACAGTGTGTTTTCCAATCTTATGGTATACGCGTCCTTTGTGTTGATTTTGAAGACGCCACTTCCCTCGATCTTCGTGCTTTCATTGTTGGCTAAATTTAGGACGGTTGCTTTCGCAGGTTCCAGATCCTCAAATTATGTATACCTTGCGCACATATGCGATGACGCTCCTGAGTCCAAACACCATACTTCGGACTTCATTGTAGTTTGCATTGCAATTTCAGCTTTTCGAGATTATTCGTGGTATTTCGAGTTGTGTTTCTTCGGTTTGTAGCTTGAAAAATGCTTAGATTTGCACTCTCTAGTTTATGTCCTATTTTTCCGCATGCATGGCACGCAAATTTGAAGCGTTCTTGGCTTTGCTCAGCTGATGAGCGCTGACGATTTGGCCCTCTTCCCAATTCTCTTTCGTTGTCGCTCTTAAAGTTGCTTTGAATGGTATTTCCTTTAACAAACATTGCTTCGGTTGTAGTATCAAATTCTTCTATCAGCTTTATTTTAAGGGCTTCAGGAGAGGACAATTTTTCCTGAGATTCAATTGCGATACTTCGCATACAGGTAAGTTTTTGTATTTAGTCACTTTTACACCAAGTACTTTTTCATTTTTGACGATGTCCTTCAGGTACCTTTCGTTTAAGTCGTTCGTGCCACTCCTTTAATGTAGATACTTGAGCACTTTTACACTCTTCAGAGGATTCTTCTACATGGTATAGGTCTTTACTTCGATAGGCAGTTAGTAATTTTTCTCCCGATTTTGGATTTATTACTACAGCTTCTTCATTTGTGAAAATTACTTTAAAACCGGCCTGAGTCATTTTTGCTACTGACAATAGATTTGATCGAAGATCTGGAACATACAATGTGTTTTCCAATCTTGTGGTATAGCCGTACTTTGTGCTGATTTTGACGACGCCACTTCCCTTGATCTTCGTGCTTTCATTGTTTGCTAAATTTAGGACGGTTGCTTTCGCAGGTTCCAGATCCTCAAATTTAGTATACCTTGTGCACATATGCGATGAGGCTCCTGAGTCCAAACACCATACTTCGGACTTCATTGTAGTTTACATTGCAATTTCAGCTTTTCGAAATGATTCGTGGTATTTCGAGTTGTGTTTCTTCGGCTTGTAGCTTGAAAAATGCTTAGATTTGCACTCTCTAGCTTTATATCCTATTTCCGCATGCATGGCATGTAAATTTGAAGCGTTCTTGGCTTTGCTCAGCTGATGAGCACTGACGATTTGGCCGTCTTCCCAATTCTCTTTCGTTGTCGCTCTTAAACTTGCTTTGAATAGTATTTCCTTTAA
Source organism: Thecophora atra (assembly GCA_937620795.1). NCBI lineage: Eukaryota > Metazoa > Arthropoda > Insecta > Diptera > Conopidae > Thecophora > Thecophora atra. The sequence continues at coordinate 27,811,633 of OW569398.1, read as the reverse complement.
CAAACATTGCTTCGGTTATAGTATCGACTTAATACCGCTTTCGGGATTCAAATTCTTCTATCAGCTTTATTTTTTTCAGGAGAGGGCAATTTTTCCTGAGATTCAATTGCGATACGAAAAGATTCGTATTCATCGGGAATACTATATAGGAGCAGGATTGTAAGTAAATCATCCATTACTTTCATATGCATTTCGTTTATCTTGTCCACTATATTGAAAAAGTTCTGTCTGTGGTTTCGCATGTCTTCTCCGTTTTTCATTTTTAGCAAAATAAGCGATTTTAGGATACTTGCTTTTCGTGCTGGACCTGTAGACTGATATATATCGTGCAGCTTCTTCCAGATGTCCTTGGATGTCTCACAGTTCTTGATTTGTCTCAATTCGGCTGGAGAAATGGACAGAATTAAATCCGATTTGGCTTGTGCGTCCAGTTTCCCATTTTTCGATTGCATCTACGGACGTTGTAGCTTTGGGCAATGCTCCGCAGACATATTTCCAAGTGTTGGTCTTCACAAGCAGCGCCTGGACTTGTATCTTCCATGTGTCGAAATTGTCATTTCCGAGTGGATCAATTCGAACACTGTTGAAACTCATTTTTATGCGCAAAATATTCCGCCGTTTATATTCGTGTTCAAATTCGCGTGTTTTTCCGTTTTCTATTGGGGGCAGTGGGAGTATGCTGCGCCCATAACGTATTGAAGAAAACAGTTTCGATGTTTTCTGAACGACTTTTTATTGAAGACAAAGAAAAAAAATTTCATATACAATATTCAATAATACAATATTATTATTATTATAGGCACTGGTGCACCGCGACCTCTTGGATCTATTGTGCTTGCCCTTACCTAACCCAGATCTAAGCTCTTTATAAAATTCAGCACCATTCCTGGGTTAGTGATCCAAATCTTAGAGTGAGGCATAATTGAATCACCATAGCTTAACCGCCTCCGATTGCTAAGAGCAGGACAATCGCAGAGAACATGCTCAGCGGTTTCCTTAGCTTCATCGCAAAATCTGCAGATGTCCGTTTCAGACATGCCGATTTTTTTCATGTGGTATCTTAGGCCACAGTGTCCCGTAAGAAAACCTGAAAGGACACCTAAGTCCTTCCTATTTAGCAGAAGAAGTTTTGATGACACTCCTTTAGCTAAGGTAAGAAATCTCTTTGATTGGCGATGGCCTAAAGTATTTGCCCACGCCCTCTCAAACTCGATTTCCTCCCACTGCCGGATTACCTCCCGTTTGTATCCATTAGATAGTCCACAAAAAGGCTCCGGACCTATAAAAGGTCGCTGAGCACCACGCCTTGCTAGGCAGTCAGCTCTCTCATTCCCCTCATAGCCCTCATGTCCAGGGACCCATCCCAGTGTAATGGTATTGTTTTGTCCCAGTTGGATTAGGCACTTGCGACAGTTGTCTACAAGCCTGGATCCAATTGTTTCAGACCTGAGGGCTTTCAAAGCCGCTTGGCTATCAGAGAGGATATAGATGTGTGCACCACATGCCCTTCTACGAAGACATTCCCTCACACATATCTCTATGGCAAACAATTCTGCCTGGAAAATAGTAGCATACTTTCCCATTGGTATACCTTTCTGAAATCTCGGCCCTACAATGCCAGCGCCAGCATCACCATTCTGCATTTTGGACCCATCGGTATACCAAATCTGAGCTCCCGGTTCGAAGTTCAAATTCCTATTTCTCCAGTCCTCTCGGTCAAATACAATAACCGTGTAGTTCCTGGAGAAAGCCAATTTTTTTGGCATGTTGTCACTGAATTTGACAATGGGTTCATTAATGAAAATATTCGCAATTCTCATATGACCATGTAGATCCCCACTTTTCATAGTGGAGATACGACTGAGCCGGAGTGCCGATAGACATGCCTCCCTTTTTATCATTATCGATAAGGGTGGGATGTGTAACAGGACACTAAGGGCCATGGTTGGGCACGATTTCATAGCACCAGTAATGCCCACACAGATCAGTCGATGTAACTTATTTAGGGCTTTTGCAGCTTCCTTTTGATCAACCTTGGGCCACCAGACCAATGCCGAATATGTCAGTATTGACCTTACAATAACTTCAAATGCCCAGTAGGTCATTTTAGGGCTGATGCCCCAAGTTTTACCATAGAACCTTGTACAGGCATAGAATGCCCTTGTGGCTCTCTGGATAACACTGCTGAGGTGTGCGTTCCAAGTTAGTGCTCTATCCAGGATAACCCCGAGATACTTTGCCTCCTTGGAGAATTCTATTGTAGTCCCTTCCAGAACAGGCTTCTCTAGCCTAATCTTGTGCTTCTTGGTAAAGGGTACTAAGGTGGTCTTTTCAGGATTCAAGCGAAGGCCCTTCTCCTCACACCATCTTTTTGTAATATTAATGGCCCGCTGCGCACAGTCAGATATCGTAGGCTGATGATTTCCTACAACATAGACCACAAGATCATCAGCATAGCCCTGAGTGCTGAAGCCCAATGAATTCAGCTTATTCAGGAGTTCATCTACAACCAGTGTCCATAACAGTGGTGATAATACCCCCCCTTGGGGACATCCTCTGGTGATTGTAGCCCTAATTGATTGTAGCTTCCCTCCAAACTCAAACCGAACTGCTCTGGACCTCAGCATGTTAATAGTCCATGTGGTTATCATGGGAGGAATATTTTTCCTTGTCATGGAATCACAGATAGCTTCATAAGACGTATTGTCAAAGGCTCCTGAAATATCCATGAATGTGCACAAAGCAATTTGTCTTGACTGCAGAGCCTTTTCTATCACTGTAGTTAGGTTGTGGACCGCAGTCTCAGTTGATTTGCCTGCTTGATAGGCAAACTGTAATTCATGTAATGGTGACTTAGTTAATATCGTCTCCCTTATATACATGTCCAGGAGTTTTTCCATTGTCTTAAGGAAAAATGAGCTGAGGCTAATGGGCCGATATGCCTTTGGTAGCTGCACAGAGCCGCTATTGGCTTTAGGAATAAAAACAACCCTAACCTCTGCCCATGCAAATGGAAGATGGCGAAGCCGCAAGCTTGCCCTAAACATTCTTGACAAAACAGGGACCAGCACATCCGCACCCTGCTGCAATAGACACGGATATATCCCATCTGGTCCAGGGGCTTTATAGGGACTAAAAGTCCCAAGAGCCCATCGGACCTTTTCTTTGTCAAAGATGGATCCCGTTAGACCCGCCTCCCTCCCTGTTGCGAGAGGGGCCATTGCCGTCACATGTGCCGTAACACTGGGATTCTCTATAAAAACGCATCCTGGGAAGTGAGTACTCAGCAGCAGCGAGCTGGTCTCCTCCATAGATGACGTGTAACCCCCATCAGGCTTTTTGAGGGTACATATACCATTTGAGTGGTCCTTTGAGAGAACCCTCCTCAGACGAAGAAAGTCAGGGAAACTTTTAATCTCCTCACAACTTCGTCTCCAGGAAGTTCTTTTTGACCTTCTCAATTCCTTGTTATAGCCTGTAAGGGCACTTTTATATTCAGACCAGTTGCCCGTTTTTTTCGCCCTATTGAACAGTCTTCTTACCTCTACTTTCAGTTTTTTGAGGGAGCTGTTCCACCATGGGACCATTTTTCGCTGTTGTTCCCTTGATGGTGGACAGCTGCTAGTGAAGGCTTCCTGTACATTTGAATTGAGCACGCTAGCCTCAAATTCAAGCTCATCAATCGTTAAGATAGGTGATTGTGAGCGATTAACGCTTCCTTCCAACATAAAGCGATAGTTTTCCCAGTTAGTTTTCCTGGTATTTCTGAAAACTCGGCCTTGCACCAAAGAGGCACCCATACTGAATCTAATATGCCTATGATCAGACATGGATGCCTCTTCCGATACATGCCAGTTTGAGGTAATAGACGCCATTTTGTCATTTGCCAATGTGAGGTCAAGGACTTCCCCACGTATGGAGTTGACAAAGGTTGGCTCATCACCCCGGTTGAGAATGAAAATGTTGTTTTTTAAGACAAACTCGAAAAGGTACTCACCCCTCTTGTTGGTGTCTCTGCTGCCCCAGATCTCATGATGGGCGTTGGCATCGCAGCATATCATCCAAGGGAGACATTTTCGTTGGCAATATTCCACCAGCTCCTTGACCTCCCTGGTTGGCGCCACCTCATCATCTCCCGGAAGGTAAGCGGATGCAACAATGACTTCTTCCAATCCGTTTGCCGTGTGCACCTCTGCCCATGCAGCAACTAGATCACCCGTCATGAACTCTGAAAGTGGCAGAAAATTAATGTTATTATTAATTAAAAGGGACGGTCACAGCTGGTGCAGTAAATTACCTTACCGTTTGTGACACCGAGGCCCTTGATAACTCCTCTATGGACCCAAGGCTCCTGTATGAACACTATGTCCAAGGCTTCCGCCTGATAGACCATGCTTAGCACAGAGGAAGCAGCCTTAGCATGGTGAAGGTTGATTTGCAGACAGTTGGATTGTCCGCTCGTCAACCCTAGTGATGGCCGCTTCATTTGCGGCTCTTAGTGTGGCCCCTAGATGCCACTTTTTTGGCACGATTGCCAGAAAACCGGGCCATCTCCTCAGGCGAACATCTATCCCCCTTTCTGGCCCTATCAACGCCACCAGGCCTCCTACCAAGCCTAGGGCGCCAATCACTGGCACGTCGTGTGGTTGCACTAACCAAGGTCGAGGTTGAGGGAGCACTACTTGCTCCAGCTTGAACCAGCACCTGTCGGATAGTGGGGGTAGAAATAGGCTTACCGACGCCCATAGCCTCTGAACCCGACGGTTCTGTTGACTCCTTCGCGGACTCCTGCTCTAGCACAGCAGGCACTTTAGCCTGTGGCTTCTCGGCAGAAGTGCCGCTACAACCAGGGGTGGCAGAGCTACCCTGTGCCCCCTTAGGTTGGGCTCCAGTCAGGATTGACTGTGGCTGCGCACCTGGCTCAGTCGGCTTCACGGTAGGACTAATGATGACGCAGCCAAACCCATAATCAACTTTATGTTGGCGATCCTTCAGCACCTTTGCCGATATCGGGTCGATCGCCAACACAATCTCAACAACAGCTCCTCGCTGAACTCTGCGGACCACCCGCCAGTCGCCAACTCTGAGGCCCTCATTTTGGCCTTCCAGCAGTTCGAGGATGTCTGTTGTCCTGATACTATCCACTTCCGGAAAGTACCCAACATAAAGTGGTTTCTTAGGAACATAATTTTCCTGCACCACCTTTATGTGTGCATCCGCCCATGGTTTTAGTTTCGGCACATTAGCCGTAATCCACTCTGCAGTTGCACAGTTTTTGCAGTTTATCTGCAGCCATCCCGGCCGGAACGAACATCCCGTAAACTGCGGTTTTGTTGAGCCGCTCCTTTTTCTGCGCACCTCGTTTAGGATGCCGTGTTGTACTGCCTTCAGCTGTGCAGTACTCCATACGGATTGAGGATAATCCGCAGGAATAATGCCCAGCTTCACCCCGGAGGCAACCTCACAGAAAGAAGGCCTCTGAGCGTCCGTAGCAGGCACCACCGAATCGGCGGGGGCCGCAACAGCCCCAACGCCCATTGAGCCTGTTTCCGCCACAGACTCCCGAGCACCCTTTTTTGGGGGATTATCCTCCGGTGTCGTGTTGGCAGACTGAGGTCTCTTATGCAGTGTGCCCCGCACACCAGGTTTAGCCATGGGCTCCAAAGCTAGCCTTCTGGCCTCCTCAATGTTATGCCCTTTGGCCACATAGAATTTAAGCCTTCTTTTTGCAGCACCGCAAAGCCTAATTCTATGTGACTGCATAACAGGATGAGGAGGTGATCTAAGCAGTGCCTCCTCCTCATCCGTTGGAATCTCCGTATCCATGGCCATTACAGCCTGCGGATTCGAATTAGACTCCACCACAGCAGCCGCATCAGTAAGGCCCAATGTAGCCCCTCCGATTGCCATGCCGCGTGCTGTTTCACCATCATTTGCGGTTTTAGCAGCCGCTGAGCTAGATGGTAAAAGGTCAATGACCTGGTTAGTGTTTTCAGGCACTGTAGTTGCCTGTACATTTGTTTGTTTTTTGTTTTCTTTAATATCCATGCAGATCCCACGAGTAAAGGGGTTGGAATGTCCACCGAGACATAGCCCCTTCTATCTCGGTAAGGCTAATTACAACCAGAGGGCGCCAGGTATCTGGAGGCCACCGTTATAAGACACACTAACGTAGTGCCATTCGTCCCATAGGCACGGTTCAGATAACACCTGGGATTACGGGTTTTTTCGAGTTTTCCTCTCTAGATCCGCTATGTTTCGTTGAGCAGGGGCACCTCGTGCAGGGTGTGGCTCTTCACCACGCATAGTCGGTCTTGAACCATTGAGCTAGAAGCCGTCTGGTCCCTGGGACAGTACTTCATAATTTTGAAGACGTCAAAACCTTCACCCCCTGAACATACAATAAATCTAGGGCAACTACATTTATTATGAACAAGTAACAACAAGTAAATTGTAGTGAGAGTTGTAGATTGAGATATTTCCAACAGATATCGTCCGAAGCTTCTTTAAAATATTATTTGTCTCAGTCATTATTTTCTGTTGTATTATTATTTTGGGCAATTTTGTTTTTAATAAATATTTATAGAGATAATATAAATGTATTTATTATTACATTAATAATATTTTCTGCTCTTTTAATGAAAATAGGGGGAGCTCCATTTCATTTTTGACTTCCTTCAGTAATAGAGGGTTTGTCTTGAATAAATGGTCTTCTTTTGCTTACTTGACAAAAAATTGCGCCCTTAGTATTAGTTTCTTATTTTTCCTTTAATTGATTAATAAATTTTAGAGTGATTCTTTCTACACTTGTAGGGTCTTTAGGGGGTTTAAATCATACTTCTCTTCGTAAATTAATAGTTTTCTCTTCTATTAATCATTTAGGTTGGATAATTATAGCTATTTGTTTAAATGAGGCAATATGGTTAAAAGTTATATGGTTATATGTATCAATTTATTGATGAGGAAAGTAGTTATATATGTAGTATATTAGTATATTTGATTTCCAATCATTTATTAATATAGTATAATAATTATCATATTTAATATAGTATTATTTTTATAGTATCTTTATTAGTAATATTAATTGCGTCTATTTTGTCTATCTGTTTCTGACCGGGAAAAATCTTCTCCATTTGAGTGCGGAATTGATCCAAAATCAGTTTGTCGAATACCCTTTTCTCTACGTTTTTTTTTAATTGTAATTATTTTTTTTTATTTTTATTTTATTTTACTTATTACTTATTTATTACTTATTTTATTTTACTTACTTATTTATTTTTTATTTTACTTTTTACTTATTAATTAAAATTTCTAATATAATTTATTGAAGATTAACTTTAATTATGTTTATTTTAATTTTATTAGGAGGTCTATATCATGAGTGAAATCAAGGAGTTTTATCTTGAGTTTATTAGAATTACAGTTAAATATAATATTTGATTTCCATTCAAAAGGTGATAGATTAAAACGCGTGAGGAGCAAATTTGTAATGCGTGTTTAATGAAAGGCGTTCCAGAACGGAAAGGGAAGGTATTACAGAAGATTGTGATTTAGTGAGTAATGACAGATGATATGTTCAGAGGTATGACAGAAGCATACCTGGTGTATGGCGCATTCGTAGAGTTATACAAACAGTTTCGTTCGAGTATATGTATCTCGCTAACAAAAGTTACTGTTTCAGTCTATCTTAAATATGAAGCGATATATTGCATTTAGTTTCGAGCTAAAGTTAGGATTTAGCCCTTATTTTTAATTAAATCCAAAAAGAGGCGTATTACTGTTAATAATATTATTGAATAATATTCTAATTAAGGAGATAAGGAGACAAATAGGAGCTGCTAACTCTTTATTTAAATGGTTAAATTCCATTTTTATCTCTTTTATAGACTTTTTTTTAATAGTTTAATTAAAACATTATATTTTCATTATAAAAATAAAGTTATCTTTTATATACTAATTATAATTCACTATATCTAAAAATATATTAATTTCTTTTACAGCTTCAATGTAAGGTCCTATATAGACTATTTAGATAAATAAATAATAATATAATTTGTAAAATAGAAATTCATATAACAAATGTTATTAAATAAATTTTTAAATTATTAGATTGAAATCACATATAAATTATTGAAGATTTTTTGGCTTCGCCGATTCCCGTAATGAACATTTCGTCCTCCTCTTCCCCCAAAATTGAACCGCGAAAAAAATTTTGCGGCGTGGCCTTACTTTAGGATTTATGGGCGTTTGAAGGTCAAAACCGTTCAAATTTTGAATAGCTATATCTTCTCAAGGGAATGGTGTACAGACACATAGTTTCTATCATTAGAAAGGTCTTTTTGAGGTCTATCTTTTAGGTGTTCATCTTTTTTTTGATGCTGCCACTATTTTCTGAGATAATTAAGTTTTAAAAAAAATTTCGGAGGTTGTCTTAAAAAGATATAAATTGTTAAAAATATGATGATGTCAAATGTTAGCAACATCCCCTGAAAGCTTATAGTCTCCCCTTTCCAATGATATATAACATGTTGGGGTTATCTCTTACTCAATCAAAAATCAAAAATTAAATAGTCGGAATTAAACTTCTTTCAAAAAAAAAATTAAATATTATTAGATTTATTCTACTAAAGGATAAAATTATTATTATCAATAATAATATAATATTTAAATTTAATAATGTAGTATAAAATTTATTTTTATAAACCCTTTCTCTGGCAAGTCATATAAGGCTACAAATTCAAATTCTTAAAACTACTAGTCCATAAGATATTAAATCTATCCCTATAAAATAAGAAATATTTACAAAATATGTAGGATAAAAATTTATTAATAGTATATAAAATTATATAATAAATATATAAACTTGAACCCCTTGATTTAAAACAAAGACTGCTACCGTAAGGTCATCGGCATAAGCAACAACTGTCAGGCCCTCCCCCTCAAGAGTTTTGAGTAGCTCATCGACCACTATGTTTCACAGAAGTGGTGATAGAAGTGGTTTTTCGATGTGGACCCAAAATTTTTGCTACGAAACGTCTCAAGTGAATAGCTTCCTTTGTTGACTCGGAAATTTACATATATTCAGCTTCAGTACTGGACATGGCGACTGTCCTTTGCTTTCCCGATTCCCAACTAATGCCTGCATTGGCAAGGATAAATATATATCCTGTGTATGATCTTCTGTCATCTAAATTTAAACCCCAATCAGCATCCACGTAACCTGTTAGCTGCTTTCCTGTCTTTCTATATACTAAACCAAAATCTTGTGTACCTTTTAAATATTTTAACACTCTTTTAGCGGCAATCCAATGTTGTTTTCCGTAATTTGTATTAAACTGGCTTAGAACACTGTCAGCATGTGCAATATCAGGTCTCGTCGAAACAGCTAAGTACATCAGAGAACCAATTAAATTCTGGTATGGCAGTTTTTCGACTTCTTTTCGTTCTTCCTCGGTTGCTGGACACATTTCTTTCGACAATTTTATACTGCAATCCATTAGTGTAGAAAATGTTTCGCATGATTCCATATTAAAACGATTCAGAATTTGATGAGTGTACTTTCTTTGAGACATGGTGATTTCATTGTTTTTCATATTTTGCTTGAACTGGATTCCAAGACAAAAATTGAAAAGTCCAAGATCCTTCATCTCGAAAGATTTTGCCAAATCTTTCTTGACTACTTGTAACCACTTTCGCTCATTTGATGCCACCATGATATCGTCGACGTAAATTATAAGAATCAGTATTTTTTCTTCTTCCTTTCGCATGTAAATACAGGTATCTGCTGTCAGCGGTTTAAGCTCTAGTTGATTAAGGCTCTCGTCCAATTTCTTATACCATTATTTTCCGGATTGTTTTAAACCATATAGAGCTTTTTTAACCGATAACACTTTATTTCCATTATAATTTTGCAACTCCACTTTCCCCAGTATTTTCTTAAATTCACTTGAAATTCGCATAAAAATTTCTTCCTCAATATGACCATTTAAATAAGCAAAACGGATCGAACCTATTCTCGCTACAGGAGCAAAAGTTTCATTGAAATCTACGCCAGGAATTTGCGTGAAACCTTTTGCTACTAGCCGCGCTTTTCGTTTTTCAATTGATCCATATGCTTTGTATTTAGTTCTTAGCACCCATTTTGATTCGATTAATTTTTGAGCATTTTGACGATCACTCACTTCCCAGGTATTATTTTTGAATTGAAGCATCATACTCGATTCGCATTGCTATCTTCCATTCGCCAGCTTCGGGTGTTTGAAATGCTTCTGATGGTGTTTGATAAACCAGCAAAATTGTTGCTACCTCTTCCCCTCTGCTTTCAGCTTCTTCTTGTTGCAGATGATACAATCTCTTTGGCCGTCCTACTTTTCCATCAGGAAGTCGTTTAGGTCTTCCCCGGCCCCTCTTCCAAATGGTTGGTGTAGAAAATACTTCAGCTTCTTCGTTTTCAGATTCTACATGTTCGATTGCTGCTTCTTTGTATTCAGGCTCGGGAGTTTCTTCGTGAATTTCGATGTTTCACAATTCGTTTGATGATTTGATTTCAATATGGCTTTCGATATATCCTTCCGATCCTTTTCGGTACTCGTCCGCAATAAATTCGTTAAAGTTTTCTTCATATGCATATGCATTTGTAAAAACTACATTTCAGCTTCGCAGTATCCGTCGCCCTACAGAATCCCAAAGTCGATATGCCTTTGACTGAAGATCGATATACCAAACTTTCGGAAGTAGCTTACAACTGGGGTTCTTTGCACCCATATCTTAAATGGGGTTTCGCCATTTAAACTACGCGATAGGCATCTATTTCTTATATGATTCCCCGTTAGTACTGCTTCAGCCCAAAAATGTGCAGATAGGCCAGATTGAATCATCATACATCGAGCCATTTTAACAAGTGTTCGATCCTTCCAAGTGTGTTTCCTTCAGCTGTTCCGTTCTGTTGTGGTGTATATTCTACCGTGAGTTCATGTCGAATACCTTCTTCTTTGAGGAACTTTTCGAAATTTCTGTTAGTGTATTTTGTTCCGTTGTCTGATCTCAAATTTTGGATTTTCCGACCAGTCTTCTTTCCCACAAAATTGCTCTATTCCATGAACTTCTCTAGAACTTCGCTTTTCTTTTTGATAAAATGCACTTTACACCACCTTGATTTGTCATCAAAAAACGTCCGGAAGTAGCGCAATCCACCTATGGAGTTGACGCGCACTGGGCCACATACATCCGTATGGACTAACTCTAGAAGGTGAGTGGATTTCGTAGATGAATTGGAGAAAGGCTTTTGAGCTTGCTTTCCCTTGACGCATACTTCGCATACAGGTAAGTTTTCGTATTTAGTCACTTTTACACCAAGTACTTTTCCATTTTTGACGATGTCCTCCAGGTCCCTTTGATTTAAGTGTCCAAATCATTCGTGCCACTACTTTAATGTAGAAGAATCCTCTTCAGAGGATTCTTCTACATGGTATAGGTCTTTACTTCGATAGGCAGTTAGTAATTTTTCTCCCGATTTTGGATTTATTACTACAGCTTCTTCATTTGTGAAAATTACTTTAAAACCGACCTGAGTCATTTTTGCTACTGACAGTAGATTTGATCGAAGATCTCGAACATACAGTGTGTTTTCCAATCTTATGGTATACGCGTCCTTTGTGTTGATTTTGAAGACGCCACTTCCCTCGATCTTCGTGCTTTCATTGTTGGCTAAATTTAGGACGGTTGCTTTCGCAGGTTCCAGATCCTCAAATTATGTATACCTTGCGCACATATGCGATGACGCTCCTGAGTCCAAACACCATACTTCGGACTTCATTGTAGTTTGCATTGCAATTTCAGCTTTTCGAGATTATTCGTGGTATTTCGAGTTGTGTTTCTTCGGTTTGTAGCTTGAAAAATGCTTAGATTTGCACTCTCTAGTTTATGTCCTATTTTTCCGCATGCATGGCACGCAAATTTGAAGCGTTCTTGGCTTTGCTCAGCTGATGAGCGCTGACGATTTGGCCCTCTTCCCAATTCTCTTTCGTTGTCGCTCTTAAAGTTGCTTTGAATGGTATTTCCTTTAACAAACATTGCTTCGGTTGTAGTATCAAATTCTTCTATCAGCTTTATTTTAAGGGCTTCAGGAGAGGACAATTTTTCCTGAGATTCAATTGCGATACGAAAAGATTCGTATTCATCGGGAATACTATATAGGAGCAGGATTGTAAGTAAATCATCCATTACTTTCATATGCATTTCGTTTATCTTGTCCACTATGTTGAAAAAGTTCTGTATGTGGTTTCGCATGTAATCTCCGTTTTTAATTTTTAGCAAAATAAGCGATTTTAGGATACTTGCTTTTCATGCTGGACCTGTAGACTGATATATATCATGCAGCTTCTTCCAGTCCTTGGATGCCTCGCAGTTCTTGATTTGTCTCAATTCGGCTGGAGAAATGGACAAGATTAAATCCGATTTGGCTTGTGCGGCCTCAGTTTCCCATTTTTCGATTGCATCTGCGGACGTTGTAGGTTTGGGCAATGCTCCGCAGACATATTTCCAAGTGTTGGTCTTCACAAGCAGCGCATGTGTCGAAATTGTCCTTTCCGAGTGGATCAATTCCAACACTGTTGAAACTCATTTTTATGCGCAAAATATTCCGCCGTGTATATTCGTGTTTAAATTTGCGTGTTTCTCCGTTTTCTATTGGGCACAGTGGGCACAGCGTGCTGGGCTCATAACCTATTGAAGAAAACAGTTTCGATGTTATTTATTATACTTAAATACTAGAATTGTATTAGTTTGTTTAGTTAGTTTATTTATATTTTTAGGCAAAATAATTATATTTTAATCAAATATAAATCTTGAAATAGAAAATTTAAATAACTGACATTATTTGATAGAAATTTCGATTTCTTTAAATAAGTTATATAAATTTCCTTTAAGTAATATAAATATTATATTAACATTATATTTATTAATAACTTTAATTGTTATAGTAAAAATTACTAATTATAATAAAGGACCTCTTCGAAAAATAAATTAATGAATAAACCTATTCGACTATCCCACCCTCTTATTAAAATTATTAATAATTCTTTAGTAGATCTTCCAAAACCCTCAAATATTTCAATTTGATGAAACTTTGGATCATTATTAGGTTTATGTTTAATAATCCCAATTTTAACAGGATTATTTTTAGCAATAGATAATACTGCAAACATTAATATAGCCTTTGATAGAGTAAACCATATTTGTCGAGATGTCAATTATGGATGACTTCTTCGTACAATACATGCAAATGGAGCTTCATTTATTTTTATTTGCATTTATCTACATATCGGACGGGGGATATATTATAGATCTTTTATTTTTACTCCTACCTGAATAGTAGGGTTAATTATTCTATCTTTAGTTATAGCAACAGCTTTTATAGGGTATGTTCTTCCTTGAGACAAATATCTTTTTGAGGAGCTACAGTAATTACAAACTTATTATCTGCAATTCCTTATGTAGGAAAAATTTTAGTTCAATGAATTTGAGGAGGGTTTTCTGTAGATAATGCAACTTTAACTCGATTTTTCACTTTCCACTTTATTTTACCTTTTATTATTTTATCGCTTACTTTAATTCATTTATTATTTTTACATCAAACAGGATCAAATAACCCAATTGGATTAAATTCTAATATTGATAAAGTTCCCTTCCATCCTTACTTTACATTTAAGGATATAGTAGGATTTATAATTTTAATTATACTATTAATTTTATTATATTTAGTTAATCCTTTTTTACTAGGAGACCCCGATAACTTTATTCCTGCTAATCCCCTAGTAACTCCAGTTCATATTCCACCTGAATGATACTTTCTGTTTGCATATGCAATTTTACGATCTATTCCCAATAAATTAGGGGGGGTTATTGCCTTAATTTTATCTATTGGAATTATTATAATTCTACCCTTCACTTCAAAAAGAAATTTTCGAGGAATTCAATTTTATCCTTTAAATAAATGTTTGTTTTGATTTATATTAATTACTGTAATATTATTAACTTGAATTGGAGCTTGCCCGGTAGAGGACACTTATATTATATTAGGACACATTCTTATTGTAATTTATTTTTCTTATTATTTAATTAATCCTTTAGTTTTAAAAATTTGAGATAAAATTTTAAATTAGATAATGAGCTTGAATAAGCTTATGTCTTGAAAACATAAGATAGAAAAATAATTTCTATTAACTTTACTAATTATAATTCACAATAATAACCTAATTATATAAATTTTTACTCCAATTACAAATATTAAATAATTTAAAGAAAAGGGAAGAAAACATTTTCAAGCTAAATACATTAACTTATCATAACGATATCGAGGAAGAGTTCCTCGTGTTCCTCGTGTTCAAATAAATAAAAATGAAAAAAAAAATCAATTAAAAATAGAATAATACATTTATTAAATCCCCCCTATAAATATTAAACAAATCAATATTCTTATAAACAAAATTCTCGAATATTCTGCTAAAAAATAAATGTAAATCCCCCTCTTCTATATTCTACATTAAACTCTGATACTAACTCTGATTCACCTTCAGCAAAATCAAATGGAGATCGATTTGTTTCAGCTAAAGAAATTCTAAATCGAATTGTTGTTATAAATAATAATAATATAAATAAATAATAATAATAATAATAATAATAAAATAATAAATAAATTAAAAATCACAAGTTTAATTGAAAATTATAAAATAGTATTAAAATGTACACGCCCATTAAAAAAATCAATGATAATAAAATTAAAGCTAATCTTACTTCATAAGAAATAGTTTGAGCAACAGCTCGTAGGGATCCTAAAAGAGCATAATTAGAGTTAGATGATCACCCTGCAATTATTAGTGACTAAACTCCTATACTAGTACAGCACAGGAAAAATAAAACCCCTAAATTAAAAGAAAACAAATTAATTAAATATGGAATACATAACCATAATAATAAAGATAAAAATAATGAAAATACCGGAGAAAAATAATAAGGTAAACAATTTGAGGCTCTTGGAAAAGTTTGTTTTTTAGTAAATAATTTTACTGCATCATTAAATGGTTGAGGAAGACCAACAATCTTTACTTTATTAGGACCTCGTAATTGAATATACCCTAAAACCTTACTTTCTAGTAATGTTAAAAATGCAACTCTTACTAAAACACAAACTAATAAAATAATTACTCTAATGAAAGACATATATATCATATATCATTTATAAAAATATACTTTTTGTAAAATTTACATAATAGCTAATAATATTCTAAATATAAAATATATTATTTATACATTTGGTCCTTTCGTACTAAAATGTATTAATAATTTAAAGATAGAAACCAACCTGGCTTACGCCGGTCTGAACTCAGATCATGTAAGAAATTAAAAATCGAACAGACTTAAACTATAAGCTTCTGCACTTAAATTTATCTCTTAATCCAACATCGAAATAGCAATCTTTTTTATCGATTTGGACTCTCCAAAAAAATTACGCTGTTATCCCTAAAGTAACTTAATTTAATAATCTTTATAAAAGGATCAAAAAATCATACATTAATGAAAAGCTATATAAAAAGTTATATAAATATTTATATCACCCCAATAAAATAATCACTACTATAAAAACAAAATAATTCTTAAAAATTTAATAAATAACAAATATAAAGATTTATAGGGTCTTCTCATCTTTTAAATAAATTTTAGCTTTTTTACTAAAAAATAAAATTCTATATTTTATAAATGAAACAGTTAATACCTCGTCGAACCGTTCGTACAAGCCTTCAATTAAAAGACTAAATATTATGCTACATTTGCACAGTCAGTATACTGCGGCCATTAAATTTTCATTGGGCAGGTTAAACTTTAAATTAATTTCAGAAGGACATGTTTTTGTTAAACAGGCGGACATTAAATTGCCGAGTTCCTTATTTACATTTTTTTATTACAAATAAAAATACAAAAATATATACTAATTTTATCATAATACCCCATTACATAACATTATAAACAATTTTTTTATAAAAACATAAAGAATAAATAAATAATTATTTTATAAATTAAATTATAACAAGCTTTACAGCCTTAAGGGCTAATTAGTTGAACTTTCCGTGACAGAGCAGGGCAGATTGAACTGTCAAAAACAAAGTCAGACTTATGGGATATGCATGTAACCGATTAGTAGAACTTTGACATGGCATGGCAGAGCAGAAAACTCAGATCGATTCTGATATTTGAGGAATTTCTGCTATGTGACAGCTAAAGTCGTGATGCCATTTGTTTGTTTTGATTTGAAAACAACGAAGTGAGCTGATGATATCATGGGTTTTGAAACTAAATTAAATATTCCGAAACCTAAAATAAATATTAATATAAGACTTAATAAAATAGTAAGCAGTTTTTTACATGTGAGCGAATGTTTTTAAAGTTCTATGATTGTATTTGTATTAGATTGTATATAATATATATTGTATATAATATTTATATATTGTATTGTATTATATTAGTATATATCTAATCGTTTAAAAATAAAATAATTTTCGATTTGTGTGCGCTTTCAACAGCACACGCATTCAACAGTACCAAACCGTATATAATAAATTATTTAAAAGACTTCTTAAAATGTTTAGCGGTAAACTTCGAATCGGTAAAAATTAAAGAAAAATAGAAGATTTATTTAGATTTAGAAGACCTGCAGGTCTAATACCCATATAATGCGGTTTACATACAGTTACATTAAGTGTTTAAGAGTTGTAGATGCGAAATATTTGCATTTGTATGGTTAACTATCATAGGAATAATAATGGCTGCAATATGTTAGTTCGATTTCTATACATTATTATTATACCTTACCATAAATATATATCTAATAATATAGCAAATTTGAGAGGTATAGCTAGCAAAAAAAATTGTAGTTTGATATCCTTTGCGAATGTGGGATTAAAGTTATTCACAAGATATTTACATCAAAATATTACCCGCCAACGATGACAATATTCAGACGACAAGCAAAATTGTGGAAATGAATCAGAATGTGGCAACACCTTTGTTTACAAATTTTCCAGTTTTTGGATTTCTTTCCCTTTACCCTCCTATGTTCTGCTATGTCAAGTTTTTGAGAAAAGTTCAACTAACTAGCCCTTTATAATGAATCTATCGCGTTTGCGTTTCTTGCTCGTTTTGCTTTGTGCTTTTCGTTGTTTTGTGAGAATTGAGAGCGCAAAATAGCGTCAAACTCGCAAACGCAGCCCAAACGCGAACGCGAACGCAAGAGAGAATTTGTTGGTAATTTTCATGCTTTGCAGTCCCCGTCGCGTTTCCGAGGTATAACCGAGTAGTCACTTCGTAGAAATTTGCTGTCAAATCAAGCTATTGAAAAATTATTGCGTTTGGAAGATTGTACTGAATTTAAGTATGCTAATATGTTAAAATTTTTTTGAAAAGGACGGAGCCATTAATAAGTATGAATATTTTTCCATTTTTGGATTTTTGTGCGATATTATTATAACGAAAAATAAAAAAAAATCAATCATTTAAGTAATTTAGAAACAACTATTTATTAAAAAATAATTTGTAAACATAATATTCAATAATAATAATAATAATTCATTACATATTCCGAAATATCGAAGGCAACAACTGAAGAACTTACTGAAGAAATACGATACACAACCTCTTCCTTCAACAAGCAGCTATGCACTAAAATAAGGGTGGAATGAAAAATGTCAGATTTCTCTATTGTACACATTGTTGCCGTCCGAAAATAACCAACAAATTTCATAGGAAAATGTGATTATTACAAGCAAAAGTACAAACATGGCAATCTTTCTTTCATGGCAAGCTTTCTGCAAACAATGGCTTATGATGCACGGCTACCATCTCAATGCTACAATGGCTGCCATCTCGTTTGCAGTCTTGTCTGAGGTCTTGTCTGCCGTCTTGTCTGCCGTCTTGTCTGCCGTTTTGTCTGCCGTCTTGTCTGCCGTCTTGTCTGCCGTTTTGTCCGCCGTCTTGTCTGCCGTCTTGTCTGCCGTCTTGTCTGCCGTCTTGTCTCCCGTCTTATCTGTCGTCTTGTTTGCCGTCTTGTATGTCGTCTTGTTTGCCGTCTTATCTCCCGTCTTGTCTGCCGTCTTGTCTGCCGTCTTGTCTGCCGTCTTGTCTGCCGTCATGTCTGCCGTCTTGTCTGCCGTCTTGTATGTCGTCTTGTCTGCCGTCTTGTCTCGTGTGTTGTCTGCCGTGTTGCATGTCGTCTTGTCTGCCGACTTGTCTGCTGTGTTGTCTGTCGTCTTTTCTGCCGTGTTAACTGCCGTCTTGTTTGCCGTCTTTGTTGCCGTCTTGTCTGCCCTCTTGTCTGCCGTCTTTTCTGCCGTCTTATCTGCCATCTCGTTTGCAGTCTTGTCTGAGGTCTTGTCTGCCGTCTTGTCTGCCGTCTTGTCTGCCGTCTTGTCTGCCGTCTTGTCTGCCGTCTTGTCTGCGTGCTTCGTAATACGCATACATGTGCTTGCGTTCGTGGGCAATGCGCTAATCGGTATAGCCGTGTGTCATGGGCAGCGTAGTTGTCTGCAAGAATGTTTATGTTTTTGTTTCCCCTCAAAATCTCAAACGCAGGCTACTCGATAAAGTTCCATTATGCCATTTCAAACGCATTGCGTTTGGTTTCGTAGTTAAGTTTGCGTTTGCGTTTGAGATCCATTATAAGGCTGTAAGAAAAACTTATTAATTGATATGTATTAAAAGAAGAATTTATTGAAACTAACAGCCTTATAATGAATCTTTAAAGTGCTATTTTATGTGCCTGAATGAATGCTTAGTTCTTTTATATATATATATGCTTACACACGTACTGTGAAAACGGTTGAAGTTCCTTATTTTGTTTTGGTGTTTATAGACATGTTAAGCTGATTCTTAAGTTATGCTGCTGCATTATAATGCATATGTAATAAAAAAATTTTTCTCTATAAGGAATGTCTTCTGCCTTTGCATCTGTTGCGTTTTTAAAGAAAACATGCGTATTTTAACAATGAAAACAAATAATTATTTATTGGTACGAGTGAAGTATGATATTGTATTAGTATTGGTATGATTTTATTAACGCCTTAGCGACACTGCTAATGCATCCCGGATGGCCGATGCTGCCACTGATGTCGTCTCGTCTTCAATAGACAAATCTGCAGGAGCATCTGGTTCCTCAATTACTTCTTCAATCGGCAAATCATTCCGTTTGGAAATGCAAATGTTGTGCACTGCGCAACATGCATTTATAATTTTAGTCGCTTGCCTGGGTGAATAGTGCAATCCTCTTTCGGATATGATGCATCTAAAGCAGTTCTTCAATACACCGAAACAGCGCTCGACAATATTCCGGCCTTTGCACAACTTTTTATTAAAATTTTGTGTTTCCGGCCGTTGAGGCATTCTGTAAGGTGTCATAAGGTACGGTAAGAGCTGATAAACAGAATCTCCTGAAATTTTTGGGAATGGGTAAACTTGCTAAATTGTTGTTTGATATGGCATAATTCTTACCTAACAACCACGTGTTGAGTTTTCCGCTATTGTACCCTGCCTTCAGTATAGCATCTGCAGGACTAGTCTTCCAAGCGAAGGCGTCATGGTTTGCACCTGGAATAGTGGCATCGACGTACCGAATTTCCATATCAAAATCGCAAATCTAAAACGATTTGTAGGTACTTTTTTTTATTCCACACATATGTATCATAGAGTTATATTTACTATCATGGCATTGAGGCTATAGAAGCCCTTGCGATTATAATATAGATGGCGGAGTTCACCGGGCGACATTATATTTACGTGCGTTCCATCTACGCAACCAATCACTCCAGGTAAGCCGCCATGACGATAATATTTTGTCTTCATCGCAGTTTCCTCGTCCACCGACATATCAAATTGGATCCATTTTTTGCATATGTGGCGCTCGAAAATATCTAAACATTCAGATATGTTTTGAGATACCTTCGCTTGCGTCATGGATGCCATGTGTTCGTTGCCTACAGCTGCCTGATAACTGCCTGCTGCAAGGAAACGCAAAAATGAAGCCAATCTGAGGATCGGAGGAATCGCACTTCTTCTGGACACCTTTTTCATCCACGGCTGCACCTCTTCCAGAATGCCTATGAAAACTTCTCTGCTCATACGATAGTTCGCTGCAAACCTGTTCATATAGAGATAATAATTTATATATGTATACTTCGGGAAAAATGTAAGAACTTACAAATCTTCCGGCAATTCCAAAATATTGGACGCGTCCCTCAATCGTCGCCGCTGTATTACAGCGTTTTCCTCCTGTCGATGGCGCTGCACTATCCTCCTAACCAAAGTTACTGCTGCCATAATTATTTTTTTAAAAAAATTCTCACTTTTTATATGAAAAACAAAGTTCCTCACAATAAAAATAATAGCCTTTGAGCTGTCAGTTTTTGTTGGTTAAAAAATTGTTGCCATACATCAATAATCACAGAATTACACCCAAAATAGCCCTAATTGAAAGCGTTATAGCATACATGGTAATCCCTCTTTGTCTGCAAACAATGGCATGCGATACACACCCTATCAGAATGCATGCATCAACAAAATTTACGAAGGCCATGTGCACGTAGGAGAAATAAGAGATGCGCTCATATTGGTGCTCGTGTGTCATGGGCAGCGTAGTTGTCTGCAAGAATGTTTATGTTTTTGTTTCCCCTCAAAATCTCAAACGCAGGCTACTCGATAAAGTTCTATTATGCCATTTTAAACGCATTGCGTTTGGTTTCGTAGTTGAGTTTGCGTTTACGTTTGATCCATTATAAGGCTGTTAAGTAGATAGCTATTTTTAAGCTTACTTTATTTAAATTATTACTTATTAATCTTATAACATTATATTTTATAGCTTATCGCATAAAATATTAAATATTAAATAAATAAATAAGTTCAATAAATTTTATATTCTAAATTAAATTTATTTCTAAAAAAACTAGATATCTTTAAATCCGGATGATTTTTTACCTCTAATAATCTATTTAAAATAATTATTCTACATTAAGTTTAATAAATTATTAAATCCTTTAAATTCGAGAAATATATAATAAATATATTTTTTATTTAATAAACCCTGATACACAAGGTACAATAAACCAAATTTTCTTATAAACTAAACATTTTTCACATTTTAATATTTATATTCATTACTAATAAATTTTGGGTTACAATTTAATTATATATACATTGGCATCACCTAAAAGTTTTATACTTAGTTTACAACGATGCGCTTTTTTTGGCTGGCGTTGGAACAACTTTTTCTTTTTTTGGTTAATGTTCACTGATACACAAAAACTAAGAAAAACGATGTACTTATTTTTCTTCAATTAAATAAAGACACAAAACATTACTTTTCATCAATAAACTCTAATAAAATTTATTTAAAATATATAAATATTTTTAATAAAGTATTTAACAGTCAAATCTAATTAATAAATAATTTTTATCGATTTATATTGATTGGCACAAAATCATTTCAATGTAAATGAAATACTTTACTAAATAAGCTTTAAATCGCATTCTAGATGCACCTTCCGGTACATCTACTATGTTACGACTTATCTTACCTTTAATCATGTTCCGATTTCTCTTATATTCCTTACTTTTCTTTTTGTTCAAGGAGCGTTTTCCTTGGTCGTGGCAGTTGCAGCACGTGAACTACAACTCCTGTTTCTTTGTTGTTCCGAAAACCGAAGGTTGCAGCACTTGGAACTACAACCCTTCTTGTTACGAAAACGAAAGATTGCAGCACTTGGAACTACAACCCTTCAAAATATTATATATGAACTGATAACCGAAAGTTGCAGCACTTGGAACTACAACTTTTATGCGATTGTTGCGACTAGTTAAAACACTGATTTTGTCTGAACTAACTTCTTTATTTTAATGACTTTATTTATATAGTACAATGTTTACCTTTACTTAGCCAATTGTATAACAGTTAGCTATACCTATAGATACGCTTAACTCATATTTGTGTCATGTGCCGTTCGTCAATTCGCTCACGGCCGTGAGGTGAGGTCTCAGGTTACGGGCAGTCGTTCACCTAGCACGGCTCTTTTTTGGTGGTCAGCGAATTTGATAAACGGCCGTGACAGTGGGGTTTTCGTTGCAATTCTGTTGGTTGTTGATCCTTTCGTTTTTACTGTGGCTGCAGGCATGAACATCCTCCCCCCGTTGCGCGAAGTTACTTAGCGACAACTTCAAACGGTTGATTGTGACGTGGTGACGGTTTGGGCGTTGGTGATCTAGATCGTATCCATTTCCACAGCAGCCCAATCACTACAGCTACTCCAATTCCAAGCGACAGGTACCCGACAGTAAATTGATGGCGGTCAGTTGTGGTTAGCTGCTTGATGTCCATATTGTCCTGGTTTTCCAGTTTCTTCTGTAATTCGCTTAGTTCCTTGAGTTTGGACACAAAGTGACTTCTGGTTAACGATGTGTGGTTGGAAACGTCCAAGGTGTCGTTGCCTTGGAACTCGGCCAAGCTTGTGTAGGAGCTGGCTAAGCTGCTGTTGAATCGTTGGAAACTGTGAGCGGTTAGTTGTTTGCTCTTAACTATACAGTTCGGCTGAAGTTTTAGGCAACCGATGCCGCGCAAGGTGAACTGAAATGAATCTAAATTGCATACCGCGTTTACTCGTACTGGTGTTTTCGTTGCGAAAATCCATTCATTCGTCTTCATCAGTGCTTGCCATGACAGGTCAGCTTTGAATTCGTAATATTCACACTTCGCCTTGGTATCATTGTTGAAGAATCCTACCTCGCATGTACACACACCCGAGCCCTGAGTGTACGTTGTCCGTACGTCATGACATAAGTACGTATTGGCGTCCAACATTGGACACTGCTGTATTGCTGTGGCACTTGTTGGGAAGTATACATCTCGATGAGGCGAAATCGCCAAATACTGCGTGGACAGCGTTGGGAATACTAGCGTGCTGTTGATGGTTCGTGGTATGGGAACTAAGTTGAACAGCGAAAAGTTTCTATCATCGGTCAGTGGAATCTTTATGCTGAATATGAGGTGATTATCCGAGACGCCAGCCGATACCTTTAGTAGCTTGAATATTGTCACTACATTTTCGTTATCAACCGGCAACTGCAACGTGTTTGGCAGGTGATTCCTGATCTTCATTATTTCTTCTGTCAATTGGATGGGTGAAAGCAGCAATGGATGGATTTTTCCGTGATTAACATCGGTCAGAACAGACAGAATAGCTGTTTGGGTGTGCTTCAGCTCTGCTCTCATGATTAGTAGCTGCAAGGCTAGCGACGCGAACATTTGGAAGCCTCCCTGCTTGCTAAAAGAGTCTTGTTGCTTGTTTAGCATGGCTTCGACTTCAGCTAGCTGCTTGTCTATCTCCTCAAATTTACTCGTTATTGCCGTTTGGTCCCTTTTCATTAAGTTCATCGTTGAGTCGACTAATGACGTTTGATTTTTGAGTAGAGTCAGCAAGTGTGCTTGATTGTCGTTTACCCGATCTATCGTTGCTGCCATCTGCTCAGCATAGTTCGAATCTAAAACTCCGAAAAGAGTACTGGCGATGTTGCCAATCAGATTTACTGCTCCTCTTCTTTTGCGTCTGGATGTCATGATCTTGTTATTTGACTTCACCTGGTCCAAGTCTTGTTGGAATTGATCCCGTAGCACGTTGCAATTTGTATAATTCTTCATTCCTTGGCAAAGTCCGCCCAAAGCTGACGTCCCCTTTGTAAAGGCATCTAAGCTTGATTGTAATAGCTTGAGATCAAAAAAGGCAATCAGGTTCCATTCGGCTGTTGTTATCCTCACTGTTCCCAGACCTTCGAAATGAACACCTGTTTGTTGCATTGTCGCAAAATATGTTTTGACAATGTCCTCGTCGGCTGATGAATCGCTTCAGTGCACCAATGAAAGCAGCTGTTGTGCGGTCGGACACGAGCTCTAAATGAACCGCCCTTGTAACGAAACAGCAAAATATGGCGATGTACGCTTTATGTGGTCGCTTTCCTCGAATTTTGTAATGCACCTCAAACGGTCCACAGTAATCGACTCCACTGTTTATAAAGGGTCGGGCCGGGCTTGTTCTTTCTGGTGGTAGGTTCCCCATAACTTGGGTTAGGAGTTTGGGGTTGGCTCTGCTGCACTTCACGCAGTGTTGAACAACTGATCTGGCCATCAACTTTCCTTTAATGGGACAAAATCTCTGTCGTAATTGGGCGAGTAACAATTGCGGACCGCAGTGCAAGTGAGTAACGTGCACTCGTTGTATTAACAGTTTCACTATTGGGTCATTGTATGGAAGAATCATCGGATGCTTAGCGTCGTAGCTTAGTGTTGCCGTCGTAAGGCGGCCGCCCACTCGAATAATGCCCTTGTCATCCAGGAAGGGATTCAGCGAGGCTAGTGAACTAGATCTGTGTATCTGTTCACCCTTCGATAGTGCCTTCATGTCTTCTAGAAACTCAGATTGCTGTACTGTTTTTACTATAAGCATCAATGACTCATTTAGTTCTTGGGGCGACAGTTGCAGTTCACTGAAACCTGAAACTCCTTTGAAGCGCTTCACGATGCGAATTATGTATCCAATAATTCGTTGGAGCGTCGTAAATGAGTTTCCATGTTCTACCTCATAAACTAGCGATGCTGCTTTGATGCTACTTGCTAGTGATGCTGGTGTCGTTGCCTTACGTTTTCGCTCCAGGTCATTTGCTATGGATTGGCTTGGTATAAATTTTGGCGGCCAATTTGCCTCTCCTCCATGCAAAAATACTGGACCATATAACCATAAATTGCAGCACATTAACTTCCTCGGCGACATTCCTCTGGATAATACGTCTGCTGGGTTATGTTGTGATGCAACATGACGCCATTGTTCCGGCAGTGTTAATTCTTGAATGGCGGCAATCCTGTTGGCTACGAATGTGTGGAACGATACCGATAACGAGTTTATCCACGATAACACAATGGTCGAATCTGTCCAGAGTGTTGTCTGAATGTCAGCATTATTCAAGTCTTTCTTTACTCTGATGGCTAGCTGCGCACCTAGCAGGGCCGCACACAATTCCAATCTGGGCAATGTTTGGCGTTTGAGTGGCGCTACCCGAGACTTGGCGCATAGCAGTCTCACTGCGATCTTCTGTTCGGCACCGACGAAGCGTATGTATATCGCGGCGCCAAAAGCCTTCTCCGATGCATCCACAAATACATGCATCTGCATTGATCTTCCGTTGTTCCAATCGAAGATGTGACGAGCTATTTTGAAGTTGCTTAGCTGCCGCAAGTCTTCTCTGAACGATGTCCACCTTGTATGATGGTCAATTGATAGGGATTCGTCCCATGACAATTTTAACTGCCACAGTTCCTGTATGAATATTTTTGCCATTACTACTATCGGTGCTAGAATTCCAAGAGGATCGAAAAGTCTGGCAAGGTCTGAGCTTACTGTTCTCTTTGTTATGCGCTTGTAATCAGACAAATTAATTTTGATGCAAAATTTATCCTCTTTTGGAGACCATGCTAGCCCCAGGGTGTTGATCGTGCTCTCATCGCTTGACAGGTCAAGGTCCTTTTCCTGATTGTCGGCTGGGATACCTTGTAACAGTTGTGGATGATTTGCGCTCCATTTGTGCAACGCAAATCCAGCTGATATTAAAACCTGCACTAGTTGACGTTGCGTCTCAACTGCAGTGCTAAGACTGTCTGATCCACCCAAACCATCGTCCACATAGAAATTCTTATTAAGGAAATCAGCTCCTAGCGGATGTGTGCTGCTGTTTTCTGTCACAAGCTGCTTAAGGCACCTGATTGCCAGATACGGCGCCGGCCTCGTTCCATACGTGACTGTGTTTAGTTCGTAGTATTCAAGTGGCTCACTTGGGTCCTTTCTCCAGATGATCACTTGGTATCTTCTGTCTGCGGGATGGACGAGAATTTGTCTATACATCTTCTTGATATCTGTCGTAAAGACAAACCGCGGGAACCGGAAACGTAGTAATGTTGTAAATAGATCGTCCTGAATAACGGGCCCTGTGTGTAGTATATCGTTGAGCGATGTTCCCAATGAGCCCTTCGAAGATGCATCGAAAACAACGCGCAGTTTCGTGGTCGTGCTGTCAGGCTTAACCACGCAATGGTGAGGCACAAAGTAGTTGGGTGATAGAATGGATTCCTTGTCAACCCTTGTCATGTGTCCTAACGTTTCGTATTCCTCCATAAATGCGACATATTGTTCCTTCAACGCATCATCCTTGGACAAGCGTCGTTCCAACGATCTGAATCTGTTGAATGCTATGTCACTTGAGTCACCTAACCTTTCTGGACTGTCAGCAAATGGAAGTCTCACCATAAAGTTGCCCTTCGACAGTCTAGACATGTTCTGAATGAATTGCATTTCGCATTGGTGTTCTGCATTGGAACGCGGTTGCTCTGCTACCACCACTTCGTCTAATTTCCACAATCGCTCAATACCTGAGTGCTTCAGAGTGCTTTCCTCAGTGGTACATACTCCACATTGTAATGATTTAATGTGCTCACTGTTGCTGACTCTTCCTGATAATATCCACCCGAAAACTGTATTTTGTAGTGTGGGCAGGTTGTCACCCAGTTTTATTTG
Organism: Thecophora atra; assembly: GCA_937620795.1. Classification (NCBI taxonomy): domain Eukaryota; kingdom Metazoa; phylum Arthropoda; class Insecta; order Diptera; family Conopidae; genus Thecophora; species Thecophora atra. The sequence continues at coordinate 27,784,985 of OW569398.1, read as the reverse complement.
TCCAACCATGAGCAGTTGGTAGTAAAACTCAGCTCCTAGCAGCACATCGATGGCTTCTGGGCGATGGAAATCTGGATCGGCTAAGTTTACGTTCTTTGGTATCGGCCAATGAGATACATTTATGGATTGGGAAGGCTGCGGGGATATTATGTTCTGCAGGACGAATGCTTCTAGACGAGTTGTAAAATTGTTTCGTGGAGACTGCAGACTAACGTTTATCCGATGTTCTGTCCTTTTGGTTCCTTGGCCAATGCCCTGAATAATCATCGACGCTTTGGATGATGTTATGCCCAATTTCTTTACTATCCTTTCTGTCACTAGATTAACTTGTGATCCCGAGTCAAGAATTGCTCTACATTCCACCTGTTGTCCATTACAAGCTACCAGCCTAATTCTGGCAGTTGCTAACAGAATATATGTCTGCGAATTCTGATCTTGTGCGGCGCTTAATGATGCTGTACGGGAGCATGTTTCCGGCTTTGTTGAAGAAGTACGAGCTGTCTCTTCATCGATCCTTCGTTGGATACTGCGCGTGGATTGTAATGGGGCTTCGTCAATGTGGAGAAGCGTGTTATGTTTTTTAGAACACTTCATACAATTTCTTGATGTACATCGTCCTGTCATGTGACCAGCCTTCAGACAATTAAAACAGAGTTTCTGCTTCTTTACGAATGCGCATCGCTCTGCTGGTTTGAGCTGTAGAAACGCATGGCAAGCAAACAGCGGATGACTTCGCCCTTTGCATGACTGGCACGTTATTTCCGCTTGTCGCACAGCAGCTCCTGATGTAACAGATTTTTGGGCGTGGTGCGATGTCGAGGGCTTCTCCCTTTGACTGAATGACTCAAGCGATTGGAATCGTTTCTCCAAGAACACCATAAATTCCTCCATCGATGGAAGCTCTCTTGGCGATGTCACAGACTGCTCGAATGCCATATATGTCGTTCGATCCATTTTCTTTATCAAGAGATGCAACAGAAGTGGGTCCCACGATGTAGTGGCAATACCCAAATTGTTTAATGCCAGCAAACACTCTTGCGTAGTGTCATGAAAGCATTTTATTGACGCTGCAGATGGCACGCTCGCGGGTTGATCTAGCAGCCTTTGAATTAATGTAGATGTCAACACTCTTTTGTTGTTGTATCTATCCTGCAACATTTTCCATGCTGCTTCGTAGTTAACTTCTGACGGCGATAGATGGCGAATTAACTTCTCTGCTTCTCCTGACAAGTTCGTCTTTAGATACCACATCTTTTGGATTGCGGGTAACGATTGCCTGTGCACCAATTGGTTGAATAAATCGAAGAATTGTCGCCACTTCAAATAATCTCCATCGAAGGATGGAATACTGATTTTGGGTAATTGTATCGCACTGGTGGCATTTCCTTCTGCTGATGGCACTGATTTGTTATTAGTTGCTTTTATGGTCAACTCCACTACCGCACATTGCACTTGCTCCTCGATGTCGTTATATTCGGTTTCATCGTAACCCGCAGCTCTGGGATCATCACAGACTTCGAATATATTTAAATTTAGCATCTCAGCCTGTTGCCACATATGTTTCAATGTCTCCAACTTCACCTCGTAGTACTGCCTGGGATGCTCGGTAGCGTCTTCCGCAATTCTATTGCACATTCGGCGCGTTGCGGCTAACGAGGCCACTAATCGTCGGACCAATCTTGTGTTCTCATTGGGCTCCTCACTTACCGGCGCGCTTAGTGTGGTTTTGGGTACCTTAGCGAGTGCCGATTCGAATTCAGACTTGTACTTTGTCGCAACTGCCATGACTTCTGTGTAGTAATTTTTCATGAAGTAGTCATGGGTCATCGGGGCTTGAGGAAACATTCTTATTTTTTGGTCGGCATCTTGGAAGCATGAAACGGCATCCTTCAGCCGCTGAATTGGCTCTTCATAATATTTTGCACTCTGCTTCCGATCGGCGGAGTCTTTCTTGTAGTTGCGAATTAGTGCGAAGATCGTTTCACCTGTCTCCTGCTGAGATGTCACCAGTTCTTCAAACGTTGTCATCGTTGTTGTTTGATCGTTGGTTGATCGTTGTTACGTGAAGATCACGTCGGGGTCACCAAAAATGTTCAAGGAGCGTTTTCCTTGGTCGTGGCAGTTGCAGAACGTGAACTACAACTCCTGTTTCTTTGTTGTTCCGAAAACCGAAGGTTGCAGCACTTGGAACTACAACCCTTCTTGTTACGAAAACGAAAGATTGCAGCACTTGGAACTACAACCCTTCAAAATATTATATATGAACCGATAACCGAAAGTTGCAGCACTTGGAACTACAACTTTTATGCGATTGTTGCGACTAGTTAAAACACTGATTTTGTCTGAACTAACTTCTTTATTTTAATGACTTTATTTATATAGTACAATGTTTACCTTTACTTAGCCAATTGTATAACAGTTAGCTATACCTATACATACGCTTAACTCATATTTGTGTCATGTGCCGTTCGTCAATTCGCTCACGGCCGTGAGGTGAGGTCTCAGGTTACGGGCAGTCGTTCACCTAGCACGGCTCTTTTTTGGTGGTCAGCGAATTTGATAAACGGCCGTGACAGTGGGGTTTTCGTGGCAATTCTGTTGGTTGTTGACCCTTTCGTTTTTACTGTGGCTGCAGGCATGAACACTTTTCTACCTTCTTTTGCTATAGTGCATAACTTCATTATATTAAATGGTAGTTATCATCACGAACGCTTTGACTTCTTTTTTCCTCTTCGAAATATTTGCTATGTTGGTTAAGTGCAGAGGCAGCCGATTTAGCAAAGTTGGCCGAAGTACATTAAGCGTATTCCTGCCGTAATTATTGTAGAATTGCGGGATGTGATACCTTCCTTCTATTCTTCGTCGTGTACCAAAAGGATGATCTAAACAAACCCTGAACTCTTTATCGTCATAAAATTCCATAAGTAGACAGTATTTGAAAATGCCATCAATATTTAAGAACCCTTCTGCACTCCGACATGCATTATATGCATATCTTCGAGATTTAGTAAGTATCTTAAGTATAGAATTCTGAGAGTTTTGAAGACGCCTGCAGTGCACTGATGATCCCCATGCTGTTATTCCATGACGAAGGCTAGATTCGCACAAAGCGAATAAGATCCTAAGCGACCTAAGATTGCTGAGGTGGTACATAAAATAGGCTGCTTTTCTGAACTTATTTTGCAGCATCTCGATATGCGCCCTCCAAGTTAGCGTTTGATCCACAACTACTCCGAGGTATTTATATGAGGACACTAGCTCAAGATACGTTTTACAATGATCATCCACCACAGGAATGTTGTACCCGACCGCAGAGTGCAGGCAATCTATGTCATGATACTTGATTAGGATTTCGCTGTAGAGAAGATATGGCGGTCTTATATGCATCACCTTTGACTTAGTTGCATTAAGTGATAATCCATTATCATGCGATCACCTCACAAGCACATCAAACCGTTTTTGCATATCGTTAACAGCTATCTTTAGGTCGCGATTTGAAACTACTATTGCCGTATCGTCGGCATACGCAAAGCAGGTGCTACTGTTAAGAGAGTTGAGCATATCATTTGCATAAATAATGTAAAGAAGCGGCCCATTTTGAAACCTAGGCTAACAACACGGTTCACAAGTTGTAGTCTGTTCACACCTATAAGTAAGTCGGGAATATCGTCATGCACTAGCCTGTACGTCGATACTGGTAACACATACGACTTAGAGGCATTAAGAGAGAGAGAGATTAGGGTTACCTGAAAGATATACCTGCACATCATCAGCATAAGCATGAGACACACAGTGCTGACAAATGGGAAATATATCATTAAGAAAGATAGATGCTCAGAAACGCTGACACTTAAATATTTAACCGCGCCATTTTCCGATTTATCCACAATAGCTGACGTGAAAGTATTGCGACAATAGATTGCAACACCTCCTCCTCTTCTATTCTGTCTGTCATTTCTAAATAACGTAAAGCCCTTTATATTGTATAGTGTGTTGCTAGAATCAGAGACAAACCAGGTTTCCGACACACATATGACGTCAATAGAGGAGTTTTCGAACACATATCTCATGTAATCAACCTTATCAGAGTTCAGGCTTCTAGCATTAAGATGAGCGATTTTAAGACCTGCATATCGGGAACACATAAAACCCACAAAACTCTTATTGCAAATACCAGAATTGCGATCACAGAAGCCAATCATTATAGTGATTATAAGAAAGACACAGAAAATGCATAGATGTAAGGAACACAAAATGCACTACCGCTAACCAGCAAATCGCCTCACAAAAAAGTTTGGAAATATAATTAAAAATTAGAGTTCTGAATAAAGAAACCAGATAAAAAGGAAATAAAGAAGAATTGATAGCTATGTAAAAGCAATTAATAATTATATCATACAAATATTGATAGCAGCTACACACCTCCATCACTTCTACCATCTTCAACAAGACCCGCAACAGCATTTAGCTCATCCATATTCCTGATTTTAGAGATATCTCCATGCTCAAGCTTTCTTACGATAACTGATCCTCTCCTTGTAGAAACATAGTGCATCTGATTACTTCGTTTAAGTATACGAGCTTGCCGGAAAAGTCGCCTTTCGCACCAAGCCAGACATTCATTAATAAAGAAGCTGGCTGGGGAGTTCAACCCAACATCATGTAAGGTCAGCGTAGTTTTATTGGTTCGCCTATATACAGCAGCATGTCGTAAAACTTCATTTCTGTCATAGCCACTGAAGAATTTTAGAATTATCGGCGCAGGCGAAATCCGCTCTTTACGTCTATTTGGAAAACTATGCACACGAAATATACTCTTAAGTTGAGGAGGCTTACAGCCAACAGTAAAGCAAAGTTGATTGTATACAGCAGTTAAATTTTCTTCATTGCTCTCCGGAATTCCATGAATAACCGCATCTGCAGCAACTTCTCTTCGCTCAAAGGTGGCAATTTTTTCGTTTGCTTCACACAGAGCCTTACCAAGCGAAGCAATTTCTGCCTCTTGCGACATGTTCTCAGATTCAACTTTCTCAACCCGGGACACAATAACGCCAATACTACCTTTAATTTCTGCAACACTTCCACTTATTTTCAAGTTCATCAATTTTACTACTGAAAATAAAAAGGCTATTTTGATAGAATAGATTATATACTTTGTATATTAATTATTGAACCATTATATAAATGTTTAAATATAAATTACATTTTATAGAATTAAACAATTCCTAAGATATCAAAAATCTTTGTGCTTCGTACACTAAAATGTAAGACCCTATATATAAATTAAATCTTTTCCTTTTTAAAAATAAATTTTTCTAGGATTTTATTTTTAAGCATTTTAATGATAGGGACTATAATTACTGTATCATCTAATAGATGATTAGGTGTGTAAGTTGGATTAGAAATTAATTTATTATCTTTTATCCCTATAATAAGATCTAATAATTTGATATCGTCCGAAGCTTCTTTAAAATATTATTTGTCTCAGTCATTAGCTTCTGTTGTATTATTATTTTCGGCAATTTTGTTTTTAATAAATATTTATAGAGATAATATAAATGTGTTTATTATTTCATTAATAATATTTTCTGCTCTTTTAATGAATATAGGGGAGCTCCATTTCATTTTTGACTTCCTTCAGTAATAGAGGGTTTGTCTTGAATAAATTGTCTTCTTTGCTTACTTGATTCTGATTACTTGTAGGGTCTTTAGGGGGTTAAAATCAAACTTCTCTTCGTAAATTAATAGTTTTCTCTTCTATTAATTATTTAGGTTGGATAATTGTAGCTATTTGTTTAAATAAGGCAATATGGTTAATTTATATTTTATAATATTCGCTTTTGTCAATAGTTATTTTATTGTTTTTTAATGAGATAATTATTTCTCATATTAATCAGTTGTTTGGTTTTATTAACTATTCATCAGAATTAAACGTTTTATTATACCCTACACCTTAAGGTTGAGGGTATATTCACTTTCTACCGGAGTGTGTAACGCATAGAACTAGACAAGATAGGTATGGAAAAGTATATATATTCTTGATCAGCATCACCACCAAAATTGAAATAACGATGTCTGTCCGTCTGTCTGTCTGTCTGTCTGTCCGTTGAAATCACGATCACAGGAGAACGGATTAAGATTTCAAAATGAAATTTGGCAAAAATATTCGTTGCTATGTTGGGGTGTTTCGTATTGAAAATGGGCAAAATCGCCCAAGGACCACGCCTACTTTTTATATCGAGAGTGCAGGTACCTCTGTTTTGCCTATTAAAAAAGGCAAAAATATCAGCATCACTTTTTGAGAGAAGACAAGAAAATTTTATATGTAGGTTTAGACTAATGCTTCCAGTTCATATACCAAATATGGGCGTGATCCGCCCACTTTTAGTTTACATAGGTCATGGAGGGTTTTACATGGATTGTATTGAAAAGTAGTTTGTGAACCAATAATATTCTGTTGGGAAAAAAATGGGCGGGCCACGCCTCATTTTTACCCATCCACCATTTGCAAATATTGCAATATATTTTTATACCCTACACCTAAATTTTGAGAGTAAACTCTCAGAAAGAAAGAAATAGATAAGCAGCTATAATTATAGTTTATCTTCCGAATTTGGGCGTGATGAGTATATTATATCGCACCACTTCTAAATATATATACGAGTATATATGCAGCTTTAAGGTGTAGGGTATTGCGGCTACAGCCCGGCTGTAGACAACACCTTTACTAGTTTTTGTTTACATTTCTTTCTTCCCCCTTTTATTGGGTTCTTTTCTAAATGAATGGTTATTTATTGTATAGTGAGAAATTTATATATTTTTACAACCTTAATTTTAGTATTAACTGCTTTATTAACTGTATTTTTTTATTTACGGTTAGCTTATTAATTCTTTAATATTAAAATCATTTGAGTTTTCCGGCATATTTATTAAAAGAAGAAATCATTTGGCTTCTTTTTATACCCTACATCCGAAGGAATGAGGGTATATTCACTTTGTGCTTCCGTGTGTAACGCATTAAAGGAGGCGTGACAGGTATGGAAAAGTATATATATTCTTGATCAGTGTCACCTCCTGAGTCGATTTAGCCATGTCCGTAGTCTGTCTGTCTGTCTGTCTGTCTGTCTGTCTGTCTGTCTGTCTGTCTGTCTGTCTGTCTGTCTGTCTGTCTGTCTGTCTGTCTGTCTGTCTGTCTGTCTGTCTGTCTGTCTGTCTGTCTGTGGAAATCACGATTACAGGAGAACGAATGAAGCTATCGCGATGAAATTTTGCACGTATATTCTTTGTCATCCGAAACTCTGTGGGATTGAAAATGGGATAAATCGGTGCAGCGCCACGCCTCTTTTTTTAACAAATACTAATTCTTTTAACAATATTTCAACTTGTAGACTTAGTTTTGAGCTTCAATTTTGTTTCCGAATACATCGGTACAGGTAGATTAAATTTTTAAAAAAAATGGGCGTGTCCGCCCACGAACATATGACATTGAACTATTTAAATAAATCGGAAATATGTATAAATATGTATAATAAAGGTTGCTGGGATGTAGGGTATATAAGCTTCGGTCTGACCGAAGGTACCCTTACTAGTTCTTTATTTATATTATTATACCCTACACCTTAAGGTTGAAGGTATATTCACTTTCTACCGGAGTGTGTAACACATAGAACTAGACAAGATAGGTATGGAAAAGTATATATATTCTTGATCAGCATCACCACCAAAATTGAAATAACGATGTCTGTCCGTCTGTCTGTCTGTCTGTCTGTCCGTTGAAATCACGATCACAGGAGAACGGATTAAGATTTCAAAATGAAATTTGGCAAAAATATTCGTTGCTATGTTGGGGTGTTTCGTATTGAAAATGGGCAAAATCGCCCAAGGACCACGCCTACTTTTTATATCGAGAGTGCAGGTACCTCTGTTTTGCCTATTAAAAAAGGCTATATCAGCATCACTTTTTGAGAGACGACAAGAAAATTTTATATGTAGGTTTAGACTAATGCTTCCAGTTAATATGACAAATATGGGCGCGATCCGCCCACTTTTAGTTTACATAGGTCATGGAGGGTTTTACATGGATTGTATTGAAAATTATATAAGTTTCCTCAATAATGGTGTACATAATATTGTAGTTTGTAAACCAATAATATTCTGTTGGGAAAAAATGGGCGGGCCACGTCTCCTTTTTACCCATCCACCCAGTATTGCAATATAGTTTTATACCCTACACCTAAATTTTGAGAGTAAACGCACTTAGTACCGGTGTTTGTAACGCACAGAATCTTATCTTCCGAATTTGGGCGTGATGAGTATATTATATATCACCACTTCTAAATATATATACGAGTATATATGCAGCTTTAAGGTGTAGGGTATTTTGGTTACAGCCCGGCTGTAGACAACACCTTTACTAGTTTTTTTCTCTTTTTGGCTTTTTATTGGTTAGACTACTATAATTTTTATTTTAGGGCTTTAAGTTAATTAAACTTTTAACCTTCAATTTATTATACCCTACACCTTAAGGTTGAGGGTATATTCACTTTCTACCGGAGTGTGTAACGCATAGAACTAGACAAGATAGGTATGGAAAAGTATATATATTCTTGATCAGCATCACCACCAAAATTGAAATAACGATGTCTGTCCGTCTGTCTGTCTGTCTGTCCGTTGAAATCACGATCATAGGAGAACGGATTAAGATTTCAAAATGAAATTTGGCAAAAATATTCGTTGCTATGTTGGGGTGTTTCGTATTGAAAATGGGCAAAATCGCCCAAGGACCACGCCTACTTTTTATATCGAGAGTGCAGGTACCTCTGTTTTGCCTATTAAAAAAGCCCATATCAGCATCACTTTTTGAGAGAAGACAAGAAAATTTTATGTGTAGGTTTAGACTAATGCTTCCAGTTAATATGCCAAATATGGGCGTGATCCGCCCACTTTTAGTTTACATAGGTCATGGAGGGTTTTACATGGATTGTATTGAAAAGTATAAGTTTCCTGAATAATAGTGTACATAATATTGTAGTTTGTGAACCAATAATATTCTGTTGGGAAAAATAGGCCGGCCACGCCTCCTTTTTACCCATGCATCCAGTATTGCAATATATTTTTATACCCTACACCTAAATTTTGAGAGTAAACACACTTAGTACCGGTGTTTGCAACGCACAGAAATAGTTAAGCAGCTATAATTATAGTTTATCTTCCGAATTTGGGCGTGAGCCGCCCACTTTGAGTTTACACAGGTCATGGAGGGTCTAAAGGGGTTGTATTGATAATTATACAAATTTTTCTGATTAATAGGATACATATAAGTTTTGGAATCAATATTATTTTGTTGGATGAAAAATGGGCATCACTTCTAAATATATATACGAGTATATATGCAGCTTTAAGATGTAGGGTATTTCGGCTACAGCCCGGCTGTAGACAACACCTTTACTAGTTTTTAGTTTGCATTTAGATGGAATTTCTTCTATTTTAGGGGCTGTAAATTTTATTACTACTGTAATTAATATACGTTCTGTTGGTATATCCTTTGATCGAATACATTTATTTGTTTGGTCAGTTGTAATTACTGCTTTATTATTGTTACTTTCTATGGCATCCAAACAATCTAGAACTAGGTGCCACACCAATCTCCAACTTTGCAGGACCAATTATACACATCGACATATACATCACCGAGAGACACACTGTCCTTACAGCAATAGATATAGTCTCAAAGAACGCACTAGACATAAAAGAACCTCTCAAGGAAATTCTGCTCACGTTTGGAAAACCAGAAGCAATAGTAATAGATAATGAAAAATCGTTACACTCTGAAGCTTTAAAATTCATGATGCACGACCAATTAGGATCGAAATTTACACCGCTCCACCCTACGCTAGTACAGTAAATGGGCAAGTAGAGCGCTTCCATAGCACGCTTTCAGAAATCATGAGATAAGTTTTCAGAAATCATGAGTTTAAAGACAGAAACCTCATACGAAACGTTCGCCGAACTTCTTTATACATCCGTATACAACATCAGTTAATACTGTTACGAAAAGGAAACCCCTTGATCTTTTCTTAGGAAGAAACCTTACCGAAGCGGAACGTAAACGAAACAGACAGAATAACGTTAAACGATTAGAAGACGTACAAGAACGCGATTTGAAAAATCATAACAAAAAAGAAAACTGCCGAAAATCTACGCTACAGGCGATTAAATTTACGTTAGAATTAATAAGTGATTAGGCTCAAAGCTAACAGCTAGGTATAGACAAGAAATAGTAGATGAAAATTACACAACCACAGTAATAACAAAATCTTGAAAGATAGTGCACAAAACCAATATAAAAGCTTAAAAAACAAATAAAAACACAAGTAAAAAACTCAAAAACAAATTACGAATTATTATTTTCAGATATTTAATTCAGTTATCTGCCGCATTTGGAGCAATAAAAATTTTGGATTATTCTCCAATATTGTGACGTTAAATGAAGGAAAAGCAAAGCTACAAAGAAGAAATTTTAGGTTGATACATTGACATTCAACAGTACAAAATCGTACTCGACAACTTAAAAAACTCCATTACAACCAAAGTGAATAGAACCGATCCTTTTCCTATCCATATAAGGATCCCTTCCTTATCCATAAAACCACTCAACAACATTATCAATTAAAAAGATTAGAAATTAATAAGAGACAAAAAGGAGCAATCGATGAGTTAGGATCAATATGGAAATGGATCGCTGGTAGTCCTGACAACGAAGATTTAAATGTACTCAATTTTAAAATTAACTTATTTATAATAAATAAGTTTTTAATAGACAGAATTGATAATTCAACGTCAGTATCGATCCAAATACTGAGTAATCCAAAAATCTCTAAGGAGCAATTATAACATGCAATTTATTATAACTTCTAATATAAGACATAAGTTGCATAAGCACGTAATGAACATTTATATTGTCAAATTTTGAAATGAAAAAGATTAGAGAAACCTTCGATTTAAATGGTCTTAATTATATTAACATGGATGAAATATTGGAATACGCTAAGATAAAAGTTGCAGTAGGAAATAATGTAATCCTATACATTGTAAGCATACCCATAACAAGTGAAAATATATGCAATTCTCTATTAATTAAGGCACTAAAAATAAAGCATAAAATAATTAAACTACCATTCGAAAATGTTATATTATGTGAAAAAAACATATTAGGAATAAGGAAAGATTGTCCAGAATATAATAACTTAAAAATATGTAATTATAATAGCTTTGTAGAAATAAGTAACACTTCATGTATTCCGAACCTGCTAGAAAGCAAAAACTCAGCACGTACCTAGTGTTGAGAATATCCTCCCCGGATTACTTCTTCTTAATCAATACAACGGGACCATAGTGGCCAACAACGAAATACTCACCATAAATGGGTCTTCTTTAATAGAGTACCAAAACTCGTCAATTATTAATATATCCTTATTTTTTTTGACGTATATCGTACCTTAATTGACCTAAAATGCAACGGATAAATTTCCTGCACTTGGAACGTGATGTTTTCGGTGGCCAAAATTCCATTAGTCACACTGGGGTTGAGGTATTTCTTTAATAACTGTGTTATGCTTTCGTGAGTGTAGTTGGGTGTAGTTGGGACTACAATATGTCTGTGATATATTGGGAAAGGAATGCAGAACTCGTAGCTAGCAGTAGCTCCTGTAAGGAGAAATATTTGATTTTTAAAGACTGCACCATAAAGGTAATTTTTAGTCGAATTGAATGACCAAATAATAGCTAGCATCTCTTTTTCGTTAGCTGTTCGATTGAGGGTCCTGGAAATGAATGTCATTGGTCTCCAGTTTTTGGATAGAACGGCTCCTAGAGCATAATTTGACGCGTCGGTTGTCAAATCGAATGGACGGTTGAAGTCGGGATAAGCAAGCATTACGTCATCGGAATCCAATGATCTTTTAATTTTATTTATTGCCTCTATAGCTTCTGAATTTAAGTGAATGAATTTTCTACCGGATTCTGTTTTAGACAGACAAAGAAATCCTAAAAATTCAACTTTATCTTTGAAGAATTTACACTTGTCTAGTTGTACTTCATGTTTGCTTAGCTTAATTTTGAAAAGGTGTTTTCTAAATGTTTCATATGATCTCCCTCAGTTTTACTAAATACAACAATATCGTCTATATAAACAAAGCATAATTTCCCTATGTGATCGCGGAGAATGTCGTCGAGAGCTCGCCGGAAGATTGATGGTGCATTCTTCAATCCAAAAGGAAGTCGAGTGTATTCATATTTACCGTTGTTAATTGAGAAAACTGTCTTTTCGATGTCAGATTCCTTAAAAGGAATTTGATGAAAGGCGCTTTTCACATGAAGTACCGAGAAAAATTTATTACTTTTGAGTTGTGAAAAAACTTCTTCAATTTGCGGAATTGGATATCGGTCTGAATTAGTTACCGAATTTAACTTTCGATAGTCGATTACTAGTCTATATTGTTTATTCCCAGGCTAGTCAGATTTTTTGTTAACAATCCATACTGGAGAGTTATCTGGAGAACGCGATGGTCGAATTATGCCATCGTCTAAAAGGTTTTGTATTTGCTTTTCTACCTCGTCCTTTAGAGGCATAGGGTGCGGATAACTTCTGATATAAACAGGTGAATCTGTGGTTGTCGTTATTTGTCCCATTACTTTAGTGGTGTACGTCAATTTTTCGTCTGGTTCTAGAAACAAGCTCCAATATTTTTTTCCTAATGTTTTAATAGCTTCTGTTTGGAGATCGGTCATGAGAGATGTTTCTAAAGGATTTATTGTTGAACAAATTTTTGCTTAATTTTTATATTTACATTAGTCCTAATTGCCATGTAACTACCCCTTTTGTGGCTTACTGCGTCGAGAGACTTTAGTGTATCGTTACCTATAATTCCGTGGAACGAGTGAAGATTTGGTAGAAGGAAAAATTTAAGTTCGTCCTCTTGTCCGAAAAGATTTATTAGTGTATGATGAGTTATTCTAATATCGCCAGTTATTGATTTTGCAAAGAATTGCTCGTCATTTCCTATTGGGAACTGTCTCCGTGGAGGAAGTGGAGGTGGAAACTGACTGAATTTCCTAATGACATCTTGCTTGTTATATGCGTACTGCATCCTAAAATTCTGATTCTCAAGTTCCAAGCATAAGTGCTATGCTTGTGATAGATCGGTAGGGTCGCGTACGGCTAAGACCGTTGGCAGATTACCTTTAAGGCCTCTGATAAATGTATCTAGGGCTTTTTCCCTATATGTTTGCGTTAATAACTTCAGCGATTCGTTCTCTATTTCTAGACAGGATACTTTATTGAGGAAAAGAGTGAGATGATTATACACCAATTGATAAAATTCTTGTACTGAGGAATGTCCTTGTACAAGCAAAGCCATTTGGTATTCTAGAGTGCCAATGTCGTGTTTGTCGCATAGTGCATTGTTAAACAGCGAATTGCCTTCCAGTCTAGAGTATTATAGGATTCTAGAACTGAATCTGCGTTTCCTATTATTTTGTTTCTAACGGCGTTAAGGATTCCGAAGTACCTCGACGTACCTTTTTTCCTATCGTATATCTGGAAAACGCATTCGAAGCTCTTTCGCCATGAACTTAATTCAGATGCGTTGCATGAGAAATCACGAATGTAGCGCACCATGTCTGGGATTTTGTCTAGCTGAGAAATTTGTCCTCTGAACTCCTCTCTGATCCGAATAAGGATTAAGTATTTCACCTAATATGGCTCTTCCCCGATCTCTAATTATTTCTGTAATGACCCTATTCAGTTCGTCCATTGTAAGTTGGGTTGGACTTAGAGATTTAAAAGGATTTGGTGCAAGCAAGTAGTATGAATTAAAATAGTTAAACTGTTTCGTTCTCCGCAAATTTCTTTTAATTCTTATGAACACCTATTTTGTTTTGATTATATTTTTCATTACAATATTATAAGATATTCCTGCTTGAGTGATATAGGCGCACTATATTATGAATTGAAATATTGAAACTCACAGCCCCCACCAAGGAGCAGCCAAATACCACTTTTTTGATCCTGAGTCAAACGAGGTAGTCTAACGAGGTTAGGTGCTGCGGCGACATAAGCAGCGTTAGGAGGTACAGCGATATAGGCAGTGTTAGAGGACGCGGCCATATAGACAGCACTAGGCACTGAGGCGTCGAAGGGAGCATTAAGCTCTGCGGCAGGATAAGCAGTATTGGTTGCTGCGACGACGGAAGCAGTGTCGGTTGCTGAGACGACGGAAGAAGTGTCGGTTGCTACGGCGACATGGGCAGCGTTTCTAGCTCTGGTTGAGTGCGTGGCATTTGGCGTTGCAGCGGAGTAAGCGGCGTTAGGCGCTGCAACGACGTAGGCAGCATGTCTAGTTGCAGTTGAGTATGCAGCATTTGGAGCTGCGGCGACGTAAGTGGCGTTTGTTGCTGCGGTGACGTAGGCAGCATTTGGAACTGCAGCAAGGTAAGCGGGATTAGGTGCTGCAGCGTAAGCACCATTAGGCGCTGCGAAGACATTTGCAGCTTTATTTGATGCGGCGAAAAATGAAGCGTTGGATGACGCGGCGGTAGATGCGTCATGATTCGCTGCGGCGGCAAATGCAGCGTTGGGTGACGCGGCAAAATATGCGTCGTGTTTCGCTGCGGAGAAAAGTGCAGCGTTGACTGACGCAGCGACAGATGCGTCGTGGTTTGCTGCGTCGACTGATGCAGCCTTGGATTACGCGGCAAGAAATGCGTCGTGGTTTGCTGCGTCGACAACTGCAGCTTCATTTACTGCGGCGGAAGATGCAGATTCACTTGCTGTGGGGCAGATGCAGTTTCCGACTTAGTGCTGCTTTCCGAGCCAGTCTTTGTCGAATCCATTTTGCTTCGTTGAGACTCTATTAAACACGGACTTCTTCTTGGCGGCGTTCGTAGCATCGGTATTTCAATATATATATGTATATATACGCACAGTGCAGTGGATATACATATAATTTAAATGCACTAAGTTCGATTTGCATGGTTAAAATTGCGAATAAATGTGGTCGTTCGGAGGAGTCTTCGATTTAACATGTTCAATCTTAATAACATTCACTTTATTTCAGCGGTTTAGCTTTGGGCGTAACAGTAAATACATATAAGTTAAATTGCTAATCTTAGAGAAATAAGCATGAACACTTACCGCATGCACGAACACTTTCTCTCTCCTCCGTTGGCTAGTAAACAGAGATAATGAGATACCCGACTCGCTCGGTTTGCCGAAAATTTGCGTCTTCGTTTTTCAGATTTTTTCACATACAGTGTACGTGTTATTCAACTAATTGCACCTCAACAGCAATACATATATTGAAAAGAAATGTCATTTCATTTCAGTAAGATTTCAGTTGTCAATAAAAATTTGATGAAGAAGGATGGGTAGAGTAATTTTTTAACTAAAAATTCAATTAATAGTATCAATTCGCATTTTTACAGAAATTTGACCTGCTGCAAGCAATCTGCTTGTGAAAAAAGTACGGAAAAGCTTGGAAAAACGTGGAACATGACGGGATGTGCTCAGGTCGTGTCTGGTGAGCAAATCAATAAACATGCTGCATTAAATGTGTTGCTTAATTTTTGTCTTTAAGGAATCAGTGTTGTTGGCGCTTTTTCTGCATCCTTTAGGCTGGGGAGTGCTAGTTTCATTTATGCAATGGCGTGAGTTACTTCGTATTCAATTTTGGATCGGTGGAATAATTTTTCTGGGTATGCTAGAAAAGGAATTTTTTTTCTAACCCAATATCATAACATCAATTCAACTGGTGTTTCTGTTCAAAGTGTGGAGCTAGCAGCTGGGTTTATTTCATGTGCCAAGCGATCCTTGGGTATTATGCGAATATTCATATTTACAGTGAATATTGTTATACAGTAATAATGTGAATAATGTTATTAGTTAGTGATATCAAATATAAATTATTTCATTTTCATGTTTAATGATATTTAATAAGTCAATTTAAGTACACAATTTACATCACAGTAAAAATGTCAATATGTAGGTTAGAAAAGTAATAAGAGTAGTCTGAATAAATAATTAATATCATATTATATACATAGATTACACCATATTACTGTTACGTTGTTTCTCTGGCTAGGGTATGACTCAGTGAGTAACCAGGATCCAATTCACAGAAATATTTATTTTTTGTGAAAACAATTGATGAAATCTTTATTTCATAAAACTTGTTGCTTATATTTAATTGGCAGCACTGTCATTCGCCCTTCTCTGTAGATGCTGTCGTTGTTGTCAGTCGCTGGGTTATTATTCTCGCCGCTGCTGTATGTTGTTTGAGTAAATGTTGAATGTGGTGCGATGATCACGTCGTTTGAAGCGGTGTCGAGCAGTGATGACGTTCGAGGCTGTGTCGAACCGTGAAGACGTTCGAGCCTGTGTCGACCCCTGATGGCGTTCGAAGTTGGGTCGAACCTTGATGGCGTTCGAGGCGGAGGGTGGCGTATGTCAACCTCCGTCGCCAACTTACTTCAACAGGAGTTGTCGTCCGGAAGTCCAACCATCCATAGGCGCCAACAACTCTTCTTGAAGAACGGCGTGGTAGGACCGGCGGCGTGTATGGGGGTAGGAAAGAGAGGTTCTCAAGAGTACCTACGATAGTCGACAGGAAGTACAACTGTCCATCATCAGCTACTTCAAGGAGGTCCGTCCGGAGGTCCAACCATCCATTGACGCCAACAACTCTTCTTGAGCAATTCACAGTCAGGTTACGGGGTGGTTAGAGAAGGAGAGGAAGGGCAGAGTAGGAAGCTACGAACCAACTTACCAAGAATCGCTGCTATGCTGCTGACTGTGTAAACTGCGCGTGTTGACTAGCAAAGCACTCGCCCGAAACTGCAAGAATGATAGAATACAAGATTACGCATTGCGCAGGTCCGTTATTCGATGTCAAAAATTTTGACAAGCGGTGTCGCTGTTGTGTGACGTAATATTTGCGAATTTCTTGTGTTGTGCATACAAATTGAATTGAATTTAGGTGTAATACTAAAAACCACATCAGTGTTTCCAAAAATATTAGTGATATTAGTTATAATCCCATATCGACTGCCATGGGAAGTAAAGAAGCTTTTCTTCCGGGCTAGAATGTTCTTTAAAATCAGGAAACTGAATAAAGAGATTAAAGAAAATGCCCACAAAAAGAAACGGAAGCTGTGTAATACTCTTACATAGCTTTTCCAAGTTTTAAAAAATGTATTCTATCATTCTTGATGTGCATATATTAAAAATGAAGTTAATAAAAAGTCAACAGAACATAAATTTCTTGTCGCTTTATTATTTCGAATTTTATTTTCTTACGTATATCTTTGAAAGTTTCCAGAAAATTTCACTTTCAAGAAATTTTTCTTAATTTAACATTAGTTTAATTTAATTATTTAATTGAAACACGAGTCGTTTCTTTAAAATTTAATATTTAATAGCAATGTTTACAATTTTACATTCAACATGCATACATTTTGACAGTTCGGTCATTTTCTTTCGCAACGATGACGTAGATGCGCAGAACGAAATATTTTTGAAACCTGATCTGCGCAATCTTGTATTCTATCATTCTTGCCGAAACTGATTATTTCGTGTCTGTGTTCCTCTTTTATACTAGTGGCTCTTGTTCTTCTTGTTCGCTGCTCAGGTTTGGGAGTGTTCGACGGCGTCGTTCGTACATTACGTCGTTGTTGTAGCGTGTATGACAGTGCTGCAGTTTGACATGAATTTCTTAATTATTATACACATTGTTCTTATATTTATGCTTATACTATATTATTTTCTAGTACATTTATTTCGCTAGCAAATGATCTTAAAACTAACAAAGTTATTATTTCCTATTTATTTTCTGTAAATAAACTTTAATGCTGTTGTAAATAATATAATGTAATTATAAAAAGTAATGAACTTCAATGATCGCGCTATAATAACCTTATATCTATAATTTCCTACTAACTAATTATGTATTCGTTGAACTATAAACTTACTTATGAATAAAATCAAAATAATTAATGTAATGGCAAGAATCAAAAAAATTCATAAAACAATGAAATAAATGTTGGGACGGATTGTCCGATCCGTCTCATTACATACATATGTTAATTACTCCATATAGATACATGCGAAGATCAATGCACTGTTAAACAACGAACAATAAGAAATAGACAAAAAGTAGTGGAGTGTCTTTTATAAACGTGACACGGAAATTTGTCTCTTTTGATTTATTGCTGAAAGATCTCTGCTAGAGCTTTTTCTACCTTTGCAATTAACAAAAACAAATTTCTTTATTTAATCTTTATTATTAATTCTGCTGATGGTCTTGACCCTTTGCTTGTTACATTTTAACTAACTAACGAACTACTGTGATCGATCACTATAAATACACAATTATGTTCGTTGAGTTTCCAAGGTCACTGCGACTAATAGCTTAAACACAGTTGTAGTGGCCGGATACAACTTCATTACTCAGCTGTCAAAATTACATGGGCTCTTATGGACAACGAGAAAAAAGTTATTTTCCAGATTCCCACGACGTTCCGTCGCTTACTTACGCCGCCAGAGTTCGGCTAATATCTAATCTGGCGGCGTTTTGCTGGCGGCAGAGCTGTCTTCTTCTTCTTTTGTGTAGATGTTGTTTGTGTAGAAAAAACCTTTGTATACAATGGACGCCCGATTACGCAGCTATAACTGTGTGTCATCGCCAGAGTTTGGCGGCTGGAAAAAATTGAAGTTGTATCCGGCCACTCCAACTGTGTTTAGGCTATAAGAAACGGGAAAACGAGTTTGTGAAGCTGATGCCATGGAACGACGATGAAATGAAACGACGATGTGATTGCGATGACGACGATGAGTGTTATAGTATACAGCATTTTGCATACAGGGTGTTGCATAGATCCGAACAATCTCAATTAAAAAACTTTGAAAAAAAATATATTCTAATACGAATGAACAGCGCTACAAATTCCGTTTGTTTAGAATTTTCGCAGCAAGCGAAAGCTTCAATGTCCGTCATTTGGGATGCTAACAAACTCTGTAGTCCTATTCTGTGTGAGGCAGACACAAAAATTTGGTTGAATCTTTCTTCTAAATTGTTCACATAAGAAACTAAACCCTGAGGGGGTTTTACAAGGCTATAATTTTGAATCCCCTTTTCAAAGGTAAAAAAATATTCTTTCGCGATGTCTTCATTTCCGAAATGTGGCAAAGGTTTTAAACATTTGTGAACTTTGTGATACAACTTTTAAATAAAACCACCCACAGACATACACGAAAGCATTTTCCTTTAATGCATTATTTTGCGCATTTGCGTGCTGTTGGCATGATCTCCAAGAGACAAAAAGAGTATATTTTTTAAAAATTGATAACGATTTATATTTGCTTGGTTGCCTCGTTCGATGAAATTTTTAGAGTCCATTATCACCTCGAATGTATTGATAGCATGATTGCTTTAAATAAGTAATTATAGTACCAAATTTGCAAAAACTGTATGTTAGAAAAAATTTACACTAAAAATGTTGTTTATTTAATAATAACAAAAGAGATCAAACTGAGTTGAAGCATTACTTAAATAAATAAATTTTTTTAACAACTTCAATGGCAATTTTATGTTAGATAAATATGTTTTTTGATGAATAGTAGTAAAATAGCACACTACTTAAGTACTCGCAATAGTACGGGAAAACATACGTAGTTTGCAAACGGGTAACATTTTACATGACCATTATACTACGGAGGTAAAACCAAAATGTAAATATGCTAATATTTAATTCAATGTTATTCTCTTTATAGAAAAGTATAACCTGAATTTATATGTTATTTTTATAAATATCACATAATTTCTTTTTACGCTTATATATAAGAATAAAAATATCATTAAACGAATTAAAATTGCAAACTGAGCGAAACAAGCACTTGAAACTCCTCGAGTCGTATCAATAATTTTAATAAAAGCTACTAGAAACCTGTTAAAAATTCTCCAATTTGTCTATGCATAAAATAATGTTAAAAAAATCTATTTCCTTTGCAACCGCAATCAAAAGTTTTCATTATCTTCTACGTGTATGCGATATAAAAGATGTGTATCGAAAGTTTTTTATATGCAAAACATGTTAAAATATTATGTTCTTTTGGCCGGCATATAATTGTAACATAAATGTAATGCAAAAATAATAAGTAAATCAGTATGCGATTCATCCCTATTATTTATTCATTTTATGCAATCATACAATTGAATTGTAATCTCAAAACAGTGTACTGACAACTGAAAAAACATGTAAACAAAGTAGTATTTTGAGATGAAATGGTCGCCTCTCCTATCGTTTTCCACACTTCATCCAAGGTCTAATCGGTCATGTTCTTCACGCTGCCCGCACTTCATCCAAGGTTTAATCTGTCATTTTCCGTTCAATTTTTTCACGAACACTGCCACAAAAATTCCAGGTTTTTCACGAATACCGACAAGCTTCTGGAACCCGAAGTCTAGCAAATTTTCTATCTGCTTAGTCACTATATTTTTCGCGTTTTTGAAGAAATCTTCTGGAATCAGAAGCCCCTCATCTTCATTTTGGAATATAAGTGTTTCAACTCTATTCTTAAAGGCTGATTTAACGCACTTTAGACCATATTTTAAAGGCGACCAACAATTCTTTTTATGTTTGATTGTCCGCAGATGGTAGCTCCAACCTCTTCGAGAAACATCTTGGTTACATGTTGGGCAACGAACGTTCTCGCTAGCGTCAATGTGTGATTGTGTTGTAGTAGCTCGTGGTACTGCTGGCGATGAAGCTGAAGACGATGGTACCTGTACTGCTGTTGAAGACGATGATGGTCCTTATGCTGCCGCGGCTGTTGCATTTAAAGATGATGATGGTGCTGATGATGCTGTTGATGATGGTGTTGTTGTTGAAGTTGTAGATAATGATGATGGCTGCTGTGCTGATGATGATGATGACGATGGCTTTCGGTGAAGTAATTTCTGATGCCTGAGCTTATTATCCATGCGCTTAAAATTTTGCCCACAGTCTTCGCAGCGGAGTTGTGGGTGGCAGTGCGTTGCTTTTGCATGCCTTTTAAGGCTACGCATCGCAGTGAAACCCTGTTCGCAAATGTCGCAAATAAATCCCTTCATTTTATTTGTTTGGTTTGCTTTCTGTTGTTGATATTTTTCTTTTATTTTAATGTTTTGTTTTCACTTACTATATTCAACAGTTTATTATTTTGTTTTATTTAACACGTTTTATATTTTTGTAGGCACTTCTACTTTTTGCTCACCTTCTTTTTATTGCTACTTTAATTTAAATATGTAGTAGATATATTTAACTACACTCACAGTTTCTATTTTGTTGTAGTTTTGTTTTACAGCTTTGGGGTTTTATTATACCCTACACCTTAAGGTTGAGAGTATATTCACTTTCTACCGGAGTGTGTAACGCATAGAACTAGACAAGATAGGTATGGAAAAGTATATATATTCTTTATCAGCATCACCACCAAAATGGAAATAACGATGTCGGTCCGTCTGTCTGTCTGTCTGTTGAAATCACGATCACAGGAGAACAGATTAAGTTTTTAAAATGAAATTTAGCAAAAATATTTGTTGTTATGTTGGGGTGTTTCATATTGAAAATGGGCAAAATCGCCCAAGGACCACGCCTACTTTTTATATCGAGAGTGCAGGTACCTCTGTTTTGCCTATTAAAAAAGGCCATATCAGCATCACTTTTTGAGAGAAGACAAGAAAATTTTATATGTAGATTTTTAAACTAATGCTTCCAGATAATATGCCAAATATGGGCGTGATCCGCCCACTTTTAGTTTTCATAGGTCATGGAGGGTTTTACATGGACTGTATTGAAAAGTATATAAGTTTCCTGAATAATGGTGTACATAATATTGTAGTTTGTGAACCAATAATATTCTGTTGGGAAAAAAATGGGCGGACCACGCCTCATTTTAACCCATCCACCCAATAATGCAATATATTTTTATACCCTACACCTAAATTTTGAGAGTAAACGCACTTAGTACCGGTGTTTGTAACGCACAGAAATAGTTAAGCAGCTATAATTATAGTTTATCTTACATATCTTATATATACGAGTATATATGCAGCTTTAAGGTGTAGGGTATTTCGGCTACAGCCCGGCTGTAGACAACACCTTTACTAGTTTTTATTTGTTTTTGGTACGTTTGGTTTTTGTGCGTTTTATTTTATATGCACTTGTTTTGATTTTTATTTTAAATACTGTTTTTTACAGTTTCAATTTCCTTTTCCAGGGTTTGTTTTTAAGTACTATATTTTAATAATTTTAGTTAGTTGGGTTTTTTAAGTACTATAGTTAATAATTTTTAATTTTGTTTTGTGTCTACGCGTTTTATATTTCACGTCTTCTTTTTAATATAATATTTCACAATTTTTTCTACAAGTTTTATTTTTACACGTTTAAATTTTTATTATAGTATTTCACAATTGACGTGTGAGCTTTTCTTCTGAAGGCTTTAAGATTACTTTCTGAACTGAGAACAAATTGCAGACTTCCGCCCCTGATATATGTACGATATTAAGCATGATACAGATCCCTAGTTCTTCAGATTTTATCATTGTTTACAATATCTAATATTCATGACATAATTTCATTTGGAGGAGACTGCGTACGAAATATTTATATACAAAAATTGAACAATAATAAATAGCACAAAAAAAAAAATTAAATTCTTTGGTTGATGCATGTTTCACTCTGAATATAGTAACAACATAAGCAAGAAAAGAATCCGAACAAGTTTTGTTTACCCTAATTCGATCGACGACACTACTGAAGTAATTAAATTACAACAACAACGTCGACTCTCCATCCTCTACTAAAAGATTCCTATTAAAACAAACAACAACAACAACATAAGCAATTAAATAATCAAAACAATCGCCGAAATTCTATTACACTAACTAAGTCGACGTCACTTCGGTCAAAACACCGAAATTTGTTTACACTAACTCTGTGGAACAACGTTCACGTTCGCTAAAGTCTAATGTTAAAACCACAACAACAACACATTCTTTCTCAAAAATATTCAGCATCTTCATCCCTTCCCTCCCCGCTCACATGATTCCCTTCCCTCCCCGGTCACATGATTCCCTTCCCTCTCCTTCCCCAACATCAGCTGCATGTCCGTCCGTCGGGCTGTAGGCAGAGCTCCACACCATATAAACCTTATGGCGGCGACAGAGAGCCTCAAACACACAAACATTAACAACCTTATGGCGGCGGCAGAGCTGAAATCCACACCGGCAGAGAACCAAACACACACACAAACCTTAATAAACCTTATGGACGCGACAGAGCACCTCTTTGACGGCAGAGAGCCACACACACAAACCTTACCAAACAAGTGTTACAAAGTGCAATTTGTTAATGAAAATTAACTTTTTTTTGGGTAGAATTTGATTAGATCTATTTGATAAAAACTACAAAACAATAACACAAAAATACTCAACCTAAAATGCTAATTTCTTTACTTAAATATTATTATTTTTATTTTTGCTATTTCCACTATCAGTTTTTATAACTATTAAAATTGCCAATATGTATGTATGTATATTGAAAATCTTGAGATTTTATTGTATAATAATTTATACTGTTCGATAATTATCGCTATGTTATCGTCAGACTACTCCAGATCTTACTAGATTGTCGAGAAACTTCCTTTTCCATGAATTGTTTGTTTCAGCAATTCTATTGTGTATGCTGCGTTGTGGAAATATCAAGTAACTTCTAGATCTTTTGCTAGCGCTCGATAGATGTCGTTGTATTCCAGAAGAATGTGGACTGTGATTTAGTAACACTGTAACACTCGTAAATATTGCACGTAGCAGCGTGTAGATGGCGCTGTATATCACATTATTGTATGACGTATAGATGGCGCTGTATTTTCGCCACACTGCCCTCCACTTAAGTCTGATCGTCCCTATCAGACACCAAATTCCCTAATCCATACGGCGGAAGCCTCTCTAAATGGACAATTTTAATTTTACCTCGTCTTTGTGTGTGTGACTGTATGCGATACACAACATAATTCAGTCTCTTAATTACTTTGTACGGACCCTCCCACGGTGTTTGCAGCTTTGGAGACATGCTCTTCCTCCGTTGCGGATTGTACAGTAACACTAAGTCGCCCTCTTTGAATCCGTCCGTATTCATACCTCGGTCATAGCGATCCTTCCTTTTGTTGCTCATTAGCTGTGTACGCCGCCTCACCATTTCGTGTATTTCGTTCATTTTAGATTGTAACATGTGCCAGTAGTTGTCTTCTGTTTCGGTAAGATCACTGCTTTTGCCAAATTTTAGATCCGTCGGCAGTCTCAAGTCTGAGCCAAAAACTACTTGCGCAGGTGAATGACCAGTAGTGTCAAGGACTGCTGATCGGTAAGCCAATAAGGACATTTGAATGTGCTTGTACCAATTGCGCTGACATTTGCCCACGACTTTCCGCAGATGCTCTTCTAATGTGCGGTTGAACCTTTCCACCATGCCATCTGACTGCGGATGTAGAGGTGTCGTTCGATTCTTCTTGATACCCAGCAATCGGCACATTTCTTGAAATATTGAAGACTCAAAATTTCGTTCTTGATCGGAGTGCAACTCGATTGGTATGCCGAATCGCGTGACCCAGTTCTGAACAAATACCTTAGCTTAGCCTCATGATTTGGTATGGGGTAGACTTCTGGCTATTTGCTGAAATAGTCCATAATGACCAACACAGTTACATCCATTGCAACTCGCTCAAATGGCGCTCCAGCGTTGTACTGCTGCAACTTCCCTCTGCTTCGAAATTTAGGTCCCTTAGCAGCCATGCACTGCGTGCAGTTTTTGATCCATTCCGCTACCGCTTCTTGACAGTTCACCCAATAAAATCGTTGTTCAAACTTCTCCACAGTTTTTGTAACACCGAGATGGCCGCCACTTGGTCCATTATGAAATTCTTTTAATACAGCATCTATTCGCGACTTTGGTAAAACAATCAAATCACGAGTTTGCTTACCGTCGTTACTTTCCCAGGAACGATGCAGCACTCCGTTTTTCAGCTGCAAACTGCTCCATTGTGCCCAATACGCCTTAATCACCGGACTTTCTGATGCCATTTCTTCTTTGCTTGGTCTTCGGTCCATTTCTATAGCTTTCACTAATTTCGCCAAGTCTGCATCATTAAGCTGGCTGTCCCTTAGCGCACTAGGTCTCCACTCATCGTAAGGTTGCAGACTCGTTAATCGGACGTCGACTATACCTTCGCAGCTTTCAACTTTGGAGCAATGCTTACATTCGAGTGCACACGGTCGTCGAGATAAAGCATCTGCGTTTCCATGTTGTCCACCTTTCCGATGCTGTATTTCACAATCGTAACTCTGTAGCCTTTCTATCCAGCGCGCAATTTGACCTTCTGGGTTTTTGAACTGAAGTAGCCATCTTAAAGCCGCGTGATCTGTCCGTAATAAGAAATGCTGCCCATACAAATATTTATGGAAGTGTTTCACGCATTCAACTACTGCCAAGAGTTCACTCCTGGTGACACAATAATTCATTTCTGGCTTACCCAGGACTCGACTGTAGTATCCAATAACTTTTTCTTGTCCATCGATGATCTGTGATAGCACACCTCCAATGCCATGTGCGCTGGCATCTGTGTCCAACACGAACTTCTCACCAGGAACTGGATATGCCAACATTGGAGCAGTACAGAGCAACTCCTTCAGCTGCTGAAAAGCATCTTCTTCTTCCTTTTTCCACACGAATCTGCAATTCTTCTTTGTTAAATTATGTAGACTTCGTGCAACATTGGCAAATCCGTGTACAAAGGATCGATAATAAGTACAGAGCCCAAGGAAACTTCACACTTCATGAACATTACTTGGACGAGGCCAATCTCTTACCGTTTTTATTTTGCTTTCATCTGTGTGAATTCCTTTAGTAGTGATTTTGTGGCCCAAATACGTCACTTCGGTTTTGAACAGGTTGCATTTCCTCGGATTTAATCGCAATCCAGCGGAATTGATGCGTTGAAACACTTCCTCCAAATTTTTCAGGTGGTCATCAAAATGCTTGCCCATGACAAGGATGTCATCAAGATACACTAAACATGTTTTCCAGTGTAGCCCTTTGAACACGTGCTCCATCAAGCGCACAAAAGTTGCTGGAGCATTGCATAATACGAACGGCATCACAGAGAATTGCCACAATCCGTCGCCGATGCTGAAAGCTGTTTTCTCACGATCAGATTTTTCGATATCTACTTGCCAATAAACGCTTTGCAAATCCAACGTTGAGAACCATTATGCACCAGATAACGTTTCCAAAGTGTCATCTATTCGCGGTAGTGGGTAGCTTTTTCGTGACATCGTTCAGCTTTCGGTAGTCAACGCAAAATCGAGTCCTTCCACCTTTCTTTTTAACTAGCACGACAAGGTCCATGGGCTTGTTGATGGTTCAATAACTCTGTCTTTCCGCATTTCATCTATCAAATGCTCCGCTTCTTCCCGTTTCGCCAGTGGGACTCTGCGTGGAGCTTGCCGGATCGGTCGTGCATCGCCAGTGTTTATCCGATGTTGTACGATAGCAGTTCTTCCAAATTTATTTCCATCGGTTGCAAATACAGCTCTATATTGTTGCAATAAATGTTTTGCTTTAGATTTTTCTGGTTCGCTTACCTTATTCAACCAGTGACCCATAATAGCTGGAGATTGTGTTGGTTCTTGCAAAGCAATGTCTTTGCGCCCCTGGCTGCGATCGTCACAATTTATTATGGCTTCTACTGCTTGGCACTGCCCTATTAGCGCTCCTTTCTCGAAAACGATCGGTGACTTAAACTCCTTCATTACGCGAACAGGAATTCGCTTACTACGTTCTGTTTGCACTAAAGTTCTTAAACCTCATCCATAATTTCAGCCACCAGGAAGGTATGATTCACTTGCAGCATAACAATCTGAACACGACAAACCAGTTTTCCGAAAATCACAGCTTCCTCTCCTGTAGAAGTTCGCAGTGTGCAACCATTCAGCGGCTCGACACCATCTCGTACTAAATCTGCTCGAATAATGGAATGCGTTGCGCCTGTGTCCAGCGTCAAGTCCAGTGATCGCCCGTTTACAGTTCCACTTACTGGTAATTTGTTGTTGTTACGACGCATTTGCGAGACAGAGACAGTGGGGCAATCAGTTGCGGAAACCAGTTCACGCCCTTTTCTTCTGGTCGGTTTTAGTTTAACGATTCTGTTTCAGTAGAAGCTCCACTTACTTTTTCGGCGCTTCTCTTTCTGCCACTCACTTATGTATTGCAGTTTCGTGCAAACTGCCCAATTTTCCCGCAGTTGTAACATTTTGCGTCCGAGCTCTTGCGCGAGATCGGCATAATTCGTGATATCGTCTGCATTAGTTCCCTCATTGTCTTTTCTAGCGACTCATTTGAAGCAACCTCAAGTCGATAAACCTTGTGCGATGGTCTGGTCAAAAGACTCGCTGTCTCCTGCGTCAGAGCAAACGAAACTGTTTCGGCGAAGGTCTTCTTTGGCATAGAGTAGACTGCGCGTTTCGTATCCACATCCCGTATACCATTCATAAACGCCTGGATCTTCAGTAGTTCGATTACTTCTGTGGGTGCATCCGCGTTGGCCAAATGTGCGAGTCGCTCGATCTCTGTTGCATATTCCTGCAACGGCTCGTTATTCTTTTGGAAGCGATTCATCAGGTCCATCTGGAACATTTGCTTTCGGTGATCGCTACCGTATCGCCGCTCAATCGCTGCCATCAACGCATCATAATTACCTCGCTCGTGTTCAGGAACCGTTTGCAAAACTTCAGCAAGGACACCACCAAAGCTGCCACTTTGTCTGCCAACGTCCAGTGATTCGTTTGTGCCGTTGTCTCGAACTAGAGTTTAAAGATTTTAAACGGCACAGTTCCGTCGAAGGTTGGCGCTTCAGTTTCAGTTTTGGCGCACTAACAGCTGCAACAGGTCCACTCAACTGTACATCTACATCGTATACCACCGAGCCGCAATATTTCTGCCTTCAGTGTGTGCAATTCATTTTGCGTTTGCGATTGTAACCTGCGAACTTCATCTTCCACTTTATCTTGCGTCGCCTGCAGTTCCGCAGAACTTCCTTCAATGCGCAAAAGTTGCTCCTGCAGTTGTGATGTATTTTGTTCCAACTGAACTTGTAGTTGTGACGTGTTTTGTGCCATCTGCACTTGTATTTGTGAAGTGTTTTGTTTCAACTGTTGCTCCATTGCTGCTAAGAGCGCACTCATGTCGAACGCAGGAGCTGCTTGCGTCTCTACCAACTCGTGTTCAACTTTGGATGCAGCTTCGTAGATGAACTCATGTGTTTTAACGTCGATGCCCTACTTCTCCATAGCGTCACGCAAGCGTGTTTGTAGCTATGCTTTATTTCCTGACACAAGTAAACTGCGCGACTCCAACTCTTGCCTCAGCTGTGGTATTTTCAGATCAGCGAATTTCATTATTATTCGGGATTATTCAGCAATCCCACTTCTGACACCAATTGTTACGTAATTTCCAAAATTACCACTTGAACTCTCTTCAGGTTCGATCACTGGATTGTGAATAATCGTAACTTCGAAATAATATAAAGTCGTAAGTTTCAAATAATAAATCAACTATTTATTATTGCTTGCTCTTATTTTAACACTTCTTTAATATCGCTGTTTATAACTTGTTCACGTAAACACTTATACAACTTGAAAATAAGTGTTATTCTAATGACCTTCCTCAAAAAGTTAAAGTATAACCCTTTATATTGAAAGCTCTTTTTCAACTTTTAAAATTAAAGGTTAAAAGTCAACTGAAAACTTTTAAATTTAATTTTAACAGTATAAGTGTTTCTGAGACTTTTATTTTCGAAAATCGCCGAAAAAACTTTTTCTCCTGACGTTTTTGAAATAAGAGTTATTTTTAAGAGTAATTCGCTTAGGGAAAGAAGCACTAAGGCTGATGCATATGAGCCAAGATTTAGAAGAAAAAAGATTTACTTTGATTTGCTTTTTATAAAATTGATTTTGATTACCTGGAAATTTAACTATAATTTTAAATTTTGAAACAAGATGCTACGTATTTTTTAATGGTTTGATTTTCCGTATAAGCATATTCTATATTTCAGACAATTTCTTCAGAATACTATACACTTGCAAGAAAATAATTTGTAAAAATATGTATGTATATTTGAGTGCGGCTTTTTTTAAGTGTTTATTCTTTGATCACTGGCTCTGCTTACGCAACACGACCGTAGCAACCCTTATTGACAGCGATGTTCTGCAAGCGGAATTTGCTTTTGCGTACTCATAAGCGGCTGCATTTTTGGCAGGCTTTCTTTTAGTTAGTTGTTAATATTTAATCATTACGTTCTATAATTTTGTGTCCGAAAACCACCAACTTTTCAGGAGTTGACGAGAATGCGTTCCATATTGGGCGAAACAACAAGTCAACTGACCAATCACAAAAGCCTGCATATTACAGTCTGTACGATTTGTTGACGTCAGGTAAGGGATAGCATTTCGATAAGAAAAACTGACGTGAAATGCCAAAATTTGAGGTGGTATCCGGGTCTCTTTCCGTTAACACTTTATTATTATTATTATTATTATTATTATCACAAACATTTTAATTTTCTTCTTAATGGGTACTACAATATATATTGGTGGCCTTAGCTTAACAAAATATATTACATTCGATCTATTGTATTATGTGTAAATTTAAGTTTCCATTTAATAGCCATTTGTTTGATAATAGCTTGTCAACATTGTCGGCATTAACGGACCTGTAGTATCGACCATGGATAGGTTTGATCGCCCAATTCTGTTCTCTTATATTTCTGTCTTCTGCTTTTCTGGTGAAGTTTCCATTTAAGTTTAGCGGTGTCAAATTTGTGTCCGCTTCAACTATTACTCTTATAAGCCGCGATCTGTGTGCTTTTTGTTGAAAATATTGGCGAAGCGACTCTATCTGACTATCATGGAGAGTTTGGAGATCAACTAACCCTCTTCCACCATCTCTCCTTGATGCTACCATTCTCTCACAACATGATTTAGGATGATGGAATTTATAGTCAGTTAGCATTGTTCTGATCTTACGTTGCAATGCTTGAATTTCAGTATTAGTCCATTTTATAACGCCATAGCTATATGAAAGGACAGGTACTGCGTACGTATTTATGGCTTTGATTAAATTTCTTCCATTGAGGTTCGCCTTAGCTATTTTGTGTATTCGTGCCTTAAACTCCTTTATTAGGTTTGTTTTGACTGCGTTCTTGTCAATACGTTTATTTTGGGCCATACCTAGATATTTATACACATCCTTTTCTCGCATATGTTCAATATTTTGAATGCCTCTATCTTGGCATTCATTTCTTATTACTTTTCCTTTATTAATAGATATTCGTTTGCATTTCTCTAACCCAAACTTCATGTTTATATCTTTGCTGAACATTGAAACGATTTGTATAAGATGCTCTAATCTTTGACATGTCGACGCATATATTTTCAGGTCATCCATGTACAATAAATGACTTAGCGTCTCTTGACTAGACCTGCTCTTTATTTTGTATCCGTAGTTACTATTTTTCAAAAGATTACTAAGTGGATTGAGTGCAATGCAGAACCACAGTGCAGATAAGCAGTCCCCTTGAAAAATTCCACATCCTATGTTAATATCTAAAGTTCTAATCACTTGTACCCCCGTGTAGATTTGAATGCTAGTTCTCCACTGTGTCATATTGTACTTTAAGAACTTAACACTATCAAATGCTTTTTGATAGTCTATATAGCATGCATTTAAGTTCCTTCGTCCACTGACCGTTTGTTCTAGCAGGATTTGATAAACAGTTAGTTGCTCTTTGCATCCTTTCGCATTTTTACTGCATCCTTTCTGTTCATCACATAGGATTTCATTTTGCGTTAAATGGTCATTTATCAAGTGGCTTAGGCAAGCTGTCATAATTTTGTAGACAGTAGGTAGGCAGGTGATTGGTCGTCCGTTTGAGGGATTTCCATTGAATCCTCTTTCTTTTGGCAGCAGATATGTTACACCATTAGTAAAAGCTTTTGGGAATTTTTTTGGATTCTGGATGCACTCATTCAAGAGTTCAGTAAGTTTTTGGTGCATTGCTGGAAATCTTTTAAACCAAAAGTTTTGAACTCTGTCAGGTCCGGGTGATTTCCAATTATGTGTCTTCAATATAATTGCTCTGACTTGCTCAAGGGTAAAGCAGTCTGCTGACATTTCTTGCAGCTCTTGGTACTTTGTTTTCTCTTCATTAATCCATTCTGCTTCAGTGTTGTGTGTTGTCTGATTGGACCATATAGACCGCCAGTACTTTTCAGTATCTTCCTTATTAGGGTAAGTATCTGCATTGGAGTCCAGTACTGTTGTCTTTTTGAGGCTTCTGTAGAAGCTCTTCTCATTTGTTTTGAATTGCTTATTACTTTCACGCCTTTTGTTAGATAATTTGTATTTTCTTTGTTTTGCTATTTGCACATTTAGTTTTTGTTGTATTGTATCTCTTGTTAGTATTGCGTTAGCATTATTAATTTCGTACCTTGTGTGCCTGTTATGCGCTTTGTATATTCTTTGTATTTTGTTCTTGAGCCGTCGACTATTATTACCCATTAGATAATTATTTAATCTTTCCAGGTCACTTCTTAAATTCTTAATATTGTTCTCGATTCGTTGTATTGTTTTATTTTTAGGGGGTCCCCTTCGTATTCCGTTACTGCACCTGTGTTTTATCTTATACCCCATTTTTATTGATATTGTTACAGCTGCCGAATATATTATCGTGTGCAGATCTCCTAATGTCTCAACTTGAGGAGCTAATTTGCAAATAATTTCATCATCAACATACTTAATAATTGAGCTCAGTTTTTGACTGGTATGCAATTTTGGTATCGTTGGTCTCATAAGAGGGTTTATATTTGCATATGTCTCATATTGACGATGAAATTCACTATCAACATCTCTGAAATGGCTATCAGTCACTTCTGTCCGTTGTATAACTGGTTCAGTTTCCATCGATTGGCATTCATAATTCTCTTCTGTGGTACCATCAATTGTAATTATGTCCTGAGCTATAGAATGATTACTTGATTGAGTAACTAAGTTATCCCTAATAAACTTACGCCTTATTTCAGGAATAAGATTATTTCTATGGATTGCACGAATCTGATCCGCCAGGCGTTGTTCTGACACATCATACTGTGGGTGCTCAGCTACGAAAATCTCGCGAAGCTGTGTTCGATAACCTGTGAGATTGCTTTCTTGGTTAGTTACAACGTAGTATGCGCGTAGAAGGCTTTCATTTATTTCAGTTGTCCATTTTCTGCGCTGTCGTGGTCTGCCAGCTGCTGTGAGGGCTACATCAGACTGTGCACGCCGTTCACCTGCAGGCTGATTGCTGTTACTATTGCGTTCGTTCTGTGACTCACTTATCACACTCGACCCAGGTACCAAGCCAAGTGCGCGGGAGTTAAGATGCGATCCCGACGCTACGGGGTTATCCGAATACCCCAAATTAGTTCTGATGTTTGTACTAGTCATTGTTTTTCACTCCGGATCGTATCCATTTTATACCTACTGGCAGGTTTTATAGGTGTTGGTCAAGGTACCGTCCGATCCGGAAGACAGATATGCCTTGAACTTTCGTTTTGGTCCGCGGGTGGTATTTTATTTCCCACCTACCCGATATATCTACCGAGCATTCCCCTATCCGCCACTTGGGGACGCGCCTGATGGGAGGACCATTACTCCACACAGGTTACTATTATTATTATTATTATTATTATTATTATTAAATTATAACAGTACACTTCTGTCTTTTATAGTACTTACAAATTAAAACTTGCAAAAGAAATACATTAAAAGAAAAGAAAAAAAAAATACACGAATTCATTTGAAACTAAACTTTAATACTAATATAACTTAAGAACTAAAACAAATAATAATTTAGATACTAATCCTAAACCTAGATGAAAAAAAAACAGAAATGTAAGAGAAAGATAAAGATGGGAAAGACAAAGAAAGAAAAGAAGGGAAAATTAAAAATCAATAGTAAAAGAAAAAGTAGGTTGAATGATCACAGCTACTCAGCAGAAAAATACTTAAAAACAGCACTCTTGGAGTGGCTCCCAAACGGCATCCTTCTAAGGTTCAGTGGAAGAGAGTTCCAAAGCCGAACGGCACCAATGAAGAATTATCGGCTACTATTGAGAAAACTGCACCTCGGTACAATGAAATTCAGAGCTCTGGCTGACTGGAAACGCTCAAGTTTTACGTACAGATAATTTGGACATTTCGTATGAACAATATTATATAAAGATCTAACGTTCAAAGCATTGTGATACTCCAGCAATCCACAACCCAGAATTCCCTTACTCATTAAAGAGATATGTTCAAATCTCGAAACATCATAAACATACCTTGCAGCATTATTAAATGCTACCAGCAGCTTATGCTGGGATTGAGAATCAAGACGACAATAAACCGTGCTGAAAAATACCGCAAGGGGCATGACCGGTTGCTTAACAAGCCTACGCCTAGTTTCAAGAGGCGTGTACAAAGCAGACTAGCGCAAGCATCTTAAAATATCATAAATCTTCCCTAAAGTGACATTGACATGATCAACACATGTAAATGAAGTATTTATTATGAAACCCAGATTTTCTACCTTGCTAACAAAATTCAATTTATTAGAGCCAATAAACAATGGGGGAAAATCATCAGAACTGATAGCCTTCCTCATAATTGGCAAGACCTGGGACTTTATAGGGTTAATTCGCAACATGTTGGTAGAAGCCTAATTACTAAGTTCAGATAAATCACTGATTAATTTGCTACTTAATTCCTGAAGTAAATGAAATGGTTTAGACAGATAAATTTGAATGTCATCAGCATAAGCATGTATAGCAGCAAATTTGCATTCCAAAAATATGTCATTAATAAAGATCGAAAATAGCAAGGGGCCTAAGATGGACCCTTGAGAAACACCCGTTGCTACAGCTTTACTCGATGACATCCTCCCATCAACTTGAACAAGCTGCATTCTACCATCAAGATAATCAGATAGCAAACTAGCAGCACTACTACTAAAGTTGAACCAAGAACTGAGCTTAGCGCAGAGTAAGTTGTAATTTACGGAGTCGAATGCCTTAGAAAAGTCAATAAGACACAAAAACGTTAGCCAGTCCTTATCATAAGTTATTCTGATATCATCTGTCATTTTTAACATAGCTGTTGAACAGCTATGACCATTCCTAAAACCAGATTGTAGAGGAGACAGGAGGTTATTAGAGTTCAAAAATGCAGACATCTGTTCAAACATGATCCGTTCAATGACCTTACCTAAAGCTGGTAAGATACTTATGGGTCTGAAGTCATCATGGTCAGAAGCTATAGAAGTCTTAGTAATAGGAATTACTATAGCAGTCTTCCATATCTCAGGAAACCTGGAGCAGGTAAAGCAGTGATTTATTATATGAGTCAGTGAACCAACAATAAAAGGAATAACTATCTTTATAAATGTAATTGAGATCCCATCCACCCCAACTGCTTTGGAGGTAATTCTAGATATATAATAACCGACATCGGACTCACTCACTGCGGAAAAAACAAAAGGCAAGACAGCAGGACTAAAAGATCGTGCTGGTAGGTTTATATGGACAGGAGAGCTATTGATACCATTCGTGCCATTAACTAAAAACCTGTCATTCAGTTCATCCGGGTTTAAATTACAGTCCACAGTGACCCTGTCAATTACTTTTAGTTTCCTAATGTTTATCCAAAGCTCCTTACTGCTCAGATTAGGATTTAGCTTAGAACCAAAATACTTTTTCTTTGTGCTTCTTAACAACGACGTTGCTATATTACGCGCACTTCTATATTCTTCCCACACTACTGCAGACCTAGTGCACTTCCACTTTGAATGCAGCTTGTTTCTCAGCTTAATAGCAAGGAGAACCTCCTGAGTAAACCAGGGACAACCAGCACTCAATGCCCTTACTGAGCGTAATGGCACAAAGTTGTTAAAAGCAACATTAAGCTTAGCTAAAAACACACAAAGTTTTTCATCAACCGACTCCGCAAAGCAAATATCGTTCCATTGCACTGATGCTAAAAAGCTGAACAAACCATCAAGATTAATAGCCTTATAATCATAGTAAGTAAACCTTACAGCATAATTCTTAGACAAATTAAAATTAAGACAACAATAAATGAGATCATGGTCAGATATAAAGGTCATGTGGTCAATAGCTGAGACAAAAGTGAGATCAGAGTCAAGACAAACATCAAGTAAACTAGGTTCACAAGCAGGAGCATACCGAGTAGGCGTGTCAACATTAGTGAGGTTTAACGTACACATTGATATATAGTTCAAAAAACTTTCACTAACACTATCCATAAGTAACAAATTAACATTGAAATCACCACACACAACAAAAAAATCATAGTCAATGAGTCTTCCAGAGAGGTCTGTAAAAAATGGATCTAGACTAACACTACGTCGAGGGTTATATACACAAGATACTAAAATTTTACTTTGATTGTCAAAAATTACAACATTAAAGAACTCACAAGACTCATTACCTTCATTAGCATACTTAGAATTAAGAGTAGTTTTGCAATAAACCGCAACACCATCATCCCTACGGTCACTCCTATCATTCCGGTATAGTTTGTAGCCATCAATATTATACAAAGAATCCTAAACCATGTCTCCGAGACAAAGATCACATCAACTGCAGAGCTCTCAAAAAAATACCTCACATAGTCAAGTTTTAACCCATTAAGACTCCGTGCATTAAAGTGCACAACATTCAACCCATTGGATCGAGTACAAAATACATTCAATAAAGCCTTATAACAGTCAATAGTGCCATTTGACTTATTATCAGTGTAAACCAACTCCCAACCAGGAGGAGCCAACCCCAATCAATACATTTCCAATCAGATACCGAGCTATTAAAATCAATTCAACCCTAGAAAAATTTGAAGTAAGCAAATAGAAGTAGCTAAAATACAAAAGAGATGAATATGAAGACAGGAAGAAGCAAGTAAACATAAGAGATAGAGAACAGAGTATACAAGAGAGATAAATAATAATATAAACAAAACAGAAAAAGTTACATAGCGCCCTTAGACAATATTCACATAAAAGCATATCGACATAAAAACATTAAAACTAAGTTCCAGCGACACAATCAACGCTCTCCTTATCTTTGAATAGCTTAGCCACAGCATCAGCTGATGTTTTAATGTAAATGTTCCCCCGCATCGAAAAAGCATCATAGATTAGCTTCTCTATTTTCTTCATGTTCGCATACAATAGTACATCACGATTTTTTTTAGTTAGTTTAAGCATGCAAAATTGCACGTATATTGCAGCATAATAGAGACAAAGAATATGTAATTTAGGGGTGCCTCTTTTGTCCTGCAGTTCTAGGAATCGAAAATCGTAACCAATTTTTGTGATGTTAATTCTTCTTGATCTTAAAAATAGTCCATACAAAATTAACAACATAGTGGTGCAGTATTTTTGTTAAACCCCAAAACCTTAACAAAAAAATTCCATCAGTATAGTGAAAACCGCATCGAAATAGGTTCAGCCCTCAAGAATTAGCTAATTTCATATTAGTATATTATAAACTTAATAATTTACAGTTGAAATTAATAATTTCCTTAAGTACCTCATTCATAAAATCCAGCAGTCTTCTGCTTGTAATCCTTTATTAAGCATTCAACGTAATCACACAACAATAGTAATACAGTAATTCCGGCGAGCAGAGCCATGACGCGTTGTTTTTTTAAGGTATTGACCAGAGATATCGAGATGACTGACTTATTCCAGCGCTTGTTCGGCTTCTCATTCGGGTTCCAGAAGGTTGTTGGTGTTCGTGAAAAACGTTGAATTTTGTATAGACGTGTTCGTGAAAAATTGGAAATCTGATGAATAACTCCCCACCAGAGACCCCTACTCTCCTTTTGATGCCCCGTTGATGAGGGGTAGGAGACGACAAGATTTTGCCTTTGTTTACAATATTTTATGTATGCCTTAACACTTTGTTTTGAGATTTCAACTCAATTGTAAACTTGTAAAAATAAAATAAATTATTTCGATTGAACGCATATTGATTTTATCTATGATTATTACTTTACATTAAGCGTAAATATATATTATATTATTTATATATTTCATAAAATATAGTGATGG
The DNA here is from genome assembly GCA_937620795.1 of Thecophora atra. Lineage (NCBI taxonomy): Eukaryota > Metazoa > Arthropoda > Insecta > Diptera > Conopidae > Thecophora > Thecophora atra. The sequence goes on along the minus strand of OW569398.1, from coordinate 27,747,688 downwards.
TATAGTGATGATGGTTCGCAGAACAAAAAATCTGAGTGAATATTGTCTTGAATAATACACGTTTTTATTATGCGTATAATACCCAACTACATGTTTGGGTTCCGTTTACAAAGTAAAATGATTGTTTATATTTCAAGACTTTTATTTTTGGCATAAATAATACATTGAAGACCTTTTTACAGCTTTCTAGTTGTTAACATTATATACCCTTTTATTTCCCTAATGATTGTAGTTCATATCGATGACTTCAAAGTATTTCGTTGGCTGCATTTTAACTTTAACTTAATCCAGTCCTCATAAAACACTTCAATAATATTTTTCTTAGTTATTTATGTGAATACAAAAAAAAATTATACATCTTCTCTAAAAATAATTTATACATTGAGATTCTGAATTAATATAAAGAAAATAGCATCAATGTAGTATTGACATATCCACATTTTCATTTTCACCTTACTAGTGATGAAATTCCTTATCTTTTCATCTCAAAGAAGACGAAGTAGCATTTCCTACTTTTATTTATAATATAATAACATAAAAATATGAATTATTAATGCTCTCATGTAATTGAATTCTTGAAGAATATTATCAAATACATATTGACACATATATATTTAGCAGAATTCGTTTTGAAAGAGTGCAGTAACATTTTGTTGGAAACACTCATTGTATACATATTCAAAATTCAGAGCCCAAATGGACTGGAATGCCCGACAAAGCTGGATTGCCCCAAAGCTGATTCATTGCCACAATTTTGCTTGTCTTCTAAATATTGCCATCGTTGGCGGGTAATATTTTGATGTAAATATTTTGTGAATAACTATAATCCCACATTCGCAAAGGATATCAAAGTACAATCTTTGATAATTGGTGAACGTGAGTAGTACATATAATGTTTAATTTGTAATGATTTTTAACATAGTTTATTTTCAGCTTAAAATAATGAAGAAAGTTGACATTGCTTTTTTGGAGTTGCTGCTAGTTTTTAACGAATGGAAAAGGCAGAATCAAAGAATCAGGCGCTGGAGAACGCGTCCACTTAATAGTGACCGCGCCATCCATGGCTACTTCTTCAAGGTGGTTTTAAAGATGAAGGATATTGATGAACAGCAATTTATGGTATATACTCGCATGACGAGGTCAATTTATAATATGCTCCAAAAACATTTAGCGTTATGTATAAATCAAATATTTTGGAGTTACACGGAATATAAGTTTTAGTCTCTATTTTTTGATATTTTATAGCTATATCTTTTATGAAGATGATAACGAAATACATATATAACATCAATACTAATACTTTAAAACTAACTCGAACTAATATATTATACGAATAATATATAGAAAACGAACTAACATTTTGCAACAATTATTATTCCTATGATAGTTAACAATACAAATGCAAATATTTCGCATCTACAACTCTTAAACTCTCAATGTAACTGTATGTAAACCGAATTATATGGATATTAGACCTGCAGGTCTTCTAAATCTAAATAAATCTTCTATTTTTCTTTAATTTTTTCCGATTCGAAATTTACCACTAAACATTTTAAGAAGTCATATCTTTTAAATAATTTATTATATACGGTTTGGTACTGTTGAATGCATGTGCTATTGAAAGCGTACACAAATCGTAAAATTATTTTATTTTTATACGATTAGAAATATACAAATATAATATAATACAATATATAAATATTATATACAATATATATTATATACAATCTAATACAAATACAATAATAGAGCTTTAAAAACATTCGCTGACATGTAAAAAACTGCTTATTATTTTATGAAGTTTTGTATTAATATTTATTTTAAGTTTCGGAATATTTAATTTAGTTTCAAAACCCATGATATCATCACTTCGTTGTTTTCAAATCAAAACAAATAAATGGCATCACGACCTTAGCTGTCACATAGCAGAAATTCCTCAAATATCAGAATCGATTTGTGTTTTCTGAACTCATTGCCATGTCAAAGTTCTACTAATCGGGTACATGCATATCCCATAAGTCTGACTTTATTTTTGACACTTCAATCTGCCATGCTCTGCCACGGAAACTTCAACTAATTAGCCCTTTAGACAAGAGACGGGCATTCTTTTCCTATCACATTTTAAGCATGTGTGCGGATGAGTTTGTTTTTAGCACTGAAAGAAACCAAAACTAGTAAAGGTGTTGTCTACAGCCGGGCTGTAGCCGAAATACCCTACACCTTAAAGCTGCATATATACTCGTGTTGTTTTTGAAATTAGTTTCCTTAACTCTCATCTCTATCTGTCAGTCTAACATAGCGCCACCTATTGGCTTTTTTGTATTGTAAAGTTTTAGTTCGTTCGTTGTCTTTTAACCAGCAAGAAGCTAATAACATTTTTATTCTGTTAAATAAAACTAATAATATAATTGATGCTCATATGGTGTTTTGTTAATTTTAAAACTCGATTCCACTCAATAATCCAACAGGTTATGGGCCCAGTGACCATTATCGAGTAAATAAAATTAAAAATTTGCAAGACTAAGCAAGAGCAGAAATTGTGTAAAGTCACGCCGTTGTGCCATTTTGAATTTTTCTTTGACATCGAACATTCCAGAAATAAAAGAATAGAAGCCGCGCCGTCGTGCCGTAAAAATAAATTTTTTCTTTTGTACACTATAAGTCGAGTCGTCGTACCGTAGAAATAAAAGAGTAGAAGCCGCGCCGTCGTGCCGTAAAATAATTTTTTTTTTTTCCCTTTTTGTATATTATAAGTCGAGTCGTCGTACCGTAAAAAAAAAAAAAAAAAAAAAAAATGGATTTGCTGGAAACCAAACCAGACAATGGCATATTTGGCATTCACCACAAACTAAATGGCACAAATTACAAGCTATGGAAGTTCCAAATTGACGCAGTAATGAAGTCCAGAGCACTTTCTGATGTCATGGCGGGCAATGTTCCTGAAGATTCGGCAACAGAGGCAGCTAAAAGTCAATATGAGAAGAATGATGGCAAAGCTATGGCTATTTTAATTTCATCAGTAAACAGTGAACAAGCAAACCATATTCTGACATGCAAGACAGCAAAAGAAATTGCAGACAAACTGGCCAGTCTACATGAGAAGCGCAGTGAGGTACGTATCATGTGCCTCTATGAAGAATATTTCTCTTTAAAGATGGCTGAAGGTGAATCAGTGGCAGAGTATGTGTCAAAAGTAAGCAGAATGGCACACGAAATCGAGGATCAAGGCGAAAAGTTATCGGAAAACATCAAAATGGTTCGCATTATCAGTGGTTTAACGCCGAAATTCCGTAATTTCAAGACGGTCTGGTACAATATAAAAGAGGGCAGAACGCTTGACAGTTTACTTGCACGCTTACGACTCGAAGAGGACCAAATGGGTAAAGTAAATGATGAACCATTAGACGCAGCTTTTAGTGCAAAATTCAAGTCAAAATGGGGATCTGGCAAGAAGACATCAACGTCGATTGATGAGCTAAAGAAGAAAACAAAATGTAATAAATGTCATAAAGTAGGACATTGGAAGAAAGAATGTCCGAAACGCAATGATATCTCTCCCGCAGGCAAGAAAGGCGGTGATATAGCATTCTGTGCCAAAATTAAAAACAGCGCAACAACGGATAGTAAAGATGTTTGGATTGCTGACTCAGGTGCGACTGAGCACATGTCTTTTCGCAGAGAATGGTTTACCGATTATAAGAAAAGTGATGTAGAGCGTTTTGTCCAAATTGCAAACAATGATCGTTTACGGATCCATGGTACTGGCACCATTTTAATCGAAGCTAAAGTCAATGGCAAATGGATGAATAGACAACTGAAAAATGTGCAGCATGTTCCTGAGCTGAAGCAAAATTTATTCTCAACGGCATCCGCTACTTCAAAAGGTTTTCATATGGTGATAACTCATGATGGCTGTAAAGTGACAGATGGTAGTGGTGAAGTTTTTGCTGTTGGTGTGAAAGATGACAACAAACAATTGAGAATGGCGTTTCAGCAGCGTAGAAACGAACACGCAAATGCTGTAACTGTTACATTAGAGCAATGGCATCATCGATTAGGACATTTGAATCCAGACACGATAAAGCGCATGTGCAGCCAGAATTTGATAGAGGGTGTCAAAATATCAGGCAACGATAAATTTTTCTGTGAAAAATGTCATATTGGAAAGATGCAGCGTACTTCGCATAAACCGGCACAACAGCGAGCGGTTGCAAAAGGTGAATACTTGCATGCCGATCTATGCGGTCCAATGGAAGAAATGGGTATTGGAGGAATGCGATATTTCCTTCTTATCAAAGATGAGGCAACGAGTTTTAAATATATATATTTGTTGGCCAACAAATCCGAAGTGTGTGATAAGATAAAGGCTGTGTTGTCAATGGTGCGCGTTTTGACAGGCAATTTCGTAAAGTATTTTCGTTTCGATAATGGGACGGAGTTCATCAACAGAGATTGTATGCGATTGCTGTCAGTTGCTGGTGTGACTATTGAACGAATCGCACCATATACACCCGAGCAAAATGGACGAGTGGAGCGCGAAAACCGTAGCATTGTGGAATGTGCACGTACAATGTTGCTTGGCAGTGGCTTGCCTAAACGCCTATGGCCAGAAGCAGTGAGAGCAGCTGTATATATTCTAAACAGATCATCAAATAAGAAGTGTCCAGATATAACACCATACGAAAAATGGTTCAATGCCAAGCCAGAGATGGGCCATGTGCGAATTTTTGGCACTGAATGTTTTGTGCAAATACCAAAGCAAAGTGGACGCAGGAAATGGGACGCCAAGGCTAAAAAGATGTTCCTAGTTGGATTCGAGCCCACATCAAAGAATTTTCGGCTGTATGACCCAGCTACACAAAAGATCATCGTTAGTTGCAATGTAAAAATGAACGAAAAGGCTGTCGTTCGTGTGAACCATATCATTGATGACCACGAAGATGACAATATGCAATCACAAATTAAAAAAATGTCAAATACAGGGCCGTCGTCTTCTCATATTGTCAAAGAACAGCAGCGATCGTCTGACGAATTCAACAATGAACATAATGAATCGGCCATATCAGATGATGATTTTTTTGACGTGAATGACAATACGTTGACAGCCGAAGATAATAAGATGCAGGAAGACAAAAACGTACGCAAGAATGAGCAGTATGACTTACGCAAAAGGGTAAATGCACCCGATCGTCTCATAGAGAGCGGATATTCAGCTGTTGTTCTAGAGCCAAATACGTATAATGAAGCGTTGAATTCGGAGAACTCTGCGAAATGGAGAGATGCCATGAATAAGGAATTGCGATCTTTAGAGAAAAATTCGACATGGGAATTGGTGAAACGCCCGAAGAACCGCAACATTGTTGGATGCCGATGGGTGTACAAATTAAAACAAAATTCATCGGGTTCAGTGTTTAAGGCACGTCTGGTCGCAAAAGGCTATTCGCAGCGCGAGGGAACTGACTATGGTGAAACTTTTTCGCCAGTTGTCCGATACGATTCCATTCGGACCATGCTATCAATTGCTGCTGCAGAAGATTTAGAGATGGCGCAGTTCGATGTAAAAACTGCGTTCTTAAATGGCAAATTAGACGAGGAAATATTCATGGAGGTACCAAAAGGATTGAACATCAAAGAAGAAGGCATGGTTTGCCGGCTTAAGAAAAGCTTATATGGATTGAAACAAGCTTCTAGAGTTTGGAACAAGAAATTCACAAAGTTCCTCAGCGATTTCAACATGGTTCAGTCAAAGGCGGATCCGTGTGTGTTCAGGGGCCATATAAATGGAGCCAAAGTCATTTTACTTTTATATGTGGACGATGGATTGATTCTTTCGAAATGCAAGAAAACGCTGGAAATACTGATGAGCCATCTATCAAACAATTTTGAAATAACACGGAGCAGCGATGGCCATTATGTTGGTATGGAGATTCACCGCGACCGAAAAAGGAAAACGATTTTCATCAATCAAAGTTCATATATTAAGAAGATCATCGAGAAGTTTAATATGCAAGATGCCAAGTATATTTCCACTCCAGCTGACAATAATGTCATTTTAACCAAGTCAAGCGATGAAGATGGCATCAATTTCCCTTATCGAGAAGCGATCGGGTCACTCATGTTTGCTGCTATTGTGACCAGGCCAGATATTTCATATGCAGTGGGAGAAGTCAGCCGGTATATGGAGAGTCCAAAACGTCAGCATGTTTTGGCTGTCAAGCGCATCCTACGTTATTTGAACATGACAGCCGAAATGGGAATTGAATATTCTGGACCATCAACATCACTACGGGGATATTCAGATGCTGACTTCGCAAGAGATGTGGATACGCGAAGGTCAACTACTGGTTACGCGTTTATTGTCGGTAAAGGTATAGTCACATGGAAAAGCTGTCGGCAAAAAACAGTAGCACTTTCTACCACCGAAGCTGAGTTCATGGCAGCATGTGAGGGTGCAAAGGAGGCAGTTTGGCTTAATCAACTGCTGCATGATGTGGGATGCATTCAAGAAAGCTCACCATCACTCTATATCGACAATCAGAGTGCAATTCGACTTATTAAAAATTCTGAATTGCACCAGCGAACAAAACACATCGATGTTCGGCTACATTTCATCCGAGAGTTGTATGGATCGAAGACAATCTCGATAGAATACATTTGCGGTGAAGATCAATTGGGAGATGTGTTCACAAAGCCCTTAGTGGCTCAAAAGTTCGCTAAAAATATTGAAAGGCTAGGAATGAGAGTAATAAAATAATTAGTGGGAGTGTTGTTTTTGAAATTAGTTTCCTTAACTCTCATCTCTATCTGTCAGTCTAACATAGCGCCACCTATTGGCTTTTTTGTATTGTAAAGTTTTAGTTCGTTCGTTGTCTTTTAACCAGCAAGAAGCTAATAACATTTTTATTCTGTTAAATAAAACTAATAATATAATTGATGCTCATATGGTGTTTTGTTAATTTTAAAACTCGATTCCACTCAATAATCCAACAACTCGTATATATATTTAGAAGTGGTATAAGATACTCATAATTAATATATAATATATATGATATATATATATATATATATATATATATATATATATATATATATATATATATAATAAGATATAATATACTCATCACGCCCAAATTCGGAATATAAACTATAATTATAACTGCTTAACTATTTCTGTGCGTTACAAACACCGGTACTAAGTGCGTTTACTCTCAAAATTTAGGTATAGGGTATAAAAATATATTGCAATACTGGGTGGATGGGTAAAAATAAGGCGTGGCCCGCCCATTTTTTCCCCAACAGAATATTATTGGTTCACAAACTACAATATTATGTACACCATTGTTCAGGAAACTTATATACTTTTCAATACAATCCATGTAAAGCCCTCCATTGACCTATGTAAACTAAAAGTGGGCGGATCACGCCAATATTTGGCATATTAACTAAAAGCATTAGTCTAAACCTATATACAAAATTTTCTTGTCTTCTCTCAAAAAGTGATGCTGATATGGCCTTTTTTAATAGGCAAAACAGAGGTACCTGCACTCTCGATATAAAAAGTAGGCGTGGTCCTTGGGCGATTTTGCCCATTTTCAATACGAAACACCCCAACATAGCAACGAATATTTTTGCGAAATTTCATTTTGAAATCTTAATCCGTTCGCCTGTGATCGTGATTTCAACGGACAGACAGACAGACGGACAGACATCGTTATTTCAATTTTGGTGGTGATGCTGATCAAGAATATATATACTTTTCCATACCTATCTTGTTTAGTTCTATGCGTTACACACTCCGGTAGAAAGTGAATATACCAACCTTAAGGTGTAGGGTATAGAAATAGCTTGTTTCGTTCTTTTCCGCAATTTGCAATGTACAGTGGCGTTTTAAACAATAGCTATTATATATTAATTATTATTAATACCATATATAATTAATATGATATATAATAACTAGTAAAGTTGTTGTCTACAGCCGGGCTGTAGCCGAAATACCCTACACCTTAAAGCTGCATATATACTCGTATATATATACAATATAAATATTATATATCTAATAATAAATATACAATATATATTTAATAATAATAATAAAAACAAAAAATTTTTTTTTTAAAGTGGGCGGATCACGCCCATATTTGGCATATTAACTGGAAGCATTAGTCTAAACCTACATATAAAATTTTCTTGTCTTCTCTCAAAAAGTGATGCTGATATGGCCTTTTTTAATAGGCAAAACAGAGGTACCTGTACTCTCGATATAAAAAGTAGGCGTGGTCCTTGGGCGATTTTGCCCATTTTCAATACGAAACACCCCAACATAGCAACGAATATTTTTGCCAAATTTCATTTTGAAATCTTAATCCGTTCTCCTGTGATCGTGATTTCAACGGACAGACAGACAGACAGACAGACGGACAGACATCGTTATTTCAATTCCGGTGGTGAAGCTGATCAAGAATATATATACTTTTTCATACCTATCTTGTCTAGTTCTATGCGTTACACACTCCGGTAGAAAGTGAATATACCCTCAACCTTAAGGTGTAGGGTATAATAATATTACTAATTATATAATATAATAATAGAAAGATGATTAGTTTTCGGCTGCATTCAAAATAAACGAACGCAGCGACTGACGTAATTTTGTTAGAAACACTCATTGTACACAAATATTAGGAAACTCAAAATTGAGTTCCGAAATTTAAATTAAAAATTTAAAATTAAAGAAAGAAATAATGAAAGAAAGATTAAGCAAAGTCTTCGGCGATATTCTGTGCATACGGAACCCAAAAATTAGTTCGTTTATTTATTACTATTACTATAACAGGATTTCAATAGTTTTTACTATTATTTATGGTCAATGAGCTTATCATAATTACAATTATGATTTGGAAACTATTGTATTAATTCTGATTTCATACCAGTGTAATAATAGTATTCATTTTTAAAGCAAAAGGACGTCACATAATCTAGTCGGAAAAGAACGAGACAAGCTTTTTTTTTTGATTTTTTCAGTGCTGAAAACAAACTCATCTGCACACATGCTTAAATTGTGATAGTAGTATAAGAATGCCCGTCTCTATTCTAATAACTTAAACACATCAATGTCGAATGGCAGCTGGCAGCTGGCGGCTGGCAGCCTACGTATGAGTCAATTTTACATTGGCTCTTATGGAGGTCGAGAAAAAAGTAGCATTTTCAGTTTACGCCACGCTACTGCCACGCCGCCGGCTGCCAGCTGTCGATCTCTTTCTAATTTTTCTCTGGCAGCCGATGTATTGTTGTTCTTCTGTTCTCTTTGTTTCCAAGATTTCACTGAGCTAGGAGAGGCAAATCAGTGCAAATGGAAGCGGGAGCTTAAGGAGTAAACGCTGGACGAACATCAGCTATTGAATTGTTAATGAGTGGAAAGAAATAGAAAGATTCCGTAAATTGAAGGAATTCCGCTTTGTTTTCTTCGATTACACTAACAAAATATATGCAGTCTGTCCATCTGGCAAGCTTGAATATATTGTTTTTGTACATGATTTGGTTTCTTGCATTGATATTTTAGCGAAGTTTGATATTTTCAGCTTCTGATCATTTTTCGCTTTTCTATTCAATTTGCTCCTTTCGCACTTATTGAGTACAATTTTAATGCGGGTGTGGAAAAAGTTACTGCTGATTTTAAAAATAAATTAATAGTAATAATAATATTATTATTAATTATTATGTGATGGTATTAAATGTTCGCAGAACAAAAAATCTGAGTGAATATTGTCTTGTATTTACAGGAACTTTAATACACGTTTTTATTATGCGTATAATACCCAACTACATATTTCGGTTCCGTTTACAAAGTAAAATGATTGTTTATATTTCAAGAGTCTTATTTTTGGAATAAAAAATATATTGCAGATTTTTTACAGCTTTCTAGTTGTTAACATTATATACCCTTTTATTTCCCTAATGATTGTACATAGTTCATATCGATGACTTCAAAGTATTTCGTTGGCTGCATTGTAACTTTAACTTAATCCAGTCCTCATAAAACACTTCAATAATATTTTTCTTAGTTATTCATGTGAATACAAAAAATAAATTATACATCTTCTCTAAAAATAATTTATACATTGAGATTCTGAATTAATATAAAGAAAATAGCATCAATGTAGTATTGACATATCCACATTTTCATTTTCACCTTACTAGTGATGAAATTCCTTATCTTTTCACGTCAAAGAAGAAGAAGTAGCATTTCCTAATTTTATTTATAATATAATAACATAAAAATATGAATTATTAATGCTCTCATGTAATTGAACTCTTGAAGAATATTATCAAATACATATTGACACATATATATTTAGCTGAATTCGTTTTGAAAGAGTGCAGTAACATACACGATGTTTGCTTTATGGCCGTAGTAACAGATGCATAGTTCAAAAAGCCAATCAGATGTGATGCCCCGTGGTGAATAACACGTACAGAGTATGCGAAGAAATCGAAAAACACGAAGTCACAAATCTTCGGAAACCCGAGTGAGTCAGCCATCTCGTTATCTCTGGTATTGACGCTGTACCTGCGCTGTCGATAACGGCTAAGGTAATGAATGACTAGAATAACTATATTAATCAAAATCTATCAAAATACTTATCAATATATTTTGCTATGTGGCAACAAATTTCACAACACTTATTAAATCCATAACCACAACCATAACGACTAGCGTCTAACGCCTAAATCAACTCTCAAAATTACATGGGTTTTTATGGGAACAAGAAAAAACAATTAATCTTTCCATCCACCGCTCGACGCTAGCCTTCGATTTAATTCTGATTTTAATTCTAATTCTAATTTTTCCTTAGCGGCCAAAAGATATATTTATGTACTCCTTTCCAGTTTTTGTTTCTCTTTTGACATTTGTGAGAGAGCAATATGAGCCCGTCTCAAATTTTTAACATTTTAAAAATGAACTACTCCTTAATGAGAATACTGAATAATCGTTTTCCATTTTTTAACAGCTTTTATTGTTTTTTTCTTACACACGCCGTTAGGCGCTAGCCGTTATTGTTTACTTTATTCACTGGAACTTAGCGGCGATTCCAGTGCCGCTAGACGCTATGGTTGTGGTTATGGCTTATGCATATTCAAAATTGAGTACCCAAATGGACTAGAACGCCCGACAATGCTTTAGAACAAAAAAGGCCATTCTTATACTATCATATTTTATAGCCTGAACACATCGAAAAAGACGGCAGACACATGCAACTGTGTGGTGGAAAAAATACATTGGTTCTTACGGGAGTTGAGAAAAAAGTTTAATTTTCCCCTTACAGCAAACGATTTGCATTAGAATGTGTTCTATAATTTCCCACATGCAGGAATGATTTGTTCCCTTTTGGTTTGATTTCCAACACTTCCATGGGAATTTAACAACTCTACTGAAATGAAACTAGAAATCTGATCATCAGTGCAATTTTAGTGTTTGCAGGGGTAGGTGCGTGCTACTTGTAGCTACTATTCCTGCAGAAAACATGAATTTTTGAATTGAATGAATGAATTTACAATTTGAGATTGATTCTATTGCATGAATGGATCAATTATTATTATTTTCAGGTTATTTTCTTAAATTATTGCAGCAAAAAATGTTCATACGTGTGCGAAGAAAAATTGGAAAACAGATGACAGCTGATGCTGTGTCGTTTTCGATGTGTTTGCACTTTCCAGCATTTGTCTGCCGTCTTTTTCGATGTGTTCAGGCTATTAAGCATGTGTGCGGATGCAAGAATAATAGAATACAGGATTGCGCAGATCGCGTTTCAAAAATGCTTCGTTCTGCGCACCTACGTCACAGCAGGATGGAAATATGGCCGAACTGTGAAATTAGTATACAAACTGGAAGTAAAAGTGTAAACTTTGAGCTAAATTATTGAAATTAAGGGCCCTATTCTCATTTACAATACAACATCGGTTGTGTTGTCTTCAAGACAACACAACTTTGAAAACAACTGAGTTCGAATTCCGTATTACGATTTACAACCATTCGAAGTTGTAAGTTGTCTTGTCGAACTTTAGGCAGAAATTTTCGAAGCCACCAACAGTTTTGATGTTTCAGTTGCTTGAATATGCATGTGTTTTTTTCTTTAGTAGTGTTACACTCCGCATTATGCAAAATACTCCACATTTGGAAATTGAGTCTTTAAGAAAATCAAAATAAAGCACCAAATTGTGTGTTGTTACTATGGAAACGTATGCTGCTATATTTGTGAGGATATTTTATATTGTTCTGTTGGATAAATTCTACTCTTATTTACAAAAACAAAATTTCAAATCAGTACCAAAAAAATAAATGCAATGAATACTACAGCCAGATCTGTAACCCTGCCGTGCAGTACTTATAACATCAAAATAAAAACTGTGGTTTGTTTACAATTGTGATTAAAGATAAATAAATATTATAATGGAAATTGCTGTCGATTTATTCTTCCCGGAAGAAGAAAATCAAAATACCATAAATATTGCAAGAATTGTTGAACAGTTGATATTTTAATGCGGTTTCAAAAAAAATATCACTTCATATTCTCGTAAAATCTTAGACATTAATAAATATCACTGAAATACAATAATTACATTTCATTACATTATATTTTTTGTCCATTATTTTCGCGTCAGACAACAAATTCACGTTAAACATGCGACCCTTTCAACAAACATAGCTGATTACAACTGCTCTCTATGTGTTGTCTGATTTTGACACATAAGACAACACAACTGGGGTTGTGTTGTGAACCAGAATAGACATCATTTTTGCTTAGACAACTTCGAAAGACAACCAGCTTGACAACTTTCAGCAAAGTTGTAAACCGTAATACCGATTTTGCTTAGACAACACAACTTACAACATAAGTTGTAAATGAGAATAGGGCCCTAATAATAATTGTGCGGTTTTGTACGAAATGATTGTAACAATTGTGTAAAGTGAGCATTTGTTATACAGAAAAAACTAAAACAAATATAGTAATAAGACAACGAACGATGCAATAATCTCTCACAACAATTGGAAAATTCTGCCAAAGAAGCGAAGCAATTTTGTGAATTATAATTAAATTTCTGAAAAGGATAAAAATTGTATCTAACGACCAAATAATTGGAATAACTATAAAAATACAATTTTATTGATTTATAATAAATTTATTGACTAAAAAATAGATTACATAATAATTTAAATTATATTACATTACATAATAATTTAACTTATATTAACATAAATTGAAAATAATTTTGACATCTGGCCGTGCGTAAATATTGTAAGAAGTTTATCTTCCACGTTCTTAAGTCCATGTTCAAACGCTGCTCTAGCATTTTAATTTGAAACTCATGCTTCCTTTTGGTGTTGGATGCACGTAGTTTTAGTGCACCTATATTTCGCAAGTGTTTTCTGTCCCTCTTTTGAAGGTAAGGAAGGTTTTTTCCTCGCAATTCCTTTCTGTTTATAGAAATTAACAATTGCTAGTAACGAACTTTATTATTAAATAATTATTAGTTCAACTTACATTTCTTTTTCTAAGTTTTCAATTTCCTCAACATAATGTCTTGAAACTTCTGCTCTTATTTGGCAAGATTCCTCCTCGACGTCGCAATTGTTTATATCCACGAGCTCCTCCAAATGTGCATTGAACACGGACGAATCATTTTCCTCATTCTCTGTAAAGAAGCTGATGTTAATATTTCTACAATATGTTTGTTCTATTGGCATGCCTTCGTGTGATGCTACAGTATCTAATCTTTACTCTTGAGTAGTGTGTCGATTACGTTCTTATTATCCCGTCTGTGGTTCCGTTCGGTACGTTTTAAAGAAAGCAATTGGCTATTGGCAAGTGGATCAAATATCGATGGCACAGCTTCAGGTTTCGAAAGTCTCTTCTTTGCAAATCCTATTAATTTAGACACACTTTTTTTTTTTTTTTTTTTTTTTTTTTTTTTTTTTTGTGCGGGTTGGGAGGTAACAAATGCCTAAACGCATTTTGGGCCGTCGTCACGGACACCGGTATGTACGGCTTGCACGCACTAAAAACTTCCCCCCCATTTCTTCGGAACCGTGTTTCCACCCTGGAACCACTTTCGTATTACTTCAGGGTGGGGTTCAACTTACGTCCTATCGGACTTCCCTCGTTGCACCTGCGTCCAGGTCCCGCTTTTTAGAGCGTATTATTTGCTCTGTATATTTGGCGAAATGTTGCCAATCTTCTTCGCTAGTTAGCATAGTGTTAATTACCGTGTCTGCGGTAAGTGGCCCAACTAACGCTTCTACGGAAGTTCTCTGTGCCCGCCATTTGACGCATCTGAAGAAAGTGTGATCTGCGTCGTCAATATCACTATCGCCATATATACATTCAGGCCCATCAGATTTACCCATCCGGTGAAGATATTTACGAAAGTAACCATGCCCAGACAACATCTACGTGGTATAGTAATTTACTTCGCCAAAATTTCTGTATATCCATGCAGCTAAATCTGGAATGAGTCTAGCGGTCCACCTTCCGCGTGTATCTATATTCCACCCGGACTGCCATTGTTGTATGGTTTGCGATTTGACTTCCTCTACCGCGGGCCCAGTGCCGTCTTCTTTCCTAAGTTTCCGCAGCATCGTTCGTTCATAGGCCAATAGGTCTATTGGAGGGCTGCTAGTGATCACTAGGATTGCCGCTTCAGAGACTGTGCGGTATGAGGAGGCCACACGCAGTGCCGCTGTTCGCTGAACTCGCGCCAAGACTTTTCTGCGATTTTTTGCTTTAAGTGCGGTGGACCATATTTCGCATCCGTAAAGTAGGACGGCCATCGTTGCTGACATGAGCAGATTCCGCTTTCTTTGTGTAGGGCCACCAGTGTTGGCCATTAATCTCGAAAGTAGCGCTGTGACCTGAGCAGCTTTTTTCGCCGCATGCTGGATATGTGCCCAGTATGTCATTTTGGAATCAAGCCTAATCCCCAAATAGTTAACGACCTTTTGAGTTTTAATTGTTCTGGCGCCGACTCTAAATTCAACTTCTAGTTCGATATGTCGTTTTGTGAATAAGAGCAGCTCGGTTTTTTCTGCTGCGAGGCTAAGGCCATGCGAGTCCAACCACTCTGTGGTTCTCAGCATTACTTGGTTCAGCTTTCTTTAAGCGTCTATCACGTTTCTAGCAGTGATAACTGCCGCGACGTCATCAGCGTAACCAATCAGGAAAGTGTCATCTGGCATCGGCATATTTAAAATTCCGTCATAATTGGCATTCCAAAGATCTGGTCCGAGAATCGAGCCCTGGGCTACACCTGAGGTGACATCGTTACTTAGAACCCCTGTGTTTGTCTCGTAAAATAGCTTGCGGTTGCTCAAATAACTACGCATTATTTGCCTTAAGTAAGGAGGTATCTGGAACTTGTTCTCTAGGGCGTGTATAATATCCACCCACCTTGCACTGTTGAAAGCGTTCTTAACGTCCAGGGTGGCAAGGAGTACAAGGCGCTTAGAGTAATGGTTTCCGCGCTGCGCCTCTGCAACGGCGTTAATAATGTCCTCGACAGCCCCGATGGTTGACCTTCCTGATCTAAACCCGTGTTGCCTATCGGAAAGACCTCCCGCAGCTGCGATACATGCTTCCAACCTCGGTTTTAATAAACGCTCTAGTAACTTTCCCGTTGTGTCGAGCATACATAATGGCCTGTACGCGGACGGCGAGTTTGGGTGACCCTTCCCCTTGTTGATAAGGACTAGTTTTTGTCTCTTCCATTCTTCTGGGAAGTAGCCCTCTAACAGGCAGGCGTTAAACATGTCGAGGAGGACAGGAGCACGTGTTTCAGCCATTAGTTTGAGGACTTCACCCGGGATGCCATCCATGCCAGGAGCCTTGTTGTTTTTCAGCGACTTGGCAGCTGAGGTGAGGTCGTCTTTTCTGAACGGAGGCGCGGTTTCATGTCTTGTTGTCTGTACTCCCAGAGCGCTTACGTCGTGTGACGGGAAAAGCGAATTGACGATATCAGACATCTTATCAGCTTCGAGTGTGGTCGGTTGAGGTCTACCGCCAAGCTTCTTTACTACAAGTTTATAACCGAGTCCCCAAGGGTCTCTATTTAGATCTTGCCGGAGTTCCTCCCACTTTTCCTTCTTGCTCGCGCGTATAGCTAGCTTTAGGTCCTTCTTTAGCTTGTCGTGAGCTTCCCTGTCGGCTGTAGCGGGATCTGTTCGTCTAGCTCTGGTATATATTCTCCTGCTGTGCATGCATGCGGAGCGCAGCTGTGAGATTTCATCCGTCCACCAGTACGCGCTTTTCCTGCTTCCTGTGCTTTTTACTCGCGGCATGGCTTTATTGCAGGCCCGGGTTATGCATTGCATGGTTGCTTTCACTTTTCCTCTCGCATCACCAGCGTTCTGTGCTCTGTGGATGTTTTCGTCAAGCTCGGCGAGAAATTTTCCGGCATTTAAAGCTTTGAAGCATTCCAGATGCGAGTACCCCTTTTTTCCCCAGTTTGTGCCCTAGTTTGTGCCCCTCGCAGCCTGGTCGTCTGAAGGTAGGCGTTGCTCCTGTGTTAGCGACTAGCAGCCCGAGCCTAGCAGCCATGTCAAGCACGCGCCTGCCCCTTGAATTTGTTGATGGCGATCCCCATTCGATGCCTTTGGAGTTAAAGTCTCCAGCTATGACACAGCTACCTCTAATTTGCATCGCTCTGTCTTCGATCGCATTCAGTTTATCTTGGAACTCTCCTATGTCGTTGCTTGGGGTTAGGTAACAGCTTACCAGGGTGTATTGGCGGGTTTGGATCCAGACAAAACCGTTCCCACTGCCAGATGAGCTGGTGGAGAACTTTGAGCTTGGTGGGAGCCAAATCGCAGCCGTTTCGGAGGTATCTTCATACCATCTGCCATTACATTTCCGCTTGTATTGCTCGCTTATGATGACGATGCCGGCTTCTTGCTCGATAGCGATTTGGTCTATAAGTGCATCTGCAGTGGCGCTTCTATGCATGTTGGCTTGCAGTACCTTCATTTAAGTTGTGGTTTACTGTAAACGGTACATCTGTTTGAGCCTGGAATATGGTCCACAGCTTCGTAGCCTGCTTCGCTGCAGAGGCAGCACTTCGGAGGCTTGCCGCAATCCTTTAGTTTGTGTCCAGGTTCAGAGCATCTAATGCACAAGTCTTTCCCTTTTCTATCTGGGCCGGTGCAGCACCACGCTTGATGGCCTGGCCCAAAACATCGAAAACATCGCTTGATGTCTTTTTGAAGCTTCATTCTACAGCTGATCCATCCGACAAGAATGTGGCCGCTTTTTAGAATCTTAGAAGCTTGCTCTGCTGGTAAGGTGACATACGCCTTCACCTGCTCTCTCTGGTTTGGCGCTGTAATATGTACTTTTGCGTCTTCAGGGGCACTAGTCAAAACTTTTGCCATAGCCTGTAATACTTCTTCTTGTATAGTTAATGAATCCAGGTCTCGTATTTCAATGGTGGACTTTGGCTTCAGCTCGGTGACTGACGCGATTTCCTGCAGATTTTGTTTCAGGGTTTTGCCGAAGTCTGGTTCCATCTTGGTTCCTTTCTCGAACTCTAGGAGAAGGGCTCCCGTTCTGGTTTTTCGACACACATTAATACCGAATAAAACTGAAAAATTTAAAAAAAAAGCTTACCCATTTCAAATGTTTCTACAACTTCGCACGGCTATTTTCGCGAGGAAATTTTAAGAAACTAATTTCACTTGCTTTGTGGTTACCAAAACTATCACAGTCTTTCACTTTGCACTGCATTTTTAATTTTTGGTTGTAATTTTTATTAATTTTCCACGTAAAAAGCATAATATTCGCTAGTTTGCAGCCAGAGTCAAAGCAATTTATCCTGGTGTGACGAAAGCACTGGAAAGCCGGCTGTCAAAAATTTGGAAATCGAATAACGGACCTGCGCTTGGTAAACACTCATTATACAAGAATGATAGAATACAACATTGCGCACTTTACGCCAGCTGCCACACACTATTGTTAGAATTAATCACTGGAACCATAGAGAAAGAATAACAAGAGGCCGAATCTTGAACAAAAATATTTTCCACTGGCGGTCCAGTACTAGATCTTTTTTCACTCATTGCTGAGTTTTTCGCTCTCTTCTCTTTTGCTATTGCAAATCCTAATGTGTTTTCATTGATGCTCTGAGAATTTGTTTTCTGTCCACTACTGAATCGATGATGAATTGCTGAGTGCTTCGCTCTCTACCTTATACCTATTGCACTTGTTTGTGTGTTTGCACTGATGCTCTGAGAATTCGGCAACCCAGTTCTGGATCGTATGAAGATTTTTGGGTGTTTGGCGTTTTTTCTATTGCTTTCGTACTCTGAGAATTTTTTTCTGTCCACTACTGGATCGTTTACAGATTGTTAGTGTAATTTCGTTTCTTGTTATATTTTGCCAATTCGTCTACTTCTCATTATTCCTAGTACTGTTTTGTTTGTGTTTTTTGTTTGATTCTTTATGGAGGAAATGAAGAGTGTATGTATGTCGAAAGAATATATGTGAATACACATTGATAACTTCTTACCTTTGTGATTTCTGGACATTATTTTGTTTGTGTTTTTTATAATTAGTGGTTTGTATGGATTTCTGTGTTTGTACATTGGTTTTTGCTTTCTTGTGCGTGTGCCTACTGCAATTTTACAATTGGAATTTCGCTGAAGGAGGTTTGGACGACTTTCTTGATCATTGCAATTGTGGGTAACTAAAATTTTTGCAATTATTTGTAGTTAGCAGCTTATATAATTGCGGAAAGGCTGAAAGCTTTAGGAGATGATTTTCGGATATCGTAAAACGCAAATATTTACGAGATTAAAATAAAGAAAATTAGTCATATCAAACTTGAACTATGTTAATACTTAGCATATTTATTAAAACTTAAACATTTAGTTTTTATAGGGCTCTTTGGTACCCAGCATCCCGACTCAAATAAATCGATGGTCATCGCAAACAAAATTCAGAAAAGCATCAGAAACTCCAGAAATGCTACAAAATGTTGACGCTTAAAAATTATTCACACACAAACCCAAACGAAACAGTTTCAGGCATGCTAAAACAGAGTGAATAATTGAAAAGAAATATTCGCTGTATGCGTGAGTGAAATTTATTGAAATTTGCTAGTCTCTCCTTGAGGACGCATTTTGCACTCATTTCGTTTCTTCGTTTCCCCTGCGGACCGACGGCTTCCATTTGGCGTTCGAGTAAAATTCGCTGATTCGGCCTCTTGTTATTCTTTCTCTATGGTTAAACACATCTCCTGGAAAAGCCGGTAAGTTCCAGTGATTAATTCTAACAATAGTGTGTGGCAGCTGGCGTAAAGTGTCAAAACAGGCAACAAAAGAAATTAAAGTACACGCAATTGGTTCCGTGAAACATTTAACGAAATAGTGAAATATTAATACATAATCAAATATCAACATAATACAAACAATAAATATCTAAAATATTTATAAATAATATAACATTAATATAATAATTATAATATAATATTAAATAATATAATAATAATATTAATTTTATAATGTTTATAATAATATTAAATAATATACTAATAATATTAATATTAGAATATTTATAATAATATCAAATAACATATTTATTTATATATTTATTTATTCATATAAAGTAAGTATATACATTACTTTATAGTTCACTAAATTGTATGTAATAATTAATATAATCAATACTAAGAAATAAAAGTTAATATCTTTTGCTTTGTTAAACGAATTGAATCACAAAAGTTAACAACAGAATATACATTATTATGTTGTAGATATGAAGTTTTCACAAGGCTTAAATGCAGCAGCTCATAATGTCTGAGAGTACGATGAGGAACATTTATAAAAATGTTAGCTAGCAAGTAAGTGCTATCAATAGCTCCATATAATAAACTTACGATGAAGGCAGCATTCAACATATTACGACGATTAACATGTGATGGTAAGTCTATCAATTTTAGACGAGATTCGTAAGGTGGTAAGCTTAAAGATGCATCCCAAGGAAGATGACGCAAAGCGAACAGTAAAAACTGCTTTTGAACAGATTCAAGTTTAGCGAAGACCAACATTCCAACAATGGTCTAACAAATCATGTATATAACAGCTTAGTAATGAAGTGATCCTTAAACTCTTTAGCCCACCGTTTAATAAATCCCAACGTACTATGAGCTTTATTAGATATATGATTTATATGTCTATGAAACCGTAACTTTGGATCAAGAACAACTCCTAGGTCGAGAATGGATTCAACGGGATCTAATTTGTATCCACCAATCATGTAATTAATAAGGAGTGGGTTCCGGCGACCTGCAAAAGTAATTTGTTTGCATTAGTTTGTCTTTAGATTTAGGTCCATGCAGTTAATATCACACCACGTAATTAAAGAATTCAAATCCGATTGGAGAAGATTTGCATTACTAAAATTTTTATAGGCTAAACAAGGTTCACGTCGTCAGCAAACATTAGTACATTTCCATATTTAATGGCAGTAGGAAGATCATTGATGAATATCAAGAACAGCAACGGTCCCAAATGGCTCCCTTTCGAAACACCAGAAGGGACTAGAAATTTATTTGATACGTAATTGTTGAACAGTACCATTTGATTACGAAGAAGAGGTGTTGGAAAACCAAATAACTTCATCTTTAATAATAGAAGATTATGATTAACTACATCGAAAGCTTTACTGAAGTCGGTATATATGACATCAGTTTGCATAGAATCTTTAATGCTGTTGATAGTTGTCAATACCAATTTAAGTAAATTTGTTGTCGTTGATTTTCTTTTGCAAAAACCATGCTGCGTAGGCGAAATTAAAGAATGAATGCTCCGCGAGATTTGGTCAGTAATTATTATAATTTTGACAATACCACGATAATTCTTAATATCACATCTATTACCAGATTTGTGAAGTGGACTAATAAATGAAGATTTCCATACAGCACAGAATTCAAAACGCTAGATGGTAATCCATCAGGACCCGAGTTGTACATAGTTCCATTTAAGGTCTCTTAATGATTTTAGAACAATATCTACATCCAAAATTGGCATACTTATCAATCCAGACGAAATGGAGTATATGTATTCCTGTAAGCTACTTTCTAATCAATCCTTTGAAGAATAAGTAGCTTTAAATAACAACAACAGCAAACAAGTTACAAATAACTGCAACATCACCAGATTCAGAATGGTCAAGTTCCATAACTGATGGGTAGGTAGAAACCTTCTTTTTCACATTCACAAACTTCCAAAAGGACATTGCAAATTTGATTTTACCTCTATTAAATAGTTGATGTAAGCTTCCTTACAAAGTTTCTGGTATCTACGTCTCATTGATATAAATGCAGCAAAGCTCGATGAAGAATGTCTATGACAGTATGATTTATAATATGATTACAAACAATAAATAACTTTCTCTGGAAACATCGAAATGCTCACCTTATTTTTCTCCCGCTTCCATTTGCACTGATTTGCCTCTTCTAGCTCAGACAAATCTTGGAAACAAAGAGAACAGAAGAACAACAATACATCGGCTGCCAGAGAAAAATTAGAAAGAGATCGACAGCTGGCAGCCGGCGGCGTGGCAGTAGCGGGGCGTAAACTGAAAATGCTACTTTTTTCTCGACCTCCATAAGAGCCAATGTAAAATTGACTCATACGTAGGCTGCCAGCTGCCAGCTGCCATTCGACATTGATGTGTTTAAGTTATTAGAACAGAGACGGGCATTCTTATACTACTATCACATTTTAAGCATGTGTGCAGATGAGTTTGTTTTCAGCACTGAAAAAATCAAAAAAAAAAGCTTGTCTCGTTCTTTTCCGCAATTTACAATGTAAAGAGTCGTTTTAAATAATAACTATTATATATTAATTATTTTTAATTAACTAGATTATGTGACGTCCTTTTGCTTTGAAACTGAATATTATTATTACACTGGTATGAAATCAGAATTAATACAATAGTTTCCAAATCATAATTGTAATTATGATAAGCTCATTGACCATAAATAATAGTAAAAACTATTGAAATCCTGTTATAGTAATAGTAATAAATAAACGAACTAATTTTTGGGTTCCGTATGCACAGAATATCGCCGAAGACTTTGCTTAATCTTTCTTTCATTATTTCTTTCTTTAATTTTAAATTTTTAATTTAAATTTCGGCACTCAATTTTGAGTTTCCTAATATTTGTGTACAATGAGTGTTTCTAACAAAATTACGTCAGTCGCTGCGTTCGTTTATTTTGAATGCAGCCGAAAACTAATCATCTTTCTATTATTATATTATATAATTAGTAATATTATTATTATATATCATATTAATTATATATGGTATTAATAATAATTAATATATAATAGCTATTGTTTAAAACGCCACTGTACATTGCAAATTGCGGAAAAGAACGAAGCAAGCTATTTTTATACCCTGCACCTTAAGGTTGAGGGTATATTCACTTTCTACCGGAGTGTGTAACGCATAGAACTAAACAAGATAGGTATGGAAAAGTATATATATTCTTGATCAGCATCACCACCAAAATTGAAATAACGATGTCTGTCCGTCTGTCTGGCTGTCTGTCTGTCCGTTGAAATCACGATCACAGGCGAACGGATTAAGATTTCAAATTAAATTTCGCAAAAATATTCGTTGCTATGTTGGGGTGTTTCGTATTGAAAATGGGCAAAATCGCCCAAGGACCACGCCTACTTTTTATATCGAGAGTGCAGGTACCTCTGTTTTGCCTATTAAAAAAGGCCATATCAGCATCACTTTTTGATAGAAGACAAGAAAATTTTGTATATAGGTTTAGACTAATGCTTTTAGTTAATATGCCAAATATTGGCGTGATCCGCCCACTTTTAGTTTACATAGGTCAATGGAGGGCTTTACATGGATTGTATTGAAAAGTATATAAGTTTCCTGAACAATGGTGTACATAATATTGTAGTTTGTGAACCAATAATATTCTGTTGGGGAAAAAATGGGCAGTCCACGCCTTATTTTTACCCATCCACCCAGTATTGCAATATATTTTTATACCCTATACCTAAATTTTGAGAGTAAACGCACTTAGTACCGGTGTTTGTAACGCACAGAAATAGTTAAGCAGTTATAATTATAGTTTATATTCCGAATTTGGGCGTGATGAGTATATTATATCGTATTATATATATATATATATATCATATATATTATATATTAATTATGAGTATCTTATACCACTTCTAAATATATATACGAGTATATATGCAGCTTTAAGGTGTAGGGTATTTCGGCTACAGCCCGGCTGTAGACAACACCTTTACTAGTTTTGGTTTCTTTCAGTGCTAAAAACAAACTCATCCGCACACATGCTTAAAATGTGATAGGAAAAGAATGCCCGTCTCTTGTCTAAAGGGCTAATTAGTTGAAGTTTCCGTGACAGAGCATGGCAGATTGAAGTGTCAAAAATAAAGTCAGACTTATGGGATATGCATGTACGATTAGTAGGACTTTGACATGGCAATGAGTTCAGAAAACACAAATCGATTCTGATATTTGAGGAATTTCTGCTATGTGACAGCTAAAGTCGTGATGCCATTTATTTGTTTTGATTTGAAAACAACGAAGTGATGATATCATGGGTTTTGAAACTAAATTAAATATTCCGAAACTTAAAATAAATATTAATACAAAACTTCATAAAATAATAAGCAGTTTTTTACATGTCAGCGAATGTTTTTAAAGCTCTATTATTGTATTTGTATTAGATTGTATATAATATATATTGTATATAATATTTATATATTGTATTATATTATATTTGTATATTTCTAATCGTATAAAAATTAAATAATTTTACGATTTGTGTACGCTTTTAATAGCACATGCATTCAACAGTACCAAACCGTATATAATAAATTATTTAAAAGATATGACTTCTTAAAATGTTTAGTGGTAAATTTCGAATCGGAAAAAATAAAAGAAAAATAGAAGATTTATTTAGATTTAGAAGACCTGCAGGTCTAATATCCATATAATTCGGTTTACATACAAAATATTTGCATTTGTATTGTTAACTATCATAGGAATAATAATTGTTGCAAAATGTTAGTTCGTTTTCTATATATTATTCGTATAATATATTAGTTCGAGTTAGTTTTAAAGTATTAGTATTGATGTTATATATGTATTTCGTTATCATCTTCATAAAAGATATAGCTATAAAATTTCAAAAAATAGAGACTAAAAATTATATTCCGTGTAACTCCAAGAAATTTGATTTATACATAACGCTAAATGTTTTTGGAGCATATTATATATTGACCTCGCCATGCGAGTATATACCATAAATTGCTGTTCATCAATATCCTTCATCTTTAAAAACACCTTGAAGAAGTAGCCATGGATGGCGCGGTCACTATTAAGTGGACGCGTTCTCCAGCGCCTGATTCTTTGATTCTGCCTTTTCCATTCGTTAAAAACTAGCAGCAACTCCAAAAAAGCAATGTCAACTTTCTTCATTATTTTAAGCTGAAAATAAACTATGTTAAAAATCATTACAAATTAAACATTATATGTACTACTCACGTTCACCAATTATCAAAGATTGTACTTTGATATCCTTTGCGAATGTGGGATTATAGTTATTCACAAAATATTTACATCAAAATATTACCCGCCAACGATGGCAATATTTAGAAGACAAGCAAAATTGTGGCAATGAATCAGCTTTGGGGCAATCCAGCTTTGTCGGGCATTCCAGTCCATTTGGGCTCTCAATTTTGAATATGTATACAATGAGTGTTTCCAACAAAATTCCGTCAGGGTCTGGCAGAGATAACGAGATACATGACTCGCGCGAGTTTCCGAAGATTTGTGTCTTTTTTTTAGATTTCTTCACGTACACTGTACGTGTTATTCACCACGCGACGTCACATCTGATTTGCTTTTTGAACTATGCTACTGTTGCTACGGCCATAGGGCAAACTTTCGTTTATGTTACTGCACTCTTTCAAAACGAATTCTGCTAAATATATATGTGTCAATATGTATTTGATAATATTCTTTAAGAGTTCAATTACATGAGAGCATTAATAATTCATATTTTTATGTTATTATATTATAAATAAAATTAGGAAATGCTACTTCTTCTTCTTTGACGTGAAAAGATAAGGAATTTCATCACTAGTAAGGTGAAAATGAAAATGTGGATATGTCAATACTACATTGATGCTATTTTCTTTATATTAATTCAGAATCTCAATGTATAAATTATTTTTAGAGAAGATGTATAATTTATTTTTTGTATTCACATGAATAACTAAGAAAAATATTATTGAAGTGTTTTATGACGACTGGATTAAGTTAAAGTTACAATGCAGCCAACGAAATACTTTGAAGTCATCGATATGAACTACAATCATTAGGGAAATAAAAGGGTATATAATGTTAACAACTAGAAAGCTGTAAAAAATCTGCAATATATTTTTTATTCCAAAAATAAGACTCTTGAAATATAAACAATCATTTTACTTTGTAAACGGAACCGAAATATGTAGTTGGGTATTATACGTATAATAAAAACGTGTATTAAAGTTCCTGTAAATACAAGACAATATTCACTCAGATTTTTTGTTCTGCGAACATTTAATACCATCACATAAAAATTAATAATATTATTATTAATTATTATTACTATTAATTTATTTTTAAAATCAGCAGTAACTTTTTCCACACCCGCATTAAAATTGTACTCAATAAGTGCGAAAGGAGCAAATTGAATAGAAAAGCGAAAAATGATCAGAAGCTGAAAATATCAAACTTCGCTAAAATATCAATGCAAGAAACCAAATCATGTACAAAAACAATATATTCAAGCTTGCCAGATGGACAGACTGCATATATTTTGTTAGTGCAATCGACGAAAACAAAGTGGAATTCCTTCAATTTACAGAATCTTCCTATTTCTTTCCACTCATTAACAATTCAATAGCTGATGTTCGTCCAGCGTTCACTCCTTAAGCGAGAATACAATTCTGCTTTGCTATGATCGTCGTCTCGTGCCTACACACGAACACGTAGTTTCTCCCGTATGTTCGCTGTCGACGTTTTCTAGGGCTTCATTTTCGCTGTCACCTTAAGTCCGCGCACCATCTTGAGGTGCTCTGTAACGAGTAGCCTGCGTTGAAATCTCTTTACAATATATACTCGTTGTAAGCATTTAACACTCTGTTTTAAAATTTTTTTGTATTAAAAGTTCCGTTTTTAGACGAAAAGGCGTAGAAGTAGACCAACTATTATAGTACAATTGCAAACAACAATGAAAAAAGGAAATTGTGAACAACGTTTTTTCACCATGCATGAACTCTCAGTGTGTGAATTGCAAAGTGAAATCTTCCGGAGATATAGCAAACCATGCTGTGTAGCATTTTGCTTGCTATATTAATAAAAAAGGAATAAAATAAATTGCTTTTGTAGTTTTGATCGCTATATTTCTATAGCGTTTCCCTCTCCAGTTGTGTGAGAAAGAAGTTCTTACCAGTGGTATAAGAAGTTCTTCTTTCAAAAGTGGTCGGAAGAATTCGCCATTTGTTGTTTTTTTTTTTTGCTGGTACAACATATATTTTTGATACTATGTCATTTCGGCCGTCGATTAATAAAACTCACAAAGATTCTCGCTCTATAATTTGTGTTTTCCATGTAATAATATTAAAATTATACAAAGAAATGAGGAAATTTTTTTCTTATGCTCTTATCTCTTGATTTGACCGAACCGAAGCCTAAGGGTCATGCAAGCGGAAGAAAGAAACATTTATATTCAAATAATGCAACTTAAAATGTATTTTATTCAGGTCTGTATCGTTCTGTATCGTTTCCTATCTTAATGCCTTCAAGTGTGAATTATAAACAGACATCCTTTGTTGTCATTGTCTTCACTTGCCCTCCCTATTGCAACTATTGAAACTGTCAGTACCTATCTGTAAATTACTTACGTATGTTTATTGCTGCGCTTATGTTTATATGGCTTTTTTCAATGAGAATTATAAACAGATAAAACAGACAGACATATTTAATGGCATTGACTTCACCCTCACGCAAGCAAAGAATAAAAATATATTTGAATTCTATTCGAACCCTTTTTTAGCTCTATCTGATTACGGAGTCTTTAGCTCTTGGTAAACTTCAATCTTCAAATAATTTTTAAATTTGTGAATCTTATTATTACTTTATTTCTAGTAGACTGACGTCTTTTGGCGGCTGACCCTAACCATCCCTTTATGCGCAGTTTTTAGCGTGCTAATGCTAAGTAATGAGTTAAGAGCTTTTGTTTAGGTCATGTGAAAAGCAAACTCTATCGAATATATTGATTAAATGCACACAGACTTTTTTCAGAACTCTAAGCTAATTGTGTGGTAAAGCGTTACGTCTTCAAATTCACGCATTGGATTAAACCACAGATGATAGTCTTCTGATTTTATGTAGCTTTAAAAATGAGTAACATGATTTCTAATTTAGTTTGTCAGAATTTTATTAAATTCCAAAAAACTGTCCTGCATTTCAACGCTCAATTGCTTTTCATATACGTCATGACTGTAAAATAATAGCATCTATATTCAGGTATACCGAAAGCTTTTAAGGTTATTATGCGGATGATAAGGACACTGTAGTTAAATGAAGTATATATTTATTTATTAATTCTTCTTAATAACATTATCAATTTTTGCCACTTCATGGGGGTCAAACATGCAGATCATTTGCGATGTTTTGTGGAGCCGACAATGACTTTTAAAATAGGATAAGAAATAAAAGTATTATAATAAACGATAACAAAAGTAAGCTGGTACTTTTTTATTTAGCTGGAATGTACAGCACATTTTTATTGCTATTTCCTAATATTACGATTTTGGAGATTTTCGAGTCTATTATAAAAATATTTAAAAGTATTCTTATGCATTTATAAATTTGCATAAGAAAAAAAAATTACCTATTATTTTTATAGATTAGTTCTAAATGAAAATATTTTGTATAACAAATCTCAAATTAATAAAAAGAGATGTAAACATGAGCAAGAGCTGCTGGACAGGATCAAAAGCGGGAGCGGGACTGCTGTTCCTGTTGGGCTTAATTTCTTTAAAGTTTATAGAGTCTAGAACAGTGACGGGCAATCTTATCCTGTCACATTTTAAGCATGTGTGCGGATGAGCTTGTTTTCAGTACTGAAAGAAACTAAAATTATTATAGGTGTTCTCTACAGCCGGGCTGTAGCCGAAATACCCTACACCTTAAAGCTGCATATATACTCGTATATATATACAATATATATATTATATATCTAATAATAAATATACAATATATATATATAATAATAATAATAATTATATCGCACCACTTCTAAAAGGCAAAACTTTAAACTCCTATGAAATTTCTACAACTATGCCGTCATGATAGTTGTATGCAGTTTCATAAGTGAAAGCATAAGGAGGCATGGCCCGCCCATTTTTTCCCAACAGAATATTATTGGTTCACAAACTACAATATTATGTACACCATTATTCAGGAAACTTATATACTTTTCAATACAATCCATGTAAAACCCTCCATGACCTATGTAAACTAAAAGTGGGCGGATCACGCCCATATTTGGCATATTAAATGGAAGCATTAGTCTAAACCTACATATAAAATTTTCTTGTCTTCTCTCAAAAAGTGATGCTGATATGGACTTTTTTAATAGGCAAAACAAAGGTACCTGCACTCTCGATATAAAAAGTAGGCGTGGTCCTTGGGCGATTTTGCCCATTTTCAATACGAAACACCCCAACATAGCAACAAATATTTTTGCCAAATTTCAATTTGAAATCTTAATCCGTTCTCCTGTGATCGTGATTTCAACGGACAGACAGACAGACAGACATCGTTATTTCAATTTTTGGTGGTGATGCTGATCAAGAATATATATACTTTTCCATACCTATCTTGTCTAGTTCTATGCGTTACACACTCCGGTAGAAAGTGAATATACCCTCAACCTTAAGTTGTAGGGTATAAAAATAGCTTGTTTCGTTCTTTTAAGCAATTTAAAAAGTAAAGTAGTGTTTTAAACAATAACTATTATATATTTATTATTATTAATAACATATATAATTAATATGTAATATAATAATAATATTAATAATTACATAATATGTATAATAATATTAATAATAACAATATGATCATTTTTTGGGTGTAGTCAAAATAAACGAACGCAGAGTACAGTCCGTGCTCGTTGGTGGCTACGCAGCGACTGACGTAATTTTGTTGGTAAATAAAATTGTAACCAAGTTTTTAATTTGCCTTGAAACAGTGAATCAGAATCAAAACCAAATCTACCATTTATAAAGATTACAGTACTTATTTCGGAATCCAATAACCAAACTCAAGCCAAGCGATTTTTGGGGAATATGCGAATATTCATATTTACAGTGAATAATGTTATACAGTAATAATGTGAATAATGTTATTAGTTACCGATATCAAATACAAATTATTTCATTTCATGTTTAATGATAGTTAATAAATCAATTTAAGTACATAATTTACATCACAGTAAAAATGTCAATATGTAGGTTAGTAATCTAATTGTCTGAATAAATAATTAAATAAATAATATCATATTATATACATAGATTACACCATATTATATACATATGTTAATTACTCCATATAGGTACATGCGAAGATCAATGCACTGTTAAACAAAGAAAAATAACAAATAGGCAAAAAGTAGTGGAGTGGCTTTTATAAACGTGACACAGAAATTTGTCTCTTTTGATTTATTGCTGAAAGATCTCTATTAAAAAACTTTGAAAAAAATATATTCTAATCCGAATGAACAGCGCTACAAATTCCGTTTGTTTGGAATTTTCGCAGCAAGCGAAAGCTTCAATGTCCGTTATTTGTGATGCTAACAAACTCTGTAGTTCTATTCTGTGTGAGGAAGACACAAAAATTTGTTTAAATCTTTCTTCTAATTTGTTCACATTAGAAACAAAACCCTGAGGGGGTTTTACAAAGCTATAATTTTGAAACTCCTTTTCAAAGGTAAAAAAATATTCTTTCGCTATGTCTTCATTTCCGATATGTGGCAAAGGTTTTAAACATTTGTGAAATTTTAAATACAACCACCCACAGCCATACACGAAAGCATTTTTGGCATGACCAGCAAGAGACAGAAAGAGTATATTTTTTAAAAATTGATAACGATTTATATTTGCTTGGATTCCTCGTTCGATGAAATTTTTAGATTCCATTTTCACCTCGAATGTATTGATAGCATGATTGCTTTAAATAAGTAATTATAGTACCAAATTTGCAAAAACTGTATGTAAGAAAAAATTTACACTAAAAATGTTGTTAATTTAATAATAACAAAAGGGATCAAACTGAGTTGAAGCATTACTTAAATTTTTTTAACAACTCCAATGGCAATTTTATTTTAGATAAATATGTTTTTTGATAAATAGTAATAAAATAGCAAACTACTTAACTACTATAGTACTCGCAATAGTACGGGGAAACATACGTAGTTTGCAAACGAGTAACATTTTACATGACCATTTTACTACAGAGGTGTAACCAAAATGCAGATATGCCAATATATAATTCAATATTATTCTCTTTATAGAAATGTATAACCTGAATTTATATGTTATTTTTATAAATATCACTAAATCACTTTTTATAAATATCAATAAAGGAATCCTTTATTGTTGTATCCTTTTTATGCTTATAAATAAGAATTAAAATATCATTAAACGAATTAAAATTGCAAACTGAGCGAAAAAGGTACATGAAACTCCTCGAGTCGCATCAATAATTATAATAAAAGCTACTAGAAACCTGTTAGCAATTCTCCAATTTGTCTATGCATAAAATAATGTTAAAAATATCTCTTTCCTTTGCAACCGCAACCAAAATTTTTACATTATCTACTACTTATATGCGAAATAAAAGATGTGTATTTAAAGGTTTTTATATGCAAAACATGTTAAAATATTATGTTCTTTGTGCCGGCATATAACTTCAATAATTGTAACATAAATATAATGCATTAATAATAAGTAAATCAGTATGCGATTCATCCCTATTTTTTATTTATTTTATGCAATGATACAATTGAATTGTAATCTCAAAACAGTGTACTGACAACTGAAAAAACATGTAAACATAGTAGTATTTTGAGGTGAAATGTTCGCCTCTCCTCTCGTTTTCCACACTTCATCCAAGGTATAATCGGTCATTTTCTTCACGCTGCCCGCACTTCATCCAAGGCATAATCGGTAATTTTCTTCAGGCTGCCCGCTCTTCATCAGAGGTCTCTTCAATTTTTTCACGAACACTACCACAAAAATTCTAGGTTTTTCACGAATACCGACAAGCTTCTGGAACCCGAAGTCTAGCCGAACAAACGCTGGAAGAAGTATGGAATCTCATTATCTCTCATGCATTCATATTCAACCATATTCAACCTTGCCAGATGGACAGGCTGCATATATTTTGTTAGTGCCATGGACGAAAATAAAGTCGAATTCCTTCAACTCACAGAATCGTCCTATTCCTTTCCACTCATTAACAATTTAATAGCTGCTGTTTGTCCAGCGTTCACTCCTTAAGCGATAATACAATTCTGCTTTGCTATGAGCATCGCTTCGAACATACACACGAACACGTAGTTTCTGCCGTATGATCGCAGTCGACGTTTTCTAGGGCTTCATTTTCTCTGTCACCTTAAGTCGGCGCACCATGTCGAGGTGCTCTGTAACGAGTAGCCTGCGTTGAAATCTCTTTACAATATATACTCGTTGTTTTTAGTGAAAAATTAATAACAATTATACCCAAAAATTAAAAATGCAGTGCAAAGTGAAAGACTGTGATAGTTTTGGTAACCACAAAGCAAGTGAAATTAGTTTCTTCAAATTTCCTCGCGAAAATAGCCGCGCGAAGTTGTGGAAACATTTTTGCCGGCAAGGAAAAAGTTTTGATTCAAAAAATGCAGTTATTTACATGAAATATTTTAGCTATAATGACTTCGAAAATGAAATGCAATTTGAAACGGGTAAGCATTTTTATAAGGAATTTTTCAGTTTTTATTCGGTATTAATATGTGTCTAAATTAATAGGATTTGCAAAGAGAGATTTTTGACGCCTGAAGCTGTGCCATCAGTATTTGATCCACTTGCCAATAGCCAAATATAAACAATCGCAATTTCGAGGAGGAATCTTGCCAAATAAGAGCAGAAGTTTCAAGTCAATATGTTGAGGAAATTGAAAACTTAGAAAAAGAAATGTAAGTTGAACTAATAATTATTTAATAATAAAAGTTCGTTACTAGCAATTGTTAATTTCTATAAACAGAAAGGAATTGCGAGGAAAAACCTTCCTTACCTTCAAAAGAGGGACAGAAAACACTTGCGAAATATAGGTGCACTAAAACTACGTGCATCCAACACCAAAAGGAAGCATGAGTTTCAAATTAAAATGCTAGAGCAGCGTTTGAACATGGACTTAGGAACGTGGAAGATAAACTTCTTACAATATTTACGCACGGCCAGATGTCAAAATTATTTTCAATTTATGTTAATATAAGTTAAATTATTATGTAATGTAATATAATTTAAATTATTATGTAATCTATTTTTTAGTCAATAAATTTATTATAAATCAATAAAATTGTATTTTTATAGTTATTCCAATTATTTGGTCGTTAGATACAATTTTTATCCTTGTCAGAAATTTAATTATAATTCACAAAATTGCTTCGCTTCTTTGGCAGAATTTTCCAATTGTTGTGCGAGATTATTGCATCGTTCGTTATCTTATTATTATATTTGTTTTGGGTTTTTTGTATAAGAAATGTTCACTTTACACAATTGTTACAATAATTTAATACAAAACCGCACAATTATTAATTTTAATAATTTAGCTCAAAGTTTACACTTTTACTTCCAGTTTGTATACTAATTTCACAGTGCTGCCATATTTCCATCCTGCTGTGACGTAGGTGCGCAGAACGAAGCATTTTTGAAACGCGATCTGCGCAATCTTGTATTCTATCATTCTTGTGTATACATACATATTAAGGTGCTCAAACATTGAGTGGCCCAATGACTGCTCATGGACATCGCTGCTCCAGAGACAGTAGAGAGATGCGGGCATGACGATCGATCAAGTTTCTATAAACGCAAAACATATTTAATGTACTAAAATATCACGTGTCATCTACCTAGCTCAAAAATCTAGAACCGTCTCCTCACTGTTACTTTACCTATAATGTGTTCGTAGTTTACAATCATGTGGAAACTCAAAGGGAAGTTTGCGTACTGAAATGTCGCAGGCTCCAGCTGTTTATTTTTATATTCTTCTTGCTATTATTAGAACAATTGCCAATAGAGCGAGTTACAATTCAATTTTAAAGTTTTTGTTTACTAAATGTATACACATTACTGGTTCAAACACATTACTGTTCATCCACCCTCTCCGTTATATTTATTACTAACATCTTACTGTGCCTTTAGCGAAACGAAAGCACAATGTTGTATTTGTTGTTGAGCACTATCATTTCCGTATGGTCCCTCATCAAATGTTTGTGCAGTCGCTGGCACTGTTTCATGGTTTGACCCTTTGCGGCTGCCTTTGTGACCCTCAGTAGAAAATTTTGCTTTGTGGAATGTGGGCGAAATTATAAGAAAAATTTATAATCATTTTGTAAAAATGGTCGTGTGTTGTTTTTGCTTACGTGCTTTTATAGCCGAACGGGTGTTCAATCGTTGCCTTTCTAAATGACGGGGCTGCCCATTTGATTATGAACAAGAGAAAATCAATGGTCAAAAATGTAATTAATGTCACCAGATTTATGGGTTTTTCCTATATTTGCTTTAGTATGGTTTCGACTCACAAAGGAATGTAATTTTATATTTGACAGTAGGGCATAGATGTCCATGAGCAGCCATTCGGCTACTTAATTTTTGAGCACCTGAGCGCATTTGCCAAATTACGTCAACAGCCATGAAAGTTTGATATGGCTACACCCAAAAAAATTATCCCTTTTTGTGTTCATGCTGATTTTTCTTTTTTATCATAGAAAAATATTAAATTTTATTGTAAAAATTATATTTCATATATAACCACTGACCATACAACATATAGACAGCTAAAAGTCTACTTTTTCTGTACTACAAAGCTTTCAGTAGCCTGCGTCCCAAATAATTTCTTACTCTCATGTTCTCTTTTTCCATTTAATTGCTTTTGTTTACAAATAATTGATATGTGATACTTTTCACGCTTGTACATGTGTGTTAAAACTTTAAATGTGTTGCAATATCCGTAGCAGAATTGAACAAAAAGTAGCTATTGCTTCGTACTTCTAAGTATTCATTTTCTTCAGTGTAGATTAAGAATTCATTCATACACACGCTCACAATGTGGCAGTGTGAGTTTGGACATCACTGCAGTAGGGGCATTAGTACAATTAAAATGGAAGCAGCCTCGATTTAGATGATGAGTTCGCATTCGGAACTTTTTTAAAGAAATAAGTATGACAGCTTCGCAAGGTTAAACAAAGAGTAATAACGTGATCTCACCCTTTGTTTGATAGATTGATCTGCACCGAGTCTTCTTTAGAACATAATGCACCCTATATTGTAACTGACAGCATTCTGTATGTGAAGAACGTAAAAATAATACTTTTTTTAATTGTTATACGGCACACAGCGATAGTGCAACGATGTAATTTCTGATGTGATGTTCACCGCACAATGAATGAATTTAACCCTAAGACTTTCGGTAATATTTACTTTATTTATTACAATATTTAAGTTTTTTTTTAAAAAACTTCCGAATGACTAATGTCCTCTGACAGAGATTATTCTGAAATCATAATTCTAACATCCAAAACAATGATTTACATTAAAACTAATTTCTATACAAATGTTAAGTCATAGAAGTCAAGACTGCTCCAAGTCACCGACTGCTTTAACGGTAAGACAAATAAGTAAATGTATACACAATTGTTTGAAGTCTATTATAGCCCAAAAAACTGAACTAAACTTTTTTAAAAATCCGAAATAGTATACAGTATACTGTAAGTAAATTTAAACATATACTGAATTTTAACACAACACAATCAAAGCACATGAAGCTTGAAAAACGCAGAGCAAAAATTATTACATTCGAAATCCTAAAACAACACAAGAATTGATAAGAATTCGCTCATAAAAATAACAAAAATGCATGAGAATGTCACAGCAACTTCGTTATCGCCTGGCGAGCTACTGAGACGTCAAGGAGAACATGTGAGTGCGGTCTAAATTAGAGCCTCTAATTAACTGCCATGCATATTAAGCCAACCAACAATTTAATCGCGGAAAAGTTGCAACACTACGCCGACGCACATTCAACTATTTAATCGATTCAATGGATTCGTTTCCGTGCGCACTACCATATATGTATATACCTTAATGCAGTTTAAAACACACAAACCATCTGCTCGATAAGTTTACGCTGTACAGGTGAACTTAAAAGGCTGCACAGTGAAGAATTTTATTCTAATTAATCGTATTTATAAACGAATGGTTTTTGTGTATTATAAAAGTAATTGCATCTCAAACAATTAGGCTAACTTACGGAACATATTTATGTATGTATTTCTATAGAAAAGCACAATGCATAATTGTCCATAATATTGCAAATCAATGAAAACCTAAAGGCCATAAATTGTTTCGAAATTGTTAAAAATCTTCATATGATGACTTTCAACTATGTTATAATAACAGATCTATCGGATTTTCAATGAATTGCAAAACTTACGATATTTGTTAGGTTTCGTTTAGCGAATTTGCCTTTGCGATGAATCAGCGGCACAAAAAATTACTTAATATGACAGAAAACTAAATTATTTTAAATACACGAGATATTAATATTAAGATATTAAGTATAATACACAAAAAATAGGTAAAATTAATAGTTAAAGTTTAAAAGTTGATATTATTGTCGGTTACAATTATTGATAAATTGAACACATACAGAGCCGTTGACAAACAATACAATACAGTAGCCATAAAAGCATGACATCCCTTTACAATGGTATTACCTAAGAATAAAGAGCGAAAGAAAATAGAACGATATATCAAAGGAAAATTCCGCTACGGCTTGATTTCTTATCGAGTGCAATCAAGCTCATAGTTTAATAAGAAAAATATTAGTAATCCTTAGACTAAAGGATCCTTTCTAAACATACATTCTTCCCCACAAAGCAAACAATGCTCCGAATGAATTGTTTGGCGTGATTGCAGGGTTGTTTCTAAGTATACGTCTCAATCATTGAGAGGGTATGTAATACCAATATCTTTCATTGTATTATAAGAGAAATTTGATTGAAGACATTCGTGCAGATCCGGACTGCGACGTCGCGACAAAAACTACAATCATTAGTGTAAAAGACGGCAAACATTTCAAAGGATCAAATGTTAAATACTTTAATAAATAAATAAATAAATATAAATATTACCTAAACCGTTGGTTATATAGGGCTAAAAAAAATATATCAAAACAATTTAAAATGATGTTATGTTCTTAGTTACTATTCAAAACTTTATTCCTTTTATTAAACAATATGGTTGGAAATGTTAAACCAAGTGGTATTAAATCCTAAATAAATAAATAATAGATGTGATGCATTTACTGAATAAAACGTTGATAAAAATTTAAAAACGGTTGAGTTAGGTCTTCCTGTACAGATTGATCAGCGGATTTCAGGATAATGAAGACTTCTGCATAAACTGATGACAAAAGACATCGAATATTTTATTCGGGGCCCCGTCGGTGCTTCTGTTTGTGGTTAATCCGGCCATGTAAGCATATAGTTTCACATTCATTATGATAGCTTAGGTACCATTAATAATGTGTAGAAACATCTACAGAGCCAAATATAGCAATTTGAAAATATTTGTCACCAAGAGACAAGGGAGAATTGTGAAGAAACAAGATTTTCGGCCAGGCAGATGATTGAATTTGGATGATCGCTGTATTCAGACTCATTGTTTGCGCAGGCATCTGTATTTTTTCAACTAGAACAATATCTTTTTTGGATTGTAATTAAATAAAACGTAGAAAACCGTTCAGTTCCACAATCCAAGAGAATCCATTATGAAACTTGAAAACTGCATTGAAATTTCAATCGCAATTTAATGGAGTACTTAACCTGTAAGAATCGTGTTCGGCAAACGCAAACAAGTTATCTTTAATTGCTTTAATTGTTATTGTCATAGATTTCTATGAATTAAAAACAAATATTTGAAGAGAAAAGATGATTTTTGTTTTGGTAGTAAATATTTGTAAGCGTCAATACTCTGTTTACTAAAGAGTAAATAGTATTACACGCTATTAAATAGTACCACACAAATATCGGTATTTAAGATTACTTCATGTCATGAATATTTTATTATGATTTCAATATAATTAAGCCAACTCTGAGTTCCTGTTTATTATAAATTTAGGTTGAATAAATTTGAAGAAAGAGGAGCGGAATGTAATTTAATCTGCCAAATTTTCACTTTTATTTTTATCAACATTTTATTTTTCCTTGTAGCAAAATATATGGACAGTTGTAGAGAATAGAAGCCGTAGAATTTAACTTTGTATAATAACATGATGAACGATGACGATTATCGATAAAAAATTTCCTGACCGGAACGTGCAATCGATACAGAATAGTCTCAAATCCACTTAGCACATTTTTTCTAGTTAATTTAATTAAAAGTAATTTCAAAAGATACACGGTAAAAGACTAACCTAAAAATTACAGATATACATATGTATGTATGCATTTCAAGTTTTGAACAAGAAATGTTTGTAATGCATATTCTTTTAATTAAAAAAACTTTAATTAAAAAGGATTACGTCAAATACACAAATTTAAACAAATGTATAGTCGAATAGAATCCTTAATAATATTAAGTATTAAATATAATCCATTACATAATTGACTTAAAAACTTAACGACTTATTTGTTCAACTTTAAGGTTATTTGTTTTAATTTAATACATACGAGCATAAAGTTTTATTAGTATTAGCTGCTCGAGCTATTAGCTTTCACAAATCAATAGATCTACATATGTGTTTATACCCTGTCTGTCTGACAATGGAAATCACGATTACAGGAGAACGAATAAAGCTATGGCGATGATATTTTGCACGTACATATGTATATTCTTTGTCATCCTAAACTGTTTGGTATTGAAAATGGGATCAATCGGGGCAGCGCGACGCATTCTTTTTTAAGAAATATGAATTCTTTTAACAGGTCAATGTTTCAGCCTGAAAACTAAGTTTTGAGGTGGAATTTTGTTACCGAATAAATCGGTTTAGGTAGAAAGAAATTGTTAAAACAATGGGCGTGTCCGCGCACGTACATATACCATTGACATAAACAGCAATTACAGAAAAACGAATAGAATAATTGTCTTGCAATTTTGTACGAATACTCTCTGCCATCATAGAGGAAATCGGAGGAGTGCCACGCCTATTTTTTATAACAAAGAAAAATAAAAATCACGTTAAAAATAATTTGCCAAAACAGTTTTGGTCCACCCCTTTTTGACTTAAACGGCAATTACAAAAGAATGAATAGTAATATCGTCTTGAAATTTGACACGAATATTCCCAGCCAGCAGAGGTTGTCTGGTAGCGATAATGAGGAAAATGGTCTTAGTGACACGCCTACTTTTTATAACAAAAATGAATATAATTGAACAATAAAGTTTAGTAAGGATATAATTCATAGGATGTAGGGAATATAAGCTTCGGCCCTACAATAGTATACAAGTGTTACTTGTCTGTGGTAATAGCTAAACAGTCGGTGAAACAAGCAACACCAACAACTCACGGCAACAAGAAATTCCACGGTGTTAATTACAATGGATTGGCAACGTTGTTCAGTAACAAAAATTTCATATGTAAAATTCTTACTGCAAAATGTCAATAAAATAAAAACATTATTTTTAAATCGAGAAGTATAATAAACAAAATTAAAAGAAAATTAGTTAGAGAAATTTGCAGTGTAAGTAACGCAAAATTTAATTGTGCAATATAAATTTTTAAATTGTAATCGTAAAAAAACACACCGAGGAAGAACAAGTTTGGTTTCGTTGCTGTCAAAATCAGAAATAGCTCGGCAAGATATATATTGGCATGAAAGCTAGAGTAACGAACTGATAAGCAAACTTTTTTCTCAGTCTCCAGAAGAGTTGAAAATGTATCTTGTCTCCTGTTGCTCCGACTGTGTACAATGGTTTGCACGTTCGAAAACTTCTGTTGGAATATTCAACCATAAAAGTTTGCATATTTATCCTTAGTAAAATGGGTTTGATTTGTGGATTTCAAAGTTTCTCTTAAGAATCAACCACAATGTGGGAATTATAATCTATTCGCTTAAATACCTTTTTGCTGCATTTAAGGTTTTTATTAATTCATGATATTTTTTATTTTTAAAGTTAAATAGTAATACAGACTATTTAAACTATGCTAGTTTAAATGTAGAATGTTTAAATCCAAAAAACCTGATAGAGGTTTAAAAATCGAACCTACATTTTTAGTTGTTTTTCCGTAAAGCTCACAATGAAGCTATAGAACTCATTGCTTACTGTCCGCTTGTATCTGGTTAAGATTACATTCTGGGATCGTATTCACTTTCGCTCTGATTAATAGAATGGTATTTTGTATTTACTTTATTTTATTAAGAACTCCATTATGAGGCATTTAATAGTTTTAGGTAGTATTTTTATACATATGTAAATACATATATATAATATATACTTATAACAGTTTAAGCTGGTTAGTTCTAGATTCATCTTCGTTAAGAATAAATAAATTAATGAATTTATGTTTAATGTACAATGGATAAAAATTTTAATGGCCTGCTTTACGTATGCATAAACGCCGAACACATAAGAATTAATTTTACAATGAGTTAATTTATTAGTAAGTAGACAGTTTACACTCCGATGTTACAAAACATCTCCCTCATAAAGGATTCGGCTTTGGGTTTGTGGGAATGTCTAATATAATTGTCGTTCTAGTCTTCATCGAAACCCAAAGAGTTAGATTAACATTGTGATTTTTGTTCTCCGATCGCTTCTTGTGATCGCTTCAAAAACTTGTGAAGACCAAATGCATAATTTCAACATGCCGTTCGCTGAACGATACAGATGCGAATGGCAGTATATTAAGCAACGACACAGATACGAAGCGAAGTTATTGTATGTGTATCGCAGACCCAAAGTCACACTGTTGCAGCCTGATTTACGATAAACGGGACAGGAACAGTAGCAGGAGCGGGACTACTCATACCGATTGCTCCAATTTCCATATTCGATCTCTGGCAGAGTGACCCGTTGAGAGAATTGCGCCTTACGTACTTTTTGTGGTTCTTTCTCTTTCTTTCTTTCTTTCTTTCTTTGAATCCTACTAGCTTAAACACAGTTGGAGAGACCGGATACAACTACATTTAACAGCTGTAAAAATTACATGTGCTCATAGTTACGTCACCTTAACTGTATGTCATCGCCAGACTTTGACGGCTGGCAAAAGTTGAAGTTGTATCAGGCCTCTCCAACTGTGTTTAGGCTATGAGACATGGATTCTCTTACACCTTGGTCAGATGTCTCTATTCTGCTTATTATGTTACCGCGTTAAAAATTTTTATGTGATATCTGCGCTGTACGAACCTTAATGAGCACGTTATCATCAACGTTCTGTTTGTTTTCTTAAGACGTCAACAAAAACAGCATGTTTCAAAAAGTATTGTAGAGTATTGTATGCACACAGCAGCCTTTTAGAAATCGTTTAGATTCGGCAGTCCCGCTCCCGCTACTGTTTAACCAAGATGAAAATTGTGTACGAAATCACGTAGTTTATATGTAAATGGTTGTTGCAAAGATCAGATTAGCCACCGTTTACCGAATGCTCAGCAGAATGCTTTTTGTGTCTATATACTTCAAACATTTCGAACAGGTGTTATTGGAATTAAGCGGCCCGGCCGCAGATCAAAAATAAGGCTTGAGTGTGTATTCAAATACCAAAATATTTCTTTGATGCAAATTCGAT
The DNA here is from genome assembly GCA_937620795.1 of Thecophora atra. Taxonomy (NCBI): domain Eukaryota; kingdom Metazoa; phylum Arthropoda; class Insecta; order Diptera; family Conopidae; genus Thecophora; species Thecophora atra. Next base: position 27,706,544 of record OW569398.1, on the reverse strand, counting down.
CCTTCACAAACTATTAACACTGTCAACAGCATATTTACAATATTCTTAGGCAATTGTAAAATCTGAACAGATAACAGATAAGAAAGGGCGCAATGAGTGTGGGTGCACTGAATCTAAGGAGTCTCTGTCTCCGTCGCCTTTCCGTGTCAGGCTCCGTCATCGTTACCTTCTGTGTGTTTTTTGTGCTGAAGAAGCAACTGCTGTGAAACTGAGGCGCTTGTATGGATCGCATTTGAAATTAGAATTAGTATAATTTTCAAAAATAAAAACCGTTTCGGATTCGTTATATGATCTTTTTATGGTTATAATATTAAATGTTGAGAAAAAAAGAAATAAACCAAGTGGAAAGACGATTTCAACTTTAGTTTTCAAACTGACCATATTCGACATTTGGCGACAATTTACAGTCATTACATCGGATTGTTTCGTAGAGTTTCGAGTACTTCGAAGTTCCCCATACATGCTGTAACGATTCTAATGTACATTCATACTACATTCCTCATACGAAATACTTATGTGAGGAAAGCAAGACGCTGTGGCTCGCAGCCCACCGATGAAGTGGATGATGTCGGTGGGATATGGATATGCTTTGTATCTGCAACTTGTAGATGCGATGAAATCTTTGGGATGCGTTTGTAATCGCTCGTGGTCTTAATTTATTTATTGATTTTCTGACTGCAAATTGTGGGAAAGTGGTTATGAAGTTTTCTTATCATTAAAAAAGCAAAGCAGACAGTCTAATAATAAGGCGGAATGAGCATTAATTTACTTTTAGATATATACTCTTCAGTTTCTGCCGATGACTACTCGGGGCGTTTATAAATTTGCAGATTAATGAATAGAAAGATTTTGCACAAAAATATAAATATGTACATACTATATAAACGTGAAATACATTTCCTGTGTTTTACGTTTTTTTTTGATATTTAAAAACTAAATTTTAAAGAACAAAGGCACAATTAAGCTTGTGTCAACACAATTAACACAAGAAAATTTAACGTAAAGTTATTTTGCTGTGGATGACAAACTAAACAAAAGGAGTTTTTTAATGACTCGATGCAATTAATTTCGCAGCTTCGAAATATTATTTATATGTATGGATATTACAACACAAGGTCAAAGGACGAAGTCGGCTTTTCCCGAGTAATTAAAACAATTAACTTTAAAGGGGTTTTTGACATTTTCCACCCTTCGTGACCGTTTTAGGATTGAGTACGATATTTGAGCCATATCACAGATCGCTGCGAAGTTTATAGTTTGAGCCTACTCAATAATTAGCCTGAGATACATTTACATATGTATGTATGCAAGCCGTACGCAGATGCATTTCATATAAACCTAACTCGCACGATTTACACGATAAAATTAGACATATTTAATTACTAGCATAAATTTAAAAATATTATAAAATAAGAATACCGTTAACACTACAAAAAATTATATAGAAAGTTACTTACATTTTTTTTTTTTTTTGGTTAAATAAATTTTATAATTTAAGCTTATATTGCCTTCATCACTATATATTGAAATCTTCATCAAATAATCTGGAATCTAATGAAACATGCGACCGCGACGTTCTTCTTTGCTTTTCAAAGAAATTTGTAATAGCTGGCTGGCTTTTCGAATTCTTAAGCTTACACATTTCCTAAATCGCGGCTATACAGATATGCAGAAATGACGTTGAAATTTTGACGCACGCTTTAGGTGGGGATCACGTGTGACAAATTATACCTTCATACTTGTGTCGAATTTCAAAAGTGCGCGAATTAATTTAGCCATTAAATGCAAATTGTTAATGCTTTCATCGGAATTTCGTTGCGATATCTACTATGGAGTTTTCCGTTTGAACACATTCTGACAAAATTCACCTGTAAGGATTTGTCCAGTATGGAAATCTGCAATATGCATATTTAAGATTTTGAATGTTTAATATGTAATACGTCACAAACATAAATACAGGCGAGCGTCGATGTTGTGTAAAGAGTTTCAATACGAAACATATTACGAAAATCGTGTAGAAAAAATGATAACCTGTATAAAAAGAGATTCGGTTCCGAGTTTTTGATCGTTGTGCTTCAAAATCGTGTTGGGTGTAAAAGGTTATTCTAGCCTGGCTTGTACCATGCCAGCATAATTTTCCAATACAGTTTATACAGGTTCCTGCTCTGAACACCTCCATTCAACTACAGATGTTTTCCCGCCGGCATTAGCGAGCAAACTAAAATTTGTGAACATTGGGATCCGCCTCGCATACATCGTCTTCCATTCAAATAGCTCACGTTTGTAACTGCGCCATGGACTTGCGCGTAACTAGTGTATATATGGCGAGTTTTTATATATATATACATATACGCATGTGCATCCATATGTATATAACACATGCATACCTAAGAACTTAAATATTATTAAAAACTGCATTTTTTCGCTCCGTCTAACCTTGTCATAACTTATGAAGTCGCTTTTGCTAACTTATTCTCTCATTCACTTCTCATTCTATTTCTACCTAGGTCATGTTTTTGAGTAAACAATTGATGCGTGTGTGGGTGCGTGTGTTTGGACTCCTTTATATATCTCATATACCGCAAAAAACCTGATATAGTTGAGTGAGAAATAGTTACTCCGGCTCTCAACTAACTTCTTCAAATACAAACAATCCATTATGTATCTGCCTCTCTTGAATAGAGCGTAACTTTCTAAAATAGTTCTTTAAATATATCGTCCAATAATAATATTCGAGTCAAACGACTTGTCTTTCTGTTCCTTTCTTTGTTTCGCAAATAGACCAAAGAAAACTCTTCGAATGGTGTTAGTTTCTCAAAAGTTTTTCTGCGTTTGGAGAGAGTTCTGTTAAAAACTCACCACTGTTAAAATTTCAATTATTTCGAGGTCAGCTTTCCAGTTTATTTCCATGGTCACCAGATAATGTAAATTAACGAAGTTAACAGTGTTGTGAGAGAGTGAGTGACTGATAATACAGATGGTACCTAGATAGAGAGAGGGGGGGGGGGGGGGGGGGGAGCGGGTTTTGCTCTCGCGGATTTTACTCTGGATATCATACCGTGGAATGCTTACAAATTGTAGGTAGGTATACCGAACGAAAAACGTAGTGAAATCAAAAATATGACACATATATATATACATATGTACAAAAGTATCCTGATTTATACATTATAATTTACATTTCTATTAAAAGCGTATATGTAAATTTAAAATAAGTGCAACTTTTGTAAATATTTATATTATAAAAACATTTTATAGAAATCATTGAAAACAAGTTAATTAAAATAAACTTGTCACCAAAAAAAAAATTCGAGTAATTTGTATAAGTTATTTCAATAATTAAAATCATAGTTAATATTTAGAATAATAAAAAATAGTACTTTTTGATAATTAAATTTGACTAATTCATCATAAGAAATGATTGTTAATTTATTATACCATCATAGTGTCAGTTTATCATAGTAAATATATTTTTGGCGTTGACTTAAATACACAACATTCAAATTTCAATATTGAAAAAAGTAAATAGAAATATGAAAATTTAATTGTCTGGCATCTTTTTTTCTGGATGTACAGACTTTCCAGGATCACGGCAGTACATTACAAAGTTCCAACTTTCGACGTTCCAACTTCGAAATAAAGGAGCGTACATTAGAAGAAATCAATCGATGCAAGAAGCATATGGCTGCAGAACAACCCTCTCTATAGACGTCGCTGTTCATGCAAATGTCCCTCCTCGAAGCGCTCCAATATCTCAGCAGTTAACTGCGTATTTCCATCTGAGTACATCCGTTTTGCGTTCGTTGGACTGTTAGTACTGGTGGTTGTGTTTAAATGGTCTAGTTGGAATCTAGGCGTAAATGGTTGCGGCTGGATTTAATTTTTAGTAGCTTTTTACCACTGGAATAACTATAAAAATCCTCACTTACCGAAGCACCAGTTTATATTGTTCTATTTGGATATGCAAACTATATGCACCGCTAGTGGATTTTATAACGTTTTTCTACACTTAGACAACCTGGACCGCCTACTGATTTCGATAGGGTTTTTAAGCAAAAAAAAACATTTCAAACAAAAAATTAATCATTGAGTGAAGTGAATATGTTTCAAGTGAATAAGAGTAAAGCTTCTCACTAATGTTGTTGTCGCTTGTAAATCGGCTATGGTAATAATTCTATATTTTAGATATCGCCACATGTATAAACTAACTATATTTTGTCATCATCAAAATTTCTTAATCTCACTGAACAAACAGGAATACCAATCGAAAAAAATAAAACAAATCGTGTTATGAAAAACATATGCGGACTTAACCCAAAATATCAAATATGCACTGCCTGAACTTTTGCACGAAACATATCCTTAGATTTTTTTATTTCATTAGTTAGACGAATATTTATATAATAAGTTTTCATCTAATTAAAAACTGTAAGGTTTTTTATGTTCGCAAACTAAGTCGTGTTTGAACATACGTTTGTTGGCCCCGAACTTCTTATTAAGATTATAAAAAACTTTTTATATTTAAATGAACCTCGGCTTTTTACTTAATTCTTCGATCCTATGTATCCTTTTCAACGCTATGGATCGTGTTGCAAGTCGTCAATATAGAAATAAAAATTACTACAAATTTAACAATTTTGTACGTTTAGGAAAAATTTATGTTAATAAACAGGGAACAAATCTCTACCTTTTATGAATATTTTCAAAATCATTTCGCCTTTATACTTTTAAACATTTCAGTTTTTCAACGATTAAAAATCAAATAAGTATGCGTATGAAAAAAATACATAATAATATAAAATGTTTAAAGCTCACATTATGAATAGATTACTTTGTAATTTCTAGTTCGTATTACACTAATCTACGGTTCAATAGTTAATATTATAAATTAACTTTTAATATTTAATTAGTGGCGTAGCTACAAAAGCACTAGGAGGAGCCGTGCCCGATGTCGCTCAACTTAAGGGGCCCTCGTCTCTTATACAACAAAACTCTCAAGCCACAACCAATGTGTTTATTTTCGTTAGAAAACACATTGGTTAAATTAACGTAATATACGGAGATAGTATTAAGCGTTGAGATTTGCTATTAAAATTTACTTGAAACTCGAATACTTGAAAAGCGAAATGCGGCTAGATGCTAGCAGGGTCAGTGTCATATCTGCAATAAAATTTCATTTTTTGAATCAAGCCACTAGCATATATAGTACTAAAGACTCAGAGTAAAGATGAAGGAAGAACATTTAGGTAGTGAAGCATATGCTATTACAAAAAAAGTTCAACAATGAGCAAATATGGATTGCTGGAATTCGACATAAGAGAAGTATTTACAACAATATTATTTAGATACTGTCACTGCTGCAGCTAAAAGATCATTTAGCATGTTAAAAATAATTATTACTTATTTAAGAAATTGTGTGGCAAGCTAAACTCCGGCATTTATCATTTATTACAATCGAAAACAATGTCGCATTAAGCTTGGATTTAACCGAAGTAATTGATACATTTGCGGAAACTAAGATAAGAAGTAATTGTAAACTGAGTTGTTGATTTATTGTCACTAGTTGATCAGGCATTTATATAATAAATTTTTTATTCTTTATCTAGTTCGTTTTCTTTCCGACACCTTGCTTCATAACATTAATCGTTTACTTCATAAAACCTAAGCAGTTCAGAGAAGGCCGCAACTTCTTTCGCCACAGCGCCTTTGGTTACCTAGCTACGCCACTATATATAATAATAAAATATTAAAATTAAAATTAGATATTAGATACTGAAATGTTTGTAGCCATTTTCCAAGAGCAGTTCACTTGGAATCTAATTTTAGCACTATACATACATATACTGTTATAGAAGTACTACCGCACCTATAAAACTGGTTTACTAATTTGAGTTAATATTAAGAACAATGTACAATGACCGCACGTCTAAGGAGACGTCGCTGGCTGCTCTAGCGAATGAATTTAAATGCTTTGCTCCATAGAGAGCGTTGCACTGTAATTTTGACGTACTCGACCGTTAAATGCATGTAGCACCGTTAAATAATATACAGATGTCGAATGCAGAACAAACAATTTGTCGATAAAATTTTACATCGGCAAGCTAACATCAGCCAACGAAAAGCTCTTAGATGAAGTTAAAGCTACATTTAGGTGCGAGTCTTGAATAAAGTTTGCTTATCAAAGCTACCAGAAGAACACTACAAAAAAATGAATTCATTTAGCTGGGCCGTCAAAGTCAGACGTATTTTGAAAAAGAGAAAAAAAAAAAATTATTTATTTATTTATTTATTTATTTTTGAAGCAAATGCACAATAAGAGCAAAGCTCTTTTAACGTACAATAAGTATGCTTATATCAGACTCAACATTACATAATTAAAATAAAAATACAAATAAATTAAGATCAACTATACTATATATTAAATAAAGATATCAGAACAGATAAATCTAATCAAATAAATAATAATTTTACATAGAAAATAACATTTGGCTATTCTTTTTGGCTATAATTCAATACCAGCGCCTGTGAACACAAATCAGTATCCAGTGTCTGTGAACAATCTTTTTCCCGACTTGAAATGTCTGTTATTCAAAAAAAGCTGCCGGATAAGTGTGCAATAAGAGCCTCTTAACTGTCTCTGGTGCACGACTTAATTAATGCTTGTTTTGGTGCTAATGTTAAGAATGTTGTCGATGACTCGCAGATATTTTTTTTTGGTGATAATCCTGCAGTTAACGGTTAACCGGTTTCTGATATTTATTCTGCATTGACGTCCATTCAGCATGAATCAATGGACTGCTCTGTAATCAACAGAGATGTTAATGGCAATGATCAAAATGACTTAAAGCGTCGCAAAACTAACAGCAACTTGGAAATTGACTTAACCGCGTTCGCCTTGAAGACACAGTAGCAGCATACAAGATAAGTACACAAAATCTTATTACTCTGCTGGGTGAATTAGATATTGTGTCGGACGCGATTACCGTTAGCTCTAATCAGCGAGCACAACAGAGGACCAATATTAAAAGTATGGACACTAGTGTCTATATTTATATAGCGTGTAGATATCAAACATTTAGTGAAGCAACTAAATGAGAAGCATGTAATTTTTAAAATTGTAAACACGAATAAAGATCAGAGTAAACTTTATATTAAATTGAATTAAATTTAGTTGGAGTTACTGCAGCTAAGCAAGATCCAATCGTTGTGGCATGTTTTGCAATAATTGAAAACATATACATATTTGTTTTTCTCACGTTCAACGTTCCGATGGGAATTATTAAAAAATGTTTTAACAAAACTTGTCAAACGCGAATCTGAAACACGATGGAGCACCAGAATACAAGCGGTTAAAGTTATCGTATATGTACTAGAGAATATAATCAAATTATTAGAAAAATTAGCAGAGGACACTACCACTACAAGTGACACCAGAAGTGAAGCTACCATTCTATTGCAAAATATACTAAATTTTACTTTCATAACTTTAATTCATTTTTGATATGAACTCTTAAAGAGGATTGATCGAGTGCAGCTAAGATTACAAGTTACGTTGAGAGCAAAAACAAAACTAAAAACGAAAATGTTGAAAGAAAAGTGTTGGCCTGAGCTAATTTTCTGAACGCCGTTACCAATTCAAATTTTATTTCTCCAAACAAATCTTTTGCCAGCCTTTTGATTCGAAATGTGCTACAAAGCCTCCTTTAATCGAGGAATTCTTAAAAATAGCGAAATTAATGTGCCACCCAGAGGAACTCTCTCTTGAGGATAAAATTAAGAAATTTTTAAAAGATTTTAAATCGTTGTTGAAAGCAGATACCAATAAACAATGCATGAGTTTATTGCAGCAAGTTTAGAGTTCTTATACGCCATAGTGTACTCAACCTTCTCTCATTTACATTGCATTTGTTCAGGAAACTCATTTGAGAGCACATAATTAGGTATATTTGGAAGATTACTCACTACTTTTCGCATTCATTAGTCTTTAATGGACTTTCTGTATTATCGAGTTTTTCACAAAATTTTGATGGGTTTTTTGTTGGAGATGAGATGAAAAATTTTTCTTCGGAACTCGACTGTGATAAATGCTCGAACTTTTTTCTTCGAAACGTCACACCAAAGTGAAACCTGTGAGCTTGGGAGCTCGATAAATTTGAGTTGTAGCGGTGAATTTGTCTTCAATTCCTCTAACTCTGGGTCATTGTTTTGGCTTTCTGCAAGTTTTTTGAAATCGGTCTTACATTTAGTTTGCCGGCGACGTGCTGAATAACTATGGTGAACTAACTGATTAAACTATAACGACAACTTTTCCTTCTCAGACGGGATAGCTCAGTCGTTCCAGAGTTAATGATGAGTGGAACTTGGGAAAAACCACTCTCAACGATAAAGGCCCAACCAAGCAATGCAGTGCAAGTTAATTTTCGTGAGAGAACTCAACGATAAGCAACCTCTGCAATATACGTATCCGTACTGCTGAAAACAGCTGTTTTAATTAAACTGAAATGTTCCTTGAGTTAAGAAATAAAATGAACTGAAATGAAATGAAATCAAAAATGTATTTGGAGTATACCAAATCGTTGATGGAATGTCCACAAATATTATTGCAGTTGTTGCAAATAGAAGAAGAAAGGGAAAAAAGAAAAGATCGTGTAATGTTAATATAATTTCATTTTTCTCACTTCTTCTATTAATTTTTCAATGAAAACGTTGTCATTCATCTTCCAAGCAGTATCAAAAACTAGTAAAGGTGTTGTCTACAGCCGGGCTGTAGCCGAAATATCCTACATCTTAAAGCTGCATATATACTCGTATATATAAGATAAACTATAATTATAACTGCTGAACTATTTCTGTGCGTTACCAACACCGGTACTAAGTGCGTTTGCTCGCAAAATTTAGGTGTGGTGTATAAAAATATATTGCAATACTGAGTGGATGGGTAAAAAGGAGGCGTGGCCCGCCCATTTTTTTCCCAACAGAAAAAATGAATTGGTTCACAAACCACAATATTATGTACACCATTATTCAGGAAACTTATATACTTTTCAATACAATCCATGTAAAACCCTCCATGGTCTATGTAAACTAAAAGTGGGCGGATCACGCCCATATTTGGCATATTAACTGGAACCATTAGTCTAAACCTACATATAAAATTTTCTTGTCTTCTCTCAAAAAGTGATGGCCTTTTTTAATAGGCAAAACAGAGGTACCTGCACTCTCGATATAAAAAGTAGGCGTGGTCCTTGGGCGAATTTGCCCATTTTCAATACGAAACACCCCAACATAGCAACGAATATTTTTGCCAAATTTCATTTTGAAATCTTAATCCGTTCTCCTGTGATCGTGATTTCAACGGACAGACAGACAGACAGACAGACGGACAGACATCGTTATTTCAATTTTGGTGGTGATGCTGATCAAGAATATATATACTTTTCCATACCTATCTTGTTTAGTTCTATGCGTTACACACTCCGGTAGAAAGTGAATATACCCTCAACCTTAAGGTGTAGGGTATAATTAAATAAAGACCACAGCAGTAGTTATGTTCTTACAAGGGTTGCCTATGAAAAGAAATGAAAAGAAATGAAATTACGAAGCGCCGAGCACGTTTGGTGGAAACCAAAGATTATAGAATACTATTCTGTATTCTATAATCTTTGCTGGAGACTGAGCATTCACTTAGCCGTACACAAAATATATTAAAAACCTAAAAGGCTGTAATATAGTATATTGTTTATGAAATATGATTATGATTAATCAGATTATGAAAATCAAATTGCAAATAATCGATGAGGATGTGACTCTGTCGTTACGGAAAATGCGGTCCAGACCGCATATTTTTATGCAAGCCATGCACTTGACGAACTATGCGAATTTGACGAAACATTGCATTGCATTGCTTGGGTGCACGTATTAAAACCTATGTATTCGTAGTTTGCTCTCACGAAACTTAACATGCATATGCTTTGCTTGTTTGGCCCTAACGTTTCCGAATTTCGTTCGATTGGATGCTAGAACCCAATCTAGTACTGACTCAGGGAGTTCACCTCGTTGATATCAAATTTATTTATTATTATTATTACACTTATTCTAAGTGTACTGCTTAAACTAGAAGAGTCGAAGTGATAATCAGGGGGGAGTAAAATGAAGAGCTGAACACAAGAATGAATCCGAGAGCCATAAAAGACTCGCCAACTAATGAGGAGTCGTCGCAGGATAGAATATGCAGAACCAGTGGCTCGCCAACTACGGAAGAGAAAAGAGAGCCACAAGCGGTCAGTGAGTAATCGCTGAGCGATCAAGAAGAGCCGCATGCGGTCAGTGAAGAGTCGCTGAGCGATCAAGAAGAGCCGCAAGCGGTCAATGAAGAGTCGCTGAGCGTTAATGAAGAGCTGCAAGCGGTCATTGAAGAACCGCCGAGGCGATCAAGAAGAGTCGCCGAGGCGATCAAGAAGAGCCGTGAATCCGTCGTTGAAGAGCCGTGGTCGGTCGTAGAAGAGTCGCTGAGCGATCAAGAAGAGCCGCAAGCGGTCAGTGAAGAGTCGCTGAGCGTTAATGAAGAGCTGCAAGTAGTGAAGAGTCGTAGAGCGATCAAGTAGAGCCGCAAGCGCTCATTGAAGAACCGCCGAGGCGATCAAGAAGAGTAGCCGAGGCGATCAAGAAGAGCCGTGAATCCGTCGTTGAAGAGCCGTGGTCGGTCGTAGAAGAGTCGCTTGGCGATCAAGAAGAGCCGCACGCAGTCAGTGAAGAGTCGCTGGGCGATCAAGAAGAGCTGCAAGCAGTCAGTGAAGAGTTGCAGAGCGAACAAGAAGAGCCGCAAGCGGTCATTGAAGAATCGCCGAGGCGATCAAGAAAAGCTGTACATCGGTCGTGAAGAGTCGCTGGGCGATTAAGATGAGTCGCTGAGCGATCAATAGCCTAAAATATAACTTCGAAATAAGAAGAGCCACAAGTGGTCGGATTATTTAACGGCGAATCCGAGGATTCATAAAGAGATGAGCTACCCTGCAAGACCGCTACCCAGAGTTTCGGGAAAAAACTACCAGAAACTCTTGTGTACATGTGAGCACAAATAACATATATATGCTGCATGTATCCCTTTCTCTCATGCATCTAACTCCGTAAGCGAAAATATATGGTCCTCTCTTTCGCACTTAGTAGCTTTCTGTCAAACCATTTGGGTAAAGCTACCAGGTAATTACCCAATAAATTACCCGGTCGCGTTACCTTATGACTCTGGTAAAGCTACCTGGTAATTAACCATTGAGTTACCCTGTAAATTTATTATTTTTTCCTCTATTGGAAAATAATTTTTCAAAATAGATTTAATTATTTTTGTTTAATTTATTTAATAAATATAAAAAAAATTTTTGGTGTTTAAAATAGTAAGTTGACTTCCTTCAGTCGAATGCTGCTTGAAGTGTGGCCAGAGATCGGTCGGCGCTAGCACAGGTATGGCAAAGTTCTTCAATTCGGGTGATTTCAATTCCAAAGCACTGAGTTGTTGGGTGATTTTGCGATATGGTGGCACGAGCTGGCAAAGGAAAGGCGTTAAACGAAGGAGCTGTACAAAGACGAGAAGTTTCCATCTTACCATGATAACATTATCGGCTTCCTCGATGATTTGGTGCTTTAGCCAAGTATAGACTAGAAGTACTTTGGGAAATAAATCCTGCTATTAATCGCGTGACCCAGTTCTGAACAAATACCTCAGCTACAGTTTTAGCCTCCTGATTTGGTATAGGGTAGACCTCTGGCCATTTGCTGAAATAGTCCATAATGACCAACATGTACTTATTTCCAGAGTCACTAGTCGGAAATGGGCCAGCTACATCCATTGCAACTCGCTCAAAAGGCGCTCCAGCCTTGTACTGCTGCAACTTCCCTCTGCTTCAAAATTTAGGTCCCTTAGCAGCCATGCACTGCGTGCAGTTTTTGATCCATTCCGCTACCGCTTTTTGACAGTTCACCCAATAAAATCGTTGTTTAATCTTCTCCACAGTTTTTGTAACACCGAGATGGCCGCCACTTGGTCCATTGTGAAATTCTTTTAATACAGCATCTATTCGCGACTTTGGTAGAACAATCAAATCTCGAGTTTGCTTACCGTCATTACTTTTCCAGGAACGATGCAGCACTCCGTTTTTCAGCTTTAAACTGCTCCATTTTGCCCAGTACGCCTTAGCCACCGGACTTTCTGATGCCATTTCTTCTTTGCTTGGTCTTCGGTCCATTTCCTTCGCTTTTACTAACTTCGCCAAGTCTGCATCATTAAGCTGGCTGTGTTTTAGCGCACTAGGTGTCCAGTCATCGTCAGGTTGCAGACTCGTTAATCGGACGTCGACTATCCTACGCATCTTTCAACATTGGAGCGATGCTTACATTCGAGTGCACACGGTCGTCGAGATAAAGCATCTGCGTTTCCATGTTGTCCACCTTTTCGATGCTGTATTTCACAATCGTAACTCTGCAGCCTTTCTATCCAGCGCGCAATTTGACCTTCTGGGTTTTTGAACTGAAGTAGCCATCTTAAAGCCGCGTGATCTCTCCTTAATAAGAAATACTGCCCATACAAATATTTATGGAAGTGTATCATTTGTTTTTTTGTTTTTCATCATTGTTGATTTGTTTTTTCGCACAAATCTACAATTCTTCTTTGTAAATTATGTAGACTTAGTGCAACATTGGCAAATCCGTGTACAAAGCGTCGATAATAAGTACAAAGCCCAAGGAAACTTCGCACTTCATGAACATTAGTTGGACGAGGCCAATCTCTTGCCGCTTTTATTTTGCTTTCATCAGTGTGAATTCCTTTAGTAGTGATTTTGTGGCCCAAATTAGTCACTTCGGTTTTGAACAGGTTGCATTTCTTCGGATTTAATCGCAATCCAGCGGAATTAATGCGTTGAAACACTTCCTCCAAATTTTTCAGGTGGTCATCAAAATTCTTGCCCATGAAAATGATGTCATCAAGATACACTAAACATGTTTTCCAGTGTAGCCCTTTCAACACGTGTTCCATCAAGCGCTTAAAAGATGCTGGAGCATTGCATAATCCGAACGGCATCATAGAGAATTGCCACAATCCGTCGCCGATGCTGAAAGCCGTTTTCTCACGATCAGATTTTTCGATATCTACTTGCCAATAACCGCTTTGCAAATCCAACGTTGAGAACCATTGTGCACTAGTTAACGTGTCCAAAGTGTCATCTATTCGCGGTAGTGGGTAGCTGTCCTTTTTCGTGACATCGTTCAGCTTTCGGTAGTCAACGCAAAATGGAGTGCTTCCATCTTGCTTTTTAACTAGGACGACCGGTGAGCTCCATGGGCTTGTTGATGGTTCAATAACTCTGTCTCTCCGCATTTCATCTATCAAATGCTCCGCTTCTTCCCGTTTCGCTAGTGGGACTCTGCGTGGGGCTTGCCAAATCGGTCGTGCATCGCTGGTGTCTATTCGATGTTGGACGATAGCAGTTCTTCCAAATTTATTTTCATCGCTCATTCAACCACTGGCCCATAATAGCACAAATCTAGAATCCATTTACATACATACAGACAAACATGTATGCATATGTATTTGCTTTAACTATTGTCTTCTTCCTTGTCTTTCCAGTAGTGGTAATTGGGGGGTTCTGGGACAAAGGAAATCGAGGGATTCGAGGGATTCGTTTTTATGGTTTGTGCCTTAGCTATAAAAAATGGGTGAGTATTGTTATACTTGGTTTATGTCTGTGCTATATTTGCTTTTTTGTTATCGATAAAATTATCGATTTCGCATTATAGGTTTGTGGCTTTACTACAAAAAAATTATTTTCTTGTTATAGGTTGGTATAATTGCTAATGTTGTTCTGATTTAGTGAATTTAATTTTTTTGTAGCATTCTTTTGAGGGTATTACTTTTAAACAGTGGTTGGTATATTTAGTTTTAGTTTAGTTTTCCTTTTTGAATGAGTACAGTATTTTCCAATTGGGGTGTAGTTCATGCAGTTTTTGTGTGTGTATTTTATATGTTGACGAATTCCTATGGTGCGATCATGGATGTTTTTCTTGTTGGCCTGAGTTCAGGTTATTTTGCTTATTTTCTTGTAGTTGTTGTTGTTTTTTGTTTTTTTTAACTGCGATCATCCCTTAAAATTAAGGCGGACTAAGGTGGGGCAGCAAACACAATTCACATGATCGCCGTACTAAAATTATCGCTTATCAAACCGTAAATTACAAAAGGAAAAATTTCATTGACATTTTATGGGTTTTTTCAAGAATTTTCCATTTTAAGAGAAAAAATATTTATATCGAAAGGCAATAAATTAGGAAGGATTCCTTGTGCAGGTGTACAAATAAACGTGATTCGTAATGGAATCATCCCATAAAATAATTATCCCTTATCTAACGAAGCTAATTAGAGGAATTTGATTTACGTAAAGGAGAGAAGAAGAAGAAGAAGAAGAAGAAAACGAAGAAGAACAAGATAATTTTATATAAAAAGTAACAAAATTTCGGACAAGAGTTCAGTTTCTGATATCACTCAGTCATCACATGACCAGCGAAAATTAAAACAGCAAAAATAATCAATATAAAGTAAATTAGTAAAAGTGAAGCAAATTAAAATTGTGAAAGAAGACCATACTTAAATAGTGAAAGAATATAGAAGCAGACAATTTCAATCGGTGAGTATAATAACATCTAAGTTCTTCTTTTTTTTTCATAGTTTGCATAGTTTCAAATTCCTTTGTTTTGTGTTTCGTTTTTATACCCTACACCTTAAGGTTGAGGGTATATTCACTTTCTACCGGAGTGTGTAACGCATAGAACTAGACCAGATAGGTATGGAAAAGTATATATATTCTTGATCAGCATCATCACCAAAATTGAAATAACGATGTCTGTCCGTCTGTCTGTCTGTCTGTCTGTCCGTTGAAATCACGATCACAGGAGAACGGGTTAAGATTTCAAAATGAAATTTGGCAAAAATATTCGTTGCTATGTTGGGGTGTTTCGTATTGAAAATGGGCAAAATCACCCAAGGACCACGCCTACTTTTTATATCGAGAGTTCAAGTACCTCTGTTTTGCCTATTAAAAAAGGCCATATCAGCATCACATTTTGAGAGAAGACAAGAAAATTTTATATGTAGGTTTAGACTAATGCTTCCAGTTAATATGCCAAAT
The DNA here is from genome assembly GCA_937620795.1 of Thecophora atra. Lineage (NCBI taxonomy): Eukaryota > Metazoa > Arthropoda > Insecta > Diptera > Conopidae > Thecophora > Thecophora atra. Next base: position 27,691,374 of record OW569398.1, on the reverse strand, counting down.
ATGGGCGTGATCCGCCCACTTTAAAAAAAAAAATTTTTTTATTATTATTATTATATACATATAGTATGTATTGTATTTATTATTAGATATATAATATATATATTGTATATTGTATATACGAGTATATTATATCGCACCACTTCTAAATATATATGCTAGTATATATGCAGCTTTAAGGTGTAGGGTATTTCGGCTACAGCCCGGCTGTAGACAACAACTTTACTAGTTTTAATTTAGTTTCTACATACATTTAAACAACATTTGCTTTGCTCATTTTAACCACCAAATAAAAGTTTCTAAATGAATTTCATCTGTGAAAAGTGTTCGACAACCTTCACTTTCAAACACAATTTATTGAGGCATATTAAAACAAAGAACATGAACAAATTGTTCAAATGTGACGAGTGCCGACAAGAATTCGGCAGAAATTATAAATTGGTGGAACACAAAAAGGCAGTGCATGCAAAAGTAGAAGGTGGGCCTTTAGTTGCGCTGAAAAATATACAAAGCAGTACTTCTTATTGCAAAGAATGCAAAACCAACGTTGAAATAAAAGCTTGGGCATTTTATATAAGAACCAATAAACACAAAAAGAATTGCTACGTACCTATTGCTAACAGCAACATAAAATATATAAGGTCCGCCTTCAAGAAAAGGATTGAATCTTTTCTTTATGAAAACAAAGATGAAGGTTTACTAATACCCGAAGAACTCTTTCTGCGAAGTGAAATTGACATTGTGCAGGAACTAAACAGTAACTTAGCTAAACACATGTCTTTGAAATTTAATATTGAGCTCTTCTGCGAATATGTTAAAATTACCTTTAGATGATAATATGATCGTGGAATTAAAAGCATTCCAAACGAGAATGCAAATTCTTCAGCTGGAGCAACAAATAGTGCCACTTCTCTGAGAAAATTTCGAGGTTATTAGTAAAAAAATGAGCGAATTTCAGGAGAGAGATAGTGGGTGGAGCTTGGCGAAAATCTGCCATCTTGAAATAAACATAAATCAGTACCGGCCAATAAGAGGTTCGTCATACTTGCCTCTACTAAATGTCCTGGATAAGAAGAAAGCCTGCATTAATGTCCAAAACAACGACGAATATTGATTTAAATGGACTCTCATCGCTGCTCTGTGTCCGAAAGGAGTTCATTCTGAAAGACCGCAAATATACAACATTCCCAATATTGAGGATAGCATCATCAGTCTATCGAATGGAATCGTTTTAAATTTTGAGCATTTAACATTCCCCCTAACTTTGAAAGATATTGAGCAGTTTGAAAAAAACAACAGAGACATAAGCGTCAATGTATTTGGATTTGATGAAGAAGTTAATGCTATAATTGGGCCATACTACAGCACAAAAATGGAAAAAAGACATCATGTCAACATGCTTCTTATCCAGGACTTGGAACTTTCGCATTATGTATAATATATTATATAATATATATTTTACAATACTATTTCCCAATTTATATTTTATATTTTTCAACATTTTATTATGAAATTTATTTAATTGATTAGAATGTATTATTTTACCAAATTTTATAATTGATGTGTTTTAATTGTTTCTTTTTAACAGACTTGTACGGTCGCAAGTTACACATAACAAATGCTCAGCGTATTTCTGCAGTGGTTGCTTGCAGTACTCCAGAAATGATGATATCATGCAGCATCGCCACATATGTACAAAGACTGTGACGGTGATGCCGGACGAGGAGCACAGTAGGATAGTTTTTAAAAATTATGAGCGAATTTTAGACGTTCCATTCGTTGTCTACGCTGATTTCGAGTGTATACTCAGTAGTGTAGATGAAAGTGGCAACAATAAGTTAGTCAATAAGCACATACCGGTAGCGTTTAGTTATAATATACATTGTAGCTTTAATGATAGGTTTAGCAAATTCGAAATATATTCGGGGGAGGATGCCCCTAAAAAATTTGTAGAATACATAGTTAGGGATATTTTAAATATTTACAATAATCATTTAAGTGTAAATATACCTATGTCCCCCTTAACAACCGAGCAGTCAAGACATCAATTCGAAAGCAAAACTTGTCACATTTGTAGAAAAGAACTAGGTGCAGATAGAGTAGCAGACCATTGTCACCTTACTGGCAAATACAGAGGTCCAGCACACAATAGCTGCAATCTACAACACCAAATTGCCAATTTCATCACAATATTCTTTCATAATTTTTCCGGGTACGACGCTCACTTGTTCATGAAAGAACTTAACCTCATTGAAGGTAAAATAAATGTTATACCTCTGAATAAGGAGTTGTACGTATCCCTTTCAAAACATATCCAAGTAAGCGAAAAGAAAACAATAGAATTACGGTTTTTAGATTCATTTCGATTTATGGCCGCAAGTTTAGATGATCTAGCTCAAAACTTATCAACATCCAACTTTGAAACAGTTCGCAAAAAGTATCCAGTGGAAGATGAGTTTACCCTTCCAACCCGAAAAGGTGTATTTCCCTACGAATACGTAAACTCGACTGAACGCCTTAAGGAAATCTGCCTTTCTTCTCTGGATAAATTTTACAGTCGTTTGACAGACAAGACATGTTCACATGAGGATTATGAGCATGCAGTTAAAATTTGGCAAACATTCCAATGTAAAAACCTCAAAGACTACATGCTTCTGTATCTCAAAACAGATGTTCTTATTTTAACAGATATATTTGAAAATTTCAGAAAAGTATGTAAAAATATTTATGAGTTGGATCTTTGCCAATACTACACCGCACCAGGCCTATCCTGGGATGCAATGCTCAAGACTACTCAAGTAGAACTGGAACTGTTTACAGATGTAGACATGTATCTTTTTATTCAGAGGACTATAAGGGGAGGCATTGTCCAATGCTCTAAGAGACATGCAAGGGCGAACAATAAATATATGGTGGATTATGATTGTAATAAGCCATCAGAATATTTAATGTATCTGGATGCTAATAATTTGTATGGTTGAACAATGTCTCAATATCTTCCTTACGGAGGTTTCGAATGGGTCAAAGATGTTGATAACTTTGATGTCTGGGAAATTGATGAAAACTCATCCTTCGGCTATATATTTGAAGTAGATCTAGAATATCCAACTTATCTTCATGAAATCCATAACGGTTTACCGTTCTGTGCAGAAAATAAATCACCTCCCAATTCTAAGTATGTAAAACTTATTACTGATTTGACTAACAAGACTTCTTATACAATACATTATAAGAAGCTACAACAATGCCTGAAGAACGGCTTACATCTAAGTAAAATACATAGAATCTTAAGGTATAAGCAGTATTGTTGGTTAAAGCAGTATATTGATTTAAATACGCATGATAGAACATTGGCTAAAACCACTTTTGAGAAGAACTTTTTAAATTACTTAATAATGCGGTGTATATTGAAATTTCCTGCTTGTATATTCTTTCACTTTTTAAGTATTGTCTTCTTTCACAATTTTAATTTGCTTCACTTTTACTATTTCACTTTATATTTATTAATTTGGTGTTTTAATGTTCGGTGGTCGTGTGATGACTGAGTGATATCAGAAACTGAACTCTTGTCCGAAATTTAGTTACTTTTTATATAAAATTGCCTCCTTCTTCTTCTTCTTCGTTTTCTTCTTCTTCTTCTTCTTCTTCTTCTTCTTCTTCTCTCCTTTCGAAAAAATTCCTACAAAACGTCATTAAATTGAAACAAACGAATTTCCTTTAATTGGCTTTGTTAGATAAGGGATAATTGGTTTATGGGATGATTCCATTACGCATCACGTTTATTTACACCTGCACAAGGAATCCTGTGAATTCAGAGTTTCATCACTTCTTCCTAATTTATTGCCTTTCGATATAAATATTTTTTCTCTTAAAATGGAAAATTCTTGAAAAAACCCATAAAATGTCAATAAAATTTTTCCTTTTGTAATTTACGGCTTGATCAGCGATAATTTTACGACGGGGATCATGTGAACTGCGTTCGCTGCCACACCTAGTGCACCTTAATTTTAAGGGATGATTGCAGTTAAAATACACACAAACAACAACAACAACAACTACAAGACAGTCAGCAATACGCTGAGCTAAACCAAGACAAAAATTCATGATTGCGCCGTAGGAATTCGTTAGCAGATAAAATACGCACAAACATCTACAACTACAACACAATTGGATAATACTGTACTCATTCAAAAAGGAAAACGCCCACGATCGTACCAAAGCAATTCGTTAGCAGTTAAAATACACACAAACAAAAGTACAAGACAATAAGCAAAAACTTGAACTCAGGCCAACAAGAAAAACATCGACTATAAGAATTCTTTAACAGTTTAAATACATACAAGCAACTGCAACACAATTGGAAAATGCTGTACTCAGTCAAAAAGGAAAACACCCACCATTACGCCATCTACAACAAACTCATAGCTTAGCTCTCTACCTAGTGCTTGCTACCCTAAATAAAAGACAATTATATAAATTGGTAACATTAGTCAAAAAGAAAACCAAACACACGCGGTTTAAATTTTATTTTATCTTGAACAACTAGAACCAGCAAAAAGAGTCCTGCCAATCGAAATACTTAACGTGCATTGATATTCTAGCTACGAAATACACCTAAATGATATTATTGCACAAAAGAAATAGAAATCTACGTGTATAAAAATCTACAAAATAACCTGGACAATAACCAAACTAAATATATCAACCACTATTTAAAAGTAATTCCCTCAAAAGAATGCTACAAAAAATTAAATTCACTAAAACAAAATATAATTAGCAATTATACCAACCTATAACAAGAAAATATAATTTTTGTAGTAAAGTCACAAACCAATAATGCGAAAAAATAGTTTTATCGATAACAAAAAAGCAAATTTCAAAAAACAAACCAAGCATAACGATACTTACACAATTTTTTAGCGAAGACACAAAGCAAAACACGGCTCCCTTGGCTCCCTCGATTTCCTTTGTGCAGAACCCCTCAATTATCACTACTAATATAATATGTATATGGCAATTGTAATTACGCATTAAATGGGTCTGAAATTCGTTTCAAGGATAACATAAAATATCTCGGGTTTAATTTTTATACTCTTCTAAAATTTAATAAAATGCGATAATCGTATTAAAACTAGTAAAGGTGTTGTCTGTGTTGGCTGTATGCAGTTTCATAAGTGAAAGCATAAGGAGGCGTGGCACGCCCATTTTTTTCAACAGAATATTATTGGTTCACAAACTACAATATTATGTACACCATTATTCAGGAAACTTATATACTTTTCAATACAATCCATGTAAAACCCTCCATGACCTATTTAAACTAAAAGTGGGCGGATCACGCCCATATTTGGCATATTAACTGGAAGCATACATATAAAATTTTCTTGTCTTCTCTCAAAAAGTGATGCTGATATGGCCTTTTTTAATAAGCAAAACAGAGGTACCTGCACTCTCGATATAAAAAGTAGGCGTGGTCCTTGGGCGATTATGTCCATTTTCAATACGAAACACCCCAACATAGCAACGAATATTTTTGCCAAATTTCATTTTGAAATCTTAATCCGTTCTCCTGTGATCGTGATTTCAGCGGACAGACTGACGGACAGACATCGATATTTCAATTTTGGTGGTGATGCTGATCAAGAATATATATACTTTTCCATACCTATCTTGTCTAGTTCTATGCGTTACACACTCCGGTAGAAAGTGAATATACACTCAACCTTAAGGTGTAGGGTATAAAAAGCTTACCGAATTTATTTGATTTTTGTATGGCTTTCCTATTTTCTTTCATGTTTCACCGACGACCATTAAATAATTTGAAATTTTAGAAAGAAAGACATTCCATTGGAAAATATTTTGAATCACCTACAAAGCGTTATTCAAACAGTTTTGTCTATAAGGAGACTAAAGTATTTTCGATCAGACTTTACGTTTCCTACAGATTTGAAAAGAAATATAATTGCATTCGTGAACAGAGGTTAGCGTATAGCATCTTAAAGATTTGTTTGCTCTTTTCATGTTTTTGTTATCTTTCGATTTTAGTTAGTTAGTTAGTTTTAAGTGTAGTATTGTACATAATTAATTTTAAGTATATTATTTTTTAGGAGTTACACCTCCAATTCATGCCAGCTTCGCGACCAAAAGCTATTTATTTTCATGTTGTTATAAATTTTAATGTTATCTTGGTATCCAAAAGTTTGTTACTGTTTAACACGTTACAGTCTTTAATTCTGCAAGTTTGGTAATTGTATGATAATGTTATTTGAAATGGATCAATAAAATTGCAATTTCAATTTTCAATTAGCTGGAAGGGGCACAAACAAGCAGATCTCGTTAAATGCGTAAGTGAATAAGATTACGAAAAAGACAATTAAAGGGAATACAAGACAATATTATTTGCTATTGTGTTTTTGACCAAAACTAGTTTTTAGACAACTTTTTCTTTCGATTAGGCTTATAGTCGAAATTTATTTACGTGCAATTTAAGAAAAATAAATAAATTAAACCATTATTTTACTCAACGTTTCCTCAATCTTTTCCGACTTCTTCAGGAGTAGCAGTTTTATTTTATTTTCGATTTATTTACATTTGCAGGTTTTTCATTTTATGTGACACTGCCAAGTGCTAAGCTGAGTGCATACTATCTTTCTCCTCTTTTGTGTTCATTGTATTATATAACTTTTCTTGGATTCGCAAGCTTTCCAGTGTGAATCGTCTGTTGTGTTTTCTTTATATGTCTACTATTTTTGTGTCCCATTGTTAAAATGTGTTGCGCCAAGGCTGTTGATGCTTTTTGTTTCGTTATGTTTGCATCGTGCTCCGAGATTCTTGTCGCTAAATGTCGTTTTGTTATGCCGATGTATACCATTTCGCATCTTTCTCCGTGTTTTCCTTCGCAGCCGATCTTAAATTCCACATCATATTTACCGTGGGCCTCACTGCGATCTTTATTTTTAGTGTTTTATTGATTCTGTATGCAAAGCAGACCTGTTCTTTACGTGGTATTGACTCTTTTAGACCATTTCTATCTGTAAGTCCATGTATGTACGTAATCTGATTAAATTTCTAATGTTGCACTCCTTCGAAATTATATTGCGGTATTCTCCCCCGATGTGCTTGGAGAGTTCATAACACAGGGCTACCATCAATGCTGAGATAGGCCGTAAGGGTTCTTTTGAAAAGATGTGATTTTGTTTGTACATTTCGTTAACCAATTTATTGTTTAGTTTTCGTAGCTTCTCCGTTGGATCATACCGTGCTGATATGTAAGTATTCTAGCAGGTTTTCCATTCTTTCTTTGTATTCCTGGATATACATTATTGCCGTCTTATTACCTTTGTCAGGTTCCGTAATGAAAAAGTTGTCCTTGTGTTTTTGACAGAAATTTCCGTGTGTTTTTGTATATTGCGTATATGAATTCATGTTTTTGGTTATTATTTTTGATTCCATTCTGTTTGCTATTTTTGTTCTCGTTGTTTCTTTATTGTCCCTTGTGGTAGGCAGGGTGAATTTTCTTCCTAGTAACAGCAACCATTCACTCTCCTTTGGGAAATCCACACTGGTGTTGTTAACAAACCAACTAGGAATGTGTTTTCAGCCTTTCCAATTTTTATGTGTATCCTTGTCTGATTTTTGGTCTTACATGGTTCTGTGAATTGCGCTGATTTCTGGACATAATACAAGCCAGTGTGGAAGATATATATTTAAGATTTAAGCCAGTGTTGGAGGTATCTTTCTTAAGTGGAAGGTATCTTCTAATGTCTAAGTTTCGTTTAAAATTTGTTACAAAAATTTGGATCTAGTATTTTCAATTTTACCTTTGATGTCCACCGATGTAGTATCAAAGTGAAAGTTTCCTATTTAGTTCCTTAAGTTAAGTTAAGTTAAGATTTTCACACGATTCGACAAATCAAATTGAATGCATTTTGAGGAAATGCGAACAAAATATGAGGAAGAATAAGATTTTGAAAGAAATTCCCAAAACAAAACACTGGATATGTAATGAAAATATTTGGAAGCTGTAAAAATAATTGATAAACAGAATTTTGCCAAACGTTGCAACAGAACCAAAAGTGAATTGGAAATTAGGAGCCACAGCACAAACATTTTAAAAAGCTAAATACTATTACTATGCTTTCACAAATAAAATTAATGGGTATGCGATAATTTCTATATATCTTACAATTAGTTAATTTTTTCACAAGTTCAATCTTATTTTAAATTTTTCAAATCAGCTGATTTGGCTGATGGTTCTGTCAAACCAAATGCAAAAGGCGGTGTAAATGGCTTCAAATGCGCGATTTGCGTTGGGTGTAAACAAAGAGTATATATTCATAAAGAGATTTCACGTGAACGGGATGTTTTTTTAGTACAAAATTAGATGTATAGCTATCAAGACGCAACACATACAAGTTCGAAATATGCTTCGCGACCGAAAACATACAAGTTTAAAAAATATGTTTGAAGTTGTTTCTTCTGGTGAGTAATATGAAAAATGGAGTCTGTACGACGAGAAACGAAGTACGTGAGGATGTTGAAACTGTGTGGTCTTATGATTATTAGAGTGTTGTTGTTGTCTCGTACAACTGACGAAATCGTCGACACCATGATCGATTTGTGTTTTTTAGCGGGTGTTGAGAGGCAATGAAACAATTTCTCTTCTTCTTTTCCTTTAATAATAACAATTCATGAATAATCGTCTGCTTAGCTTTGTTTCAAAGTTATATTTATGGAAGAACTTTTAGTTTTAAATTTTTGTGATCATTTCTTTTAGCAAGTTGAGAATTTGTTGTACACTAAAGCACTTGTTCTTAACTCTTGTTTTTGTTCCTATTAATTGTAACTATTCAAATAATGCGAATAGATCAAATAATTTAAATAAGTTTAAAGAACTGTTTGGATGTTTTTTTAGTACAAAATTAGATGTATAGCTATCAAGACGCAACACATACAAGTTCGAAATATGCTTCGCGACCGAAAACATACAAGTTTAAAAAATATGTTTGAAGTTGTTTCTTCTGGTGAGTAATATGAAAAATGGAGTCTGTACGACGAGAAACGAAGTACGTGAGGATGTTGAAACTGTGTGGTCTTATGATTATTAGAGTGTTGTTGTTGTCTCGTACAACTGACGAAATCGTCGACACCATGATCGATTTGTGTTTTTTAGCGGGTGTTGAGAGGCAATGAAACAATTTCTCTTCTTCTTTTCCTTTAATAATAACAATTCATGAATAATCGTCTGCTTAGCTTTGTTTCAAAGTTATATTTATGGAAGAACTTTTAGTTTTAAATTTTTGTGATCATTTCTTTTAGCAAGTTGAGAATTTGTTGTACACTAAAGCACTTGTTCTTAACTCTTGTTTTTGTTCCTATTAATTGTAACTATTCAAATAATGCGAATAGATCAAATAATTTAAATAAGTTTAAAGAACAAATGAAAACTTTTATGTAACCTTCAATCAGAGCTGTAATGTATTCAGTACTTTTGGTACTTCAGTACATTCTTTCAAGTACTTTTCAAGTCCTTTGTACGTGAAAAAGGACGCACTTGAGTACTGAAAGGACTGGTACTGGTACTGAGTACGAAAATTAACAGCTCTGCCTTCAATATTATGAAGATTCTGGTTATTACATTTAATTAATAAAGTACCATTATATATTATATATGTATACAATAAAATATACACAGTCGAAAACGAACTTATGGCAGAAATTATGTGTTCATGTGTAGGTACAAATTCGCTGTGTAGTAATTCAAAAATAATATCAGTCTTCACATGTTTCCCGCTAATAACGAAACCTTGCTGAAGGAAATGATTCGTATGGAGCTTTATCAAATGAATGACATCGGCAAAAACAAAAATTTTTTCGTTGTTGAATAGGAACCTAAAGAAGGTTAGTTTGCAAATAGTGTTATAAAATAGAATAATATACAAAATCATACCATGGTTTGTCTTCGTTTACTTCGTGCTTGTTATAAAGCCTTCTGGTACTACCTTAAATCTCATACTATACGTTCTGAAGAATAGATTTTAAAACATCACCGGTCATTTTGCAGTTGAAGTCATAAAAAAGAGGTGGCTTCCAATTCGATATCAGTCTTAACGGTTTAAAGTAAGTTATTTCGTCTACTATTGTTTAAACGATTTAAAGCACTTCTCACCATAAAAGTAAAGCACTTCTCTACTTTTACGTAATTTTCTGGCGCCAAAGTTCATTCCGACGACTAGCAGTATTTAAATTTCATCTCATCAAAGTTCAATACACACAACTTCACAACATTAATAAAAATGGATGTTAAAAACTGTATTATGTTTTCTTACCCACTTTCAACTGTTGCTCTGATGATTCGATAAGCGAACATCTGACGGAAAATGAAAAAACTCAAACCACAAAATTTGTTATTAATATTTTTACAATTTTTCACTGCGTAAAAAATACATCAAGGAAAGTAATCTTTCTTGAGCGATATGTATGCACCTCTGCACACAGCTATCAACGAGGTAATTGTGAAGTCACCAAAAACTTCAAAATTATAACGGACCTGGGCAATGCGCAATCTTGTTATACCCTACACCTTAAGGTTGAGTGTATATTCACTTTCTACCGGAGTGTGTAAAGCATAGAACTAGACAAGATAGGTATGGAAAAGTTCATATATGTATTCTTGATCAGCATCACCACCAAAATTGAAATAACGATGTCTGTCCGTCAGTCTGTCCGCTGAAATCACGATCACAGGAGAACGGATTAAGATTTCAAAATGAAATTTGGCAAAAATATTCGTTGCTATGTTGGGGTGTTTCGTATTGAAAATGGACATAATCGCCCAAGGACCACGCCTACTTTTTATATCGAGAGTGCAGGTACCTCTGTTTTGCTTATTAAAAAAGGCCATATCAGCATCACTTTTTGAAAGAAGACAAGAAAATTTTATATGTATGCTTCCAGTTAATATGCCAAATATGGGCGTGATCCGCCCACTTTTAGTTTACATAGGTCATGGAGGGTTTTACATGGATTGTATTGAAAAGTATATAAGTTTCCTGAATAATGGTGTACATAATATTGTAGTTTGTGAACCAATAATATTCTGTTGGGAAAAAAATGGGCGGGCCACGCCTCCTTGTGCTTTCACTTATGAATCTGCATACAGCTATCATGACTAGAAGTGGTGCGATATAATTATTATTATTATTATATATATATTGTATATTTATTATTAGATATGTAATATATATATTGTATATATATACGGGTATATTATATCGCACCACTTCTAAATATATGTACGTGTATATATGCAGCTGTAAGGTGTAGGGTATTTCGGCTACAGCCCGGCTGTAGACAACACCTTTACTAGTATTTAATTAAGATTTTATACAAGTCAATCCATCGATATGAGCCATTATAACTGAATTCCTTCCACATCATCTGCTTTAACGTTCGATTGAAGCGCTCAACAATTGACGCCTTTAAAATACTATATGTTAAGTAATGGGTGATGTGGTCTTTTTTCATTAAACGTTGAAAATTTCGATTGAAAAATTCCTTGCCGTCATACTAACGTCAATAGCGTTCTTCGATTTCAATGGCACAATCCAGGCATACTTTGAGAAGTATCTATTACAGTTAGAAGAAACCGATAGCCATCATTGTATACGGAATAAGCATCTATTTCAACTAAATCCGCCTGCCAAAGATCATCTATTCCTTTAGTTATGACACGCCTTCGCTTGTCTGTGAAGCTCCTCCACTGCAGCTTGCTTTTTACTTATATTTTTTTTTGTTGTGTTAATTACTTGGATATACATCAACACCATCAAATATTGGTGGTTTTTTTAGTTCTTGAGAAAGAAAATTTTCAACTCGCTCAAACCCTGTGTGGATCTCTTTTATACGATCTTGGATATTATTTATTGCTTCTTTAAGGTCATTGTTTTCGTCTTTAAATTCAACCTTTATATGTTCAAGACTATCATCAACTAGTGATTGAAACTTTTTGCTAACTTTTTCAATATCTTTATTTATTTGCTCCTTTAGTGTATTATTTTGTTTTTTAAATACCACATTCATTTGATTTATTATACAGCCAACATATAATTTTGTTACTCCATCGTTGTCATCAACAGGTGTATTAACATTTCTCAGGCGTTTCCAACGGAGATCCAAGTTTTTCTTGCTGATCTAAATTGAGACCAAAAGCTTTTAAAAAATTTCGCTTTAATTTACTCTTTGATGAGATCTCAAGAGAATAATGACCGAACTTGTCAACGCTCATTTTATAATTTATCTAATTTTAGAAAAGAGCTGCTTATTTATATGAAGATTTATACTATTATATTAGATTCTCTAAATTCTTCAATGACGGACATGATTTCGTTGTTGTGATTGCTGTGTCCTGCCGATTGTGAAGACAACAAAAACCTTAATTTATCAACTAACTCATTTGGATCATCCCAATATATATAATTAGGTTTCTGTGGATTAACACTCATGAAACCCGTTCCCATTGTTACTTTCTGTGAGATAGTTGAAGGCGATGCGTCATTAAATAATGGTTTTATAATGTTGGTGTATTTGAAGGCTCTAGTTCCTTTTACTTGCTCATTTTTGTTGAAATTACGTTTGTGAGCACTAGTATCTTCTAAGATAAGTTTTTATGCTTGTAGATCTGCTTTGTCATATTTTGTTGGTTCTTTTAGATATAAGAGTTCCATCAATCCAGATGTAAAGTTCCAACTATTATCTGATATTGTTATTTTGTGATTACATATGCTAAAGATGCTATCGCCGATTCGCCATTTACCATCTAATCCTTTGTGTGGTCCGTATGTAGTATCCAACTCATTCTGTTGCTGTAGTTTGGAGTTAAGTATTGATTCAGTACATTTCCCATAATCTTTTGTAGTAATATCCAGTTCAGGCGCCAGTTGTTTATCTTCATCATCATCCTCCACCTGAGAATAAAAGTCATCGTCGTCTTCATCTTCATCATTATTGATCAGAGTATCATTGGAAAAATCAGTGTTTAGTGCTTTAGCTGGAGTACTTGTTTTAAGTTTTAGTGGTAACTTAACTTTTAAGTTGTGTTTCGTATTGTCGTGAGTACTTATGTATGTTCGATTTTTGCACCAATTTGTTGAGAGGCTTTGTAATCGGTTTAAACGTTTTTTCTAATTGATTCTCTAGATCCGCTTTCTCAAGTTTAATATTTTTGAATTTCTGTTTAAGCACTCGTCTAGTTTTAATAAGATCTTTTTATATTTTTATACCCTACACCTTAAGGTTGAGGGTATATTCACTTTCTACCGGAGTGTGTAACGCATAGAACTAGATAAGATAGGTATGGAAAAGTATATATATTCTTGATCAGCATCACCACCGAAATTGAAATAACGATGTCTGTCCGTCTGTCTGTCTGTCTGTCTGTCCGTTGAAATCAAGATCACAGGAGAACGGATTAAGATTTCAAAATGAAATTTGGCAAAAATATGCGTTGCTATGTTGGGGTGTTTCGTTTTGAAAATGGGCAAAATCGCCCAAGGACCACGCCTACTTTTTATATCGAGAGTGCAGGTACCTCTGTTTTGCCTATTAAAAAAGGCCATATCAGCATCACTTTTTGAGAGAAGACAAGAAAATTTTATGTGTAGGTTTAGACTAATGCTTCCAGTTAATATGCCAAATATGGGCGTGATCCGCCCACTTTAAAAAAAATTTTTCTTTTTATACCCTACATCCGAAGGAATGAGGGTATATTCACTTTGTGCTTCCGTGTGTAACGCATTAAAGGAGGCGTGGCAGGTATGGAAAAGTATATATATTCTTGATCAGTGTCACCTCCTGAGTCGATTTAGCCATGTCCGTAGTCTGTCTGTCTGTCTGTCTGTCTGTCTGTCTGTGGAAATCGCGATTACAGGAGAACGAATGAAGCTATCGCGATGAAATTTTGCACGTATATTCTTTGTCATCCGAAACTCTGTGGGATTGAAAATGGGATAAATCGGTGCAGCGCCACGCCTACTTTTTTAAAAAATACTAATTCTTTTAACAATATTTCAACTTGTAGACTTAGTTTTGAGCTTCAATTTTGTTTCCGAATACATCGGTACAGGTAGATTAAATTTTTAAAAAAAATGGGCGTGTCCGCCCACGAACATATGACATTGATATAAACCGCAATTCCAGAATAACGGTTGGAAGAATTGACTTGAAATTCGGTACGAATATTCTCTGCCATCATAGATAACTCTGTATTGAAAATGGGGAAAATCGGCGGAGTGACACGCCTACTTTTTATAACAAATTCTTCTGTGCTTTTCAAAATGTCAGCTCAATTTTGAGCTGATACGGAAATTTAAGAAAATCGGACTATTTAAATAAATCGGAAATATGTATAAATATGTATAATAAAGGTTGCTGGGATGTAGGGTATATAAGCTTCGGTCTGACCGAAGGTACCCTTACTAGTTATTATTATTATTATTTATATATTGTATATTTATTATTAGATATATAATATATATATTGTATATATATACGAGTATATTATATCGCACCACTTCTAAATATATATACGAGTATATGTGCAGCTTTAAGGTGTAGGGTATTTGGGCTACAGCCCTGCTGTAGACAACACCTTTACTAGTTTTTCATTAATTTTGGTGACAATATATGAGAAGAGCGAGATATCAGACCAGGAAAAAAAGCAGGTATCAGATCAGGAAAAACAGCTATCAGATCAGCTATAAACAGGTATCAGATCAGAAAAACCAGCTATCAGATCAGGAAAACCAGCTATCAGATCAAGAAAAACAGCTATCATATAAACAAATATCAGGTGAAGTGTGTCGTGTATATCAATGTTATCCGATGAAAGTAACATACTAATACGAATATAGCATGAAACTGTCTTTATTAATTTTATGTGAATGTATATATCAAATCCCTTTCTATAACGACCATTGTCAATTGCATCATCTTTGCTTATTACAAGGAATCCATATTTATCTTTCCAACATTCTCCACATATATTTAGAAATTTTGCGTATGCCATATCTGTTCCGATATGATCATGGTATATGTGCTTAATATTCATTTCATCTTGCTTAAACATAATTATAAAATTTGCATTATCACGTATTAAATGCTTGGGAATTCTTGTATATGTTTGACATAAGTAAAAGCAATTAACAGATTTGTGTCCGCCCATACAAAAAAACTCTCGAATGTTGTTTTGCTTGTCACAAGCTACCTCATCGAATATCATTACTGAATTTGGTTTTGCTTCATCCGGCTTGAGAACTTTTTCATTGTCGGAATATGTAAAGAATCCCATATTTTGAATTGGTTTTATTAAACGCTTTAGATATTCATATTTCGGTTGATAAAGTGATTTTGAGTGCAAGTATATGTTTGCAAAGTTTAGTCCATTTGGACTTTCTATTAAACTTAACATGACATTAGTCTTTCCGCAGTTTGAAGGTCCAACAATAAGGCATCTAATTGTATTACATTATTTGTATTAGGATCCAAATTTTTTACTTTTATTAATTTGTCTTGTTTAACGAAGCGCATATTAGCCTTTTTATTCATTTATATTTAGTATGTGCTCTCAAATGGATATAAAATGGCTATAAATTATGAAAAACCTTCTAGTGGTTATGAACCAGTGATTGGAAGAGGTTTATTCAATAAAGCTATAAGCTCTCTGCCATTTGAACTTTATTTACCGGGCTATCAATTTTGTGGTCCAGGAACTAAACTAAAAGACCGTTTAGCTAGAGGTGATACTGGAATCAATCCATTGGGCGCTGCATATAAAGAGCATGATATTGCATATTCTCAAAGTAAATATTTAAATAAAAGGCACGAAGCAGATAAAATATTAGCTGAAAAGGCTTTTCGAAGGTCAATATCTAAGGACACTAAACTTTGTGAAGGAAAAAACCCATTCTTAGTTACAAACGCAATGAAAGCTAAAGTTAAAATCGGTATGGGAAACAAGTTAAACAGAACTCTTAAGAAAATAAAGAAGAAGTTTAAAGGCACCTGTGCAAAGAAAATATTCGCTATTAATAATAATTAAAAAGTAATTAAAAAGTCTTTTGGACGAAAAAAATCGATGATTGAAAATCCACGTGTTATTCCTATTCCGAGGGTTGGAGGATTTCTACCATTATTACCCATTTTAATGCTCTTGGAGCCGTAGGTGGATTAGCATTTGGTGGTGCAGCAATCGCAAAAGCAATCAAATAAACTAACGCTGAAAGAAAACAACTGAAGGAAGCAAGTCGACATAATCAAACAATGGAAGCAATTGCAATGGGGAAAGGCTTGTATCTTAAACCATACAAAAAACGATTGGGACTATATTATCACCCTTAACAAAAAAAATTTTAAAGAAGCTACCCAGAAGACCTCTTACAGACTTCGACTTGATGAAACATGCTCATAAATTGCCACATTTTAGAGGCGTTTTTATGAGAGATTGTCTACCGAAACGAATACATGAAAAAGAATGTGCGGTCCTGGAACTCATTGGGTAGCATATTGTAAGAATAGAAATATAAAGATATATTATGACAGTTATGGAAACTTGCAACCACCGCATGAAATAATTCGATATTTGGGTAACGGAATCCAATACAACTACACTCAACATCAAAATTATAATTCATATAACTGTGGACACTTGTGTTTGGAGTTTTTGTATAATGTAAATCAAAAATATTCGAAAAAGTGCTGAATATATAAAATTTGTATGCAATGTTACAAAGTAAATTGAAAAACATCAAAACAACAAATAAAGAAGAAAAACATATTTGTTTACTTAAAAGGTTTATTTTGTTTAACTGAAATGGTTGCTTTTACATTTTATATAATCTGCTATATAAAGCAATCAATTTATTAATTCTCCTAATCTTAAATTTGAGGTTACTACAGATCAAGGTATCTGATACATTAGCGCTGTTTTTTGAAGACCAACAACAAATGGTATAATGATAGCCATGATGTGATTTTATTAACAAAGCGCCTTCGTACCGACATAATTTCACGTAGCTCGTCAAAATTTCTTCATAATGTTCATCCAGGATATTTTCTTTCTGAGTCATTAGAAAGTTATGAACACGTTTCAAAAATAACGACATGTTTAAATTTCAACTAACTCATTTGGATCATCCCAATATATATAATTAGGTTTCTGTGGATTAACACTCATGAAACCCGTTTCCATTGTTACTTTCTGTGAAATAGTTGATAGTTGGCGATGCGTCATTAAATAATGGTTTTGGTGTATTTGAAGGCCATAGTTCCTTTTACTTGCTCATTTTTGTTGAAATTACGTTTGTGACCACTAGTATTCTAAGACAAGTTTGTATGCTTGTAGATCTGCTTTGTCATATTTTGTTGGTTCTTTTAGATATAAGACTTCCATCAATCCAGATGTAATTCATTTCATTGAGTCATTGTAAAACTCTCGAGCGAAACAGTCAAACGCGCAAACCAAAAAATTACTTTTCTATTTAATTAATAAAAAATATACAAAAAAAACAAAGGAGTAAAATGGAATAAAACATCGATCTCATGCTTTGTAGTCAGAGATCAGTGAACATAAAATGACCTACATTTGTACGAAAAGAAAAATCAACCCTACATGTGTTCAATTAACTCATATTATTCCCATTTTAAGCAAACTGAGATTTGGTTCACCAAGAATCCACTTGAAAGGCTCTCAATTCATTTACTAAAAGAAAAACAGCTCACAAGAAAGGCATTCCCAAAATACATTGCAAAGAAAAAAAGAACAGAAACAAAAAAATCTGTCGTGCCACGCATTGGACATACACATAATGCCACAAAATGTCACCAAGTATTGAAAACAAATCCACCACAACAATAACAGCATAGGCAAGAAAAAGGAAACCAACGGAATTTGTTTGAATTAGCTCCACGGCGATCTATTCTACTAAAATATTCAAATTACAACAAATAACAACAACAACAAAATAAACAATTAAACAAACAAAAAAATCACCAAAATTTTATTACACCAACTTAGTCGACGGCACTCGGTTCAGTCAAAAAATCATTAAAAACACACAAACATACACACTGCAAGCCTACAGCATAAGAATCCACCAAAAATTTGTTTACACTAACTCCGTGGACGGCTCGTTCACTAAAGAAACATATTACAACAAATAACAACAACAACATGTTCCAACACACCAACCATCTGCATCTGCTGCTCTCCCATTACTTCGGTCACACACACACTTTTCCCTCCTTCCCTTCCCTTAATACTAGTATGTCCGTCTGTCTCGTTGTCAGTCCGTCTGTCTGCGGTAGATCATGATGCTGGCAGAAAGCGTCACACACACACAAACCTTAACAAACCTCTCAATCTTCACGCCGGCAGAGCTCGGAGCAGAGCGCCTCACAATATTAACTTTACAGCTCCTCTTTGAAGGCAGAGTGCCTCACCATGTAAACCCTATGCAGCAAGACGCCGGCAGAGCACATCACAATATAAACCTTATGGCGGTGGCAGAGCAGCCTTACCATACAAACCTTGCAGCTCCTCTTTGACGGCAGAGCGTCTCACCATGTAAACCTTATGGCGGCGGCAGAGCTCCTCTCGCTCCTCACGCAGCGCAGTCGCTCTGTTGGCGCGGAAGGTACACATAATATACAATACTGACTCTTCATCTAGCTGCTACATTAATGAGAGCTTGGCGAGATGTGATCGGACGCTCTTTCAGGCTGCTCTTAAGTTGAAGCACAATAAGCTGTTAGCCTCTGTGTTCATAAGGAAAGGACCTGTCTTCGTTACTAAGGCTGATCGTGATAAATGCTACCGGATTGAAGATTTGGATGAACTTAATGGTATTGTCGGCAATACAGATAAGGGAGCTATGATTGTGTTTAATTTTTTCCGAAATGTTATTACTATCTTTATTTATTTATGTTATTTGAAAAATTGTTATATTAGTACGTCAATCTTACTTAACTTATTTTGTTTTAACTGTAACTTCTTCTCTATACTTTTTCGTATTCTCCACTCTGTTTCTCTTGTAACTATCTATTTCAGGGTGTGCTGGTCACATTTTGGTATTGTCGACTGTGTTTCTGGATGGCGTGTATGGCTCTTGTCTTCTTGATTGACATTGACAAGAATCTGGTTGACATTTTATGCGGGCGCTACAAAGGTCTTAAGGTTGCGCATTTTAATGCCAGAAGTCTTAATAAACTGACATAAACTTATTGCGTAGTAATAGTGCAGTACAATCTTTACTTGATCATGTTTCATATTTCGGGTTGTCATTAGTTAACGACTATATGCCAACACGGTTTTGTGATGGTGATCAACCACGTTTACTTGACAATTTTTTTGTCTCTGATAAATCTACACTGTTATTGTTTGATCAGATATACTTTGTGTCCGATCATATGATATTTGTACATTGGATATAAATCTCTCTCATACCGTGACTTCTAATAATTACTCTTTCTATGATTTTAGTGGTATTAATTACTCAGAGGTTTCATATGATCTAATGTCTATTATATGGACGGATATCTGGCTCCAAGCTACTGTGGATGAAAAACTTGACGTGTTTGCTGAAATCATAAACAATCTCTTTTGTAAGCATGTTCCTCTGAAAAATGTTGCTGTCAGCATTACAAGGAAATCCAAAGCAAAGTACTTTGCTGTAAACTGAACGCATCGCTCCCATCTAAAAAGCTTTGGAGGAATCTAAAGAAATTAGGGATCGGAGCTAAGCCTAGCAGTGAATGTGCTATTGATCCTGATATACTAAATGATTACTTCATTTCTAATATGTTAGGTTCTAATTGTAGTGGCACATATGATGCTATGAGTCAAGGTCATACTCATAACTTTCAGTTTAGTGCAGTGTGTGTGCATTTGTTTAATGAAGGTTAAGTCTGATGCTGTGGGTGAAGATAGATTGCACATTAGGTTACTAAAACTTATTGCTAACTACATACTGCGGTCCCATATTTTTAATTTTTGCTTAACTTCGTCCACGTTCGCATCTAAATGGAAAATGGCAATAGTTGTCGCCATAGCCAAGAAGCCTACAGCGTGTGATCCCAATGATTTTAGGCCAATAAGCATTCTGTCGTCATTATCTAAAGTTTTGGAAGCACTAGTGGCCAGTCAAATTTCGGAATATATAAAAGAGAACAACTTGCTATCGCCTTACCAATCGGGCTTTCGTTCTGGCTATAATTGCTCGACAGCAATTTTGAAAATATTAGAGGATATTCGGCCTGAATATTTTAACTCTGTTGTGTTTGCTGGATTTTTCCAAAGCATTTGACACTGTAAATCATGCAATTTTATGCCAGAAGTTACGATGTGTGTATGGCTTTACAGATGCTGCAGCTCTACTACATAACTATCTCTCTGGTCGCATGCAAAGAGTTAGATGTGGTAACAAATTGTCTTCTTATAAATCTGTAGTGAGTGGTGTTCCCAAAGGATCTGTTCTTGGAACGATGCTGTTCTCATTATTTTTAAATGATATTTTCTTTGTTTGTGATTATTGTACTCTACATGCGTATGCTGATGATGTACAACTATATATCTTAAGTAATATAAATTTTGTTGATGATCTGGCTTTCAAGTTAAATGCGGATCTTTCCAAAATCTCTGCATGGGCTCGTTCAAATGATCTTCAGCTTAATACTTCCAAATCCTATGTTCTTCCAATGTATAAGAACACGAAAAGAATAAATTACATTATTCCTGAGATCTTAATAGGTGGAAGTAGTCTAAAGTTAGTTGATTGTGTTGTTAATCTTGTATATAAAATAAACTCTCGTCTGACGTGCACAGATCACCTAAATTACGTTGTAGTCAGGATATATTTTCTACTCCGTTCTCTACGAGCGACAACCGAGGTTATTTCAACGAACGCAAACTCGTTATCCAGCTTATCTTGTCTATCATTACTTATTCTGAAGTAGTCTACAGCAAACTTGATTCTCAGTCTCAATTAAAATTACAGATTGCATTTAATTACACGACTAAATACGTATACGGGATGCGCAAATATGACCGTATTTCTCAGTTTAGAGCAAGTATTTCTGGTTGTGATATTATACGTTACCTTGAAGCAAGACATTGTATCTTTCTGCACAGGCTAACATTTAGCGAAAACCTCATTACCTCTATGAGAAGCTACGATTTGGGCTGTCGAACAGATACATTCGTCTCTTAACACCTAGATTTAATTCATCGAACTCCACTAGATTCTTTTTTGTTAATGCCGTGCAAATTTGGAATTCCTTGCAACAGAATTTGAAAAAAATCGGTGGTAAGACGAGTTTCAGGAATGCTATCTTGGAATACTTTTCTCGGTAGGTACCTGTCTTTTTGACCAGTATTTCTCTTATTTACTTTATTTCCTTTATCCTCTTTCTATCATACCTTTTCTTCTCTTGTTTTAATTTTCTTTTCTTTTCTCTTATTGCTCGTTTTTATTTAATATCTAATTGGATTTGTTCTTTTTTATTATTTTTGTTTTAGTTCTAGCGTTGTATATTAAAAGAACTCAGTTCTTATCGTACTTATATATTTGAATAAATTGAAATTGAAATGAATGTTATGCTGCTATATCTTTTACAAAAATTGGTTGTACCCTAACAGAACTAAACGGAAATCAAAATTAGTACGATTGATAGTTAAAGCTGTGTGGAAACTAATTTGTACTTCCTTGTTTTTACTTATTATTATTATTGTATTGGAGTGGTGCACTGCGACCTATAGGTCTATTGTGCCTCCTGCTCGAGCTCACAGTTCCTGTAGTAGCCCTATCCGTTCTAGAAAACTGATAATTTTCCTCAGTTTTACGGATCTAATGGCCTGCTCACTCATGTAGACTGTTTCAAATATGGCCAGTCTTGAAGACATAAGCGCAGCACACGAAGTTAGTATATGTATTGGGGTTTCTTTGTCTCCCATACAGAATCTACACGGCTGGTCATCAATCATCCCTATAGTATGTAGGTGTTTCCTCAGCCTACAGTGACCCGTAAGAAACCCAGTAACTATTCGTAACTGGTTTCTTGGTAATTTCATGCATTCTCTAAATCGCACTAGGTTATATGCTCCTAACGCTTTTTTGGAATGCTCCAGACCTGTCTGATTGTTCCAGTATTCCCTTCTGAGTTCGTCCTCTTCGATTCTCAGCTTTTGATACACTATGTTGGGCGCAATTCCACAACATGGTTCAGGACCTACTAGTGAGGTATTGGCTCCCTCTC
Organism: Thecophora atra; assembly: GCA_937620795.1. NCBI lineage: Eukaryota > Metazoa > Arthropoda > Insecta > Diptera > Conopidae > Thecophora > Thecophora atra. Next base: position 27,669,072 of record OW569398.1, on the reverse strand, counting down.
TAGCCAGGCGATCTGCTTCTTCGTTGCCCTTAATCCCTACATGCCCTGGTAGCCATAGTAGGTGTAATTTGTTTTTTGCTCCGAGCAGATTCAGTTTTTCAAGGCATTCCCATACAACCTTGGAGTTTATATGGTATGAACTTAATGCCTTGATTGCAGCTTGACTATCGGATAAGATGGCAATGCTTTTTTTCTCGAAATTCCTGTCTAGATTGAATTTCGCACATCTGTCAATTGCGATTATCTCTTGTTTTTACTTACTATTATTTAAATTTTTTAAATTAAGAGAAGCCTATGATTTTTTTTCATTATGGAAGTAAAAATATTTCAAATTTTTAAAACTTCAATTTTAAAATATAAATAAAATATATCAACCATTCTTGAAATAAAACCATACAATTGCCGTCATACAAGGAAGTCATGTGTTGGCCACATCAGATATTTTAAGATTAGGAATCTAAATAAAAAACAATAGGATAATATATTTGTTGTATAAATAGATATATTACCATATAACAATAATGATTATAATATAATTCAGTTTGTAGTTATTAACATCATAATTTATAATAATATTAAAAATTGTCTTTTAATAAGATTATGTGCCTCACTAATGTTAAATTTAAAACGTGTGTTTCTGCCACAATGCCTGCCATTGAATTTCGAAACTTCAAATAACGTAGGGTGCGCAGAACGAAGCCACTTTTTTTGTTTATTGGCGCAATCTTGTTTTCTATCATTCTTGGGCTACCATAGTAAAATAAACATAGTAGGTTTACGTCAGAGAAGTCGATCTATCATCATCAGAAGTCGATCATTTACAGTATTACGACATTTGAGGGGAATTTCTTTGTGTACATTTTTTACTATTGAATTTGACAATTCGAGTTCACAAATTTGTGGGCTCTTTGAGGTAAGTAATCTCGTACTGGCAAAAAACGTCAGATATGGCATAATGATGTCTTTGTGATGTAATTTGTCTCCAATTTCCATAAACAAAGGAAAATATATTTTTGAAACAAACATTCCTTATTTATTTAAATGTTACAGAAAAAATATATATTTTATTTATTATAATTTATTATAATTATTTATTTTCATTCACCTCATTTCACTTCATTTTACTTTATTTAAAAGCTTAGTCAAAACAATTTATTAAAAAATAAAATACTTTTACTTTTACGTTTTAAAATACACGACTCCTTTCAACTGCTTTTCTAGGTGTTTTGACACATGGGAGAAAATATACATAATTTTTGCTTTCAGAGCTTCGGAACGTAACCAGCTTGACAACTTTCAGCAAAGTTGTAAGCCGTGAAGGCCTGATTAGTCGCAATTATAAACACTTCGAAAAAATTCACGTTCTGTGAAAACTTATGTTTGGCCGGTCATTATTCGCAGCCTATTCCTTGGTATTTTTATGCATTGCCTGAAACGCGCGTGGTTGTATGACACTAGCGCCTTTTTTGAGTTCTCCAAGCCTGGCTGATTATTCCAGTATTTCAATCGGAGTTCTTGTTCATCAGTACACAGGTTCTGGTAGAATATATTGGTTGCAACTCCATAGAAAGATTCGGAGACCACTAGTAAGGTATTAGCACCTTCCCTATCTAGGCGATCTGCTTCTTCGTAGTTTTTGATACCAACAAAATTGTGGCCTGGTAGCCGCAATAGGTGTACCTTATTTTTTGCTGCGAGCATGCCCGTTTGGCGAAGGTTGCATTCCTATACAACCCTTGAGTTGATACGGTGTGAGAATAGAGTGTTGATTACAGCTTTATTGTTGGTTAAGATTGCAATATTTTCATTCTCGACATTCTTATCCAGTTAATTTGCCAATAACAATTATGTCAGCTTGAAAGATGTTCGCATAATAGCCCATGGGTTCAGAGTATTTTGTACTAGGGACAAAGACTTCAGCCCCATCTCCGCTTGGCATTAAGGACCCATCAGTGAACCATATTATCAAAGGTTTATTCAATATATACGTGCTTGTTAGTCCTTTCCACTCTTTCTTATTGATTAATTTGATTTTAAAATATTGCGTAAAATTGAATCCTTGTTTCAAACTCTTGGTAATTTCTGACCCCTCCTTTTAGCTCTTGCCATGGTATCGTCGTTACCCAATCGGATCCCACAGTGCACCTCTTTGCCTGCATTTATTTATGCAGAGGTATTGTAACGAACTTTACTTTGCCGAGATAATCTCAGCGGATGTCCAGGGTTCGTGTACAAGACCTGATACAGTAAAGTACACCAGATTCTGATTTTCCTTTACGCTTTATTTAAACTTAAGATTTACTATTATATCTTTAATAGTATATTAAACTATACATACAATGTTAATAGTTATTAATTATATATATTTATCAGCTAAGGTTTAAGTAATAAACTATGCTATGCAGTGTATGATGTTGTATTTTCTCTCTGGAACTATGTTCGTCTACGTTATAGCTGATCCTCGGTGAGTCTGCGTCCTCGAAAGGACAATGGACACGTTCTTGCAAATGGATGTGCTCGTCGTTTGTACTCTGGTGGGCTTACGCATCCACACAGGGGTTGAATTAGTGAGATGGCGGGCTTACGCAACCATACATCTACAATTCGAATAGCCTTGTGCAGTTTGGAACACTGGTGAGCTTACGCAATCACGCAGTGGGGTGAATTAGTGAGATGACGGGCTTACGCAACCATACATCCACAATTTTAATGGTCTACGTCGTTTGAGTCACTGGTGAGCTTACGCAATCACACAGTACGGTGTAAGCTGCGAGTTGACGGGCGTACGCAACCACTCAACTGCTCCCACAAACGATCTTGTCGAATATCGTCTTTGCGTGAATATAGTCGTCGTCCTTGTTTGGTTCTTACTCTTTGATGTGGTTCTTCCTGCGGCGCTTCTGGTTTTACTTCATTGACTCTATTCAAATACGAACAAACTCACTTGCACGACTGACTTGGTACGACTGAATTCTCTACTCATTATTCACTGTTCACTGTTTTAAAGTATACTCTGCTAGGTTTTAACTCTGCACTTCACGAAGTCTCGGCTCAAGCTCAACTGAATCAACTGAATTCCTGTTGCTTGTTTCTTCCTGCTTTTATATTCTTCGGTTGCTGCTTGTGATGTTCGCAGCGTCGTCCCGTTGTTTATTAGTTCGTAAACAAGTTCCCGTTTTCTCCGCTATGTTCGAACGCTTTGCTCGTAAACAAGTTCCCGTTTTCTATGTTCTGCTTTGCTGTTTGACCTTGCTCGGCCGATGCCCTCGATCACGCGTTCTTCCGCCGTTTCTTTTGTGCGTTAATGTTTTTGTCTTCTCGTTAGCGAAGCGCAAAACGGTAACTTGTTCAGTTCTTTGCCTCGTTTCTTGTCCTTGACTTGTGCACGCAGGTCAACGTTCGCTTGCTTGATTGTTGTGCGTTAATTTTTAGTGCTTCTAAAAATTATCGTCACACTCCCTCCTTACCTCGGAGACTGCATCCTTGCATCGCTCGGCTCGTTATTATTTCTGCACTTTGGTTTACGCATGTCCAACACTGATTTTATCTCCTTAATCTTAATATTTTCTTAGCTTAGACTTTCTTATATTTTAACATTTAGTTATTTAATTTAATTTTTTCGATGTAGCTAAATTTAGCTTTGCTTACTTTACAACACTATTCTTTTATTATTTCTATCTTCTAAACTATAATGTTCTATGGTTCATAAACTTATTTCTTATTAAACTCATTTAAATTTCTATTTCTTATATACATACATTTTATTTCTTATCTAATTTGTAATTATTCGTGACATAAATTTTCCAACTCTTAAGTTTTCGCCTTCCGTTCTTGTGTGAACTCCTCCACACGTTGATCTTTGTATATATGTTTCTTTGTTTTGTGGCTTCTTCTTTTCCAATTATGTAAGTAGGTCAGAAACTTGTTTGGAGTTCATGGCTTCTCTTTCTCACTGTGTTTCTTATGTGCTCGCATCTTATGTGCGTTGGCGGAGTTGTTAGATTTCCGCTAATTCTTGGTATACATTTCTTTGAGTTTTCAAACTCTCTCGAATTCAACCATGTACATTGGTCAAGAACTTCTTTGAAGTTCAAGGTTTTCTGACTTCTATGTATTTATTCTCGTTGATGCTTTATGTACTTGATTTTCCAGTTCGACGATGCTTTATGTGTTTCGTTTCAAGTGCAAGTGCGTTGACTTTGGCTTCGTTTGTTTCTCGATCGCTTGCGTTTGTTGTTGCTGATATTATTCTTGTTTTCCGTGCTTAATATCTATTAAATAGCAATTGCTGTTATATATTTAATATTAATTCCAATTTCGATTTCATTATTTATTTCGATCGCAATTTCCTTAATAATTTTCCTTATATAATATAGTTTAAATTTTTTTTGTATTTTTTTTTTTTTAACTCTTAGCCTTCTCGGGGTTAGCTTTAGCCCTCACATCTCTGTTTCCTTATTTCAGGTGATTCGTGCATTGTCCGTGCTCTATCATCATCCTAAAAGTGATAATTTTCGCTATAACTCGTGTACCATAAACTTGGAATGATCGATTCTTCCAGTCGTCTTTGGTGTAACCCCACTCGTTTTCCAATATCTGATGTGACATTCTGTTGTATTATTTCTTCGTGTGTTTGTTTTGATTCATGTTAAATATATTTCAGTTCTAATGGCTATTTTCTTTTTATTATATAAAGGAATAAATTTTAAAGCATAATTTTGTGGATTTATAAAGGTGAAATTAAAAATAAGGTGAAACGCAGCATTCACATCGTCGTTGCGTGTCCAATCTCAGCTTCGGAAACTTGGTAAGTAACTTTTATGTTTACTCTTAGTTTCATTGTTTTCTTGTTTTAGGTTTTCGTGGGATAATGTATTCGATGCGTTCCTCGTTGATCGATGCCACCGTCTTCTTGAACATCGGATGGTTTTAGGTGAGTTGTTGTGTTCTTGGGTATAGTATGTACTTCAACACTTTTATTAAATTATTTATTAACGTTTTATGTCTTTCAGACTTCGCTGTTCCTTGTCTTGCCGCATTCTAGATTCGGTTCGGTGTAGTCCTACTTCACGTCGTCGAACGACGTCGTCGTCGTACAAACAAATTTATGTGTTTTTTTTTTTCTCGCGTGTTCGTTTAATTTAGTGCAAATCTGCTTCGTCTCGTCGTTCTTGACCTCGGTATTTTTGCATCCCTTGTGCTGGACTAATTTGTCTTCATATTGTTTTGAGAACTCTGATTATTCATTCGGTTATCCGGATTACTGTCTTCACGTCGCGTAGTTACATTTGCTTCGAGTGTTTGATGATGGAACTCCTTAAGTTCGCTTACGTGCGCTGTGCGAGTTCGGGTTTCTCCGTCTTTTCTAACTTTCACGATTACTGGTGATATAAAGTCAACCACGTAATACGGACCTTCAAACCGTGGTGCCAATTTCGCTGCGAAATTGTCCACTGCTTTAGACAGGGGATGTTGTTTCACCAACACTGCTTGGCCAACTGAGGGTTTCCACTGACGACGTCGCAAGTCGTAGTGTCGTGCCTGTTGTTGCGCTGATTGTTGCATGTTTCTGCGGGCTATTTGATACGCTTCCGTGAGCCTCGTTGTTCTCCTTTGCGCGTCGTTGCTTTCGTGTCCCGTCCCATTCGTGACTTCGTCGTATAGTGTCTTCGGTAGTCGCAGTTCTCTTCCTTGTATAAGGAAAGCTGGGCTATACCCCGTACTTTCTGATACACTGCTATTGATGGCTAAAGATACCTCTGGCAACATCTCGTCCCAGGCTTTGTGGTGACTTCCTGCGAGTTGCGCGATCATTGTTTTCAACGTTCGATTAATGCGTTCCGTCGGGTTTTCTTGTGGTGTGTACGGTGCTGTGAATTGGTGCCTGATGCCCATTTCCGCCAGAAAGTTGCGGAAACTTCGACTCGTAAATTGTGCTCCGTTGTCAGAGATCAGAACTTTAGGTACACCAAAGCGCGCCAGAATTCGTTCTCGAAAGGCTTTCTTTAGGTTCTCCGTTGAGGCTTTGCGTAGAGGTACCATTTCGGTCCACTTGGAGAACTTATCAAAGAACACCAACAACATACAATTTCCATGCTTCGAGCGTGGAAGCGGTCCCACGAAATCGGTGCAAAGTGTTTCCCACGGACTTTTCTCGATTTTCGACAGCATATGTCCCGCTGGTTTGCGTTGACTCGGTTTGTATTGTTGGCATAGTTTGCACCCTCGGACATATCGTTTGATATCCCTGAACATTCCAGGCCAGTAATACTTAGCGGCAATTCTTGCAGATGTCTTTCGTATACCGCCGTGTGCGGCACATGGGTTATCGTGGTTTTCCTGTAATACTTGCGCTCGTTGGTTCGTTGCGACGCATAACTTCCAGGGTATGTATTCCTCGTCGTCTAAAGTGTTCGCAATATGGCGGTAGAGTTGACCATCCTGTATGATGTAGTCGTTGAACTTCTGCGGGTTTTCTTTGACGTCTTTGATCCTTCTGTCCAACCATGGACACGTGCCTCTATCTGCTTTACTCTCCACTGCGCTGATTCTCCCTGCGGTTTCTTCTGGTTGACGCGATAAAGCGTCGGCAACAACATTTAACTTTCCTCGGCGATATTTTATGTCAAATCTGTACTGCTGCAATTCGAGTGCCCATCTGGCAATTCGTCCTGACGGATTCTCGATCGAGTTCAACCATTTGAGAGACAGGTGGTCCGTGACTACGTTGAAATGGTATCCTTCGAGGTATGACCGCATTTTCCTGATTCCCCAGATAATTGCTAGGCATTCCTTCTCTGTTGCAGAATAATTGCGTTCCGCTGGATTCAGTCGTCGACTTGCATATGCGATCACTCGCTCGTTCCCGTCGAATTCCTGTGTAAGCACCGCTCCTAAACCAAAGTTGCTTGCGTCCGTCTGTAGCGTGAATTCTTGCGCGAAGTCTGGACAAGCCAGCACCGGCGCTTCTGTCAGCTTGGACTTGAGGGTATTGAATGCCTCCGCTTGTGGTGCATCCCACTTCCAGTGTTTTCCCTTCTTCAGCATTGACGTCAGAGGTTGCACTATGTCGGCGAAGCCTGGTACGAATCGACGATACCACGATGCTATGCCGAGATACCGGCGTAGTTCTCGAACATTCGTTGGCGGCTTGAGTTGCTGAATCGCAGAAACTTTGTCCGGGTCCGTGTGAATCCCTTGCTCGCTGACCATGTGTCCTAAGTATTTCACTTCGCGTTTAAAGAAATCGCACTTGTCAACGTTAAGCCTGAGATTTGCCTGACGTAGTCGACGGAAAACTTCTTTTAAATTCTTGATGTGCTCTGCCAACGTGGACCCCGTGACTATTATGTCGTCCAAATAAGCGAATGCGTACGGCTCTAAATCTGCCCCGATGACTTGGTCTAGTGCTCTCTGGAAAGTTGCTGGGGCCGAGTGTAACCCAAAGGGCATTACTCGCCAATGAAACAAGCCCCTGCCTGGTATGGTAAAAGCCGTGTACTGCTTGCTGTCCTCGTCCATGGGAATCTGCCAGTATCCATTCTTCAAATCGAGACTGCTTATGTATTTTGCGTCTCGTAGCCGGTCTAGAATATGTTGAATTCGTGGGATTGGATATGCGTCCGGAACAGACTTTGCGTTCAACTGGCGATAATCGATGCATAGTCGCCATTTTCCCGTTTTCTTCTTCACTAACACTATGGGCGCACTGAATGGACTATGGGACGGTTCAATGCACCCGTTCTCCAGTAGCGCGTTGACTTCTTCATTGATCACCTCTTGCATGGCTGGATTTCGTGGAAAGTAACGTTGTTTGATTGGTCTCTCGTCTCGCATGATGATCTTGTGACTCGTAATGTGACTTGGACCCTTGATGTCTTCGAATTTCTTCAGCTCTACTTGAAGAATTTTTGTTGCCTCCTCCATGGTAACCTCACGACTCTCTTGTATGGTTGTGCACCTTGTGTATGATGTTGGCACCTGTTGTTCTGTCAGCTTCAGTGTCTGGCCACCACATTTAATGGTAGTACCGGTGGAGCATAAAAAGTCCATGCCCAAGATGATGTCATCGACGACTTCTGGTAAAACCAGCATTGACATGTTAAAGGTCTCCTTCTCTAAGCTAATCTGTAGTGTAATTTCGCCCACGCAGGTTTTCCGTGAGTTGTCGGCTAGTGTGATCGTGGTTGCTTTTGGTGTGACATTAGTATCTCTTCTAACTTTCTCCGCCAGGCGTCTGCTAATGAAGCTCCTCGTCGCTCCGGTGTCTACTGTCGCGTCGTATTTCTCGCCGTTCACTTGTACTCTCGCGTAAATCCGGCCCCTTTCGACGCACAGACTTCTGGCCTCTACTGTTCGCGAGTCGCCGGCCTCGGGATTTCCGCCTCCACTCGCCGTTGACGTGGTCCCAAGCCGTTTCCCGCTCGCTGTCGGCAGCAATCTACGGTGCGAACTCCTCGACGTCCGCACTCCCAACAGAACAAAACCTGTCTGTTACGGCAACCCTGGGCCCGATGCCCTTCTCGACCGCAGTTTCGGCAAGCTGTCCTAGGATCGATTTGGCGTTCTGGCAGTGCTTTGCGAGCATTTCCTTGTAATGGTCGGCCAACATAATCATTCTCTTGCTGAGGACTGAGAATTTTATTATCCGGGAACTTCCACTGTGGACACACCAAGCTCATGGGTGGGCCTCCACTCGCGAGACACTCGAGGTCTGCAGCCAGCGTTAACAGTTCTTGTAGACTGTTAAAATCCATCCGTCTAATATAGAACTGGAATTCTTTCCTGCTGTTCCTGTAGATTCGTTCTAATTTTTGGCTCTCGGTATAATCTGCGTATCTCATCATATTTTGTAGACGAACAACATAATCTTTGAACTCTTCTCCTTCTAGGTGATGTGATTTCCGGATCTTATCCTCCAGACTCTCGAAATAACGGGCCGGCAAGAAGAAATTGTGGAAGTCTGTTTTAAAGGCTTCCCAGTGCTGCCACTTTGCATTGTTGTTGCGGAACCATAACAGTGCCCTTCCTTTCAGTAACTCTGGCATTGTCCTTGGCAGCATGTCGATATCCAGGCCAAACGTCTCTGCCAGTTCTTCGATGCGCTCTGTGAACAGGAGTGGGTCCTTTTCGCCGTCGTATCTTTCTGACCACTTCCGCACGATGTCGATAACCATCGCGTAATGTGGAACCGGTACCTGCTGCGCCACTGATGTACTTCTTGGAGTCAAGCTTGAGGAAGTCATGACGGTGACTTCTGGGTCTTCCACGCTGTTCGTCATATTCGCTGTCTTCTTCTCGGACCATGCGCCAGTTTTACGTCGATGCTTCTGCTCGAGTGCGTTGAGCTCTTCGTTTACAGCGGCCTCGTGGACTCCATTTACGATCCAAGCGCTGAATCGTCTTCGTTTCTCCTTACTGGAGCCTGCAGTGGATACGCCATACGTCTCCATGGCTTTCACCAGTTCATCGTTGGAGAGCTCGTGTACCCAACTGACACGAACCATCCTTCGGCCTTCGATGTGTGTATTATGTAAGCGTGGTACTTTGTAAACTTAAGTCCCTGTTCGGGCGCCACTTGTAACGAACTTTACTTTGCCGAGATAATCTCAGCGGATGTCCAGGGTTCGTGTACAAGACCTGATACAGTAAAGTACACCAGATTCTGATTTTCCTTTACGCTTTATTTAAACTTAAGATTTACTATTATATCTTTAATAGTATATTAAACTATACATACAATGTTAATAGTTATTAATTATATATATTTATCAGCTAAGGTTTAAGTAATAAACTATGCTATGCAGTGTATGATGTTGTATTTTCTCTCTGGAACTATGTTCGTCTACGTTATAGCTGATCCTCGGTGAGTCTGCGTCCTCGAAAGGACAATGGACACGTTCTTGCAAATGGATGTGCTCGTCGTTTGTACTCTGGTGGGCTTACGCATCCACACAGGGGTTGAATTAGTGAGATGGCGGGCTTACGCAACCATACATCTACAATTCGAATAGCCTTGTGCAGTTTGGAACACTGGTGAGCTTACGCAATCACGCAGTGGGGTGAATTAGTGAGATGACGGGCTTACGCAACCATACATCCACAATTTTAATGGTCTACGTCGTTTGAGTCACTGGTGAGCTTACGCAATCACACAGTACGGTGTAAGCTGCGAGTTGACGGGCGTACGCAACCACTCAACTGCTCCCACAAACGATCTTGTCGAATATCGTCTTTGCGTGAATATAGTCGTCGTCCTTGTTTGGTTCTTACTCTTTGATGTGGTTCTTCCTGCGGCGCTTCTGGTTTTACTTCATTGACTCTATTCAAATACGAACAAACTCACTTGCACGACTGACTTGGTACGACTGAATTCTCTACTCATTATTCACTGTTCACTGTTTTAAAGTATACTCTGCTAGGTTTTAACTCTGCACTTCACGAAGTCTCGGCTCAAGCTCAACTGAATCAACTGAATTCCTGTTGCTTGTTTCTTCCTGCTTTTATATTCTTCGGTTGCTGCTTGTGATGTTCGCAGCGTCGTCCCGTTGTTTATTAGTTCGTAAACAAGTTCCCGTTTTCTCCGCTATGTTCGAACGCTTTGCTCGTAAACAAGTTCCCGTTTTCTATGATCTGCTTTGCTGTTTGACCTTGCTCGGCCGATGCCCTCGATCACGCGTTCTTCCGCCGTTTCTTTTGTGCGTTAATGTTTTTGTCTTCTCGTTAGCGAAGCGCAAAACGGTAACTTGTTCAGTTCTTTGCCTCGTTTCTTGTCCTTGACTTGTGCACGCAGGTCAACGTTCGCTTGCTTGATTGTTGTGCGTTAATTTTTAGTGCTTCTAAAAATTATCGTCACAGTATATGTTCTAACAGGATTTTCATCGGTAGCGTGGCAGAAGTACGCATCGCTTCGCTTATACATATGCAAGTAAGTTTTTGTACCCCATTTAAGGTTTGGTATGTTGCAAATTTGACTTGGCAAAGTTGTCCAAACTATTGCTCCGTATATGATAGGCCAGATTATCATTACATATATTCATCGCATGATTAATGGTGTACATCCCCATCTTTTTCCTGTAATGGCTCTGAGGATCATTATGATTACGTATTGCTCGATGTACTATTGACCCTTTGTGCGCTTTCCATTTTAGGCTTTGGTCTAAAGTTAGCCTGTAAGGAGTTTTACTCCTTAGGCTGGGATAAAACTCAGTCTGTCCAGGGTTCGTTTAAGGGGTCTCGCAACCCTCTAACATTCAACGTATTTCCGAATTACTCACGACTGTCTTCGCGACAGTCTAGCACTGACTCTGTCAAGAGTTCAGCTCGGACGTTGTTTATCGTGTTTTTAATTTATTATTTTATTATTATTCACTTAACAATTCTTATACTTATATTAATGCTTAACAATTTCTATACCTAATAATACGTACACTGAAGGGGGGGATAGAGTATCCCGCAGCAGAAGGCTGCACAATGTGTATAACCTATTCAAAGCACCAAAGGAGACGCGGAGGTTGGTGGGAAGTACAACAACTTCCTGGCAGAAGGCCTCGATCTGCGGAAGGCGAGTGGTTAGAGTGAGAGCAAAAGTGCTACTCGGGCAGATGGCCTTAAATGTATTCGGTGACGTCAGAGCGTCCACCAACAAAAAGTCTCTGGTTTGGTACCTTGTGTAGGTGCCCTACCTAGTTGTTGTACAATTATTTTTGCACAACGGAGACCGAAGTCGAAAGCCACAGTTATTTCTGTGACTGAGGCCGAGGCCGAAAGCGTCAGTTATTTCTGAGCGCTGAGACCGAAGTCGAAAGCCACTGTTAGTTCTGTGACTGAGGCAGAAGCCGAAAGCGTCAGTTATTTCTGAACGCTGAGACCGAAGTCGAAAGTCACTGTTATTTCTGTGACTGAGGCCGAAGCCGAAAGAGCTGGAGGGAGGAAGGGGAAAGGGATCCAAAAAACACAAAGACTTTGCAACTACTGCAAACGACTCTGATCGGTTTCCAACTCTGAAAATATTTTGCAGTTTGCGCATCCTATACGTGGTATGATGGTTAAACTGTTTGAGAATTCAAAGCTCTGATTACGAATCAGCGGGAAAGCAAAAGCGATTAAAATGGTTTTACTTGTGTGACGTATGTTAGCGCCTTCGAAACCCGTACTTGGCGGGTTTTGTTGTTTGCTTAATTTGATGCTTTTTTTTATGTTTTATTCGTTTATAATTTATTTCTATTAATTTGCTTCAATAAAAAAATAGAAAACATATTTAAAGAATAAAAAAAAAAGAATTTAAAGAAATTGAGTGCCGATGTTCGGGTTCGAACCGGCTTCCCTCGTGTTGGGATTTTTATGTGGAAGCTCAGAGAGCAGTGTTCTGTGTATAATAAAAAGAATTGTAACATGGCATTAATTATGCCTGTTACAGTCTATCCCTATTTTGGTTGACAAAAGAAAGGAACAGGATGGTTTGTTTATTGTATATGCATATATATGTATATATATTTATATATTTTTTTTTTGTGTAATAGTGAGTAAGTATAATTCGAAAAACAAATATAATGTAAATCTAGAAACTAATGTATTTTCCCTTCTTGGTTTAAAGTTTCTTTTCGCTTGTGTATATGTTTGTAAAAAAATGTAAAATTAAGGTATTTCGTTTGTTAATAGTAAATATATATGTTCGTATAATATAATGTAAATATAAAATTAAGGTATATTCCATTCTTTGTTTTTTTTTTCGCCTGTGTATATGTTCGTATAAAAATGTAAATATAATGTAAAATTAAGGTATTTCGTTTGTTAATAGAAAAACAATAAAAAGTATAATAGTGTAAATAATGTTTTTGATGCTTTTGTAACAACAAGGAATAAGACGCGAATGTGGGTGATAATGTTGCTTACTTCTTTTAGAGCATTTGATGTATTTTTTTGTGGTAGCGAGTTCTAAAAAGGACGGAGCTGTGCGTGTTCCGGGTTGGTGGTGATGATCCGCCAGGTGTCTCCGTGGCTGATTTTGGCCCATCCGTCTTGGACAATCCCGTTGGCTACTCCTTCCGGTCTTCGGATTGTGAATGTACGTCGTTCCGGTGTATGTTGTGGTGCTATTTTTATCTTCTTTAGCCATTCTTCAATGGCCCTTTGGTTTCGTTGTGGCCCTTTCGGTTTGGTTGCAGGCGCTGCTTTCCCTGTCCTGGATGCTTGTTTAGTGAGTACTTTCCGCAGTTGTGGTGTGTGGGATGCTCGTAGCTCGGGTCTATTCTTATTTAACGCTGCTCGGATTGCGGTTAGTTTGACGGCGGGTTTCTTAGTTTTGTGTGCAGTGGACACTGTCATTGCACGGTGGAGTACCTCCTGTCTTCTCTGTGACTCTATTGGTGGCACGAAAGGGGGAATCGGTGTGACCCATTGTGTTGCGTTTACGCCTGGTCGTTGTGGTTTTGTTGGTTTCCGGAGGTGAGCCATTTTCTTTTTTTTTGTTGGTATATTATTTATTTTCTTTTCGCGTGACGTGTGATCGGTTTGATTGTTTGAGAGTGACTGATTAATTACTTGCGTTGGAACGCTGTGGTATTTTTCCCACTGTGGTGAGTTAGGTGTCTGGGGTGAGTGTTGATCGTGGTGCGAATTTGACTTCTTTCGTGTGAATGGGTTGTTTGTGGGGAAGATTTTGAGATCTTGCACATGCACTCGGAGTTTTTTATTTGGGTGTGATTCATCAGCTAGAATTGCTATGTTGGGTGATGTGTACTGGAGTATTTTGTGCGGTCCCACATATTTTGGTGCGATGTTACACGGTGTACAGATTTTCTCCATGCGATTCTTTGTTTCGCTTATTAATTTTTGGAGTTGTATTTGGTCGTTTTTTTGACTGCTGTAGTAGAGAGCAAAGTTTTCGTTGGCCGATGTTGTTTTTAGTTCATGCCCACCGATGCTGATGTGGATGCCGATTATTTTTAAGAGGTCTGTGCCGAGTATTAAATCTTCGGTCAGCCCATGCATATGTTGTAGATGGTGGTAGTATACTTTGTTATTTATTTGTATTTTCGTTTTTCCGTAGTTATGGACGGTTACGGTTTCCCCATTGGCCAGTGCGATCGGTATGTCTCTTGTGCGGTTTTTTGTGCGTAGGTTAAGTTCACGCTTTAGGTTGTCGCCCATAAACGTTAGAGACGCTCCGGTGTCAATCAAAGAATCGACTGTGTATTGCTCACACTTAACTGTTATGTAGTAGCGGCCAGCGACAGGTGGTGTTTTAGTGTTGTTTTGGTGGCACGGGCAATCGCGAGATAAGATTCCCATTTCTCTGCAATGAGAGCAGAACAGTAGTTTCTTTGTTGGGCACTTCTTCTTAGGGTGTCTTGGCTGTCGGCAAGACCAACAATGTGTACGCCGATCGTATGTAGGGGGCGTTAGGCAATTATTTGCGTGACGATTTGTTCTTGTTTCTTCACTTCTAAGATGTTCATATTCCTCTGCTTGCGTCATTAATTCGTCTAGATTGTTGAAGTCGTTGCGCTTGATGTACAGTCGATACTCGGGGCGTAGTCCTTCATATGATCGCTCGATTTGTTGCTCACTCTTCATGTGTGGGTGTTGTCTTATCAATGTCATTAGGCGAAGAATATAATCTTTGGCACGTTCGCGATTACTCTGTCTTCGTCGCATAATTTCTTCTTCTAATCTGAGTATATGTCGCGGTGGTGGGAAGAATGTTTTTGCTGCTGTCCGGAAGTCTGCCCACGTGTGAAATTCGCTTCTTTTATATCGCCACCAGTCTCGTGCTCGGTCTTTGAATATTTCATTCAGTGGTAGCAGGAGATGGTTGTAATTGACTCCATAACAGTCAGCTAGTTCTTCAATACTCTCCAGGAATTCGTTTAATGGTCGATTGCCATTAAAATGGAGTCCCCATCTTCGTACTGTATTCATAACGTCAATGTTATTGCCATTGGTATGATTTGCGGGTGGTTGCCATGTACCAGTGGGCGTATCATTGCACGATTCTTGTGTCGGAGTATGTACACATGTTTTCTCTTTCTCGTCGTTGTCTCTTTTCTTTTGTAAGTGAATATAATTGCTAATTCGTTTTCGAATTTCTTTCATGGTACCATTTGTAGGTAACCCCTTTTCATTTAGGTATTTTTCTAACTCTTCTTTCCTTAGGTAGTAAGTAAACCCAGCTGGTCGACGTTTCGTCGATTTCTTTAATTCTTTTTGTTGTTGTTTGACTTTCTTCTGAAGAAGAATGTCCCTGCTCGGGCGCCATTTGTAACGAGTTTTACTCCTTAGGCTGGGATAAAACTCAGTCTGTCCAGGGTTCGTAATAATACGTACACTGAAGGGGGGATAGAGTATCCCGCAGCAGAAGGCTGCACAATGTGTATAACCTATTCAAAGCACCAAAGGAGACGCGGAGGTTGGTGGGAAGTACAACAACTTCCTGGCAGAAGGCCTCGATATGCGGAAGGCGAGTGGTTAGAGTGAGAGCAAAAGTGCTACTCGGGCAGATGGCCTTAAATGTATTCGGTGACGTCAGAGCGTCCACCAACAAAAAGTCTCTGGTTTGGTACCTTGTGTAGGTGCCCTACCTAGTTGTTGTACAATTATTTTTGCACAACGGAGACCGAAGTCGAAAGCCACTGTTATTTCTGTGACTGAGGCCGAGGCCGAAAGCGTCAGTTATTTCTGAGCGCTGAGACCGAAGTCGAAAGCCACTGTTAGTTCTGTGACTGAGGCAGAAGCCGAAAGCGTCAGTTATTTCTGAACGCTGAGACCGAAGTCGAAAGTCACTGTTATTTCTGTGACTGAGGCCGAAGCCGAAAGAGCTGGAGGGAGGAAGGGGAAAGGGATCCAAAAAACACAAAGACTTTGCAACTACTGCAAACGACTCTGATCGGTTTCCAACTCTGAAAATATTTTGCAGTTTGCGCATCCTATACGTGGTATGATGGTTAAACTGTTTGAGAATTCAAAGCTCTGATTACGAATCAGCGGGAAAGCAAAAGCGATTAAAATGGTTTTACTTGTGTGACGTATGTTAGCGCCTTCGAAACCCGTACTTGGCGGGTTTTGTTGTTTGCTTAATTTGATGCTTTTTTTATGTTTTATTCGTTTATAATTTATTTCTATTAATTTGCTTCAATAAAAAAATAGAAAACATATTTAAAGAATAAAAAAAAAGAATTTAAAGAAATTGAGTGCCGATGTTCGGGTTCGAACCGGCTTCCCTCGTGTTGGGATTTTTATGTGGAAGCTCAGAGAGCAGTGTTCTGTGTATAATAAAAAGAATTGTAACATGGCATTAATTATGCCTGTTACAAGCCCTACGTACTTAATTTCTTTCATGTACATGAATTTCACTCTATCTATTGTTATTGGATCGAATGGTTTGAGATTATATTTTCTTGCAAATGTCACAATTGTAGTTTTGTTTGGGTTGAGCTTGAGTCACACCTTATTGCACTATAGTCTTCTTATTAATAATCCCCGTTGAATTCTACCGAGCTTACATCGACTTAGTATAACTATGAAGTCAGCTTACCTTTGACAGTAGAGTCTGTGCCTCCGTCAGGTCGTACAAGAGCTCATCAGCTACGCTGCTTCTAGTATCCATTCTTCTTTTGTGGCAAGTAAAATTTAATGCGCAGTTGAGCTATTTCCTCTTCACTTTCGGCAAAGTCTCTCGACTCTTTTTTGAGAGATGCGGATATACTTGTACTCTTTAATAAGACTTTTTGAAGTCTAGCGGTCTCAGAAGTTCCTGCGACATTCTCGCAGAATTCGCGGAAAACAGTTACGGTTAAACAGTTTACGAACTTCTTTTCTTAACTTTGTTAGTTTTGAGTTCCCCCACGGTATTTTCCTCGCAAAGTAAATTTCCCTAATGTGGCAGCTAAACTCATGTGCTGGTCTCATTTTTAGTGTCCTATGAGACCTTGAGTTTAAGCAAAACATGTCAACTCTTAATTATTCTTTGTAAATTTCTCAGTCGGTTCACCTCGGGTCGCAGATTGCTCTCCTCTTAACTGGAGCACTGGTTGTTGTTGGTGCTTCCAAATGCTTCATTGTGTGCATTGCTGTTGCATGCTAAGAACGGTGGGTGCACGTGTGTCGTTCTCTGTTAGAAAACCTAAAGCGACCTTGGTTACAAATTCTGAAAGACAGATATAACTAGTATATTTTTTAACTAGAAAGTGATACCCTCACTTTCACGGGAAGAACATTGACCTCTAGTTGAAAGGCATCTGCTGGTATTTCTATCTTTTCGGCCTCAGCAGCTCTCTCCCATTCTTGTCACGAAAATACGTCACAATTTACACAAATGGGCTTCTTCTCTTTTCGTGTGATCAAAGCATTGTTGGGTTGTTGACTTGATAACCCTTTATCAATCAGTTAAGATAATAGATTCGATGTCAGTATGATACGAGTAAATGACAACAGAAACAACCGAAATAGAAAAATAATGAAATCAATCCATTGGAACAAAAGACCTTTTATCACATAAATAAATAAATGTTTGCCAAGTTGGCAAATAAAATCCAATCTGCATTTTCATTATTTGACCATTTCTTAGCTTCAATAATTCCTCTTTAAACAGATAAATACCTATTCATTGTGACAAAACTTTTTGCAGTAAATTAAAAGCTCTGTTAAATCAAGAGGACAATTGTGTCGAATCAAAAAAATTTTAAAAATATAATACAAAATTTTTTTGTCATATAATTTTTAATTTCTTTGATTATTTCTTGGGAAAGTTTATTAAATAAATATTTTCTATTCAGGTAATTTAATATGTTAAGGTTTAACAAGAAACTATCGCCTGCCATATTTTTTCGTTGTATATAACTATAATTTTTCTAAAAATTGTAGTTGCAATTGATATTTTTCTAGATATTAATAGAAAATTTGTGTTTTGAACATTCTGTTTCCTTTCTCTATTTTCTCTACAGTGCCTGTGCCCCTAGACCCCTAGAAAGTAAATAAATCACCTAATACGAAAACAAAGAGGCTCTAAGGATTTAAGACTTCTTTCAACAGAAAACTATTAGCACCCAATCCAAGAAACTTTTTTAAGTCTTCACAGCACTGGCCTATATCTCTCTGTCTGCCTTCTCTATTGTGTTAAGAAAAAAATTTTTGATGAAAACGATGTAATGGATATGGATGGTCAGTATTGTGGTGGTGATTACTATAACAAGACGAAACCTTACGTCTATCAAAATAGCAATGGCGACATGACCGGTGATAATAATTTTGATAGTAATGAGGCTCTGGATCTCTCTGTGATATCCGACAAGTCTCCAGACAGTGACCAGAGGCCTCTGGAAGCTTTAAAGCATACAAAACTATCTGTAACACAGTACACTGCAAGTGCACTTATGCATGGGCAAAATTGTAGAAATGCAATTAATGAGTTGGGGTTCGTGCAATCAACAATATTTAACATGCAACGACACAATGTGATGCAGTTGCATTTGCTTCATTATTTGCAAAATCACTTGAAGCAGACCCGTAACGGTTTTAGAGTAGACGAAGGATTTAAAAAGGATGTGGATGGCGATAAAGATGGAGAAAAACAGAAGATTGTGGCATATAAATGTGAAATAAAACATATGCAAAACTCTTCCAAATGCAATACTAATGTTAAAGATCGTGAAATAAGAACTCTTCGCATAAATACAGTCAACGTAAACTCAGTAAAAGACAACGACGTTGATGACATAAAATCACTCGTTTATGAAAACCCAAATATAAAAACATCACCGAGCTTATCTTCCGCTGGGTATCAGCCATTACTTTGTGACATCAGCTCGTCATTAGCCTCCAGTATAATAACCAATAATGACCCGAATCCGACGCTGAATGAACCAAATTGTCTGGAGATGCTAAAGAGACGGGCTGAAGAAGTTCTGAACTCAGCCTCGCAGAGTTCTCAAACAAGACATTTCCAAGACGAATTGGAGTATTTGCAAAACGGTTCACAGGTGCAAGGTAACATTTTGAAACACCGCTGTAAGTACTGCGGAAAAATTTTTGGATCATTTTCAGCGTTACAAATTCACCTACGGTCACATACCGGAGAACGCCCTTTTGCCTGTAATGTTTGTGGCAGCAAGTTTACAACCAAGGGTAATCTTAAAGTACATTACCAAAGACACACGCAAATATTTTCTTCGATGCTTAATGTTGCTCCTTCAAATAATTTTGGAACATTAAGAACAAAAGCATTACCGCAGGTTAACACAAAAACTGCGTACGATCATCTGCCTGAACAACGAGAGGATTCACTACCAGCGCTATTAGATCAAAATTTATTGAATAAATGTAACAATTCGAAACAGAGTGCCAAAAATATCCTAGAAGCAGATCGCAAGAAAGGAAGAATATTTTGCTTACAAAGTGTTGAAGAATTTCCACCGAAGACAATAGAAGATAGATTTGAAAAAAACGACGAACGATACCAATGTTCAGCCCAAAATGAAAATCTGAGAAAATCCATTTTCCACAGTGAAAATTTGTCGAGCATTCTAAGTCGATCCACAATTATTCGGAACGCTGATTATGGAAGTCTTGAACACATACCTACTCAAATTTCGGTTACTCAAATGGAGGGGATCATAGGAAAATCTTGGGAAGACTTAATTGAAATCGACAAACCGTCCGAAACCTCAAAGCTGCAGCAGTTAGTAGATAATATAGAAAACAAACTCACCGATCCCAACCAATGCATATTTTGTCAAAAAGTTATGTCATGCAGAAGTTCTCTACAAATGCATATACGGACTCACACGGGTGAACGACCATTTCGGTGTAAGATTTGTGGAAGGGCATTTGCAACAAAAGGTAACCTGAAAGCGCATATGAGCATACACAAGATAAGGCCTCCTATGCGCAGCCAATTTAAATGCCCGGTTTGTCATCAAAAATTTTCTAACGGAATTATTCTGCAGCAACATATTCGTATTCATAGCATAGATGATGTGGGAGATAGCAGCGGTCAGGGAACAGCGACTTCGGTAGATATTGCTGAGAACAATAATCGAATGAACACGCAAATGACTGTCTGCTCAGACGATCAAAACTCCAGAAAATCCATGTGCTGGTCAGATAATTTTGACTTCGCAGCTTCAGACTGTTCTGGGCACAGATCAGAATCCTCACAAGGTAATAGCGACGAATTTTTAAGTACAGTCGCCCATGATTCTGCACAAAATTCTGACTCCTTGTCTCATTCTTGCCAGCAGACTTATGATGAATTTAAAGGCAAGAACAATCTTAAACGGTGCGAAATTGGTTCCAAAGCCTTAGAGCCAATGGATCTGTCCTTCCGAAGTTTAAAAATGGAGAGTGCTAAATTTTCAACAGACAAAAATATCGATTTAATGCCAATTTTGGAAAGCCCCCAAAAATATGTTATAATGACAAATAGAACCGAGGATATGGATCAATTTTATAGGAACCCAGCGTTTCCCTTGAGGTCTTTTGGAGTAAAGGGTAAGTTTATTCATGAACTTTAATAATGCGCATGTATGTAATTAGTGAATTTAAACGTTTTGGATTTGTTATTTTGATGTTACTTGTTTTTTTATTTATTTCATTAAATGCAATTAAACCATTTAGGCCTTACATTTTAAATTTGAAAAAACAAGGAATATTTAATTCAAACTACTATGTATGTATAAAAGTTATGCTGTTTTGAGGAATAATATTTGCTCTAATTATTGGAGCTATATTTTACCACTAAAAGAGTTACTTTAATCCTCATACTTGGCGCTGCTCTCATATGTCGGTACGACAAAATTCAAAATTCATTCTATTTCTCTTCTATTTAGCGTTACCGACTGTCATTTTTTTCTTCATGTGTCATATATGTACATTAGAGTGTCCCTTAACAAGGGTGTTTTTTTTTGCTAAAAAGTTCAACGTTACCCGCTAATTATTTTCGATTTGACTTGAGCAATATTCATGTGTAATTTTACGCCCCTACGACCACGCCTTCCCTAAGCGACGAGGCTATAAAAAGCAAAATATGCGATTTTTCTATAGACGTATTCTTTTTTATAAAGTTAATTCGCCTTAGGGGAAATTAAACAAAATAGCAGCGAAAAATAAGAAATGGAGTTTCCCGTAAATAGTAGAAATAAAAAAATTAATGGTGCATAAAGTGTAGTAAGACAGCAATGTAAATGTGTTTTATATTTAATTGTGTTTTAAGTGCCTAAAAGTAAAATTGTATTGATTTCTGGTTAAAAATTTAAAGAATAAACAAAATGCCGCAAGAACTACGTAGCAGCAATAAATATAAAGTAAATTTAATTGGAAATGTTAACTACCAAATCACGGGCACGAAACTTCCATCAAACCAGCAGCGAAAACCTGGTAGACACGGTTCTTTGTTGGGAGTGGATTACAGTCTGTGGCAAAAAGAGGAGAGAACAAAATCGAGGCTATTAGCAGAATGATACAGGCCGAAGTTGCCGTTCTATCCCTTTTTGATGATTTGGTTGGCACTGAGACAAAAAGAAATACTGTGGCTAATTTAACAAAAGAAAGCAAATTTGAAAATGCTAAGCTATTATCACTATTATGTAATCACTATTTGGTAAGTATTTTCAAAATTCTAAGTTCTTTGTCAATACGTTAATTTCATTACCATTTTGTACAGATAAAAAACTTTGTGACTTTGTTTCAATAAAAAGTTACAATATGTTTGACAGATTGAAAATAACCACTCGTTTTCTCACCGAAGGCCCATAAATTTGCGCAGGCAGTGAATCCTTTTTAGCAGCTAAATCAAAAGTAATTCACTTAAAAGCGGTAAATGACAGCAATGAAAGAACTGTTAACCTCATGCAACAATTTCATGGACTTCTGACAATGCAAGAAGAGGAAAAGCAATATTTATTGCAGTGTGTAGAAGAGTACCGAAAAATGTATCCAAATTGTACAAAAACATCTTTAAAAAGAGAATTTACTACACCCTAATGTTTTTTATATCATAAGTTTTGTTGAATTCCTTATTTTAATTTTTATTATGCGTTTTTTATTTTTATTTGAATACAAACTTGTTTTCTTTGAAAAAATTAAATAAATAATACTTTTTTAATTGGAAAATAAGGGATTTTAACTAAAACAAAAAATCAATACAAATATATTCGTTCCTGATTTCTCCGTTCCCAATCATCGGTAGTGTATAATAAAAGAAAATTATGTTAGATATTCAGATATACCAGTTCTTTTTTATCAAAATAAGAAAAAACTGAATTTTTTAGTTCGAAATCAATACAACAATAAAAAAAATCTCATATTTTACTTTACAAGGCCCCGTCGCTTAGGGAAGGCGTGGTCGTAGGGGCGTAAAATTACACATGAGTTTTACTGAAGTCAAATAGAAAAAAAATTAGCGGGTACCGCTTCAACATTTGCAATATTTAATTTTAAGGTACACTCTAATGTACATACAAAGACTTTCTTAATTGGATGTGAATTTTTATCGAAGTAAGCTACAATTTTACTTTTACAATTTTACTAGAATAAGTAAATATATGACAGTTCGTGCGTGTATTTGTCGTTCTCCAAATGTTGTTCTATTTACAACATGAGTCTGAATTTTCGAACGACACGAACGTTCACTGCAGCTAAAGTATTTGCAAACAGAGGTTTCTGTTACGTTTGAAGCCTGAGCACTCCAATTCGATCTCCCAAACCATAAGGTGAGCAAGTATAAGTGAACCACAGAACAACTGCGATCGACTTACAGGAAGTTTTGGTACAAGAGGTTTTCGCATATATAGTGTACGTTGGTTCTTTTCAACCAACACTACTAGTGTGTTGGTACTGCTACTTCTCACACTGTGAGTTTTCCTCCTACCCGCGCGATACTACTTAGTTGACTGTACTTGCCTGCTCGTCAATCGGACGCACTGCCTGCTCGTCAATCGGACGCACTGCCTGCTCATTAAGGCACGCATTGCTTGCTCGTCAAACGCACTCATTTGCCTGCTCGTCAATCACACCCATTGCCCGCTCATTAATCGCACGTAAAATACACTACACACCGCACAGGATGTTTCTAATAATACATTGAAAATATATAAGGAGAAGCAGGTTTTTGGAGCTTTAACCACTGAAAAAGATGAAAAAGTAGCTAAAAAAAATCTGTGGTAAGAAAGGATATTACGCAAATGAATGTAAACCTAAAAAGGAGCAAAAGACATGCTTATTGATTGCTATGGCATATTCTTAATTGATAAATAAGTCAAGTACATGGTGTATCGATAGCGGCGCAACGAGCCATATGTGATCACTTCGTAATTTCTTAACTGAATTTGAAGATAACGACGATCCAGTTATTATGTTAGCAGATGAAAAACAGATTCGTGCAAAAAAAAAGGGAACAGTTATGCTTCAATTTAATGGAGTGTTGTGAGCAAGGTTAGGGTGGCGTGGCACGGTGGCTGCGGCTAGGCTCGCCGGCAATATGGGGGGTTTCTTGCCACCCTACCCATAACAGAAAAACAATATCGTGCCATAATTTTTTTTTCTAAACAAAGAAGAGGAGCGGAGAGGAAGGATAAGGAGAGAATTAAGACAAAACACTAGTAACAAACAACTATGTTTCCTAATGCGTCATTCAATGCAAACTCTCTCACACTCAGAATTACCTAATCATGAAACCTATCATACGATCACCCAGTCTCACCCACCACTATTCACCTAAACAAACAGAATACATTCAACCTATAACCCACCAGGAATCTCATACACCCTAGCACAATACAACCTACGTCATCGTCCGTATGTGAGCCGCCCACACCGTCTTTAACCCTTTTAAGTTACAGCCATGAACCGCACTTGGCTCAAAGTGCACCGCGGTTTCCTTAGTTCTAAAATCTGTTCTAGTAACTGTTAGTCCGTGTGTTTCTTTCATAATGTCCATGACGGACGTCTGTCCGTATGCCACGCTCACTAGTGCGGTGACCTCCCCTCAGGTCCACCAGCACATCAGCCTAAAATCAACTTATTACTATATATTATTATTATAAATATTATTATTATTATTATATATTATGTTATTTCTATATTAACTATATATTATTGTGGTTTCTACGTATGTACATAAGTATATTTTAGTAAGTTATGTTTTTGTTATACTTCTTTTATCTTTTTATTAAATTGTTTACGCTCACCTTTTCTTCAAATTTAACTTAGCAGAATTCATGATCCAGGATGGCGCCATCAAGAAGATCAATCTGTAAGTATCTGGTAGAATATTTAGCATTCAGTTGCGGAAATATAGAAATGTATATACGTAGGTGCAGAAAATACTTCAATAATCAAATCCTATTTAGTTCTAATATTTAACAAAAGAACTAGATTGTATTGTGTTAGTTTCACTCATATAATAATATTAAAAAAGATCGCAAATTGGATCACCACAAAAACCGTACAGTCAGCCAAAAACTGCAACGCAATTTCGAAGTGGAAGATTTGGTGATCCCGAAACTGCGACGAAAGGGCGCCAGAGCGAACGCAGTAACCACAAAACCACACGACTACCAGCGGGAAAACCGGTTCTGGTCAAGCAAAGCAACCGACACACACAGGTACGAGAGACGACGCAAGAAACAAAACGAAACATCGTGGAAAAGTCCCGTTGGTTTTTTTTAAAAACAGCACATAGGCTGGCGTGGGGCTCTTTGCTTTTTAACAATTCAGTTGAGTCAAGACGTAGTTTGAGTTTCTCTGCGGAGGAAAGAATCCATTTTAATCCTGGCGAATCCCATCCCATCCGACCACCTCTTAATGTTGAAGACTTGACGGTGGCATCCTTCTTTTACCTCACCTCTTCCCCACCGCTTAATGTTGAAGACTTGGCGGTGGTATCCCTTATTCACCCCAACTTTTCCCCACCGCTTCATGTTGAAGACTTGGCGGTGGTATCCCTTACTCACCCCACATTTTCCCCCACCACTTAATGTTGAAGACTTGTCGGTGGCATCCCTTCCCTGCCCCACCTTTCCCTCAACGCTTAACGATGAATACTTGGCGGTGTGTCCCTTGCCCTGCCACACCCTTTAGCGTTGTGCGGCAGCTCGTCGTTTTTTGCTTTTTTTCAACTCAGCCACGCATCACGACATCACGAACACGCGCGTTTTCGTAACAAGTCGTACTCACGCTTGTCAGCAGCATTCGCTGCCACTCCCACCACGCCGACGCCACTACGCGTCGCTTTCACGCTCTTGAACAGCACCGCCTGCCACGCCCATCTTTTTGACGCCACTACACGTTTTCACGCTCGTCAACAGCATCGGCTGCCACGCCCAACTGCGCCGACGCCACTACACGTTCTCGCGCTTGTCAGCAGCATCCGCTGCCACGCCCACCACATCGACGCCATCTTGCGTGTCGTTTCCACGTTCGTCAACAGCATTCGCTGCCACGCCCACCACGCCGACGCACCTAGACGTCGCTTTCACGCTCTTTAACAGCACCGGCTGCCACGCCCATCTTGTTGACGCCACTACACGTTTTCACGCTCGTCAACAGCATCGGCTGCCACGCCCAACTGCGCCGACGCCACTACACGTTCTCGCGCTTGTCAGCAGCATCCGCTGCCACGCCCACCACATCGACGCCATCTCGCGTGTCGTTTCCACGTTCGTCAACAGCATCCGCTGCCACGCCCACCACGTCGACGCCAACTCGCGCGTCGTTTTCACGCTCGTCAACAGCATACGCTGCCACGCCCACCACGTCAACGCCACTACGCGTCGTTTTCACGCTTGTCAACAGCATCCGCTGCCACGCCCCACTACGTCGACGCCACTGCACGCATTCACGCTTGTCAGAAGCATCCGCTGCCACGCCCACCACGTCGACGCCATCTCGCGCGTCGTTTCCACGCTCGTCAACAGCATCCGCTGCCACGCCCAACTGCGTCAACGCCACTACACGCATTCACGCTTGTCAGCAGCATCCGCTGCCGCGCCCACCACGTCGACGCCATCTCGCGCGTCGTTTCCACGCTCGTCAACAGCATCCGCTGCTACGCCCACCACGTCGGCGCCACTACACGTTTCACGCTCGTCGACAACATCCGCTGCCACGCCCACCACGTCGACGCCATCTCACGCGTAGTTTCTACGCTCGTCAACCCCATCCGCCGCCATGCCCAGCGCACCGGCGTCATACCGCACGTCACACTTGATCGTCGTCAGCGGCCGCTGAGACGCTCGCCGCTGGAACGGTGTGTCCAAACATAGCCTAATAAAAGGATATACCCAACAAGAACCCACGGAATTTCTTGCAACGAACCTTGGCAACCGCTGAGTGCTACCCCAGCCAAAGAAAGTTCGTTACAAGTTGCGCCCGAGCTGGGACTATCAAGTCAGGAAAACAACCGGCAGCTCGATTCAACGTTACAGCAACATAGTACAAGTCAGCTGGATCTACAACCTTCAGAAGGGAAAGCTGCAAGGTATCTTGGAGGAGTTCGACTTGGACGGCACTGGAACGGTGGAGGAAATAAGAAGACGACTTGGGGGATGGATATCTCGGGAAGAATATACAGCGGAACAAGTGCCGCGCCTCATCGAACGGGAAACAGTTTCGTCGCAGCCGGTCGAACTCCCCAGCATCGAAACAGCAGTTAGAAATACCGTCGGCGACCACAGCCGCGACACAAGCACGGTACACGGGTACGACGCCGAAGCTACAGACCAGTAGCACGGACGGCGAAGAAACAGGAAGGCAATCGTTACAAGCGCAAGCGACTTCGCCAACACCAAGTAGACACGAGATTCCGGCCGAAACCACTTACGGATTTGCAAAACAGACGCACTGGAGTACAGGTGACACGAAATCATACGCCGCCGTAATCGATCAAGTCCGCAAGTGGTCGATCAAATACGATGGAGGAAAAGATCCACTGGCATTTGTGGAACGCGTCGAGGAGCTGACTGAAGCATACGCCATTAACATCAATATTCAGAACTGGTTTGTCCTGATGCTCCAAGTTATAGATCCGGTACTTGAACCGACTCTATAACTGTTGGTCAAAAGGGTTGTTTATAGATTTGGCACTTGAACCAACTCTAAAAGGTCAAAAGGGTTGTTTATAGATTTGGCACTTGAACCAACTCTATAGATTATTGTTGAAAGCTAATTCCCGAATCCGGCACTTGAACCGACTCCGTTAATATTGCAAGGAACACGACGAGGAACTCAAGCCCAAAAGAAAGCAAAGCGGTCTCTGAATAACGACTAACTGATTTTATTCTTTAATGACTCTTATATACTAATTTACAATATTGATTTTCAATGGTAAAAATACAAAGCGTAAAATACAAAGGCAAAGAATAAAAGAGAGAACAAAACTTACATATTAAACATTAATTGACGAAATTAAATTGTGGCTGCGTCAGCATAATGAGGTCGTTGCATTTGAGACCCACAGTCAAGGGCAGTCGCTGACGTCGGTTCTCATGCTGGCGCAGCGGACAACAATCGCGGCCGTGCGATGTGTCACCTGACTCCCATCCACAAGGGCGGTCAGCGGCTCGATCGTTGACCGATGTTGCGCAAGCAAAACATTAACGCCTATCGAAACATCCTCCGGCGCGTTGACCTTCGCTGGCCAATGACTTCAGTTGGTGATGTTCTTCGTGGGAGGGGTTGTGGCGCCTCTGCTTGGTGAGATCCCTTCGGTCGCCTGATCCATCTCCAGAGCAAAATTATGATGAGCACGATGGATATGGATAAGGCGGAATAACTGATGGTCATATGATGCTGGCGATCATTTTCTATTTGATTTGGCAATTCCCAGATGTTGTTGGTGTTCAGTTCATGTTGGAGCGCCG
The DNA here is from genome assembly GCA_937620795.1 of Thecophora atra. Taxonomy (NCBI): domain Eukaryota; kingdom Metazoa; phylum Arthropoda; class Insecta; order Diptera; family Conopidae; genus Thecophora; species Thecophora atra. The sequence goes on along the minus strand of OW569398.1, from coordinate 27,641,218 downwards.
CGATGCCCTGTAGTTGAGGTTTGTAGTGAGTTTGATTGTTGCTGTTGGGTAATTCATCTTTAAAAGTGGCTTGAGCTAAGTCCGGAAAAGAGGTGTAGAAGCTTGTGTTGGCAATGTGTTCTGTGTGAATTATGACGGAATCACCCTTTACTATGCAGTCCGCGTCTACATACATTATTCCTGAGCCCATTAAAGTGACATGTTGTGTCTGCGAGTGGCACACCGCGGTCAATCCTAGTGGGTTTCTTACAGCGTAGATCCACCGGTTGGATCCGGTCATTTTGGTCAATGATATGTTTTGGTTAAAAGCCTGTGTGGCGCAATGTGAACTACTTTGATTGTTGAGTAGTTCAATTTCGCACGCGCAAATCCCTGAATCTCTCGTGAATATTGTGTTTGAATTGGTGCACAAGAACTCTTTTCTTGAGATTGCGACACAACTTGCACTCATTGGTTTTTTTACGGGGAAGTAGCGATCTCTGTGAGGCGTGGCAGCTAACACAGCTGTTGTTTGTGTAATGGTGACCATCGTGTTGTCTTGGAAGCTTGGTATTTGCACGATGTTGAAAAGCGAAAATATGTCGTGGCCAACTAGGGGTACGTCTACTCGGAAGAGGATGTGATCCTTCGAAATTCCCGTCGTTACCTTCATCAGCTGATATAGTTTCATTAAATTTTTGGGTTGAACAGGAAATTGTAGAGATGGATCAATGTGAGTTTTGATGGTCACCATTTCCTTGGCTAGCTGGTCTGGTGATAGCACTAACGGATTAATTTTTCCGTGATGAACGTCTGTGAGTACGTCTAAGACTAACGCTTGAATTTGTTGCATATCCGCTCTTGTTATGGCCAATTGGGCAGAAAGCATAGCAAACATTTCAAGCACCCTGCTCCGCAGCACATTGTCCGTGCGTATCGCTTCCCTTAACTTATCGAGTTCGTTGTCAATTTCTGCAAACTTTTTGCTGATGTTCATTTGACCATTTTTGACTATGTTTAGAGTGGAGTTTATGATTATGATTATGAAGTCTGATTCTTCAGTAACTTCATTATGTGGTCTTCGTTTTGTTTCACATGATTAATTGTTGTTGACATCTGCTCAGCATAATCAGAATCTAGCAACCCAAAGAGAGAATGCGCAATGTTGCCGATTATATCCACTGCCCCTCTCCTTCGTCTCTTTGGAAGATATAAGTTTGCATCTAGCGGCACGCGCTCTTGCGTGTGAGTTAGTTGGTTGACCAATGTGTTGCAATCGGACTGGGAGTGCATCTTTTTGCACAAGCTATCAAGCGTAGCTACTCCTCTTTTGTACGCCTCCATGTTGTTCCTCAGTGGTTGTAAATCATAATGAATGATCAATTTCCATTCAGCCATGATTAAATGAGCACTTCCAAAGTCTGCGAAGTAAAGGCCGGGTTTCGTTGGAAGCGTTGAAAGGGTGACTGGTGATGCAGCTGCGAAAGGGATAAGGAGGACCAGGACCAGCATTATTGTGTTTATCGATGAGGTCAGCCTTGAGCGTTTTGGTGGGATTTGTTCTGCGATGTTTCCATCTTGACGTTGTGTATCAACGGTAATCTCTTCGCTGTCTACGGGTAACAACGCCAGCCGGTGTATGGGGCGTTTCCAAATTCCTCTTGATGTTCTTATCTCCGCAACTCTTGCCTTGTTGTCATCCCCTTTGTAGAGTTTGACGATCCTTCCTAATGGCCATTCTAACGGTGGTGTGTTGTCTTCTTGTACAACAACCAGTCTGTTCTCCTCGAGGTTTGGGTGCGAAGTCTTCCATCGTGCTCTTGATTGAAGTTCGCATAAATACTCTCGTGACCAGCGAGACCAAAACTCGTTTTTGATCTGTGAGATCAGCTGCCAGCGCTTTCCAAGTCTTGCCTTTATCGGACAAGCTCTCGCATCGACCTGTGCTGTCAATGGCTCGCCTATAAGGAAGTGCCCTGGTGTCAATGCAGCTAGATCATTTGGATCTGATGACATAGGGGTTAGCGGTCTGGAGTTAAGGACCGCTTCAATTTCTATTATAGCCGTCTCAAGCTCCTCGTAAGTCAGAGACTCTTTTGAAACACTTCTTATGAGTAATGACTTTGCTGACTTTACTGCGGCCTCCCATAGGCCACCAAAATGAGGAGCTCTCGGTGGAATGAAATTGAAGTTAATGCCATTTTTGGTGCAATCTCGGATGATTCTTTCCTGCGCCTGAGCGGAATGTATGCTCTCTCGTAATTCCTTTAGTTGATTATTGGCTCCAACGAAGTTGGTAGCGTTGTCGCAGTAGATGTTCTGGCAATGCCCTCGTCTAGCAGTGAACCTTTTTAATGCACAGAGGAATGCATCTGTTGATAAGTCGGAAACCAACTCGAGATGTACGGCTTTTGTGGCGAAGCAGCAGAAAACCGCGATGTACGCTTTTGTGGGCTTCTTTCCACGAATATTGTAGTGTATATGGCAAGGGCCACAGTAGTCAACTCCACTGTTCACAAATGGCCGTGCCGGCTGCACTCGATGATTAGGGAGGTTTCCCATCATTTGTGTGAGCAATCTTGGTTTGCTTCTGCAGCACCTTACACACTTTTGCACGATCGATCGTGCCATAGTTTTCCCTTTAAGAAGCCAGAAGCGCTGTCTTGTATGGGCGAGTAAGGCTTGCGGTCCACAGTGGAAATTGTCCTTGTGATGCATCTCCATAATTAGCCTCGTTATCCTGTCGTTGTACGGTAGTAACATCGGGTATTTTGCGTCATATTGTAATGAAGAGGCGCTGAGTCTTCCGCCAACTCTCAGGATCCCGTTGTCGTCTAAAAAGGGTGATAGCCCTAGCAATGAACTCGACCTTTCCAGCTCCTTATTCTTTTTGAGTTGCTCAATGTCTGCCTGAAAGTCTGCATGTTGCACCGTCTTGATGGTAACAATCAGTGCCTCATTCAAATCCTCTGGCGAGAGTTGTATCTTGGTTCCGATTCTTGCCTTGTTGTCCTTCAAATGACGTATGAAGCGAAGGACATATGAGAGTATGCGTTGCAGTATTGTAAAGGAGTTCCGATCCCTGATTTTGTATATGATATCTTCGGCGCAGGGGTGAAGAGCTGTCGCTACGTTAACTTCTCGTTTGCGTTCCTCTTCAGATGGTATCAGATGTTCCTTTCGAGGTGGTGCTGGCCAACTGTCTTCTCTTCCATGTAAAAATAAGGGACCGTAAAACCACATGTTGCAAGAGGCGAAGAGTCTTGGTGAGATACCTCTCGAAACCAGATCGGCTGGGTTGTCCTTAGTACCCACGTGACGCCATTGATTTGGTGATGACAGTTCTAGGATTTTCGATATCCGGTTTGCGACGAACACCTTGTACATTGCAGGCCCCGATAGGACCCAGGTCAATACGATTTGTGAGTCTGTCCAGAGATATGCCGGCTTGTCTTCGTATTTCATGATTGTTCTAATTTTCTCCATTAGCTGCGCGCATAACAATGCAGCACATAATTCCAGCCGAGGAATTGTCTGTTTTTTCAGTGGTGCTACTCTTGATTTTGCACACAGTATCCTTAAGAGTACCGTTCCGTCTGGCATATTTGCCCTTATGTATATGGCCGCTCCATATGCCCTTTCGGATGCGTCAGCAAGTCCGTGTAGCTGTATTGTCTTTGGACGTGTGTCCTTGAACATATGCCTTGGTATTTGCATCCCATTGATGCTTTCGAGCGATGAACGAAATGTCGTCCACTTCGTATGCATTGCCGCCGGTAACGCTTCATCCCAGTGAACCTTGGTGTTCCATAGCTCTTGAATGAACATTTTTGCTGCCACCGTGACAGGCGCCAGGATTCCGAGTGGGTCAAATGTTTTTGCTAATTCAGAGCACACAATTCTCTTTGTAATCTTTGTGTTGTGAGTCACGGCAACCTTGATGCAAAAAACGTCTGATTTCGGGATCCAGGTTAATCCTAATGTTTTTATCACTGCAGGCGTCTCGTCGTCAAAATTCAGGTTCACCTCCTGGTCTTCTGGGGATATGTCTTGTAAAAGTTTTGGATCATTCGCGCACCACTTCCGTAACCTGAAGCCTGCTGATTGAAGTAACTCGTTGAGTTGTTGCTGCATTATTATGGCTTCACTTAAGCTGTCAGATCCAGCCAGTCCATCATCTACATAGAAATTCTCTGCCAACAACTTGCTTCCAAGAGGATATTTCGCTGATCCACTTTTGGATAGTTTCTGCAGACATTTGGTTGATAGATATGTAGCGGCGCGTGTGCCGTAGGTTACTGTGTTTAGTGCATAATATTTAAGAGGTTCTCGAGGGTGGGTTCTCCAAATAATGATCTGGTAACGTCTGTCTTCAGGATGTACTAGGATCTGACGAAACATTTTCTCAACATCGGTAGTTAAGACGAATCGGGGTAATCTAAACTTCAACAGCATGGCAAACAGCTCATCTTGAATTTTTGGCCCAGTGTGCATGATGTCATTCAGTGAGATCACTGATGATGATTTTGCTGAGGCGTCGAACACCACACGCAATTTTGTTGTGCTACTGTCTGGCTTTAGCACGCAATGGTGAGGAATTACATAATTTGGTGATAATGTTTTTTCGAAATCGATTTGTGACATATGACCCAGTTTCTGATATTCTTCCATGAAATCGACATATTGCCTTCGAAGTTTGTCGTCCCTTGATAATCGGCGTTCCAAGGCTAGAAATCTATTTAGGGCTAGCTCATGTGAGTTGCCGAGCAAGGATGTATCATCGGCAAATGGAAGCCGCACTACGTAACGTCCTTCGTGGTTGCGAGTGATAGTCTGGGCAAAATGTGCTTCGCATCGAGAATCTGCTTGTGTCATGTTTGATTCTGGCTCGCCTACTTCCTCTAACTTCCAAAACCTTTCAATGAGCTCTCCTACATGTTCGTCGCTATCACTGCATACTCCACACGTGGCAATTGCATTGGCAGAAGCGTCAACCTTCCCTGCTATCACCCAACCTAATAGGGTGTTCTGCAAGATTGGTCCATCTCCTTCAAGTTTAATTTGACCGATGGCGAGTAGTTGAAAGTAAAACTCTGCACCTAGCAGCGCGTCCACTCTGTCAGATCTGGAAAATTCCGGATCTGCTAACCTTATGTTTTTGGTATCTTCCAGGCGGACGTGTCCAGTGTCTGCATGGGTTGGTTGGAGATAATAGTTGGTAATACAAAGGCTTCAAGCGGTGCTGAGTAGTTGCTTGTGGTTGAGGTCAATGTTGCGAAAACTCTCTTGTGTGATTTAAGGTGGCCAGCTCCAATTCCTTTGATCGATAAAGAGGTGGCCGTGACTGGTATCTTCAGTTTCTTCACTAAGCGCTCAGACAGAATGTTTATTTGCGATCCTGAGTCTAATATCGCTCGGCACTCAACTTCTTGTCCCTCTGCTGACACAACCTTGATGCGAGCGGTGGCGAGAAGGACGTATTTTTCCAGTTTTGCAGGGGACGCTGTAAGGCTCACAGATTGGTTGTGGCCACTGTTTGAATGCTTGCCGGATGATGGTGACGAGTGTTCGCTCGTCCGTTTGGCTTCCTTTGAAGTTGTAGAATCCTTTGCCTCGTCAAGATGCAATAGCGTGTTGTGTTTTCTATTGCACTTCAGGCAGGATCGAGAGCTGCAGTTGTTTGACCTATGACCGCTCTTGAGACAATTAATGCAAAAATTATATTTTTTGACCATCTGCAACCGGTTCCTTGCAGCCATTTGTAGAAATTGTTTGCATGCGAAAAGGGGATGACCTTCTCCGTTGCATGCTCTGCACCTTGTAATTTGAGTCGTTGTAGCTGTTGCTGGCAGACTTGCAAGTGTTTTTGAACGGTGTTTGTTTTCCTGGCAGGAGACGGCTTCCAAGTATTGAAATCGTGATTCTAGAAAGCTGAGGAAAGACTTTAATGTTGGTATTTCCTTAGGATTTTGTAGTGATTGCTCGAACGACAAATGACTCTGGTTGTCTAACTTTTTCAGCAAGGAGTAAAGAAGTATGGGTCCCCAGGACGACGTGTCGACACCTAAGTTGTTAAGTGCATTGAGGCACTCTGTAGTTGTGTCATGTAGGTTCTTCAGAAATGCTGCTGTTGTGTCACTGTTACGGGCACTGGGTTGCTCCAAAAGTTTTTGCAGTAGTACTGATGTCAGTATTCGATTATTATTGTATCGATCTTGTAGCATCTGCCAAGCCGTATCGTAGTTGCTCTCAGTCATGGGCAGGTGCTTGATAAGTCGTTCTGCCTCCCCCGTAACGTTTGTCTTAAGATACCACATTTTCTGAATTTTTGCCAGTGGTTTGTTATGTATTAGTTCCTGAAACATTTCGAAAAATTGTCGCCACCTTAGATAATTGCCGTCAAATGGCTGAAGGCTGATTCTTGGCAACTGAATGTCGTTGTTGGAACTTTGCTGAGAGGCTGAGCTTGGAGTGGACCGCTCCTTCATCCTCCGGGTTAACTCAACTAGTTGCTTGTGGATGTCATTTTCAAGTTGTGAGTACCCTTCGGAATCATAATCCTCTGCTGCCGGATCGGTGCTGCACTCCCAAATGAGGAAATGTAATTCCTCAGCCTGCCGCCAGAGTCGGCGAATGTTGTCCAGTTTGATTTCATAGTGCTCGAGCGACTGCGGTTCAATAGGTTCGTCGGACAACAACCGTCTTAGTGACGTCGTTAATGCCTGTTGGCGACGAATCAACCTTATTACTTGTTGGTCAGCTTCATTAGCCTGTGCTGATTGTTTTCCGGCTGTCTGCTCCGCGCTCATGTTGCGTGCTGGCGCGGTGGAATGTTTATTGGCTTCCTTCGTAGTCAACTCAGCCAGAGCAGCTTTGAACACTTTCCTGTAGTTTAGGACGAGTTCATGGATTGTTTGATAATGATCTTCTGTGAAGTATGGATGCTCAACTGGAACTGGCTCTAGCTGCCTTATTTGACTATCGACCGCATCAAAATCGGCCCAATAATCGTCCAACAAAGTCAATATAGCTTCATAATATTCCTTGTTTTTCCTGGAAGTTGAATCCTTTTTAAAGTTGCTAATGAGCCGTTGAATCTCAGCTTCGACTGTCCTTTGCTTCTCCGATAATGACTCCATAATTTAGCCGCCAAGCAATGAGCCTTAGTTCCGATGTTCGTAGTGATTCAATAATCACGTCGGGGTCACCAAAATGTTCAGAACTGGTTTGTCCTGATGCTCCAAGTTATAGATCCGGTACTTGAACCGACTCTATAACTGTTGGTCAAAAGGGTTGTTTATAGATTTGGCACTTGAACCAACTCTAAAAGGTCAAAAGGGTTGTTTATAGATTTGGCACTTGAACCAACTCTATAGATTATTGTTGAAAGCTAATTCCCGTATCCGGCACTTGAACCGACTCCGTTAATATTGCAAGGAACACGACGAGGAACTCAAGCCCAAAAGAAAGCAAAGCGGTCTCTGAATAACGACTAACTGATTTTATTCTTTAATGACTCTTATATACTAATTTACAATATTGATTTTCAATGGTAAAAATACAAAGCGTAAAATACAAAGGCAAAGAATAAAAGAGAGAACAAAAATTACATATTAAACATTAATTGACGAAATTAAATTGTGGCTGCGTCAGCATAATGAGGTCGTTGCATTTGAGACCCACAGTCAAGGGCAGTCGCTGACGTCGGTTCTCATGCTGGCGCAGCGGACAGCAATCGCGGCCGTGCGATGTGTCACCTGACTCCCATCCACAAGGGCGGTCAGCGGCTCGATCGTTGACCGATGTTGCGCAAGCAAAACATTAACGCCTATCTAAACAATCAACTTGATTCCGCGTGCGTTGCCAGAACTGCTAAAGGACAGAGGGCTCGCATGGTATCGAAACAACAACAAGCGATGGGTCACCTGGATCGCATGCAAAGCAGATTTGTTACGATTCTTCTTACCTAGCAGACACTTTGAAGAATTAGATGACAAAATACGAAATCAACTGCAGCGACCGCGGGAAAATTTTAAAGATTACCTGCTGGATATTCAGGGACTAATGCGACAAGCCACATACGATGATCGTATGCTGCCCAGAATATACCGCAACCTGAGAGAAGAATACCTGCTTTACATTCGTCGGAATGATTTCCGCACACTGGAGGAATTAACCATCATGGCTGAGGACCTGGACATGATTCGGCCGCAGCGAGAAACACCTCCGCCGTATCGCCAAGAGCGACATCGCATGCTGGCAAAGGAGAGCACTGGACAGAGGGTACGGGAAAATGGACCGAAACCGTCAGAGCCGGAAAGAGGACATCCGTTTGACTGTTGTCGCCGCTGCGGACGAAGAAGGCACTGGCTGCGAGAATGTAAAAACCCCCAAGTAGTCTTCTGCTGGGATTGTGGACGGAAGGGAGTCCGTACTATCGAGTGCTGTCGTCGGCAGCAGGGAAACGACAGAGGGAATCGCCAGTAACAAGGGGCGGTTCACCCAACGCACTACCAGTCTCGTATCCCGAATGCCCACTCCAATTTGACCAACGCCGCATCAGCGCTAAAGTCGCTCTGGGCCAAGAACTGGCCACCGCTACGATCGACAGAGGGGCCACCAGAAGTTTTATCAGTAAGACTTTCGCCGATCGATTCGCCGGCCAAGGCTGCCTGACGCCAACGAACATCGACGTACGGCTAGCGGATGGCCAAGTGAGAACAATAAAGGAACAGCTGCGCATAAACTTACGTCTCGGAAAAGTGGAACGCACACAGGAACTCTTGGTGATGACAGGTGCAACCGACAACCTTATCCTTGGCATGGATTTCCTGACGGCGGCTGGAGCAACCTTATCGTGCGGCGGCGACAGCAGAATATTGTCAACGGAAAACAGCGGTTGGAACAAGAGCATCGACAGCGGCAAGGTGTTGACTCGAATGGAGGACGTTGCAGGACCTGGGCGCGCCGTAGACGAAACAAGAACGGCGGAAGCGACGATTACGGAACGTTTTACGGACGTTTAATAGTTTTTGCAAGCCGAAATAAACTCCTTCGAACATTTATCTTTAGTCTCGAACATAACGACGCACAAGATTAAGATGTTGGACGACAAACCGATCAAGCAGCGGTATTTTCCCAGGAATCCGGCGATGCAAGAGTTCATCAACACGGAAGTGGACGAACTTCTTCAAAAGGGCTGCATCGAGCCAGCGCACAGGGGTGCATCGAGCCAGCGTACAGCGCTCCAATCGGTCTGGTGAAGAAGAAGACGGGAAAATGGCGATTGTGTATCGACTACCGCCAGTTGAACGCATACTCAGTTCCAGACGCGTATCCACTGCCTCGAATACAGCACATTTTGGATCGCTTGAGGAATGCACGCTTCATCAGCAGTCTAGACCTCAAGAACGGATACAGGCAAATACCGATGCAGGCAACCAATAAGCAATACACAGCCTTCACCGTACCCGGCAGAGGTCTTTTTCAGTGGCGGGTGATGCCTTTCGGATTCCATTCTGCTCCCGCAAAGTTTCAGAGAGCCCTCGAGCAGGTTATAGGACCGGAGATGGAACCACACGCCTTCGCCTATTTAGACGATATAATCGTCATAGGTAATACTATGAAGGAACACCTGAAAAATATACAGGAGGTGTTTCGCCGACTTAAAACGGCGAATTTAAGGATAATCGCAGAAAAATGTGAGTTCTTCAAGCAAAATTTAAAGTATCTCGGCCATGTCATCAGTCAAGCAGCGATCCATACGGATCCTAATAAGATCGCAGCAATACAGCATCTCGAGCCATTGAAGAACATTAGAGAGGTAAGAAGGATACTTGGAGTCGCCTCATGGTACAGGCGGTTCGTGCCCGATTTCGCGGGAATAGTGACGCCGCTAACAAAATTGTTGAAAAAGGGTAAACACTGGCGCTGGGAGGATGAACAGGCGCGAGCATTTAAGACACTGAAGGACAAACTTACACCAGCGCCTGTGCTGGCATGCCCAGATTTCTCGAGGAGGTTCAAATTACAAACGGATGCTAGTGCAGATGGTCTGGGCGCCATTTTGACAGAATATGTCGACGGGATGGAACGTGTGATAGCATACGCCAGCAGACACCTTAACCCAGCAGAGAAAAACTACACAACGACCGGAAAATGCGGTCTGCATTAGTATATTCTATATATATATAGAATATGTCGACGGGATGGAACGTGTGATAGCATACGCCAGCAGACACCTTAACCCAGCAGAGAAAAACTACACAACGACCGGAAAATGCGGTCTGCATTAGCTGCAACAGTATAAGTTCGACGTGGAATACCGAAAGGGCAAGGAAAACATAGTGGCGGATGCACTTTCGCGGCAACCACTAGAAACACTGCGACAGGTAACAGATGGTCGCCGAAGGACGGGGTGGTACGAGAAGAAACTCGCGGAAGCAAAGGGAAATCCAGAAAAATTTCCGGACTGCATCATTCAAAATGAACAACTCTCTCGACACATCACCGGCAGAACGAATGACGAGGACTGCAACTCGTGGAAAAAGTGTGTGGCAGATTTTGCAATGAGACGCGTTTTCGAGGAGAATCACGACAGAGTCGTGCGCTGGCCGCATGGGCATCAGGAAGACAACGCTGCGCATAGCTAACAGGTATTATTGGACGGGCATGTTTCGCGACATCCGAAAATACGTGCTGAGCTGCGAATCGTGCCAACTATACAAGGCGAATCAAGAAACGGCGCCAGGAAAAATGTTGGCGCAGATGGCCGACGAATTATGGTCAATTTTATGCGTTGATTTCGGCGGACCCCTTCCCCGATCCACCAGCGGTAACACCACGCTGCTAGTGATGTACGACAAGTTCACGAAATGGACGGAAGTGCCAATGCGACGAGCGACGTTGGAAAACCTGAAGCGAGCACTGAGGGAAAGAATCATCGCGCGCTACGGAGTACCCCGGATCATGGTCAGTGACAACGGGAAGCAGTTCTGTGACAGTAGGCTGCAACAATTTTTAGAAGAAAGAAAGAAACAATACATCATCAATACACGGCCCCGTACACTCCACAGGAGAATCCCGCGGAACGGGAAAATCGGAATGTGAAGCGGATAATCGCACAGTTCACCGGCAACGACCAAACCAGATGGGATGCGCTGATTCCAGAGATGATGCTTGCGTTGAACACGAGCGTCTCCGAGTTTACCGGCTATAGTCCGGGTTTCCTTACACAGGGTAGAGAACCGCGCCTTCCGAATGCGCTCTTTGGCGAAGACACCTTGAGCGATCGCACACGGAGCAGCACCACATCGGAATGGATTAACAGGATGAGAGAAACTTTCCAGATCGTCAGGCGGAACTTGGAAAGGGCGGCGCAAGTACAGGCAAAGTCTTACAACCTACGGAAAAGAGCGTGGCAACCGCAGATCGGCGACTTGGTGCTGCTACGATGCCACCAGCTGTCAAAGGCATCAGAAAATTTCAACGCTAAACTCGGGCCAAAGTTTGAAGGACCGTACCGGGTGAAGGGTTTCACGTCTCCAGTCATCGTGAAACTGCAAAAGGAGGGCAGCAGCATAAGAAGAACGGCGTACGTGGGCGAATTCAAGGCTTTCATCAGTCCACCTCGCGCGGGAAAAGATACGAGCAGGACATCACCCAAGGGAAAAGGGGCGTCAATACCTCTCCATCCCAACAAGTTCCCTCCCTACAGCGAGTTCACCAGATTGCAACAAATACTAATATTTTTTCCTTGACAGAGAGATTTCAACCAAACCACGATCACAGTGAGATGATACATTATCGTGACGTATTGGACGGAAGCACAACAACGCCAGCTATGGTAGATCTCCCAACGGTAAATACCGTTCACAACATCCGAGGAATGGTGACGAAAGACACAACACTATTCTCATACCCCCCGGGACCGGGCAGCCTTGATATCACCTACACCGACTGCACGCAACTCCGAGCCGGACGATGGCTGAGTGACAAAGTCATCGAGTGCTACGCGAAGTGGGTCGTGGAGGAACGGCTATTCGCAGAGCAGCAATAGCGGACACATGTGTTCAGCCCGCACGTCTCTTCACGTGACTGCGAGCACACAACACGGAAGCAGAACGTCACGCACGGGTACAGAGCTGGACAAGTAAGGTGGATTTATTTGCCAAGGATTTCATATTCCTTCCGGTGCACGAAACGAATCACTAGTTTCTCCTGGTGGTCTGTTTCCCATGGAAAGCTCGCGAGCCGAAAAACTTCGACGCCCAGCAACCATTCATTCTACAGATGAACTCCATGGCGACCGGACCGAGAACGGACTTGGCCGAGATCATCCGGGGTTACTTCGCCGTCGAGCACGCACGGAAGAGACCACAGGAAGACCGCCAAGGCTTCGGCGACATGGAGATTACAAAGGTGAACGTGCCGCAGCAACCAAACAAACTGTGGCTCGTACCTACTTTTCTTCCTGGAGAAATTCTTCGACGCGCCCATCACCGACTTCCGCGGCCACATCCGGTTGGAAAGTGTATGGTACGCCTACACCGGAGCTCCAGCACAGAGGAAGAGGGTGGCGCAGATTTCGCCAGATTACCTGAGGCCGCCCTAGACACAACTACGGCCTCCGGAAACGGAAGCCGAGAAACAGCGAACGTCGCATGTAACCAGTCAGCAACCGGAAGCCAAGCGCATACCGACACGACGCTTGTCGAAGGCGCAACCAAAGAGTTCATCGAGCTCTGAGGAATCGAGGAATGGACCGAAGAGGTAATGCGCCGTCTCCCACAAGACCTCGTCAACGGCATCGAGAAACGTCTGAACGAGAACGGTCGAGTCATCGGGCGACGGTTGGTCTTCCGGACGGATCATTTCCGCGTCGTGATGACGGCGAATAGCTGGGTAATCCGCCACCTCCGGGGTAAGTAAAGGGGGGGGGGGGGGGGAAGGGGTGTGTGACGAACCATTTTGCGTCGCAAATTGGATCACCACAAAAACCGTACAGTCAGCAAAAAACTGCAACGCAATTTCGAAGTAGAAGATTCGGTGATCCCGAAACTGCGACGAAAGAGCGCCAGAGCGAACGCAGTAACCACAAAACCACACGACTACCAGCGGGAAAACCGGTTCTGGTCAAGCAAAGCAACCGGCACACACAGGTACGAGAGTGTGGGTGACGCGACAGCGTGCTCTGGCGAGAGTGAAAAGACGAGAGAAATAAAACGAAACATCGTGAAAAAGTCCCGTTGGTTCTTTTTAAAAACAGCACACAGGCTGGCGTCGGGCTCTTTGCTTTTTAACAATTCAGGTAAGTCAAGACGTAGTTTGAGTTTCTCTGCGGAGGAAAGAATCCATTTCAATCCTGGCGAATCCCATCCCATACGACCACCGCTTAATATTGAAGACTTGGCGGTGGCATCCTTCTTTTACCTCACCTCTTCCCCACCGTTTAATGTTAAAGACTTGGCGGTGGTATCCCTTATTCAGCCCACCTTTTCCCCCACCGCTTAATGTGGAAGACTTGGCGGTGGTATCCCTTATTCACCCCACCTTTTCCCCCACCGCTTAATGTTGAAGACTTGGCGGTGGCATCCCTTCCCTGCCACAACTTTCCCTCAACGCTTAACGATGAATACTTGGCGGTGTGTCCCTTGCCCTGCCACACCCTTTAGCGTTGTGCGGCAGCTCGTCGTTTTTTGCTTTTTTTCAATTCAGCCACGCATCACGACCACGCGCGTTTTCGTAACAATTCGTACTCACGCTTGTCAGCAGCATCCGCTACCAAGCCCACCACGCCGACGCCACTACGCGTCGCTTTCACTCTTGTCAATAGCATCCGCTGCCACGCCCATATTGTTGACGCCACTACACGTTTTCACAATCGTCAACAGCATCGGCTGCCACGCCCAACTGCGCTGACGCCACTGCACGTTCTCACGCTTGTCAGCAGCATCCGCTGCCACGCCCACCACGTCGACGCCATCTCGCGCGTCGTTTCCACGCTCGTCAACAGCATTCGCTGCCACGCCCACCACGTCGACGCCAACTCGCGCGTTGTTTTCACGGTCGTCAACAGCATCCGCTGCCACGCCCATCTTGTTGACGCCACTACACGCATTTACGCTCGTCAACAGCATCCGCTGCCACGCCCAACTGCGCCGACGCCACTACACGTTCTCACGCTTGTCAGCAGCATCCGCTGCCACGCCCACCACGTCGACGCCATCTCGCGCATCGTTTCCACGCTCGTCAACCGCATCCGCTGCCACGCCCACCACGTCGACGCCATCTCGCGCGTCGTTTCCACGCTCGTCAACATTATTCGCTGCCACGCTCACCACGTCGACGCCAACTCGCGCGTTGTTTTCACGGTCGTCAACAGCATCCGCTGCCACGCCCATCTTTTTGAAGCCACTACACGTTTCACGCTCGTCGACAACATCCGCTGCCACGCCCACCACGTCGACGCCATCTCGCGCGTCGTTTCCACGCTCGTCAACCGCATCCGCTGCCACGCCTACCACGTCGACGCCATCTCGCGCGTCGTTTCCACGCTCGTCAACAGCATTCGCTGCCACGCCCACCACGTCGACGCCAACTCGCGCGTTGTTTTCACGGTCGTCAACAGCATCCGCTGCCACGCCCATCTTTTTGAAGCCACTACACGTTTCACGCTCTTCGACAACATCCGCTGCCACGCCCACCACGTCGACGCCATCTCGCGCGTCGTTTCCACGCTCGTCGTTTCCCAGCGCACCGGCGTCATCTCGCACGTCACACTTGATCGTCGTCAGCGGCCGCTGAGACGCTCGCCGCTGGAACGTTGTGTCCAAACATAGCCTAATAAAAGGATATACCTAACAAGAACCCACGGAATTTCTTGCAACGAACCCTGGCAACCGCTGAGTGCTACCCCGGCCAAAGAAAGTTCGTTACAGTTGTTATTCTTGTTGTTCTATGTGCTGCTTACTGCTGTTTTATTGTTTTGTTGAAATGGTTGTGGTAGTATATATATATATATATATTTTCCTTGAAGTTGTTCTTATTAAAACTTTTTAAATTATATATGTATGTTAAACATTTTTCTGTATTGTTTTTATAAAAAATCTATTGATGTTGCTATTGTTCTTATTGAGTTTTATTTACTGTATTTTGCTTTGTTTTACTCTATGTAGTTTTTATGTACATGTAAAAATTGGCGGGAATTTGTGTTTGTCGTATACATTTATTTGTATAACTTTTTTTGTATATTGATTTTGTTGACTCTTTTATTTTTTTTATTGGTTTTGGCTGGATAGTAATTTTTGAGTTTCTGCCTATAGTGATGTTTTCGTGGTATATATGTATATTTATTTATTTATTTATTTACACGACTTTTTGTGAGAACTATATTGCTGTTTCTTTGTATTATTGCATAATTAAATTCGTTTGTGGACGTTTAGATTTTCTTTGTTCATTTTGTATTTATTTGTTGTTTTTTTATGTAAATAATGTTTATTTGCCAATGATTTTTGGAGCAATGCAGACACAATTTGGCGCACTTTTTTACGCTGTTTTTTTATGGCAATCTTTTCTGTGTTTTCTCTTTTTCCTTTTTACTTCCTTGTATACGTAGTAAATACAAGAAAGTATTGTAATCATGAAAAATTTCGATATTGAGATTTTGATGGTAACACACATTTTGACCATCGCGGAGTCCATTTTGACTAGTTTGGTCGTGACGTGTGTACGTATGTACGTATGTACGTGTGTACGTATGTACGTATGTACGTGTGTACGTATGTACGTATGTACGTGTGTACGTGTGTACGTATGTACGTATGTACGTATCCTCAATAACTTAAAAACGGAGAATCATAGAAACTTGAAATTTGGCATTTGAGACTCTTATAAGACCTAGTTGTGCACCTCCCTTTTTGGGACACTTCTCATATAGTTTTTTTCAAATTTCATACATTACCCAAAAACAAACACTCCTAGAAAGTATATACTATTGGGTCTTACATAAGACACAATTTTGTAGCTCCAATTTTAATGATGGTTCGCACCAAAAGGAATCTTCGCCAAAGGAACACGAAGCATGCATTATCCGAATTACATAAATGATAATGATAAATTAATGTTATGCTGCTATATCTTTTACAAAAATTGGTTGTACCCTTACAGAACTAAACAGGGAAATCAAAATTGATTGATTGAAATTGTACGATTGATAGTTAAAGCTGTGTGGAAACTAATTTGTACTTCCTTGTTTTTACTTACTAATATTTAAATTATTTAAATTAAGAGAAGCCTATGAAATTTTTTTCATTATGGAAGTAAAAATATTTAAAATTTTTAAAACTTCAATTTTAAAATATAAATAAAATACATCAACCACTCTTGAAATAAAACCATAAAATTGCCGTCATACAAGGAAGTCATGTGTTGGCCACATCAGATATTTTTTATAATAATATTATTCACTTTTCTTGTATTCTTTCACCTACAAACTGTCTTTTATTTCGTTAATCTCAATTTTTCCTCTTAAACTTATCTTAAACTCTAGCCTTTTTCTATCAACCGCTCACCATAACTTTTTTTCTCATCTCTCTCCTCCCGTTCCGATTCGCATCCTTCCAATCTTTTCCAATAATTCCCCCTTCCATTCACAATTCCCACTTTCCCTAATTCCCTGTTCAATCACACTTCCATCAGAGAGTATAGATATGTATATCTGCATATCTATACTCTCTGCTTCCATTCACACCTTCCACAAACACCTTTCCACACAAATCATTCAACCAGGAGACTTAGGGTCTTGCTGTGAGTGAATTCTTGAGATTTTTATTTTCTAACAATCAAACATATACATCAATATATTTGCACCTGCAACAATTAACTAAAAGAGTAACATCGAAAACAAAACTTACTATTACTAAAATCGCTCCTCTGGTTTACGAGATATGTGGACACGGTCTGCCACCACGGGAGCAATGGTTGAATTCAAAGAGGTTTTATATTCGCTAGATTTGCATAGTAACTTTTTATCTGTTAATCGTTGTGTTGAACATGGCCATAATGATATAAGTAAAGTTCAATTACAAAACATGCTGAGATCGTTGATAACACGAGATCTGGTACGTAAAGCAATAAGGAGAAATGGTCTTTTTATTTGCGAAGCTGATGTAAAAAAGGAAAAGTTATGTTTCGCAAAAAAATTAAGCAAAAAATTATGGCACTTAAGGTATGGTCACCTCAAGTATCAAAGCTTGAATGAATTACATAAGAAGAATATGGTCATTGGTCTTGGAATTAAAACTGATTTTGTACTGAATACTTGTAGAACGTGTATGGCAGGAAAAATTCATGCGCTGTCATTTCCAAGCAAAAGTGAAACGAGATTCAACGAGTTGTTAAACATAATTCATTCTGATTTATGTGGTCCGATGAATATTGATCCTGTTGGTGGTTCTCGATATTTCTTAACGTTCATTGATGATCTGTCTCGAAAGATTTTTGTGTATTTCCTGAAACACAAAAATGAGTTATTTGAGATATTTAAATTGTTCAAAAATATGGTGGAGCGTCAAACTGGACGTAAAATAAAGTGTGTAAGACCTGATAACGGTGGAGAATACGTCAATAAGTTTTTCAATTCTTATCTAGAGGAACATGGTATTCAACGTCAATTACGGCACCTTATATTCCACAACAAAATGGTGTAGCTGAGAGGGCGAACCGAACATTAGTGGAAATCGCGCGCTGTATGTTAATTCAATCAGGATTGAGTATAAAATTATGGGGAGAGGCTATATATACTGCTGTTTACCTGCGCAATCGATGTCCAACAAAGGCAAACGCCATATGAAGTCTGGACTGGTCGCAAAGCAAATGTGAGTCATCTAAATGCTGTCGTCCTTAATACAAACAAGACAAAATAAATTTATGGCAAAATCTTCAAATTTAGTGATGGTGGAATATTCACAGGTGTCTAAAGTTTATCGTTTGTTTGATAAGAAAAGCCAAAAAGTTATTGAACTCTAAAGTTGATTAATCGTTGTAACGAGGTTTTCCTCGTGTTCCCGGGATATACTTAGTCTGTCCAGGGTTCTTGACTCGACAAATAAAACTCAAGTGTTTCGTCTTAATTCTTCTCTTTATTATTGGTTATATTTACATAATATTAATTATATTTACTTAATATATTTAATTCTTTTCGTTAGCCTATGTGATCTAGTTAGTGTAACTACGTTAGTATCGTTAGTTCTACCCAGTACTTGGTCTGGTAGTGAGATATGTGTTGCCTCGTAGAGAACCGAAGTGCACCGTTCACGGTTGTTCTACTGGAAGTTTGTTTCTACGAAGATTCACATAAATGAATTTGTCCACACTTGCAAGCACTGGAC
Organism: Thecophora atra; assembly: GCA_937620795.1. Classification (NCBI taxonomy): domain Eukaryota; kingdom Metazoa; phylum Arthropoda; class Insecta; order Diptera; family Conopidae; genus Thecophora; species Thecophora atra. The sequence goes on along the minus strand of OW569398.1, from coordinate 27,622,850 downwards.
GCAAATAATTTTGTACCTTAGTTATGATTCAATCATGATTCAATAATTCACTTTACGGCGATTGTCCACGCTTAAAAGCACTGGACTCTAATGATTTGAATGATCCAACGATAATACCCTGTTTACATAAAAATATTTAATCCGATTAAGCTGTTCGAAAACTGATGAGCTTTCCAAGTGTTTCCATACATAATCCGGTCAAGCAAAGTAGGTGTTTTGTTATTGCTTTGTTTTGTTTGGTGTAGTTGAGCTTTTACCTTTTTTTTTTCTGGAAAAACCATTTTATGTAAACGCGGTATTAGCTTTAGGATGAATGTCCACACTTAAAAGCACTGGACTCAAATGATTCTAAATGATTCAAAGATTCGTTTTATGATGAGTGTCCCCACTAATAGCTCGTTCAGATTAAAATTTTCGGTCGGATTTAGATGTTCGAAAACTAATCAGAATCCGAAGTGTTCACATAAATAAATCTGGATTCGGCTGTCAAACCGAACAAACAAAACAGCTGTTTTATTATTATTACTGAAAGTTAAAATTATAAAATGAATCAATTATTACCTATTTTATAGATTGTAGAAATCTATTTCAGTCTCATGGCGAAACTCGTAAGCATGCAGAGTTTAGGAAACGAGAGGGTATACGCTATGAAATATGTAATAAATAATATGGAATGAAAACCCACTCACCTCTCAACTACGGACTCCTCCAAGGTGGTTTTATAAACAGCAAAACCACCTATGATCCTGTGCACGCGCTGGTAGTGTACCCAGTCCGCAGGTGAACCGCCAGATGGCCCAACAAGGTTTTTGGTTTTCCTGCAATATAATTGTTTATGTTTTATACATGTATATAATAAAATAAGAAACACTTACCGGTATTTGGAGGTCATATTTTTTATTTTTATGCCGACCTCCTCAGCGCTAACCATATGGCCTTGTTGGGCCATATCCGCCGCCATCTCCTTAAAAATATGGACGTTTTTACGTACTCCACGAAGGCCAGCAATGTTTTCCTCCCACAGTTCCAGCAACGAATTTACTGACGCTGGCGTCCATAGCATTCTCCTTTTTGTTTTCTGCATCTGAAAAGAAAAAATGTTTTATTATTTGTTTTATATGTATCAATAATAAATAATAAATTTATCAATAACCTCAGCTATCTCAATCACGCGTTGTATATTCTTCAACATATGTTATTTTTGACATTTGCTAAGATGACAATATTTGTACCTTTCCCACTTATTGGCACTAGACAAGGAGAAGGATAAGTTCCCTGGAAGTTCGAACTTCGAAACCTGAGTTGCAAACTAAAGCAAGAGGCGAAATCCCAAAAGCATTTCAGATTAGCGATTGAATTACAGCAACAATTTCAATGGCATCTAGAAGGGATTAAGAAGGGATTTCGGCCTTAATCCTTTTCTCGGCCTTAATCCGTCCAATTCCTGGAAAATCCATTTTATGTGAACGAGCTATAACAAGCACTGGACTCAAAAAATTCAAAAATTATTCAAGGATTCGTTTTAGGGTGACTGTCCACACTTAAAAGCCCTGGACTCAAAAAAACAAAAATGATTCAAGGATTCGTTTTAGAATGACTGTCCACACTAAAAAGCACTGGACTCAAAAAATTCAAAAATGATTCAAGGATTCGTTTTAGGATGACTGTCCACCAGAGACTAGGAGACCCAAGACTCTTCTAGTACCATCAAAAAATGCAAAATGAAAACACATGTACACTATACATGAGATTTCCCATTGAATTGTTTTTGCTTTTAGACGGAAATAAAAATTTAAGCAATCAAATACAAAATGTTTGTTACTGTTTGACAAACTTACAGAGAATATGTTCATTTTACTTAGTTAAAGAGCTATAAAAAACCATTTTTCATACTACTTTTTATATTGTTGAATTTAAATGTTATTGTTATTTATTTAGTTAAAGAGCTAAAAGGACACATTTTTTATACTACTTTTTATATTATATTTCCACACCACCCGTGAGGTGCGTTACCTCTTTTTTTGGGTGTCGGTTCCCCTTTATGCCTATGCAAACACGCTAAAAGTGCGTTATGCGAAGTAGTTTTTGTCTAAAACTAGAAGTTGATGCATCTCTGTTAAAAAATCTTATTACGAAATAAATTCGAACTCTAACAAATAAAGCAACGAAAGCCTCACTGCTGCAGTTATTGCAACAAACAAAGGGTGCCATTCCGAGAAGTTCATCAAAGATACACTGGCGTACTCCTACTTTGTGGCAGACTTCATTAAACATTTCGAGAAACCTATCTTCTAATTTTACAACTAAGAAAGAAAACTTTGCGATTACTTAATCATATTGTAACTGTCGCATGCTTTTCCAGCGCAAATAAAAATTCTAAAGTCATTTTCTGCGCCGAGATATGGGAGTAGATTGCGAAAAGTATGGAGTTTATAGAGCTTAATATAAAGCCAACCGCAGACATAGGCAAAAGCATTCCGCTTCAGAAATGTTTTTTCGTCTAGAGATATATTTATTTCTATTTTACTAAGGAACGTTGATTCTGCTCGCGGCTGACTTTGAAAGGTTTTCCAAAAGGGTCAGAGTTAATTAAATTTTCACTAATGTCTGGCAAGACGCTATCAGATGATAAATCTTCCTGGAAATTCTGTATAGATTCACAATTGCCTTCAACAACTAGATTTATATAACACAAGCTCCAACGCTTCTGGAAAAGGCAGGAAAACATATAGGGCATTATTCTAGGACAATTACCCCCACCTCTCCTGATCTGACCAAAAAAGTGTTCTAAGCTGTCCTGACACAACTTGCTTGTTTTTCCTCTAACATATCTGCTTGTGTACAAATTGCAATTATTTCTGCTTGCTAATTAAAGCGCAATAGCAAAAACGATCTTTTTAATTATACTTCTTATGGTATTTAAATAACAACATTCCATTGAACAGCGCTTTTTAAGTGATTTTTAGTTTTAAAAGCCCTTAACTTCTAAGCTAATTCTTTGCGGCAAAATTTTAGTATTATACTATTTTTTGCAAATGCAGTTACTATTTAATTTATAATAAGTTTTATAAATCCAAATTAGTTAACTATTTTTTACTTGAGCACGTATGCGAATATTTTCTCTAAAATAATAAACTTAACTTATTCTTTTGGATTGGAATCTCTGAACAAAAATTGTATCAAAATGTCAGTCCATGTCACAGAAATAAAAGCGCGGGAGAAAAATCGCTAACTTTAATCAGTAATTTCTATTGAAAAACATTGTTGACAACTTATAAGTTTTATAAAATAATGAAGCGAGAACATTTTTAAAACTGTTTCGTGAAAGTAAAATCCAGAAATCTAAAAACAATGTGGTTATTTAGTGGAGTGAATATTGTACCAACACTATCGCATACGATGCCCTCCTTTAACTGCTTTGTTGGTTGGCACCACTTCTTTCTTCTTGTCAACGTCGGTAGGTATTCCGTTACGCATCGTTTCCAGAATCTGTCGCGCAATTGTCGCGCAATTGTCGCGCGATTTGCCACTGTTTGCGCAACACCAACTGCTTCTCGGAGATGTTTTCGTTCCTGGAGTATGGGAGGTGTTAGGTGAACCAAGTAGGAAATGGTTTGGCGTGAGTGGCTCCTCTTGGTCAATTGCCACAGGAAGGTGTGTAAGCGGTCGAGAATTGACCACATTCTCAGCCTCTATTATAAATGATTGCAGTGTGTGTTCACGTGGAGCAACTTCCTTAAGTGTGTGACGTAAAACTCGCTTGATGCAATGGACCATCCGCTCCCATACACCGCCAGCTGAGGGATTGCTAGGGCAATTAAAAAGCCACTCAACCCCTTTCGATGACATTTCAGATTGGAGACGATCGCAGTCGAAAACGTCGCTAATCCCCCTGGCCACTTGGTCTGCACTGATGTAATTCTTACCATTGTCGCTTCGTATTCTCACAGGAGTCCCTCGTCGATTCGTGAAGTTTCTCAGAACTATTATGAAGGCATCTGTTGACATGTCGGCTGCGACTTCCAAATGGACAGCCCGTTCTGTTAAACAAGTAAATACTGCTATCCATCGTTTTTCTATGCGTCTGCCAATTGTAACTTGAAGCGGGCCAAAGTAATCTATAGTAAGTCTATTCCAACGTATGAAAACGGACGAACAAACGAATGTAAGGTGACAAAGTATACAATTCACTTTCTTTCTTTACATAATTATGGCTTTGGATTTGCTGTATCTCATCTTGAAACGCTTCATATTGCGCTTGACGACACAATATATGTTCAGATTTTCAAAGTTCAGCCGCGGTAAGACCATTCTTTCCGATTCCTTTCAGTTTCCGGCTTCGATTGACAAACCGTATTACCCAGCCCATCGTGCGCTTTAATTTATTATATGAGGAAAAACGTTCCAAATTTATCAATGAGTGACTAACGATCAGCAATCCGAATTTTTGAGGTAGAATTTCTACGTCCTCTTCTTGGCTTGCGTCGACTCTAATGTTCGGCCATGTGTCGCATGTCCTTTGTAAAAACTCTGGACCTTTAAACCAGCGCGCTGATGATTCAAAGTCCATACGGTACTTTGCTCTCGTCGCTTCGTCTGCTACGTTTTCTGCTGTTGGCACCCATCTCCAATTTGACTTATCCGTCGATGCCAGAATCTCAGCTATTCTGTGGGCAACAAATGGTTTGAATCGGCAATATCTGGACGCGATCCATCTGAGCACGGTTTTGGAGTCACTACACATTATAGATGTCGCTTGTAAGCGATGTCCATCTAAAATAGTCTGCGCTAATCGCACTCCGAGCACTGCCGCTTGAAGTTCGAGTCGTGGTACCGTGATGATCTTTATGGGTGCGCATTTAGTTTTGCCACTCACAAAGCTGATCTCGACAGTGCCGTCTTCAGAAACCGTCCTCCAGTACGACACAGCAGCGAACGCCTCCTCGCTTGCATCTACGAAGGTGTGAAGTTGAAGTTCCTTCGGCTGTCCCTTTCTGAAATAATATCGAGGAATTGCAATATTTGTTACCTTCGTTATATCATTCAGCCATCTGTCCCAGGAATTATGAACGTGTTCCGGAAGCATTTCATCCTAGCCAATCTGATGCTTCCATACTTCGCGCACTATCAGTTTCGTAACAATCATATAATTGCACAGAAACCCAAGGGGATCAAAAACCGACATGGCAATGCTTATTAGTTGCCTTTTTATTGGGCGTCTGACACCAGATATTACTCCTGTATCGACTTTGTGACTGCAAGAACATTCCAAAAATTCTTTCCATGGTCGGATCGTTTTCCTGCATGTGCCTAGCTGCGATGTTACCTTCCATAGCGTTTACAACTTCCAGCGAATTGGAGCTAAAATTGCGCAGCTCAAAACCAGCATCCTTGCGTATCGCGCGAACTGGCTTAGAAATTTCAATTGCGCGTGTTAGAGAATCGAAACTATCGATGAAGTCATCGACATAATGATGTTGCAAGATTGCCTCGATTGCTCGAGGGTCGTGATTTTGATGTTCTTGTGCATTAAAATTTCTAATATGATGAGCTGCACAAGGCGAACACGCTGCTCCGAAGGTCATCACTATCATTTCATATACTTCTATAGCGCGTGCAGGATTACCATCCCACCATAGAAACTTCTCTGAACAGCGGTCTTCTGGCCGCACCAACACCTGGTGAAACATATCTTTAATGTCTGCACATACTGCTACCGCGCAGACCCGGAAATTAAATAAAACGGCTGGCATCGATTGATATTGTAGTGGGCCTTTCAATAAATAACTATTTAAACTTCTGCCATCAACCTTTGCAGCAGCGTCGAACACTAGACGAAATTTCCCTGGTTTGTTGGGGTTAACGACTGCAAAATGGGGTACATACCACGTTCGCGAATTACGAATAGCCGCTTCTTGCAGAGTAAGCTTCCGTGCGTAACCTTTATCGGTGTAGGATTTCACAATGGCTCTGTAAGATTCTGCAAATTTTTCATTCTTCTTCATTTTGCGTTCTATTCCAAACAGACGCTGTTGGAATAGAACCAGAACTATCTGGCAACTTAACGCCGTTGTGTTTCCAAAGCAGCCCAAACTGATATCGACCGTCAATCTTTACGGTCGTTGCTTGAAGTATTTTTCGCGGTTGTTTGTCATCTTCGCTCTCTACTGCTGGCGCTGAACGAACGCCAAAACTCTCGATTGCAAAATAATCGGCTACTAATTTATGCAGTTCGTCGTCGCAAATAGTATTGATCATTAAACATGAAGATAACGATGTGTTTTCATTACTTGGGCCAAAAACTACACATCCTAGTTCGGTTTTTGCAGCATATTGTCCAACTATTCCTAAAGTAGTTGATTTATCAGTTATTCCAAGGTGACAGTGATCCAAACCTATCAATAACTGTGGTGTTATATTTGAATACGGCTTCATAGGTAGCTGCGCGTCACACGCCATTCCAAGAGACACCGGATCGATGCTTTGCATCGGTAGTTTTAAATTTGGCACATCGTAAACATTCCTTAACTCATGCTTCGTTTTCACGCCGACACCACTAATATGTAGATAGACCACAGTAGCTGGTTCACGAGCAGTTTTCCCGCCAAACCACTGAATGTTTAAGGGACAATTCCGACCTCGTAGTCCCAACAGCTCCAACACACTGCTGTCCAGCATGGTTACAGTGGAACCTTCGTCTAGTAGAGCATAGACGTCAATCTTCTTTTGTGGCCCATACAATACTACTGGTAGTATGCGCAAAAATATATTTTTCATATTCTTCACATTTTCTGTGCAACCAAGAATGGTACCTTCATCTGTCTGCCTTGAACTGTTGGGCCTACTTGGACATTGCCATTTAGATGAATGCGCCACCTGTAAATTTTCTTGACAGAAATGTGTGTGTTCTGAACACGAATATTACGCTCGTGCAGTAACTGATGGTGTCGCCGTTGGCACCCTGCAATGAGGCAAGGCTTTCGGCGGTGGCAATTGCGTACCGCATGTCCTCCCTGTAGACATGTAAAACACAGTTGCTTTTGCTTCACTTCTTGCCACCTCCAATTAATGTCAAGTTCAAGAAATTCTTGACATTTGTTCACTTCATGTTTGCCTTCACAAATTGCGCATTTGCGTGAATTTGGACGTGAATCCTCAGCAGTAAAACTACACGTCTTCGCGGTTCAGAAGGAGCACGGGTGAACCCTTGTACGGCACTGATTAAATTTGCCATCTCAGATAACCATGAACTAAAATCAGCGATTATGGCTCTATTGTCGCTGCACGCTTCGCCACTCTAAACGCTTGCTCATAAGAAGCTTATTGATGGGTTCATCCAATAATGTTGGATTAGACAAATGATGTTGGCCATTTACTGACTGCAGAAAACCGGATAAATTTCTTACCTTTACTGCGAACGGAATTAAATATTCTATGGCTACTTCTGACACTGGTGCAATTTCGCAAACTTTGCGTAACTGACTAGGAATCAAGAGTTCGGGTCGGCCATAACGGAAGCGCAACTGATTAATCACGTCTGTCACATTACCCGGATAAATCAGCAATGACTGAACAGTCTCTCTGGGCTCGCCCTTTAAACATTTTTGCAACCGCTGACAATTTTCCCAATTCGTGTAATTATACACAACTTATGACTGCTCATACGCTGTTGAGAACATTGGCCATTCTTCAGGTCGTCCAAAGAATTCTGGCAGATCTTGGACCTTCCGTGGCCCGGCAAATATTGGTGGTGTGTAAACACTTTCTATAGACTGACAAGGCAAATTGGCATCATTGTCGGTGGTGAAAGCGTTTGATAAATTCGTTGTTAAAGGATTGCCATTTTGAATGTTTTTCATAGTCGGCATTGCTACAAAATTCATTCCTTGCTATGGCGAATATGTATAACCAACAGACGAAGAGGCGGCGGTGACACAACCCTGTAATAATGATGACGTCACACATGTAGGTACAACTGGCACTGTTCTGCTCACGTGTACGTCGCATTCATTTTGTCCAATATGGCATTTAGTATCGACATGTCCACTGGAACGGCACGGGCGTTTTGTGTAGAGTCGATAGAAGCAATTTTGGTTCTAGTATACTTTGCGGCGGCAGTGGCAGTTTGTACTTGCATAATTTCTGCAGCGTTGATGGTTGCAATCGCTTCAGAGGCTTGGGTAACCAATACGTCCACAATGGTTGCGTCATTGTCATCGTTAATAACTTCAGTCATATCATTAGCGTTGGCATTGGTTTCGCTCATGATTTTTCTGTTGTAGATTCTAGCGCTTTTCCTTGGCGTGCGCAGCATCACTTGCGCAGGGTGAAAAATGCGAAATAAAGCTGTCAGCTAAAGGCCCGAAACTTAATGTTTGTTTGTTTTAAAACATTTATTTCTTGTAAGAAGAAAAGAATATTACAATGAAGAATGATTATATATATATCATTTCTGGATTAGGTTTTTTACCGCAGTTGACCTCCGTCACTGATAAAATCCAAAAGGAAAAGAACCGGAAATGGCAGCATTGAGGAAATTAGTCTGGCAGATGTCGAACTTCTCTTGGTCTGACAGCTGACAACTTCTGTCAACCAGACCAGTGCTGTCAGAGTGAAGTTTTCTTTGTGGTAACTAAAGATTTATTTGGCCGTTCACAGACACCCGTCTCTTGCTTGTTTGTTATCTGCCGGGTTGTTCGCTAGTGTGTCGGTTAGAGAAACTGCGGGGGTTGGGGAGGGGGGGGGCAGTGTTGGTGCATCTCCTTGTAGAGGTCCTCATAGGAGCTTCCGGTCAGTGGGTCGACGTATTGGGGTGGTACTACTTCCTGGAGCTACGCAGCCGAACCATCTACGCGGCCAATCTTGAGCCAGAGGAATGGGCTGAACACGAACAGCTTCTCTCGTTGCTCGTCATTGGCTTGTTCTGCATACAGGTGGCGCAAGAACACTTCGATTAGCGTGTCGTTCAGGAACCGCCCTTGGCCGAGTCGGGCGTAGTCGTTTATGTTTTTAGCGATGCCGCGCTCTCCTCTCGGGTACGTAGCGATGGTCTTGTGGTCTGCTATGAGGATCATCCGTAGCTGAGTCCCCTGTCCGTTCTGCTGTCCGGCGAGTTCGGTGTTGTCCTTCGTCAGTCGTTAAGTCATAGGATTTCGTCTCTCCACTTATGCGTGCCATGTTGTTGTGTTTGGTTGTTGAAGTATTTCGAATGGATCTAGAATGAGAGGTTTTATTAGCTCACTGAACTTTCGTGCCGGGGACAACACAACTAAACACATTTTTACAAATACGTGAACTTTGTTAACAGGATTAGACGTTTTGGTGAAATGGTTTTAAGTCGCTTATATGCGCTGTGCGACTATTCCGATCGGCCCCGTGATCCCCAACTCCTTGCAGCGCGACGATAACGGGTGAAGTATACTGTGCAATTCTATACAGTCCGTCGTATTTCGGTGGCAATTTTGCATTGAATTTGTCAATCGCTTTCGATAGATAGTGGGTTTTGACCAGGACTAGCGTTCCTATTTCCGGCTTCCACTCTCTTCGTCGCAGGTTATAGTGCCTGGATTGATCTTTAGATGCCCTCTCGAGGTTCCTCCTAAAGATCCTGTAGATTTCCTGTAGGCGATTCCCTCTATACTCGGGGCTCTGCGGTGGGGTTCCTGTCCCTGTGGTGACTTCGTCATATAGTGCTCCTGGTAGCATGGCTTCTCGTCCTTGTGTAGTCGTCTCGGTAGTCATTGTATTTAGTGCCAACGAGATTTCTGGAATAAGCTCATCCCATTGCGTTTGCTTGTTATAAGTGACCTGTGCTATGATCCTCTTAATGTTCCTATTCGCCCTCTCCGTAGGATTTTCTTGAGGAGTGTAAGGTGCAGTGAATTGTTGTTTGACCCCCAGATCCTGTAGGAATCTGTGGAAGTTGGGTCTGCTGAACTGTACGCAGCCCCCGTAAGGAGAACTTATGGGACTCCATATCTGGCTAGGATCCCTTACCAGAAGGCCTTCTTCAGCGTTTCTGTTGTAGCGTGTCGAAGTGGTACAATTTCCGTCCACCTTGAAAACTTGTCACAGAATACGAGTATCATCGTATTGCCGTCTTTCGATCGTGGTAGTGGTCCAATGAAATCAGCACAGAGAATGGCCCACGGTTCGTCGGGTAGGTGTGTCAACATCTTACCAGCGGCCTGATCCTGCACCGGTTATACAGTTGGCACGACTCACAGCAGTATACATGCTTCCATATGTCCCGGTACATGCCCGGCCAGTAATACCGGTTTGATATCCTTGTGACCGTCTTTCTGATACCTGGGTGGCCAGCGCTTGGGTCGTCATGATTCTCCTTGAGGACTCTCGCTCTCAGTTGTCGTGGCACGCACAGCTTCTAAGCCACACAATCTTCGTCGTTCGCCGACCCGGGAATATGTCGGTATAGCTGCCCATTCTCGATCGTATAATCGCCGAATTTCTCTGGATGTCGTTCTACTTCTGCTACCTTTTTTTGGATCCAGTTGCATTTATCATTTGTGATGGTGATATGATTTAGGTTTTCTATGGGTTGTCTGGACAGTGCGTCTGCCTCCACATTCTATTTGCCCTTCCTATTTATTACCTCGAAGTTGTATTGTTTTAACTCTAATGCCCATCTTGCGATTCGCCCTGAAGGGTTCTCCAGTGAATTCAACCATTTTAGAGAAAGATGGTCCGTGATTACGGAGAATTTGTATCCTTCCAGGTACGGCCTCATCTTCCTGATACCCCAGATTATAGGCATTCCTTCTCGGTTGCGGAGTAATTCTGCTCGGCTTTGTTCAGCGTCCTGCTAGCGTATGCGATGACCTTTTCTCCGTCATCATCTTTCTGTGTGAGTACCGCACCTAGAACATAGTTGCTTACATCCGTCTGGAGCGTGAATTCCTTGCTGAAGTCTGGGCAGGTTAGTATAGGTGCTCTTGTCAGCTTCTCTTTCAGGTTGTCAAAAGCTTGTTGTTGCTCCTTTTCCCACTGCCATCGACAGCCCTTTTTTAACAAACTCGTGAGTGGTACTACTGATTTGGAGAAGTCGGGTACAAAACGTCGGTACCAGGATGCAACGCCGAGGAACTGCCGTACTCCACGGATGTTCGTCGTTGGTGTGAGTTCTTTAATGGCTGCGATTTTGTCCGGGTCTGTGTGGATACCTTTACTGCTGACAACATGGCCGAGATACTTCAAATCTTGCTTAAAAAACTCGCACTCTTCTTCATTGATTTTCATATTTGCTGCTCGCAGTCGTCTGAAAACTTCTCGTAAATTTCTCGTGTGTTCCTCTAATGTTCTTACGATGACAATGATGTCGTCCAGATAAGCAAAAGCGTGGGGCTCCATTTCCGGACCGATAACTTGGTGTAAAGCTTTTTGGAATGTCGCTGGCGCAGAGTGTAGGCGCTCTGGAACAGCCCCCTCCCTGGGACGGTAAACGCTGTATACTGTTTGCTTTCTGGACTCATCGGGATCTGCCAGTAACCATTCTTTAAATTCAAACTACTAATAAATTTAGCGTCACGTAACTTGTCTAGGATATGTTGGATCCTGGGAAGCGGGTATGCATCGGGTACTGATCGGGCATTCAATTGCCAATAGTCGACGCATAATCGCCACGGTCCGTTTTTCTTTTTGGCCAGTACAATCGGTGCGCTACATGGACTATGTGAGGGTTCAATACACCCCTTTTTAGGAAGTGTGTCTATTTCCTGGTTGATTACTGTTTGCATGGCGGGATTTTTCGGATAGTACCTTTCTTTAATCGGCCTATCGTCTCTCATGACTATCTTATGCGTGGTAATGGTCGAGGGTCCGGCTATGGTCTCAAATTTCTTTAATTCTTCGCTGAGAAAGGTTTCTATGATGATGTCTTCGCCTTGCGTCCCCAGTGTTTGGTTACCGCTTCCCTGTGTCGTTCCTTCTTCGGCGTGGTCCTCTGACGCTATTTGGAGTGTCGTGCATGTCTTCTGTTCTTCTTGCGGTTCATCTCTTCCTCTATGCAGAACGATGGTCTCGCCGCCGCAACTAATGGATGCACCGACGTCTGTTAGAAAATCTAAACCTAGTATTACCTTGTCGGTGGCATCTCGGAGTAGGAGGAATGATGCACCCTCACTTGCACCTCTTCTTCAATTTTTCGTGTTGTACCATCCGCCATTTTGACCTAGATGTTCACCCTTGTCCAGATACTGTTTCGATCCCGTTTCTCTGTTTCTCAATTTCTTCACTAAGGAAGCTTCTCGACACTACGGTGTCTACAGTGGCCGTCACTAGTTCGCTCCCAAGAACCACTCTAGCGGAGACTCGTTTCTTGTTGTAGCTTAAATTCTGGGTGGGGTAGGAGGAGACTCGCGGTTCGGTCCCAGTGGTCCTCGCGTCCGCTGGGTACCCAACCGTTTCCCTGCTTGGTTTTTTTTCCGCAATACTCCTTGGTGAGAAGGTCAGGTTTCCCGCACTCCCAACAAAATAATTTTCTTGCGTTGTTACACTCGCGCTGAAAGTGTCCCTTCAGGCTGCACCGTCGACAGGCCCGTTTAAGGTCCTGCGGCGTTCGTAGTGGTGTCGCTGAGACCATCCTATGTGGTTGATTCGCACCTGCTCCGGCTCCTGGCGAATACTTTCAAAGTCCTCTGCTTTGGCCATTAGCTCTTCCATTGTGGTGAAATCTGTCCGTCTGATGTAAAGAAGATAATCCCAATGGCAGTTTCTGTATATACGTTGAAGGCGTTGCTTCTCGCTGTAGTCGACGTGTCGCATTAATGTTTGCATGGCAAGTACGTAATCCTTGAATTTCTCCCGTTGTCCTTGCACTGTTTTCCTAATATTATCTTCCAACTCCTCAGCGAATGGAGCAGGTAGGAAAAATCTGTGGAAATCGGTTTTAAACGAATGCCATGTAGTCCAGCCGCGGTTGTTGTTTCTGAACCAGCAAAGGTCCCTGTCGTTCAGCAACTCTAGCATCGTGCGTGTCAGCGCATCTTTAGATATCTCGTATGCCTCAGCCAGTTTCTCGATCCTTTCAAGGAATCCGATCGGATCCTTCCCCCCATCGTAGCGACATGACCATTTACGCTCCTTGTCCATTACTTCTGCGTAGTTGCAAGGGTTTCTGTTATGCTGCACGGACTCGTGTCTCAATGTGTGGCTCGGTAATTGCGGATTCGGATTTGGCTTACATTTACTGTACATTTACTGCCCCTGTTTCTCGCGTTGAGCTGCGCGTCCAATATTCCTCGAGCTCGTTTAAACGGTCGATCTGGGGATCTGTTAGGTTGGTTGATCCGATCAAGTTGACTACTGCCTTTCGGAGCTCTTCGGTCGCTCCGGTATTTGCAATTCTAAATTCCGCAAGAATCTCCTGTAGGCTTGCCTTGGGCACGTAAGAGACGCCACTCTTTCCCATCGTGTGATTGGCTACTGTTGTTTTCCTTGTTACGCGTTATTACCGATTTTTTTCACTTGTTCTAAAATTTTCAATGTCCTTTTGTTTTCTTTTTTTTTTGTTTTAATGTCCTTTCGTTTTCTCTTTTTTTTTCAACAAAGTTTCTTATGGTTCGTTCGCACTGTGGTTCTTGTTTTTTTTTTTGTTTTTTTTTTCTGTCGAGTTTTTTATCGAGCTTTCGCTGTTCTTATGTTACTTCTTAATTTTTTTTTTCACTGTTTTCCTAATCTGATTGTTACTGTAGATTGCTTTTTTTCACTTCAGAGTTTTCTTTCACTGTTCAATGTTTTTTTCGATTTTTTCTTTCACTGTTCAGCGTATCGGGGTTTCACTGTAGAATTTTTCCACTGTTCAATGTTCTTCTAAAATGTTTTTTTTTCTGTATTTTTTCTTCACTGTTACATGCATCATGCTTTCACTGTAAAAATCTCTTTCACTGTTTAATGTTCTTCTCGACTTTTCTTTTTTTTCCTTTTTTTTTTTACTGTAGTTATTTTTTTTCGCTGTTCAATGTATCGGGGTTTCACTGTGTGTTTTTTCAATTTTATCTTTTCTTGACCGCACCGTGATCCTTGCAAGCGTGCCTCTTGTTATATTTTCGCTGCTTCGTGTATTTGGGAATCTATAGTCCCTGTTCGGGCGCGACTTTGTAACGAGGTTTTCCTCGTGTTGCCGGTATATACCCAGTCTGTCCAGGGTTCTTGACTCGACAAATAAAACTCAAGTGTTTTGTCTTAATTCTTCTCTCTATTATTGGTTATATTTACATAAGATCGGATAATTATGTCTGAGGTTACATGTATTACTTAATATATTTAATTCTTTTCGCTAGCCCAGGTGAACTAGTTAGTGTAACTACGTTAGTATCGTTAGTTCTACATAGTACTTGGTCTGGTAGTGTGATATGTGTGGCCTCGTAGTAATTTTCAGTGATTCGAGGATTTGTTTTAGAATGACTGTCCACACTTAAAAGCACTGGACTCAAAAAATTCAAAAATGATTCAAGGATTCGTTTCAGGATGACTGTCCACACTTAAAAGCACTGGACTCAAAAAATTCAAAAATGATTCAAGGATTCGTTTTATGATGACTGTCCACACTTAAAAGCACTGAACTCAAAAAATTCAAATAATTCAAGGATTCGTTTTAGGATGACTGTCCACACTTAAAAGCACTGGACTCAAAAAAATTCACAAATGATTCAAGGATTCGTTTTAGGATGACTGTCCACACTTAAAAGCACTGGACTAGAATAATATTAGTTGATAACAAAGTCGACTCACCCGTACAGCGTATGTTCACCAAAGAGGCAGAGTCTTCGTTGACGGTGGCTTTTATAGCTCAGCGGTTAACCGTAGTTTTCTTGATTGTTTGTTGGCGACCTTGAATTAATCCCTTTGTTTATTTCAATTGGGTATGTAATTTTTTATATTCGCGGTCTTCAATGGCGACCTTGAATTATTCTCTTTGTTTACTCTAATTGCACATGTAATTTTTTTTATATTCACAATCTTCTGTGGCGACCTTGAACTAGTCTCTTTATTTATAAAGTTCAGTAATTGTGACCTTCGATTAGAAGGCCTATTTTCGCAAGCGTTTTTTTTTCGTTTTATTTCTTCGCTAACGTTGTTCCAGTCTGCTATGTGCTATGTGGTTGTTGCAGCCGAAATTTTAACATGTTTTTTTTTGCCTTTTTTTTTCTTCTTATCTGTTTTGTTTGTTGTTGTACAAGTTTCGTATCATACTGTACCGCTTGTGCCTTCGAGTTTGGTACATTCTTGAAAAGCTTCACGCGACGCTTTGTGCAGCTTTGGGCTTTTTGGTTCGCTGATACTGAGTAACTTTTTGGATCGTTTGTTGTTAGTTATTAAAATAAATCCACCTCAAATTGGGTCCGCACAATTCGAGGTGACTGCGTCTCGTGAAAGCGATTTTCACAAGACCAGCTCAGTGGGGAAGCAGGCCAGGTTCCACATCCGTGTGTAATTTGTAAGGAAGATATACTCTTCCTTACATCGTAAAAAAAATCGAGTATGCGCTAAAGCCCGTGGAGTTAATCAACCCTAAAGTTGATTAATCGTAAAGAAAAATCGAGTATGCGCTAAAGCCCGTGGAGTCATACAGCACTAGCTGTATGATCGACTTAAAACTAAATGTATTTGCCTTGCGGCACCAAAAATGAAGCAACTCACGAATGAGATAAAGTCTGGCTTTACTGGTGAACAATTTCGCCGGTGTGAGACTGGTCGATTTTCTAAGTTCAAAAATGCTCGTTAAGAGCAGCACTTGAATAAAGGTTCTTGCGAATGGTAATTTCTGCTTTGAACGCAGAATAAGTCACGGTGGAAGATTCTATGCTTCTTGTTATCATTGTTTTCCCGTCAGTTGTGGCTGCTGTTGTTGTTGTTGTTGTCGCTTCCCATATGTCTGGTTATGAAATTAGGTTTTGTCGTTGTTGCAGTTTCTGGCTTCTTGTGTTGTGGTTTATTATAAAGAAGTAGTCGGTGGTTGTTGTTATTTTTGTTTTGTTATTTGCTGTGTTTCTCTTCGTTTCTGTTTCTGCAGTTATGTCGGTATGTACATATTTTGATATTGCTAGTCGTTGTACAGTTTGTATATTATCGGTTGGTTGATCTCATATGCATCTCGGTATGTAATTGAATTTCTGGTGACGGAGGATATGTAAGTCACTATATATATCCGTTTACTCGGTTTATTGTCTTCTAGCAGATGATTGTTTTCGGCAGAAGTATTTGAAATGATGCTTAGATCGTTACACCTTATCCCTACAAAGATAGCGAGTAAGAGAGAGCAAAAAAAAGGTCTGTAGGATTTATTTTTCTCTGGGGTTTTTTCAGGATTTCTTAGTTAGTTAAGAAACAAATAAGTTAGGTAAGTATAACAATTTATTATTACTGTTTAGCTTCAAGTTCTCTAGTCATCAACTTTAATTTAATATAAATACATATTATTTGCGAGTGTACATCCAATGTTTGCTTTAAAGTTCTGTGTGGATTTCAACACTTTTTATATATTTTCACTTTAATTCAATTGTAAGTTACTTTAATAAACGTTTGTCACAATTTTTGAATATATTTTAAACAAGGTTTGCAAAATCTTCGAAACTATCATTAAAGTTGGTCCACCGCGATGAAATTGAAGCACTTTGGTGCTGCCGCGTTTAATCCATAATCTCAAGTGCCAGTCGCTGTACCGAGAGTAAAAGCAAGCAGCCTGTAGCCGAGCTTTTAGATCGCCTCTCTGGCTCGGCCGATCGTCAATGTTGTGAGAGCGCATTAGCGCTCGACAAAGCCAGAGAGGCTACCTTACAGGCGGAGTTTTCGGCGTCAACAGCCCGCCTTGCAGGACTGCAAAAAGAAGCTCGCTGCTTGAGGCCTCGCTGAGAGGGCGGTTACGGTCTATGAAGGAGGGTGCGGCAGGCTGCGAGCAGGTGGGTCACACGTCCTCGGGTTGCCGGGGCAGCCGGGCAGTGGCGGGTTGGTGCAGCAAGAGCGCATAGGCCACGAGTAGATGGCGCTGTGGTTGGCGATCTAATTGCCAATTGTAGGATTGCCGTTGCACTGCCGAGCCGGGCCACGAAGCAGACTGGGGCGTCTTGGTCGTCTCGTTCGGCGTCTGGCTCGTGGTCGCCAGAGTCCGACGTCATCAGTCAAGGCGTCCATAGCTGCTTCGCAGCACACAGGCGCTCCGGGGGCCGTGGGGGCGGCAGTATCGTTGATGATGGTGTCGGATACGGGGGCATCGACGGAGGGAACGGTGGCTGGCGGAGCCAGTAACCGGCGCCCTGGCGGCGGGCGAGACGCATCTTGAGCCTGCGAAGAAGGAAGGATTTAGTTACAGTTCGTGATAAAGAAGGCAGAGATACTAGTTTGGTGATCGGCTGCGTAAGCGGCCCGTTGGCAGTGCGGAGCTCGGCCACACGAACGCGGTAATCGTCACCAACGTGTACTTTGATGACACGCCCTAACCGACATGAATTGGATGGGAGATTGTCGTCCCGGACGACCACGAGATCTACCGTCAACCTTGAGGTCGCTTTGTGGTAGCTTCCATTTTGTACGGCGAGCGAGCTCTTGAAGGTACTCAGTCTTCCAGCGATGGCAGACGTGTTTCGCCAGAGCTTGCATGCGTCCCCAGCGGTTAAGGACGGAAAAAGGATTGCTTCTTTCTTTCGAGTTCCGAGTGCGCCAAAAGGCGTCCGCCTACCAGGAAATGCTCAGGCGTCGGAGCTTCGAGTGAATTTGGATTCGCAGATTGAGGATAGATAGGGGGTGAGTTGAAACACGATTCGATTCGACTAAGTAACGTCGAAAACTCTTAGAAGGTGAATTTCGCAAGTGGCGCCACTTTAACAAGGTGTGCTTTGAGACTTTTGACAGCGGCCTCCCACAGACCTCCCATATGAGGAGCGCCAGGTGAAATAAAGTGCCAGGCAACATTTTGATGAGAGTATCTGGTCTCAATCAGAATCGGAGTCCGTTGCAGGAACTGCTGAAACTCATATTTGAGCTCTCGTGAGGTACCAACGAGATTGGTGCCGTTGTCGGAATAGACTTGTACGTGGCAGCACCGACGGGCTGAAAATCGAGCGAACGCGGCTAGGAATGCTGCTGTCGACGGATCACTGCAGGCCTACAGGTGAATGGCTTTCGTCGAAAAGCAAACAAAGATGCATGCATATCCTTTTGTGATTAAACAGGCTCGACCAGTATAGTTCTTGATACCGAAGGGGCCTGCCGGATCGACGCCTTTTGTGATTAAACAGGCTCGACCAGTACAGTTCTTGATACCGAAGGGGCCTGCCGGATCGATGCCGGTGTTGGTGAAGGGGCGGGGGAATATGTTTCGCTCCGCCAGGAGTGCAGCCATGATCTGTGTCAGCTGCCTATTTTTGTTAAGCACACAAGGCTTACAACGATGAAGTGTTGCCTTGATCAGATTTATTACCCGCTGGATTCAGAACTTTATACGAATTAATCGAAGCGTCAGCTGATTGCCACCGTGCATGGATATCTGGTGGACAAAAAGGACTAGCAGCTGTGACAAGCGGCTGTCAAGCGGTAAAATCGCTTGGTGCCGTTCATCAAACGGGACATTAGGACACGAAGACAACCGCCCGCCGATGCGCAGCATTTGGTCTTCGTTTATGAATGGGTTGAGCGAAACACACTGCTCTTCGGGCTCAAGGGGCTCTTAGTTTCGAGTGCATGATATTCATCGGCGAAATGCGTCTTTTGACAAAGTATGATAAGGCGCTGTTACGTCTTACGCAGCTCGGATGAGGAGATATTCAGTGTGACGTAGGATCCATTGCGCTGATTGCGGAAATGGAAAATAAAACGGTATATATAAGAGTATACTGGGAGGGCTCTCGCGAGAGAGGAAAAGCTGCCCAATGGGTCTTCGTCAGTTTTGATGTAGGGGAAGTGCACCTTGATTGATTTTTCTTCCAAATCCGTGGAGAACTCCACAGGTTCACTGAAAGAGGGCCAGCGATCTTTGTCGTGGATTAGCCACTGAGGTCCGTGCAACCAAAGCGAGCTGAGAGCCAATTCTTGAGGAGTCGTTCCTCGGCTGGCTAGATCTGCGTAATTTGCGAGACGCGTTTGGCAACGAAGATATTCAAAACGCACAGGGACTTTTTAAGCCACGCTAGTACGATCGTCGAGTTCGACCACCAATACACGTTTGGTGGTCGGATTCGCATATTGGGCACTAAGGCGTCGATCATATCGGCGACTAGTGTGGCTCCACAGAGCTCTAGCCGCGGTAGCGAGTGTGTTTTGATGGGCGCCACTCTAGTTTTAGAGTAAAGCAGCGATACATGCACGGTGTTCCCTAGTTCAACTCGGGCGTAAATGGTTCCTGCATATGCTTTCTCTGAGGCGTCGCAGAAGGCATGAAAGTCAATGCAGCAGTCCAGGGTGAACGCGATCCATCGCAGAATTCGCATGGCGGAGATGTGATGGTAGTTCTGCAGGAAGTGCAGCCAACTCAGTTGTGTCGGGGGTGGCAGCGGGTCGTCCCAGTCAATTTTGTCAAGCCAAACTTTTTGTGTCATCATTTCCGCCGAAACAATGATGGGGGCCAGCCAACATGCTGGGTCAAACAGCTTTGCGATAAACGATAATACTGCCCGCTTGGTATATTGCGGAAGTATGTCGATTACCGGCATGTCGAAATAAAACTCGTCGCTGGTAGCATTCCAGCGAATTCCAAGCATCTTTGCAGAGCTGTTGTCTTCAAATTTCCGAAATTCGGCGTTGAGAAAATGGCTACCCGGCAAGTCCTGTAGCACATGCTCGCTGTTGGATGTCCATTTTCGCAGCGAGAAGCCTGCCACATATAGGGCTCCAATGAGCTGATCCCGCATTTGGATCGCAATGGAGACGTCGTGAGAGTTTTCCAGCATGTCGTCATCACACATGGCGCTTTGGAGGATTTGAGTTGCTAGAGGGAAGGTTTCTCGGCTATCCTCTGCTATCAAAAGTAACCGTTTTTAACTCATAGTCCTGAATCTGTGCGTCACTGGGGTCGCGATGGAGTATTCTCTGGTAGGGAGTATGTTCGGAGTCCACCAAGACTTGACGGTATATCTTCTGGATGTCACCGCCAAAAACATACCGGTGAAAGCGCCAACGTAGCATTAGAAATGTTAGGTCTGCTTGTAAAATCGGGCCTGCATGCAGGGCGTCGTTCAAACGCAGCCCACTGGCGGTGGGGCATGACGCGTTAAAAACGACTCTACCTTGGTAGAGGTACTCTCTGGCTTCACGATCGCGTGATGCGGGACATAATAGTGCCCAAAATTGGGTTTTGGGGTCGCTACTGGCTTCATGTGACCCAAGTCGATGTACGCTTGTATCACATCGTCATATTGCTTCTTGAGGTCACCGTTCTTAGTTAACCTGGCCTCCGAGCGAAGGATTGCTGAAGGGCGATATGCCGAGAATAGCCTCTCTATCCTTGAATGGCAGAGTAACGATGTATTGGCCATCGTTGTCCCTCTTCGTGGTGTTTACGAAATTCTCTTCGCAAAACTTTTTGGAGGGGGATAGATATCGCGTTTTGGGAAGTTCCTCCACCTCCCAAACTTCATGACTTCATTAAAGAAGGCCACCTTAATATTGGGGCTGCCATGCTGCAGCGACGGGTCTGGTCCGGTGAGTATCCAGCCGAACACAGTTTACTGGGTCAGAAGCAACCCTAGCATATTCCGACGAATGCCGTCAAGTAGTATGGTCGGAAAGAGATTGGCTCCTATAAGGACATCTACTTGTTGGCTTTTCACAAAATTGGCATCAGCTAGTTGAAGCTGCGAGGTAGGCTGCGGAGCAGCGTACGATCGAGCGAATGGGCGGCAGATTACCCGTGATCTGTGACAGCACTAGTGCTGTTGTATGAATTTAAAATTGTGAGTCGTGTGGCGACCTAAGCATAAACTCGCACGACTTAGAAACTTTTGCTGAGATAGTTTCATTGAGGCCGGAAACCGTGGCTCTTACACGCCGCATCGGAATTTTAAGCATCTTCTGAACACGATCAGAGATAAAGGATACTTCGGAACCCGAATCGATGAGGGCACGAGCGGTATAATTGATACAGTCATGAAATATGGCAATCATTGCGGTACCTAAAAGCACATGTTTTGGGGCGGCAGCGAAGCACACTTGATGGTTTTCCGGAGACTTCGGTTTAGTGGACTGTATGTTCACGTGATTCGAGGTTGCAGCTGGCGCTGCACTGAGAGGCCTCGAAGAGGCAGTAACTCTGATGGTTCTGATGGGGCTGACTGAGTCGCAGTTCAGCTGTGTTCCTGAGTGGATATTTGGCGGTGACGGAAGGCTTTGTCGAGGCGTCTGCCTCCCTTTCCGACCCGAGTTTCTCGATTGTGAATTCGCGGCGGTTGAGGGTCTGCTTTGATTTTAATCAAGATGCAGAAGCGTGTGGTGTCTCGATCGACACGTCGAGCAGCTGAATGCACTGGGGCATTCGTTCACGCAGTGGGACGGCGCGAGACAATTTGGGCACAGATGCAGTTTCCGGACCTGATCTAGCCTCAAATGAGCGGGAGTCATTTGAAGAAATTTCGCGCAAGTCCGCAAAATATGTTGAGCAGAACATAACGAGCACGATGTCGACGCGACGTTTAATTGAAACGTATTTACTTTTTTCGAAGAGGTGCCTTGCTGCTGAGCAGGTGCCTGGCACGCTCTGTTCGAGGAAGTGCCTTTAATGTCTTTAGCCGTTTCAAGAGTCTGAAAGCGATGTATCAGAAACGCGTCTAGGTCGGTCCACTTGGGAATGTCAAATTTATTCTGAATCGACTGTTCCCATAGCGATAGCGTAGCTATCCGGTAGCCGACTAGAACATAAAAACACGATAATCGCATCCCATTGTGAGGTATCGACACCTTGAAGCGCGAGTGCGCCAAGTATATTGTTGATCTCGCGTTGTAAATTCTTAATATCGTGCGCGGTTTCCACGGTTTCCACGGTTTTCGCGGTTTAAGATTTTTTAAAAGCGAATTGACCAGTATTTTCGTATCGATCCGTTAAATTTTTCCACGCTTGCTCAAACCTGTCATTCATAAGAGGCGATTTCTGTACGATTTCCTTGGCCTCGCCTCTGGTTTTTTGGTTTAAGTGGAAAAGTTTTTCCACTGGGTCAATGCGTGTATTGCGTACATATAGGGCCGTGCACATGTCACGGAAAAACGGCCATGACAAGTAGTCCCCTTTGAAAACTTCCGTATCGCACGGCGGCAAGTGAATATTATACCCAGTACGCGGGAATTCCATGGACTCATCAGGCTTGACGGACGCAGAAGGCGTCTGCCGTGCATCAATCATTTGATTGATGATGGACATGCATTTCACATAAATGTTGTTGCATTGTTTATGTTTGGCTTTGATGTTATCGCTATTCTGGGCGAGAGTTTCGTCCGTTGCTATTCTCTCGAAAACGGTGTCGTAGATAGATTTGAAACGGAATTTAACGGATTCGAAAACTGATGAAACGGGGTTCGTTTGCGAACCGTGAACGCAAAGGAGCAATGTTATTGTTGTAATAATATTTCAGCCGTAGGCGTTATAAAGAAATATACAACATATAATTAGTATGGCACTAACTGTGCTTCAAATAAAACACAAGTGTGGTTAGTATCAATTTATTTTATATATTCGCTGTTAGTAAATAATTGTAATTTAAATGAATGCCGCACTGTTTTGGGCAGTGCAGGAAAATCGATAAAAATGTTCCAATACAATTTTTCACGCACGAATATATGTATGTTAAATCTGCTGCGGTGATCGAGCGAACGAAAGTTTCGTTTTTCCTAAATACTTCTTTCTGCAATCGTTTTTGTTTTCCAATAAGCAGAGCGCTGGCAGCGACGGCGTCGCAACCACTTTCCAATTAGTAGAGAGGTGTTCTTATATACAGACGTTCGCATCCAATGATGAGAGTGCTGCACTATATTGCGACAGTGTAGGTAGCACGTGTGTGTGTGTGTGAGTGTGTGTGTCGAAATTTTATTAACTAACCACGAAATGGCAAATGCACTATTAAAAAAAAATGTACGAACTGCGACTTCGTTGTGTTTTATCATATATATATTTTCACTCGCTATTTCGCGAGCCCAAAAATAATGTTTCAATTTTAAACCAGTTTCGCTGCAAAAGCGATCGCAATTTTGCTTTGGCTTCAATAGAGCGCAGAACTGCTTATTGGAAGATTTGCGATGAGCGCGTTTGCGAGACAAAAACGAACCAAAGACCAGCAACCGGTGGTGGTTTTTCGGTTTCAAAAAGATCGCACAACTTTTTCAACAAGAGTGGGCAAAGAAAAAAACTGGTTTCTGCTATATATTCAGAAGCTTAAGGGCGCTTAAATGTCAGCGGTTGGGGAGTACTGTTACTCAGAAGTGACGACTTTCTGGTCTAATATTTAAATATTGAAATGCACCAAAAAACGTACCTCTACTGATGTTGCCGAAGCGTAGTTCACTGGTTGATGCGCTGGAGCACAAAATCCGGCTCGAAGTACCCAATGTTTAGCTTCAAGTTCTTTGCCTTATGATTCTTCCGACGGGCTTTAGTGCAGTTTTTAATGTTTTGTAGTAACCGAAATAACCGTCTGTAGGGCTATGTTGTACTTGTTGTAGTATATAAGGATTTTGTTTTTGTTGTACACAATGTCTCCAGTATTTGTTTCTGGTTTTGTGAAAGGATTTCTTGTTCTTGATGCCGAATTCCGAGCACAAATTCAATTACTGTTGCGGTTTTGTAATTTTGCATTTTGCAAATCGGGACGTCCAATTTTTAATAGTTGTGCAGGCTCAGGTGCGACCTGTTGCGATAATGCAGCGTTTAACGTTCCTTTGCGGTACCCGTTATCAACGTCAAGTTGATCTTGGTACTGTCGTGTGGTATCTTCTGGTCGGTTCGCCATGTGGAACTGTGCGGGCGAACAGACGGAGTTTATGTTTCTGCCGGCAATATTTCTCAAGTAAGTCCATTCTGATCACCATGTCTTCTTGTTGATCTGGAAGGTAGTAAAGGGAATGTTCAAGTTTACGTGTGCCAACGCGAAGGTGAGCACTGTAACAATTTCTTATCTGTACATGCTTACTGTTCGCTAACTGCAATACTTGGGTTCTATATATCGATCGTGTGTTCTTCTGAAGATGGTCATTCATGTGTGCTCCCACGAACGTGAGCGAGGCTCCATTGTCTATCAGTGCGTTTACAGTTTTTGTCTGGCACGTGATTTTTAGATGGAAGAAAGATAATTCGGGTTCAGTATTGTCGCTGGAGGATGGTCGAATTGCTGCACTTTGACAACAATTTCGGGTTAATACTCCACTTTGTCCGCAGTAGGAGCAAAATATTTTCTTAATTCCTCGACAATCTTTGCGATTGTGTCCAGGTTCACCGCTTGACCAACAGTGGGTATCACGAGAATAGCGTTTCCCGGCTACCATGTTCGACACGTGCTGTCATTGTATACGGCTTTTTTGGCCACGTATATATTCATACTCGTTGGCTAAGCTGATTAACGCATCCGCGTTATCATGGAAGTCACTACGCCTTATGTAC